>OY756435.1:1139289-2339289 GCA_963576905.1 Mystacides longicornis | reverse complement strand
TAAAGGGAGTTTGGATTTTGGATTTGGAAATTAAATGTGTAAATTTTACTCCACCCGTACTATCTGATTGTATCGGAGAAAAACTGGAAAAGGTTATAGACCACGTAGGAGAAGTTTGGCACTGCGCCAAGCCTGCTGGACGCTTTGCAGACAGACAACAGTCACGAACGACAATATTTTTTGTCGCGGTTCTAATTCCGGGTTGTCTCTGTCTCTATGTTTCTATTCTGCAAATTCTACGTTAATTAACCATTAAAATAGATACTTACGACACTGCAACGTTTTCCAGAATTCAAGGTAGCCTCAATCTTCTTCTTCTTCGAGTCCGGACTAGACTTTGCCACTCCAATATTCCGCGACCGATATCGGACAGCCTCAATCTTATATCATAATTGGTTAAGTTCGTTGTCTGTGCTCACTCGAAGTGAACACAACTACACTTTTGACATCTTTCACACTAAGCACATGCTTGTGTCGTGAAAGCGGAAATGGTCGACACGGCCGAGATTCGAATTTATAGATAGGTATTGTAAAAAGCACTAAGAAGGCTAACCACTTCAATTTTTCTAAAATTTTCCAAAGTCAAAGCTTTCTTAATTTTCTCTTTCGTAAGAACCTTCTTTTGACAATAGCAGACATAACAAATAAAGAATTGGTGGGTGATGGGATGACCAAGGAAAAAAAAAATCTCCAATTTCATAAAAGAGCACAGACGAAAAATAATAACGCTAATTGTTTCAAAAATTTCGTTCACGTACGCAGAAAAACAAAACAATCGAATCAAATAATAATTAGGCTCTAATTTAATGAAGCGAAAATAAACAAGCAACGCTCCGTACATAAATAATAATGTAGACGAAACGGCTCTTTGTTGAAGTGATCATCTGTCAAGCGAGAAAATAAGCAGTCTACGGCGGACGAGCGAAAATGCCAAGGCTCACGGACGACCCGAAGCGGGGAAAGGTGAGCGAATAATCGATGCTGATAATAAAGAACTTGGGTCTGTTAGTTAGTTAGTTTGTATGCCCTATAAGCGCGAGAATATAATATTGTTATTACCTATCTAGTTTCTCTTAATGAAACTGGGTTTCAAGACTCGATCCCAGTTGTATTATAAGTATATCTTTTTTTATAAAACTAAGGGGTATCCATATAACTGCTAAATTTGAGAGTTGAGAAGAATATACACGAAAAGTTTCAACACGATCTAGTTTTGATATTATTAAAATCCTGAGCCTTTCAGACAACATAATTCAAGCAAAATATTTTCTTTGAGAATCACTTACACAACAAAATCTATATCGGTTGCGAATTTTTCGATGGTTCTGCACGTGTTAGAGTGCTTAAAAATTGAAAAACTACTTGTACAAAACGACTTTAATAATCATAAAGCCAACAAAGAAAAAACTTGTCATTCTATGTTATTTCGTCTATTTCAAGATTAGAGATTAGCCAGGATTGATAAATGTTTCTTTAAAATTAAACAGTGTCAGCAAGATCGTGTTTAGTCAGTTACGCGAATACCTCTCCAGGTATTGAATTCGCGTAGTTTGTCAATCAGCTGTATACTCCGCGGCGATCAATTTTTCATGTACCTGCCTAATGAAATTCAATTCACACTGCCGCTAGCAGTTCTTCTCTGCCCAAAACGATGACTGGAGGAAAACAGTCAAAACGTTCCTTTTGTTCTGAATATAGGTTTTAGTGAAGTAAAAAAAAACTGAGTATTGATTTTTGCAAGTAAGTAATTTAAAGTGTCACTAAATAAACGAATTTAACTTCGTGGCGTCCACATGCTCCACACTGGGAGCGAACGAGGATTAAGTAAATAAATGAGATTTCAGACTAGTACATAAAAAATATTCAGTACAAAAATAATAAGTAAGTATATTATACCTTTTCGTTACTCAGCATTCACTTGAATATAGATATAAAAAAATGTTTCCAGCGTAGAAGTTTTGGGTACTTACAATTAACGAAAATGAATTGAAAATTTTTCTCAAGAATTTCAATAAAAAAAACATCTCGTCCTTTTTAAACAAGAATGATTATAAAATTTGATTTGAATTTACTATGTAGGTAATCAAACATAAGTTGAAGAATCAAAGCCAAAGTAAAAAATATAGATAGATACACAACTCATACTTCGAATCTGATGAAGTATTTTTTAGGATATCGATTGGAATGAGAATATTTCATCCGTGTAACATGCATTACATGAGTACATGGTGTCGAAATAGGCTAAGCTTTGGATTGGATCGCAACTATAACATATTATGACCATTTCGCGAATAACAGATCAGAAACTAAAGAAACAAGATAAGAAGCGAAGGAAAGACGTTAAAAAGAAAAGGATAGTGGTCTGCTTTCTCGGCCTACCCTTTAGAAACGTCAAGACACTGGGAGAGACACGAGTAAAACGTATTATAGAAGTGATTAACAGTGGTTCTTAACCTTTTTGGAGGTACTGGACCCCATCAGTTTCATATGTGAATTCACTGCACCCATCTTAATTTGAAGAGGGGTTCAGTGATAAGTTCTCCATAAAAATCGGGTGTGTGTCTTGATCTATGTCGAACCCACGAGACTAACGCCTGTATTCACCAAGATAAACTGAGCGTACTATCAACTCAAATTACGATCAATGTCAAAATTGGTATTCACCAAAATATTATACACTCACTCAGCGTGATTTGAGTGAACCTTTCCCTCAAATTTTAATCGGCTATAGAGCTGGCTTACATTACGCTAAGCGTCCATGTGTCAAAATTATTCTATAGCGTCCGCCATACTTGTTGCCGTTTTCTTCCAATTTTTTGCGGTTTTTTTCGTAATTTATTCAATATTTGTAAGCAGGAATGTAATAAAAATTTTTTGAACATAAGCTATCGGGTGTTGACTCATAGCAATAATACCTTGCGTAAGGGTCACTATCGGACTACTTCCAGAAAAAAAATCATCATCTTAATTTGAATAGTTTAGCCACAGTTACGTAGTTTAGTCAGAAATCCGGTTTTTATTCAAATTTCACAAAAAGGTAAATAACTCTTGAACCACCCAATATCGCTGAACATACATGGGGGTCAAATCGATAGGTATTGAGGTCCTCTACCTCCCTGCTTCGGATTATCCACTACCAACTTAACACCGTGTATAATTTTTTTAATATATAAAAATCATTTATATTTATATAAATAATCAAAAATATACATTTAAGTTACTTTATTGACTGCTTCCGTAAATAAATGACAGTTTTATCTATGGATACACACGATCAGTCTAGGCTCAGCTAAGTTTTGTAAGTTTTCGTTGATGAATAGCTATAAGCGTTGAAGGAGGCTGAGGGAGACATTAGGCTAATCTTTCGCTTAGCTGATCTTACACTCAGTTTTTCTTGGTGAATACAGGGGTTACTCACCGAATACAGGTTAAGAACCACTGAGTTAAATAATTATACAGTAGACAATCGTCTCTTTTCTACAAACAAGTTCACGATGCACCATAATATGATAACATTATAGCTTTTAACAATAACAAAATGTCGCTATTGTTATCGGAGAGACGCATGTGTGGTCCCTCCTCGAGTAGATAGTGATGGTGGCACTGTGGAGAGCAGAGGCGATACAAAGCGCATTAGGGAGGTGATACACAACGGACAACGGTACAATACGTACGCCCACACTGCGACAAGACGCAAGAAGCGACACCAGACCGTAAACAATACCTTATGTGTATTATAGTGTCAGAGAAATCTCTCAAATAATATTTTAAAGACGCTTTATCGTTTTCGTAAATGATATTATTTTATTGTACGCAAATAATGTTATTTATTATGACTCGCAAATCAATCTTAAAATAACGATTCATTCGAGTATTATCTATTATCCGATGTTTATGTGGGCTAATTTGCGTCAACTTCAGACTTACATAAAGTAGAATATTAGATAATAAAATAAATAAGTTACAATAATATACTATTCAAGATGTAAAACACTTTTTACCATCACTGTTTGTATAATATGTGTTCAATAAAATAAAAAAAAATGAAAATAAAACCCATCGAAGATTCGACGAATTTGACCACCTAAACGGCGAACATTGTAAACGTTAAAGTCATTTCATACACAAGGAAGCCTTTGAAAAAGCAGTAGTGGCACTAATAAAAAAAAACTTTTTATAATAGAACTCTATTATTGATTTACATAAGTTTGTTAACAAGTTTGGGACTCTTAATCTTAAAACGCGTTGTTTTTGTTTTTTTCGTAAAGCTCAAAAGCTCGCATTTTTAATAATCGGAACGAACCTAGGTGAGATCTGTCAAAATTCAAATTTGCCCTATAAAGACTGAAAAAATACAACACCCTTTGCGCACGAGACTACCGCAACCGTGGAATGTGACGATATCATGTTTTCTATCCTGATAAGGATGTGGCAAACCTGATGAGAGACATACGAGGTAAACCACAATAATATATTTTTCTAATCATTATGGCGTCATAGTAGAATTGATAATTTGTTAAGAATATAGCTGTTTTCAGATATCGTCTGCATTAGCAAGAGTTGTTAATGATGGTCTCTCGCTCTCTTTTTTTTCTTCTAAGTCCTGATATTAAGATGTGAGGTTAGCCTCGGTTAGTCAAAAACTTTCCAGAAAGCCTCCAAAACATCCACGATGTGGTGGACTTGCTAATGGCGCTGGAGCCAAGACTATAGATGAAGATGGCATGCAGCCCTTTAAGGGTGAAGATATTCCGGAAGCCAAACGAGAAACAACCAAGTCAGAGAGGGAGTAGAGATAAATAATATAGGTAGAGTTATTCTTATCCGCGAGCGTTTGCAAATTAGTTAGAATTAATTCATATACTGCTTTTGAATTAAATAAATTTTGGGTTGAGTTATAATATATCACTCCACCTCCTCTGTTAAAAGACCAGGGGGATGATTTTGATGTTTCGCTAAAAAGTTAATTTGTTCATATTGTTTCTCTTTGTGTTTCTGAACTTTCTCATTATTCCTCTCCCACCTTCTGTCCTCAGGGCTGATTTCATCCCGTGCGTTTCGTATTGTTACATCGTCGGCAAATTTGTACGTATTTTATTCTTTTATATATATATATATATATATATATATATGGAGAGCTATTTCCCGATGTCATCGCATCACGCCTAAACGGCTGGACCGATTTCTCTAATTCTTTTTTTTTCGTGTAGGCTTTTATCAGAAGAATTTCCTTTTAGAAGAAAAAAACTAAGAAAATGCATGGGAAATTAGAAAATTAAAGAAAACTCTACGTAGACAACCTTATTAGTACTTTCACCATATTATAATTTTTATTCCGATTTTGAAATTTTGACAGAAATTGTCAATTGGTGTGATTGACAGAATGCGGATGGAATATACATGGTTTAAAACAGACGCATCGTTCGGAATGACATTGGTCAAATGATAATTAATTCATCACCATACAAATTCGAATAATAATTCATCAATATTCATAGTTAGGAACACAGGACAACGTCTGTCGGGAAAGCTAGTTAAGCAATAAAGTTCGTAAAAGCTACACACGTGAAATCATTGGTAACTGCGTAGTTTACCTATACCTACGCAAGCCTGGAATTGACCAAATAACAATTCCGTACATAAAAGCCAGTAAAATAATAGAACGATACCTGCGACACTGATTATTTATCTTTAAAATGCAATGTTTTCAACCAAATTGATTCAAAGCTGCGCCTCGTTTGAGCACAAACTCATGGTCTTCCAAAATAAGTATGGCGACATTGAACTGATTTCGCGCCTTCCGATCATTTAATAAGGTTTATTTCCCAAATCTGCATTGAAATCGACAATGGACGAGTTTTGAAAGTATACTATAATGTTAGAAAAGGATTTTCCTCTCTCAAAAACACCCGCTCTAGAATTTCATCTTCATCAAGTACCATAAAATGCTTCTGTGGGAATCCCGGATAACTTTTGTACCGCAAATGGCGTCAATTAAAAAACTTGTAACAATACCCAACGGAAGTTGCGAACAAATTCCACCGGTGGTGTTCAGTATAATAAGTGGGCTGAGGTGTCCTTTTACATTAAACCGATACCATCTGTAGTTTTGTGTTTATCTAGTACAAGTTTCAAACTCTAGAAAGACGTTCTTTGTATCAACGATTCCACCACAGCGTAACATCATTATCCTTCAATTTAACAATAGTTTTAAGTTTGTGGTGGAACTTCTTCAAGTATTGGTAAACGATAAAAAATCCTACATTTAAGCAAAGAAACTTTTCAAATATGTAACAACTAATGACTAACAATTCATTACTGACGTTCGATGTTTAAATGGAACAAACCACTACGGATTTACGACCGTCTTCCACTGTTATTTTGAAGGCTGGCTTAGAGTGATCACTTTATGTTAACAACGTTCTCCATTAGATGGTAATGTTTAAGTCACTGAAACTCCTAATCATTAGAATTCTCAACATGTTCTACATAACTATTTTATTCTTTCGTGAACTGTCATAATTTTGTTGTCGTTTAGAAAATTAATGATTGTAAAACATCTATATAGCTAACGTCGTAAATTGTAATCAATAAATCTCATGTATATATTTAATAATTAATGAGATATAGAGATAAAATGTTGGAAGTTAAAGAAAACAAGAGAGGAACCAAATTTAAAGACTGCGACTGCTGCCATGTATTTGGCGCCAGAATATGAATACATCCATTTTTATAAATGCCTCTTTTAGAAATTTTTTATCTTTATTGCCTATTGGCTTTGTCAAAATTAAAAACTTAGTTGTGTAGGTAGACAATAATTTCGGGTACATACCTACATTATGCAACTTAAGTGAACATTAGTTGAAAAAAAAATAATATAGCCCCTGATATTATGCAATCATCGTCCTGCAATTAGCAGTCTCGTTATAAAAAAAAATCTCATCTAGGTAGGTATATAGATCGGCCTGTTTTCGTACGACAATTTCTCACAGACATGAAGCGTATTTTCCAAACTAAAATTACTCGTTTGTTCTTATCTCCTTTGCCAATTTTCCGCACCATACGGAGGAATTTCTAAAAATATCCCACTGTCCGCAGTTAATAATAATAAACATAATAATAACATATTCGAATTCCCTGAAGTGAAGCGCAAAAATAATCGGAACATTATAAAGAAAATCGATGATATCGATTGGAATGGATGTTTGGAGTGTATCTTTTATAGCGGTTAGAGATTCTGGTAAAGAATAATTGTCCTGCCCTGCATGACTATTGAATGAATTCCAATTTGTTTTATTTTCAAGTTTTTCTTAAATTTTCTACATATTAGTAGAACTTTCTTATTTTTTTCTTTCTTAATAACCTTCTCCTAACAATAGCAAACACAACGAAATAAGAATTAGTGAAATCGGTCAAGCCATTCACGCATCATACGATGACCAAGGGAAACAGGGCTCCATTTCTGATAAGAGATTAGGGAACATTCTGATTATTCAAAGGTTTGTTTCGTTCATCTTTTCTATATAAGTCATAATATTAGGTTTCTCATATCGACCTCAGTAGCCTAGTGGCATAGGCGCCGACTTCAAATCAAGAGGCTGCGCGTTTTATTCCCGGTGTTCTTATTTTTCACTCGAAATTTATACACAGGACCGGTTGACTGGTAGAGAATGCTTCAAGCATTAAGTTCCGCCGGCTTTACTGACACCAATGTGTACCTAGAAGAGTGTTGTTTAATTATTACTTTTAACCTCCCGTATTTCTTTCTTTTTGTCTTTGACTTGGCCTTCCATGAGGATGAAACCGATTTGTTAGATTCACGTCATTCTCGGCCGACCACGCCTTCTTACACCTTTCCTTTCAGCCATATAAACTAATTTTGTTATTCTTATTTGCATCCATCCTTTCCAAATGACCAAACCATCTCAACTTATTGACTTTATCTTTGTTAAAACACGAACTTTAATACCACATTATTTTCCAAGATTTCATTCCTTTCCATATCCCACAGAGTCTTTCCACACATCCTTCGAAGAGCTATCTTCATCTCTACTGCATTATTTACGTTTAGTACATTCATCTTTTTTTTGTCCATGTCAAGGTTTCACAGTCATAAATCATTGATGGTAACAGGATTGTATAATGCACTAGTTTTTGTAGCGAGACGATGCTATTTTCCATATAACACCAAGAAAAATTCGTTTCTTCTAAGCTATTCAACAGAAGACTTCTCCTAAACGTAATAAATATAATTTTGAGAGGACAATAATATCTCGAAATTAAAATACATTCAACTCTTTAAAAAAAAAACAAAACGTATCATTTTATTCGTGAAGAGTTGGCACCCGGATCGCTCCTAACGAGATCTAATTAGAAGAACGAGAGAAAACAACAAAAGACGCCAGCTGCAACATTACAAGAATAAAGAACCCGTTGAGTCATCTCATTGGGATGAAGATAACACTAACAAGAGATTAATATTATGATGTAATTATGAAAACAAAAGATAAAGCCAATGACAATGTATAAGCTATAAGAAGAAACCAACATCATCAGAGATCATTCAAGATCATTGAACCAAGTTTCTTTTAAAACGAAACAGCCAATATGAAAACCACAAACACTCGAGGTCATTGCCTGATTCAAAGCATATAGGATCTATAAGCCTTTAAAATTCTTCGTCTTAAAATGCATTTACATCAAAAGAACATAGAGCCGAATCTAGACACAGAGAATGCTTTCTTTTATGGTTGATACTGGACACCATGGAAACAAAACGAGCAAGTAGTGTCCATATCAACAATCAAGAAAACATAGCTCCAGCTCTATGTTAGTTTGAAATGCACCCTTACGCGGCATAGTTCTTGTTCTTTCTCGTTGTTATTTCCTCGGTGATCATATCAACGATCAAGAAAATACTATATTTTTTAGCTCTGGCTCTATGTTCATTTGGTATAATTTATACTATAAACGCACCCTTAGGAGTAACATATTTAGATAGCCAAATATGCCGTTACAAAGCTAACACAAATCTGGAATGAAAAATTAATTTCGGCAACAAGACCCGTGATGTTGTGGGGAAGAGATATGGATCATGAAGGCCAGAGAAGAGCAGTGCATTGACCCGTTTGACATGAAGTGGTTCTGGAGTCGTATATACTTCAAATATCCTGGATTGCGAGGAGGACCAACTCTTCGAACGATCAGTTATCAGATTCTTCGGACAAATCACCAGACAGGATTACAAGAGCCTTGAAAGATTGATAATGGCAGGTTGCGGAGTCAGACGACAGTGGAGTTATGTGATGACTAGACCAAATAAAAGCTGATTAATCAGGCGATCCTATTGGAGAAATTCCGGGAGTGTTAAAGAGATATCGTCAGGGATGCAGAGTAGAAACTCAAAGAAGCACAACCCGTATCATAATATCGATTGGTTTTTGTCATATTTAGGAGAAATATTAAAAAAAAGAAAAAAAATAGACGGTTAAATATCTCATATATAAAGATGACTTCATAATTAATGAAAATCAACATCGGCAATTTTATCATCAATTGTCAAATTTTGGCAATGGTCTGGGCGGGAAAATTGTTCGTCTAGTCATACTATAATCCGTATTCATCGCACGACGATTTATCACGAATTGTCGTCCGCTTAGATTAGAGTGCAGAACAACACAATGCCCGAGATCTATTTGGGGAGACGGCCGGTAGCTATTTTTGGGCATTAGATGATCTCATATTCCAAACGGGAAAATCAACAACGACGAGATCTTGAGGAAATTCCATAATAATATTATTCTGAAATGCGGAGATGGACTGAATAAATTTCACGCCCATAAATAAATATAATATAAACCACTTCTTCATACCATTGCGTCCAAGTTCATGGCTAGATTCAATGGAAATGCACCAAATATAGCCGGCTCATTACTGGTTATTCAGATATTTCTTACCTCGTTTAGGATGTCTAAGTAATACAATTTCAGTTTTCTTGCAACTAACCTGAAACAAGATAAAAATAAATAAATCAGTTATATGTTTACTATGATGATTATAGGATAAGTTTATAACAAACGAACATAGAGCCAGAACTGGGAAATAGCGTATATTTTCTTGATCGTTGATATGGACACCAAGGAAATAACAACGAGAAAAACCGAACTCTGGCGTGAGTAATCGGTAACCTGTCATCGCCCATCAATTAGTTCTTACTCGTTGTTTTTCCATGGTGTCCATTATCAAAGATTAAAGAAAGTATACTCTACTTCAAGCTCCCACTCTATGTTCGTTTGGTGAAAATTCACACTTAGTGGACTCATTAGTTTTGATATAAGGATTACTATCGCTGGACTTGATAATGCCAGATTAAAGAAAACGCTTTGAGGTTCGTTTGAACGAACCCTTAAAATTGTACATACAAAATTATCTTAGTATTTATCTTCATTTTCTTGCTATTTCCACACATTTCGACAAGTACAATCATAAAAAGTGACGCACTGGCGAGATTATCGCCGGGGCGATGGCGTTCATCCAGCCAGCATAGAAGATAAACACAAAAAGCAATCAAACCCATAAAACGGCTTTTGAAAAGAGTGCATTAAGAATATGAGGAAAGGACCATCAAAGTTGCGAAGACGAGTAAATAATGTGTGCTCCACACTTCCTTGCTGCGAAGCAATTTTTGAAAATATGAGACGAGCGTACTGCCATTGCGCAATATAAAGTGCAGTGGCGGGGTTTCAATGCCCCCTTTCGACCCATAATGAACTCCTAAAGAGATTATCGTCAAAGATTTCCATTGGCCCCTTTTTGCGAAAGCTACATTAATATGTTCACTATTACTTTTATGTCACTTCTCTTTTGACGCTTTTCCAACCCGCTCATGGCAACCATTCCAATATTTTTTTCCAAGGCCTATTTTCAAGGCTACCTCAATCTACCAGATTTTTCGTCCATGCCCAATTTTCACTCCCATACATTATGGATGGTATATGTATTGAAATGTGCATCAACTGTTTGGATTTTAGATATATATAATGGTCTCACTTCTAATTAACTAACCACCAACCTTGCTACTAGCCAGTTTTCTTCTTTCAATCTCCTTTTCACACCTTCCATCTCTTCTAAATAAACTATCTAAATACACTATATTTACTGGATAAAAATCTATTACAATGAAACAATAATAATTATCTACTCACACCAGGCACTCAACACTAGGAAGCAAGATTAAGGATAAAGAAAAATGTTCGAGTAGAATTACTTGTTAGCAGAGAAGGCGTTACAAGGTTTTTTTACAACTTCTGTATCCTTGTAGAAGACTCCTGAAAAGTAATAAGTACTCCTGGCGTAATTGATCCTGAAAACCCCACCCCTATTTCTTGCCTCTCGCGAAATCTACAACTTAATATCATTAGGGTTTTTCCTACGATTTTTTTTCCACCACCGACCTCCGCCACCCTACAACATACCCGGCGGCGTCTGCTAGAATTTATCACGAACTTCTTCTACCCTCAATGAATATAATTAAAAATAAATTAGGTGCCACATTTAATATGAATGATGAAGCAAAAAATATAAACCTCAGACGTTTTTAAATCTTTCCTTTTTAAGAACTGCGTACTAATATAACGGCATTCGGAACAAAATTTCCAAAATATTATGTCATGGCTTTGTTTATGAGGTACGGAGTTGAGGAGACGTCGACGGGAAGTTAAAAAATCATCACAGATAGTCTACCATCAGGGTTCCAAAGATGATAAAGACCCTCGCAAACCGTGTTTCGCTTCTTAGAAGTAGAGCTGAGGGATTTGGGAATGATGTGGGATGTCTGGTGGAAGATTCTTGTTGCTTTCCATTGCCTCTAAGTGAGCTTAAAAAAGAAATGGTAAGTTAGTCTTCTTGATAAGAAGAAAAAAAATAATGCAGTAAAATTTGCAAGAGCATTGAAGTGGTCATAAACATTGCACAAGATCGAGCGCAATGGAGTGCTCTTGTTGCCTCCCCATGCTCCTTAATAGGGTGTAAAGAGGTTTCGATTCGCTTCGACTGTATTTGTACTGAAAATGTATGAAAAGTGTAGTAACTGGAATACTAAGGTTATTACTAAAGATAAAAGCTTGTGATCAAAAGCAATGCGTTCTTTTGTTACGGAGAGCTCTCTGGGGATGTCAACTGCCTCTAGCAAGACGAATGGGTACCTACGTATACGTACACAGGAAGGCTCTATGCCTCGAAGGTATTCGTGGTGCAGTGGAATAGCATAGCAAACGAATTATACTTGCCATAGCGTCGTCATGGAAACAAGTCACCCTCGGCAATCGATGCTAGCTATATCACAATATATAGGGAATAATAATAATAATATACCGCCCTCCGATAGGGGATGAGAGGCTGTTGTTAAAAGGTTGAAATGATCCATGCGGATCCCGCTACGATACAAATAATAACGCACAAAGCCTTTTTGATCAGGCTCTATTGTGTCGTGGAATTATTGTTGTAGTTAGAATATTCCCGCACAATAGAGAAGGATTTGCGAAAAAAAAGAGAAAATGATAGACCATTTTTCCAAACAACAGGTAAGATAGTTATAATAATAGAGAAAACTTTGATAAGTATTATATAGCACGCGATAAGCGTTTGCGCCACGCTAGAACATATTAGCGCAAGTGCATTTCGAGCAGCGGTACAATAAATAAAGAAAATACGGATTAGTATTGACTTAATTTGAAGCATTCTCAAAGGAAACGAAGTGGTTGGTGGTCTAGCGGTTACGACTAGAAAAAAACGGAAAAATAACTGGTTACGTTTTTCCCGGCTATTACTGATTGTCATAGCAACCTGGGTAGTGTTTCAACAAAAAATACAGAGTTACGCACGAACTTGAACATCTATTGTACATAATTTAATGATAACTGTGTATGAAGTTCGCAAACAGGAAAACAAATCGATGAGAGAGAAATGAAAAAATACATAAAATAAATAAGTAAATGTAATATTGGATAACACTCCTGGGTAATCATTTCGCCAAGTTTTTCGGATCGTTCTACAGATTTACTCCGAATCCCTCGGGTTCAGCCAGTCAGAGCGAGTCTTCCCAAACCACTCCGCAATATTATTTCAATGCTGGACGGCAAACATTACAGCCACTTCGGGGGCAAAATGATTTTATCTGTTCGATTCGAAATTCTCCACTCTCCCTTGGACAGGCTGTCTGATAAATTCTATATGATAGGGTGCATTTAAACCAAACGGTCATGGAGCCAGAGTTGGGAAATAAAGTATATTTTCTTGATCGTTGATAGTGTCACCGAGTAAATAACAACGAGAAAGAACTGCCGCCAGAGTTGGGAAATATAGTATATTTTCTTGATCGTTGATATGGTCACCGAGTAAAAAACATCGAGATAGAACTGGCATCTCCTACTAATTGGTTATCGATTATTATTGTTTCCATGGTGTCCAATATCAAGGATAAAAGAAAGTGTTGATAGTTTCGGCCGATGGTGCTTGGTAGTAGTTCATTTTCACTTATGTAAAAACAAATAAGGAGTCTTCAGTTTGTGCTACTACGAATTATTTTATTTCCATAAACATGTTTTCGGGAGCGACTACTCCCTTCCTCAGATGGACAAAGACTAAAGAATATAAATGAATATGAGATATTTTACAAATTAGTTAAGTATATGAAACAAAAAAACAGCATTAAAGAAAGGGTGAACTTATGAGTACTTTAAAAAAATGACAACTATACAATGTAAAAGTGACTTATTATGAGCTAAGGGAAGATAACAATAATAATAATTAATTCTAAAGAACATAGAACTAACTTTGAAAAGAAGGTATGCACAGAGTAGGATATTGGATATTGGTTTACATAAAAGAAAGAATGAGCTCTTTCTAGATTCGGCTCTATGTTCGTTTGGTGTAAATATGCACCTTCATATGTAATTATTAAAAAAAATCGTAAAAAAAACGTATTTGCATCCATTATATTAAGCATTTTATTAATACATACTAGCTTATACCCGTTTTGCTTTACGTTTTTGATTCCTATTGTCAGGCTTGATCGGTAGGTAATTAAACAGGTTCTAGTCTAGCTTCCCATTGCTTAACAGACCTCTATAACTGACATAAGCACAGAAAAAGAAGAATGACACTTTTACCGACCTCATAATATTATACGAACCTACCGACATAATTTGCAAGTTTTCATAGAGAGCTCTGTGGTTTGAATCTTAGCTACATTCCCTACTTTGATAATTAATTGGGCAATCCACCCATAGAGGGTGATTTGTACCTGTCAAACTTCAAAATCAAACTGCAAATTTTTTCATTAAATCTTTATTTATTGAGAATAATAAGATTTGAATAACATTTATATGTATAACAAATCAATCTACAATTATTTTATTACATTTTTATACCGTAATACCAAGATTCCATTCAACGTTTACACGAGTAATTTTGTTTCCAAAAGATGACTTACTGTCTTTTTGAGAAATTTGTATGAAGATCCTAAAAAAATAGATTTTTTTAAATAGCTCTAAATATATTAAAGTTAATGCAGCAAATTGTATTTAAGAACCTTCTCCAGCATTTTGTACGGCTCTGGGCATATTATTATCTGACGTAGCATTTGTATTTTGAGCGTGATGTTCACATATAAGGTAAAAGTATTGTCAAAGGCAAATAAAAAAAACAAAAATTTCTGAAATATTATGTAGATTATTATAATAAAATTGCTGTATGCGCATACCGCGGGTGCTCACTCGTATTGTAATTTTGTCTCTTACTATATTTTATAACTTTGTACAGTAACCTAGCGCAGCGCGGGGACGATAACTTGGAAATAATATTCTTAATTGAGAAGATCGAGAGGACCATGGTTCGAGGTAGGGCTCCGATGACATGGTCGGGTGAGGGAAGAAACGGGGAGATATTGTGAGGAGCCCAGCACATTGCAGCGGACCAAGGGCTCTAGGACAGACTGGTGATCCTCAGCATTGAGGAACTGATGCGGATGATGATGATCAGAACCTATGTTACATGAAATTAGATCTTTTGTGACATCCTTCAATTCATTCATAGAGCGCTGCCTCTTATTTTGCCACGTCTCCAGAGGCATCTTACTGACTAAGAGTGGCTGTTTCCTGCTCCTGACCTCCGCAGCCCTTATGCGCGTTTTTACACTCATACTATTTTTCCCGACAGACCTCGTCCTGTAGTCCTTACTAATATTGATTTCAAATTTGTAATTTATACCAAAATAATTTGAACGTCAAAAATTTTTTGCGGAAACTCGAAAAAAATCTATAAAAAATCTGCGTACCAATATTTTTCATGTAAATTGTTGTCAGGTAAACAATAATTTAGTTGCTATAGATTTTTCATAGATGGCGTTGGCGTCGCAGGAAATCCGTTCCATACTAACTTTCATAACATATTTTATAGTATTTCTTATGCATTTTCAACATTTTTATAGTTATTCTGTTATCCGGAGCGGAGAAGAATCCAATAAATCAAAAATCGGAAGAGTCTGTTCGGCCGATCTTGAGTTTTAAGAGTTCGGTCTAACCCGACATTCTTTTATACTACAGAAGATAACCCGTTTTCTCTTCTTGGAATGATTAATAATGGCATACCACTTATTTCAGGCATGAAAACAAAATTGACTTGATAGATTTGTTTCCAGTGCGACAGAAAGTCTGAAACGATTCGCAAGCGGCCACCAGACCAGGAAATGACCGAAACGGCTGGAAAGAATATCACTGCCGATGATCGAACTCTGATGTCCGTACCTGTCCCGCGTAACGACTTGGCTGTCTGCCTAATCCCAAGATTAACGGACACCAATGAGCATGATACCATATCCTCTATGTAGAGCCGATGCGACACTTGGCAGACGTTTCCATGTAACGAACTCTTAAAACAAATTGATACCTATGTCCCGATTAACAGTTTTTCCGAAACAGAGAGCTCCCTTGTTTCTTAACCATTAAAGACTGACTGACCTCACAGGTGTTTCCTGTCTTAGCTATGGATTTTGAATTCCAATATACAGTGATAAATGAATTATTTTATCAATATGATTCCAACCGATGCATATGTCAAACGATATATTTTGCAGCACGCGTACTGTCAATCGCGCCAACTATCAAACAACAGAACTGACAGTTATGTCAAACTCCATAAGGCTACACTCCAGAAATTTAACATGTTCTTTAAGTTATGTTAAATTTTCTAATGTTCCGCTTAACTTTCTCAATTATTGTTCGTTTCGTAAGAATTTTCTCCTGAAAATTATTATTATTATCGATTGGAATTAGCCACCAAGGAATGGCATGGTGAAAAGACGAAAAACAAAAGTAAAGAAATTTCACGACTATTCTGAAAGATGGAACAAGGAGGAAAACTTTTGAATAAGCCTACATGCAGCAGTGGAGAGCCGGCTGACAAAGAAGAAAATTCTAAAAGACACACTAAAGAACTAAATCTGGAAGATTTTAGGGGTGGCTCTATTGGTCGGAGCATGTCATCACAAATGACGAGGTACTGAGTAGATCCAGAGGAAAAAGTCAGCTCATAAACAGACCTGCCCTGACGTAACAAATGGATATGCCATAACATCAAGCACCCGGGTCTGCTCTTCACCATCGTCGAAGGAGTGATCGAGGGCAAAAATCATAGAGGCCGCGCTAGAGATAATTACATAGACCAGGTGATCGGGGACATGGGCTGCAGCACCTACCAGAAGATGAAGAGGCTGGGTGGTGACAAGGAGGAATGGAGAAACAAGAGTCGGCATGCTTGAGGCGGACCAATCTTAGGATTGTGACTCAAAGAAGAAGACGAGGGGTGGCATTGTGTATCTCAAAAATAACAAAAAAGTTTAGGGTCTAAACAGAGATATTTACTCTCTTACAATCTCAAAGTTTAAACTCTTTCAAGGGGAAAAATTCGAAATCTGTCTCCCAAGACAAGAAGTCTTCGAAGCAATCTCTAACCCGTACGTGCGCGGAATATCTGTGGGCCTAGACAAAATACAGTTGGCTATCGACTACAAACGAATTCTTCGACAATGTAGAGTAGGAAGAAAATTAGCTGTCCACTTTTTATATTTTTATACAAGTGTCATTGCTTGGTTTAAATAATTGTTTACATGTTCCAGTGGACAGATAATTTTTTCGCACTATACATTGGCGAAATTTTCGTTTGTAGTCGAACGCCAGTTTGAATTTGTCTACGGGGGCTGATAGCAGTAGTATGTCATTTTAACATTTTTAACTTCATAACATGGACGGACACTCGTGTATGAAGAAACCACATACATACAACACTATGGGTAGGTACGATAATATTATCACCTGAACGATATTTCAGAGACACTTTAAACTTAAGCGCTCTGAATTTCACAACCGCATCACAAATTTTCACTATATTATATCATATTCCTCAAGGGGTATGCAAGGGGAACGACAAGATGGGTTGAAAAAATGTGAAAAAAAAAAAAGGAGAACGGACTTAATTTTTTTCATGAAATTATTTACACAACTTCTTCGCCTCTTTCAGTGACACTTTTTCAACCCATCTCGTCGTTTCTCTTTAGGGATGAGGGGAGAGTTCCAACGTTTAAGGAAGTAGGTATAGGGAAGTATACTTTCCGTTATGTTAATTGTATTTCTTCCCCTTTTGTCAATATTTTAGAATAATCTTGTGATTTCTACGCATAAACAGACAAAAATGACATGACAGCAGTCGCAGTCTTTAAATTTGGTTGCTCTCTTGTTCTCAATAATTTCCAACTTTTATCTCTATATTTCATTGATTATTAAATTTTTACTTGTTGTATACATGAGATTTTTCGACATGTTGAATATGTCGAGAATTCTCATGATTAGGAGTTTCGGAGATTTAAACAAAACCACCTAATGGCGAACGTTGTTGACGTAAAGTGATCACACTAATGCAGTGGGTTCCTAAAGAACGGGCCGTCATCTGACAAGACGGCGTCTTTCAAAATTATATGACAATGTTTTTCGTTACTATGGAAACCATATTGGCAATGTTCTCAACTGACATATCCACCGCCGTTTATTGTAGCGGCGTATCCGTAGGAAAACAACTCATAAGCCAGCCTTCGAAATAACTGTAGAAGACGGTCGTAAGTCAAGTAAAAATGGAACATCAGTAATTAATTGTTAGTCATTAGTTGTTAAATATTCCATAAACAGAAGGCCTACTTATCAAATGATGAAAAAATATACGAGCAACACGGAATAGTTGTTACTCCCACAATATCTACCGCATAAAAACTGCAGTTTTTAAGGGCAAAAGTCTGCTATTTCAACGTTTATATTTTGACACTTTCAGTGACATTTTGTTTGCGTTTTATATATAAATTATACGGTTTAGCACCTACAAAGCTAGGGAAATACTTTAAAGCGAATTATGTTAATATTGTGTACGGCGTTTTAGGTTATCACGTACGCGTTCAAGCAGAATACCTCGACCATTGTCTCAACGAAATAATAATGAATGCGCCGATTAAATGATACTTAAAACAATAAACAAAACTGAATTGAATAATAGAATGAGTCTAACTTCCTAACAAAAGAAAGTCAGTTTAAGGAAATGGAAAATATCGCGATCAACGTGAATAGCTCGGTAACAAAAAAAAGAATGTCTTACATTGCTATTTTTGATAGAAACAGAATCAGCAAATACACGAGGCTATCGCACTAAACGTGAAAAAAAAACGTAATTAAACACAATGAAATCAAAACTCTCTTTGAACCGCACTCAGGAGCATAGGGAGGCAACAAGAGCTCTTCATTGCGCTCGATCTTGCGAAATGCTTATGACCTCCTCCCACACCATGTCCAACTCCCTCAGATCTGCCTCGAAGGAACGGAAAACGGTATGAGAGGGTCCTCCTCGTCTTCCAGACCCTGATGGGAGGAAAACTTTGAGGATTTTGAGGAAAAATTTGTGCCGTGGGGTTGCCATCTAAGAATAGCACATCCGCTCTTTTTGCTGAACTTTCTAGCATCCTGTAAGAGGCAGTAAATCGCAAAACCACCATCCCCATGCATCCCAATAGTTCAGAAAATGCAAAAGAATCAAGCCTCGGACGCTTGGACCCTTTCAGGGGGGAAGGTTCAGGCTGCTATAAACTTAAATTTTCCACGTTCTGTGACTAGAAGGAGACCTAAGAATTCCTCGGTGACGCAAAGGTGCCAGCAGATGCAAATATGTGGGGTGGGGGAAGTGGTGCAGCAGAGGAGAGTGTACAGCCTGAGGACGAGGAGGGCTGACCCTAGCAGTCTTCATAGACGCTAAGCTGGGAGCAAGCCAGGGAGAGAGAGAGAGGTTAAGGCTGCTGGTGTCCCCCCTGCAATAAGTTCAACACGTACTATTACCTATAAAATTTAATGTGTTTTATCGAACCTTAATCGAACGAATTTGCGAATAAAAGACGAAAATCTATCTATGAAAATGCGAATTTGATTTGAAAAATTAATCTTCTTCTCATGAAAAATTCATGGTTGTGTTTTATTTCATTTTTTTTCTCTTGAATTTATAAATACACCCATATTTTTATGTGAATTTCTACAATAAATTGTGAAGTTTAATAAAACATACAAAAACTCTAAAGAAGTGCCTAATGAACTACCTTCTTCAAGGTACAAAACATAAAAAAAAATACTATAATACCGTTAATTTTATTTATTTTCTTGGATAGCTATCAAATGAGATTAAATTGAAGAAAATAGGGCGTTTTTTTTAAATAAAATGAATCTTCGAATACACTTTCGACATCTTTCACACTAAGCAAATGCTTGTGTCGAGAAAGTGGAAAATGGTCGGCACGGTTTATCTGAAGAAAAAAATGTAAGTAGGTAATTAGGTAGGTACTTGGGTATTTATCAGATTAATAAAATTTAAGATCCCCAATAAAGAAAAATAATAACATTAAATATGAGCATTTTTAAATCGATGATTTCTCGTGTACTATATTCGCATATTGATCAAATTTTCGTCTACTATTCGCACATTTCGATTGATCAAGTGCCGTAATAATACACATTGCATAAACTTATAGAAGAAAAATTTTCGAGTTTCTGTATTAAATTTTCACGGATAGCAGAGAGAAAATTCTGAATAAGCAATCGCGTTATGTCAAAAGTAAGTATCAATAATAGCGTGAACCGAATACAAAATCGAAACTGCATTTTCGTTCAGACATCGAGTAACCTCGGCCTAAATGGGTCAACCGACTAAATTGAGTCTAATAGCGAGCGTCTACGTACAATTTTTTTTTACTCAAATATAGAATTTACCAGAGGTACCCGAACTTAACATTTAACAGATAGAGATTGTATAACGACAATTTTTCAGAAACGTATCCTAAAATCTATATATCAATACGTGAAGAAAAAACTTTGTGACTATTTTCGCACACTTAGGTATAGCTTATATAGAGAAGGAGTGACGAATGTTAATTTTTTTTTAATTTTTGCATAAAAAATAGATTAAATCAATGAAAAAAACATTACAAACACTACTGTATGTATTTGATACTCACACACACTTCCACAGACTACTTATAAAGATCATTAACTTCATAGAAACAAAAGTGAAATGAAAAGCGCTTCATAATGGGTGCAGAAAACTTTTTGAAGGCGGTATAATCAAATGGAAGGAGGAACTGAAAATGGCGGTATATAAATAGAGAATATATTAAGTAATATTGTTTGTGAAAGAAAATCTTGCTAATGCTACGTCAACTACATGTATGAAAAATTCTAAACCAGCACAATTTATTTACTTGACAATCATTGAGATTCAAAACATTGGTACCTACGCAGATTTTTGATAGAATTTCTTTCAAGCTTTCAGAAATATTTTTTTAACATTCAAACATACGTATTTTAAACGTATTTTTGTATAATTTGAAATGAAGTGCCTAAGGAGAATTCTGGGCGTAAAATGGCACCACCGCATCACGAACGACGCTATACGCCGGCGCACCCAGCGTGAGCCCATCACCTCTACCATTGTGGGGAGGAGATGGACATGGCTGGGACATGTGATAAGGATGCCGAATGACAGTTGGCCGAGGAGAGCGCTGTTCTTCCTCCCATCAGGGTCCCGAAGACGAGGAAGACCCTCTCACACTGTGTTCCACTCCTTCGAAGCAGAGCTGAGGGACATGGACATGGTGTGGGAGGAGGTCATAAACATTGCGCAAGATCGAGCGCAGTGGAGAGCTCTTGTTGCCTCCCTATGCCCCTGACTGGGGTGGAAAGGGAGTTTGTTGTTGTTGTTGTTTTGTTTTAATTACAAATTTGAAATCAATATTCATAGTAAGGACTACAGGTCTGTCGAGAAAGCTAGTCTGGGAATAAAGACGAAAACCCCGTTAGAATTCTGACACTTTTGCGGTCTTGATTTATCGGTGTGACTATAAGACTCCATAGTTCACAATGGGCCTCCTTCACAAGACAGACGATGGTATGATGATTTTGGTATCACGACACGACACCTTCATCATCACTACAATAGCGCTCGTTGAGACCGAATTGGAACTCTGTCGCACGGGTCGGCGGGCGAACGTGACGCATCCACGTCGCTCGCGACACAAAAAGATGCACTTGTTCCATATTATATTAGTATTATTCTAAAAGCGGTATTTACGATCCGTGTGGGAATGATTAATCGTCGTGTTGCCATGCAACTGCACTGCCCAAATCACGATATAACGAAAAATTGTTATTCTTATAGTCGCCCACAAGTTGACCTCCAGAGACATAAGCCACTGGATCGCATCATCCGTTAAAGTCCTACAGTCCATCTTTGAATGTGTATAAGGAGCACTCGCTTATCAGGTTTTTGTCATCCCATATGACCCCATCCATCCCCAATCCCCATTTATGTCATTTTCATCTTATTTGTTTGACTCTTTGGCCTTATATTTCTGCCTTTGTGGCAGCATCTAGTCAGTACGAATGTCGGGAATACAGACAGAATACTAAATGTAACGAAAATCACTGTGTAATGTTTTTTTTATATAAATATTCGACTAAACATAGTAGGTAATATGGGAATATCAGTGTTTAAAAATATGCTGCCATTTGATAAATCAAATAATCGGCATAATATGCATACATATTATGTAGCTCAAATGGATATAACGAATTTGATGTTGCAAAATTCCCGTTATAAAGAATTCGTAATATTTTATTCAAAAATTAATAATTAATCGGCCGAATATGATTGATGATTAAAGATAGCATCTTGGTAATTGTAAACAAATACAGGCACCCAACTAATTATATTCTCGGTATAACGTACATTGAATTATTCCCTTAAATTTGATTTGTCAAATAGCTATGATGAAACGAGGATGAAATGAAATTATATCGATATAATTAAAATGGAAGAACTTGTAATTCTTGGTGAAACAAATCTGTAAAATTTTACCTAAACGTTTATCAGCCGAATAGGAGCGATGAATATAGAACAACTCTGGCTATAACGAACTTTTAAGAAAGAATCCTGATATTCCCTTAGATTAAAAATGTTGGTGTTGATAAACGTGTGGCCAATTCTCATTAAAATTAATATTCAAGTAACTCTGCTGTTCTGGACGTAACTAAACTAATAATCAATGTATTTTCCAAGCAAATATGATGAAGATAATTGAAATATAATTTGAAAAACTCTTAAATAAATAAAACGTGTTAAGCAGGTATATCACTAACGAACGGTGGTGAAAATAATATATTTAGTTTAAACGTTTTGTAAAATCAAATAGTTTGAATAATACTACTCTCTGTAATTTCGTTATATCCGGAAATTGTCTTTACAAACAGTGGCTACCCAAGGGATATTCTTTATATAGAATTGTGTAGGTCTGACATGCATTACTTAACCCAGAAACTATTAGCATTCCACCTTTAATTTATCATGAGATAATAATTTATTTAGTACAATATTACGTTTATCAGACAACAAACATTTCTGTAAATAGACACGGGATACCATGACGCTCTGCTTATTTCATATACAATTTCATTCATTTCGTGATTATTTATATCCATATGTACCTAAATAAAATGAAGTAGCGGAATATAAATAAAGAACGTGGGATGGAAATCGGACAAGTTTGAATTACAAAAGTTGAGATGAACATTTTGAAACAGTTTCAAATACCTGGAAGTCTATTTGACACCAAACGGCGGGATAGATAAGGAGCTCTCCATAAGAATTGCAATGGCGAGGTCGTCACCATGAGAAAACTGTGGAAATCCACCAAGACCAAGTGCCGCCTATTTAATGCGTGCATTATTCCAGTGTTGTAACACGGTTGTGAATCTTGGCACCTGACGAAGGCTCAACAGAAGAAGATCCTTAGTGTTGAAAATAGATTTTTGCGACAGATTTTGGGGATAAGGTGGTACCACTATGTCTCAAATGAGACCGTACGCGCCAGAACAGCACAACAGCCAATCATTTCAGTAATCCAGAATCGCAGATTGAGCTGACTTGGCCATGTTTTCCGCATGTCCCCCGAGAGACTTGAATATGCAAGTCTTTTCTACAATCCGGATGGGACAAGAAGGCGAGGCAGGCCGAAATTAACAATCAAGCGGGCATTCACTACAAGATGCTGGACTAAGCTGAGATGAAGCTGTGCAACTGGCGCAAGGTAGAGGGGCTTGGAGATACGTCGTGGCGTCCACATGCTCCACACTGGGAGCGAACGTGGATTTAGTAAGTAAGTAAGTAAGAATGTTGACAGTGAATCCAGACTCGGAGGTCAAAACACGGATTAAGATGGCGAGATCAACCTTCTACAAAAATACAGAAGATCTTGTGTAATCGTAACCTGAGCTTATACACAAGGTGGAGGACTGTTAAAGCTAATGTTCTGCCAGTGCTGCTGTATGGAGTGGAGGGTTGGACCCTCAAAGTCTCAACCATGAATAAGATTGAAGAATTCGAACTCTGGCTCTACCGAAGAATGCTACGCATCTCTTGGAGGGATCGAGTAACCAACGAGAAGGCCCTGAGAGCGATGAATAAGGAGAGAGAGAGAGCTGCTGATCACTGTCAAAAGACGAGAAGCCGCGTACTTTGGCTATATCTTCCGCAATGACAAGTACGCTCTCCTATAACTGATTGTGGAAGGAAAGATAGAAGGCAGGCGAGGTATGGGCCGTAAAAGAGTATCTTGGCTTAAGAATCTACGACAGTGGTTTGGTGTGCCAGAGGCTGCAGAGTTGCTGAGACTTGCCCAAGACCGCAAGACTTATTCACAGATGGTCGCCAACCTCCGATAGGAATGTTACTTAAAGAAGAAGAATAATAATGTTGACAAAAGAGAATTTGGAATTTCAGAAAAGAATTTGTTAGACTGGCAATAAGGTCAAAAGTCAACCATAAGCGCCAAAAACCTACAATTCCTTACGATCCTTGTGCAAAATTAATGATGCATTATTTCGCAATTTTGAAAGTGTTCGGCTATTCTTTGAAGGAAATGAACAAAAACATAGAGAGGGTCTTTTTGTTTTCGAAACTCAACAGATGATATTTTCTCTCATCGGAATTATCTTAGTTTACTTTTGATGGTGTACATGAATACTCCCGTCGTATCTTCAGGTACAAGTAGGTGGTACCTGCTATGAAGATGACGGGTCTCTCTCGAAACCGATCACAAACAATCGAAAAAAAATATGAAATTTCGACCTAAGTATTTTAGAACAGCAAAAAAAATCGATTGAAAAATCATATATTTGGTATGCGAAGCAAGTGTATTGTAAGAAAGAAATAAAAACAAACGAATCTAGCAGATGTTCGGCGCCCATACATAAGATACCATCGCCTAAGCACTAGTGGCATAATATTATGGCTAATGATTCAAGAGGTGCAGAACAACAGCAGACGTGGTCAAATGTGCGGCTGCAAAAATATTCCATCATTATTTTTTTAAATTCTTTAGTAATTAAGAACATTAGACAACATATCGATGGTTAAAAGCACACTTATTGTATGTCCACTTTTAGGCTAATTTGAGTTATTTAGTTTAAAATGGTCATCTTTTATTGTATATTTTGTACTGCGCAAAAGTTGTATATCCTAACCCACATACATTTTAAAATTATTGCAATTTCAAAATTGAATCTTAATACATTCGACACAAATAATAGGGCACAATTATTGGATGTCCAAATACTATGATTGTGCTCTATACTATCGCCAATATTAATACACTAATAAGTTTATTGTTTTATTTTAAATTAAAACTACCCTTTTTTAGTTATATTAATTTCACGGTATTTTAATGTACACTTATGGTATGTCACGGTTTAAGTGTACGGATATTGTATGTCCACCTCTATTTTCTAAAAAAAAGTCAGAATTGAACACCAAAGCTATGTCATGAACAATTAAAGTTTAATAATTCTAACCCTTAATATTTTATTTAACTCTAGAAATGATAATCTTAGGTAAATCTTCTTATTTTTGAGAATTACAACGAGTCAAACATTCATATGCGTTTTTCTCAGAACTGCCTATTCTGGACATACAATAAGTGTGCTTTAAACCATCGATATTATGAAAGTAATCAATGATCTCAATTTCTCATTTAATATGCGACGAAAAAAGTGGAAAGTGTTTTTTTATGGAAATGTATCTTGGGTTCATCTAAAGTGACATCTTTCACATTAAGCAAAGGCTTGTGTCGTAAAAGATCGAACCTACGACCTTCAGAACGAAATTTGGCGACTAAATCGCTAGGCTACCAACCACATGCCTTTTTGCCTTTTAATTGAGATTACGGAACATCCTCCTGACCATAGCATAAAAGGAATAAGGGTAGAAATGCACCCTTGGTTGAATTTTTGTCTCGGATAGATGGCAGTATTGTCTGAAAAAAAAGCTAGAATAACAAACAATGCTGGAAAGGTTTTTACGTAAAGGGTATAAAATATTAATTCTGAACTATTTATTAAGTACAAACCTCTACTTAAGTTTTTCCTTTTCCGTAATGTCCCATTTTAATCCTGAGCTCAAAAAAGTTTATATTCAAATTCAAACACGAAAAAAACAAACAAACGAAAGTAGGATATCCGACGTAGTTTAGCGAGACAAAGGAATGCCGATGTAGGGTCTGGAGATAGAACAAAGGACCTCGTTTTGCATAGACTGTAGTTTTACCTATATTGTTGAAAAATGATTATAAGTAGATATTTTCGTGGTAAACTTTCTTCCTAATTATTTCCCAAACAATAATAATAGATAGAGCCTAGATGGAAATTTCCTGAAGCGGTTTCGCAGAACTAATGAAGAAGAAACGGATTACAAAGATATTGAAAAAAGTTGATTTAGAGAAACGATCGAAGGTACCCAGAAGAATAAACACATCATACATAATACACCCTGCAATACGTAATTAAAAAGGCAAGAATGATAGATGGTTGTAATTTTGGCAGGAGGAAACTTTCTTGGGTACACATTTAAGAGAATGGAAACGAAATGAAAATTTAAAGAATCTTGAAACTTGTAAATAGGAAACAGTTAACATTATTGGAATGTAAAATGATCATTTAAGGACAGACAAGCGAAATTTTTAGCCCTGTAAGTGGCTGAGACTGTAATGATAAAGCAGCTGTTGCTGTTATAAAATAATTAAATCTTAGAAGTGGTTGGTAGATTAGCGGTTACGACGCCGGCTTTCGTACTGTTTCGTTGGGAGGTCGTGGGTTCGATCCCAGGTACCGACCATCTTCCTCTTTCACGACACAAGCTTTAAGTGGCTTACTGTGAAAGAGTCAAATAGTGTATTTGCGTTCACTTTGAATGAGTACAGACTCAATTATATATTTAAAAAACATATTAGTCAAAACAATTACTTAAATTATGAGGGATTAGCTTGTGTGGACGCTCTGCTACTGAGCCCTACAGTCCAAGAACTGACAAACTCGCCGTTTGAAAGTGAACCTTTACAAATTGTACATAGGAAGATGTCTCCCACAAGAGACCCATTCGAAGACGAAACGCTGCTGGGCAGAGCATCTCTTAGAAATCCACATTGAAGTAGAATAATGAAAATATTTTTTAAGTTTCATCATCGTATAGTGGAAATAAAATACGCAATAAACGCCAAAAATGAAAAAAAATGAGTTGAGTATGAGGAAATGTTCTATAAACCATTGTCAATAGCCTAAATATTGCACAAAGTCCATATCGATGATCTAAAGGCGTAAAAAAACAGATCCAATAATCATCATAGTACTATGTCTGTATGGGGGAAAAATCAGTTTTATTAGATTATCTCAATATGAAGTTTTTGGCGTTTAGTGCGTATTTTATTTCCACTATACCTGAATTTCTATTTATTTTAAAGATGATTTAGATGAATGGCTTACGGTTTCGGGCCGTGGATTGAACCGACATGTTTTGACTATACAATAAGAATCTAAAACAATAAGGCGATGATAATTCATTATGGAATCATCTCTTGTGATGTATGGAAGGTCAAATCTAAATAAAAGTAACTATGTACGTTTAGAATAATACTAGCTGCAAAACCAGTCGGACTACGGGTATAGAAATGAGTCATTTTATTGCTTGATTGTCCTTTAAATCAAGTATATCGTCCCTTTAAAGATCCCAATTTTTTACTTTACAACGCTAGGAATTTGACATTTCTTCCTTTAGCAACAGTTGTATGTAGGAACCTCTCAGCAAGTTTCAAATATTTCATTGATATAATATTTCCGCAAACACCTGTTACTTTGTTAATGTTGTTTATAGCAAATATCGACTAACAGACGCATAATGTCAATATGAAAATACTTTCTCTCGTCGTATCAATTTTGAGATACGTAGAACTGTAGGTAGATTTATGAAAAATATTTCTCTACGGGTAAGGTCAGAGGGTTTCTTCGAATATAATGAGTTACGGACGGACTAACCAATTATTATACAAGATATTATGTTCACAGCAAAAAGTCAAAAGTATGTATATTATACACCAACATAAATAAAAACAGTCAACAAAAATGTATCAACAACGAGGGACGCCACCCATCATGTCGTGTCGCTAAAGATAACAACGGGTATATTATAGGTTCGGTGTGAGGAATTAAGGCGTTGTCGGCCGAAGTGGATCAAACAGATTGAGTTCGTCCTCAAGGAAGGTCCGGTTTAGGCGATAAGAAATAGAGGTTATTCCGGTGGGGGCTAGGGTTCGAGGGGTCAATATAACACCAGCAACACTTCTGGCTAGACCGATTCGTTCTCAGGGCAATGTGTTCACATCATGTTTAAGCATGTATAATATCGCAGATAACGAGTAGATGGAAAAAAAAAACAAATTTCTGGCGTCTTAAAACCAGGACCAACCATATATGTGAGGGCAACTCCTACAAAAAATCCACCGCAGAAGGCAACAGGATAACTCATTCCCAAGAAATCACAGCATCGACGAAGATAGCCTTTGATGCGGTGCTTGCCAATGACAATCACAGAAACAATGCAAGGTTTCAGATAGAAGTCTAAGGGACTTCATATGACGCGAACGAAAAAGAAAAAGCCTTGCATAATAAATTCTTAAAAATATAATTAAAAATTAATCATCAAATCTAATTGACAAGGAGAAGGAAAAACGTGAGTTGCAGACATCTATATTTACTCTGACTTTACAGCCCCAGAGGTGTTCTATTTCTAGACTTTTGTTTCGTCGTACCTTCTGGGACATCCTGTACAAGTATAAAAATATGTCTAGACAGGTAATTCAATTGACTCTTCAATAGAAAATGGCCAAAGATATCACAAGACTGCTGTTATTATATCATTCCAACGTTTGCAAATGCATATCAAATTAACGAAGTGATCTCAACGAAGTAACACCCACAAGCAATATCAATACGAAAATGGCAATTTCGAACAGATGCAGCTCGTGACGGCTATTGAGAAAAATCTGTTCGTATAAAATTGTTTGAACCTATTTGTATCATCCCAAAGCCTAACTACTTTCCTGACATTGCTGAAGATGGGGCGTAGTGGAGGGAACTTCTCATTTCTCTTGCGAAGTCCAAGCAGACACTAAGGACGGACTAGTATGCTCATGTCTAAAGAATGACCTCCAACAGATTCCTCCCCTGGGTTGACCAAGCCTATCCATACCTCAAGGGGTTTGAATTAAGACGCAAGACAGAATGATCAAGGAATATGAGACAGTTATAATATGGCGGTATATGAGAAAAGAGACATAATATTATGTTTTAGTCCCAATTCTTCTCTATAGATATTCAGTTACAGCACTGTGAAGTCACTGCGTTTTCTATGCCAAACATCAACACTGAATACAATAGAATAGTCCCCGTCAATGTTTTTTGCAAGCGGATATATTATCTTTGGGTATAACATAGCTAGTGTGAGTTTTATAATAAAATGCCAATGGCGTATCATTCGGTATATTATGGCAAAATGGAATGTTGATTATTCGTCTGTTATTGAAATCAGATATTGTAATAGCAGAGACTGCGCGTACTTACTGTTGTTAAGAGTAATAAATAGCTATAAGTATAGTTACCGACGCCACTAGAAGTGCTGCAAATATGAAAATGTATCTACCTATTTTGAAGCCGGAAATGGTTAAAATTACCCGCGTTACACAGACCAGGAAGAGAATAATCCGTAAAAATGCATAAGAATCCGAATAGACAGGAATAGATTCAGTGGAACGATTATATTATCCAGATAATCGCTTGCTTTGGATTGACGATAATGTTATAAAAAAAGGATGAGTGGAGACCCTTGAGGAAGACCAATTTACAGATTTTATGTCCCAAAATTCATGTAGAACATTACGGCAAGATAATATAGGAACACAAATAAATGATTATTCTCGTGAAATAGGCATCACGAATCATAATGCGATGACAAAACTCGAGCGCTACAAAGAGAACACTCAACAAAGGGTAAAACCGCGATCTTCGACCTAGCCTTGACTGTATAGTAAACTATAGCGACACAGCTGTTTGGCATGTGCAAATAATATAATAACACACACATCTAATAATGTAATTATTATACTATGAGTAGTCTCCTAATGGAGTGTTACGAGGAGAACACGGAGTACGCTAATAACCAGCATTGTTCGTCTAATAGACTTCATTTGTGTCTCTCATTGTAGCGGAGACATATGGTATGTCAGGAGACAGGAATGGCGGCATTACATTAGCTATACATAGAAATATTAATGCACGACTCTGACTTGAGCTTACAGACAGAATCAAACATATCAGGGATACACGTAACGAATGCGTATCCAGAATGGCGGACCCACGAGCTGTAAGGGCGGACGAGAACTGTAGAATTACCTAAAACAGCAGACCTCCAGGATAAGCCCCTGAAAGATAGAAGCGTAGTTGACAGTAAAAAATAATAGAGAAGGGATTCATTTGCGATATTGATAAAACTGATGAAAGTGATCAAAGAATACTTGTGTATATTCTACAAAAATTTCACATCTTGGGATGAACTCAAAAAAGAAAAATGGATGCACGGATATTCCCCAAATCTTTGAAAACAGTAGAGAACTAAAATGAGAGAAGTCTGCAAATCATTTCCGGCATTCGTATTGACTTTCTGAAGGTTTTCGATTCGAACCCCGATGACGGACTTTTCCTCTTTCACGACACAAACTTACCCTATTGATTACAAATTCATAAAAAAACCTCAGTGAAAACAGATTCATAAAACTTAAGTTCTTAAAAAGGTCAAAATATTTGAGGCAATAAATAGACAACATAAAATGGATATGGTCATATCCTAGCACCATATTGTATCAGTGGTGTATCAGTGACTATGTGAGATAGTTTGTCCAACACATTTTAAATTTTGATGTGACTAAAAAGGCAACAAGGGTTTTGGATAGGTACCTACACATTTTTTTTCGTTTATCGAAAATATATATAGTATCTACCGCTTATCTAAATGTATGACAAAATCGCGTGGAAAAAATATAGGAGACCATGTGAAAATGATCGATCATTGAATGAGCCGACAAAAAGGCGTATGCCGTATACAAAAAATTCAAAGAATCGATAAAACGAGACTCATTATTAAATATTGCTCAACGTCGAATGGATGAGCTCGAAAAGATAAAGCTCAGAACGATGAACACGGGCGATTGCCCGCGAATAGAAAATTACAAACGCGAGCAGAAATGGCGTGACAAAAAGAGATGAAATGAAAATGTAAGCAAGCATACGCTTCACCGAATCCAAGCTAAGCCAAACTTGTAGGATGAGGGGATTTGCCGATAGATTCATTCAAAACATTCGAATAATGTAAAAGCAGAAATTCAATTTAATATTCCAGCATATCTTCTTAGCATTTTGCGATGTCAATATTATTATAGGTAATCGGTTAGATTCTTGAGAAAAATTCTACGTACCTATCTATTAATTTTCAAAATGGAGTACTATTTTTCGTGATCATCGAATCACGGTTGACGAATTTGCTATTGTCAGAAGAAGGTACTTATGAAAGTAAAAAATAAGAAAGTTGCACGGAACATTGGGAAAATTTTAGAAAAATTATGTTATGTAACCTTCTTAGTCCTTGGAACAATTAATTTTTTTCTAAATTTGAAATTAAATTTGCGTTTGAATGTCGATTTTTTTATAGTTGGTCCGATCAACAGAATTCCGATGCAAAATAGGTATAATATTATAAGGTTTAAACAGATGCATCGATAAGACATGTATTGGTAAAATAATTTATTAATTTATGATTTTACAAATTCGAACCGATCATTCATTGTAAAGACAGATCAACGTCTGTCGGGAAAGCTAGTTATATATATACATAAAATTGGGAAAGCTAGTTATATATATATACATAAAATTGGGAAAGCTAGTTATATATATACATAAAATTGGGAAGTACCTAACTCGAAATTTTCTATGAAACAATAACATCCTAACCTCAAATTTTTCATGCATATTTTATATGACAAAACCCATTATCCAACTACGAGAAATATGTATGTACGTTTGCAGGCCAGGCGTGGATGAGAGATACTCTGAAGAGACATGATTGGAAAGAGAGGAGAGAGGTAGGTATATATTTTCTTTTCAATTTTAAATTCAAGCTTTACAAAGTTTATATAAGTTTTGATAGAGCAATGCTCGTGTTCGACAGAGGAGCAGGACGGAAACAGGCTGATTTAGAAGTCGATGGCTTCCATGACAATAATAACATGGTTTTTCGCTGGAAATATAGTTTAAAACCGGGACCTCTTGGTCAGCAGTTAGCATCCTTACAAAGAATACGAGTCAGTTTATAAAAATCATGGTTTTATATTTTAAAATTATCGAAGTAAAAGGTCATAAATAAATTCACTTGGGCATTTTTATGCGATATTTTAACAGAACGATAAAAAGGCAGTTTTATCCCCGAAAGCATTATACAGAAGATAATAAAGCGGTTATATGCGAATTAGCGTGGGTAGAGTTTAAAAATAACAAAACACTTGATACTGATTGTTTTACGGTTTATATTTAGAGCTTCATAAAAACGTAGGACGATATTGTTAATCTTTTCAAACTGTTAGATTACTACCTATTATAAAAGGTTACTTAGTAGAGTAATGGTTCGGTGGCCAACTATCATACCTTAAACTGAATCAATTGGATCCAAGTACTGTTGTCGAAAATATTTTCTTCATTCGCTTAGTCTTAAATAATTAAAAATAAATGTACACTTTTCAACTTATACAAAGATGTCAGTGTATCAGGCGGAACTTGTTACCTCAGGCGTTGTTTTCCAGTCAACCAGTCCCGTTCAATCCGAGACAGGTCACCCCGGGTAGAAAAACAAATTAGATCCAACCGAATATCGAACCCGGGACTTATTAATCAGCAGCGCCTATACCAATACCTAGGGTTAAGAAATTGAAGTACTAAGTATGATAGTTTGCCATTCCATTTGGGACGCTGTTGTGGAAGATTGGCTTACGGCATACGCTTACTTAAGCCAAAGTTTGAAATGTCAAAAAATATTTGAAAGTTGGTAGTGTCACCATATTTTATATTCATAATTGTCATGGACTTCCTGTTGAGAAAGTCCATGCAAGGAGCAAGAGGTATACCGATAACACAGAGAGATGGTCTAATGGGCGAACTGTGCGATCTGGAGTACGCGGACGACCTAGCGTTGTTCAGTACGACAGTGGAGGAATTACAGCGCAGTGTTTCAAGACTCTGCGACGAAACAGCACGCCTCGGCCTTCGAGTCAATGCCAGTAAAACGGAGCTCATGGCAAATAATGCCTGCCCCGATAAACAGCTACCGATAACCATCGATGGTCACCAGGTCTCCCGGGTGGATAAATTTAAGTACCTGGGAGCAACCATTACCACCACTGGTGACCTCGGGGCTGAGCTCCCGATACGTATCGGTATGGCAAGTGGCGCCTTCAACAACATGACCAAGATATGGAAGGCGTCGGCGTTTAGTGTCGAGACGAAATGTAAACTGTTTGATGCGTGTGTGTTGCCCATTCTCCTGTATGGGTGTGAGTCCTGGCACCTGACTCTGGCCCAGGCACAAAAAGTATCTGCATTCGAAACGAAGTGCCTCAGGAGAATTTTGGGTATAAGATGGTACCACCGCATCACGAACGACGCTATACGCCGGCGCACCCAGCGTGAGCCCATCACCTCTACTATTATGTGGAGGAGATGGACTTGGCTGGGACATGTGTTAAGGATGCCGAATGACAGTTGGCCGAGGGGAGCGCTGTTTTTCCTCCCATCAGGGTCCCGGAGACGAGGAAGACCCTCTCATACTGTGTTCCGCTCCTTCGAGGCAGAGCTGAGGAATCTGGACATGGTGTGGGAGGAGGTCATTAACGTTGCGCAGGATCGAGCGCAATGGAGAGCTCTTGTTGCCTCCCTATGCCCCTGAGTGGGGTCTAAAGGGAGTTTGGATTGGATTGGAGTGTCACCATGGAAATCTATGGAAAACATAGGTTGTTTACTAATATTTTCGCGGAATTTCTGTTAATCTGTCAATTTCGATTCCCAATAAAGCATGAATGTGTAGTTATTGTTGTTAATTTATTTTTGTGGTTTAAGAATCAGTAAATGAAAACTGTAACCCTATTTTAGTCATTTTTGTCCACGGTGTCACCTTATACAAACGTTCATCATTTGGACAGAGAGAGCGCCATGAAATTTTCTATGAACTCCTGTGGTAAAAGATTGAACTAGGTACACTAAAGTCGACTTTAAATCCCAATAACGGGACTATACATAACATAAAGTGTCATTTTGATGTTATGAAACGCGTTATGTTTTAAAGGAAACTTAAAGTCTCCATTATTTTTTTATGAAACCGGCTGTTTTTCCGCGCTTATTCGACGAACAGTGTTCTATTAGTACGGATGTAGCTAGGTAAATTATTATGTTTTATCACGATCTGAAATAAAATTACCTTGAATAAAAGCAACACAATATTTAAATTAACTCACAGCAGTATGGGTGGCGAAGGTACATTTAGAACGAAAACTTTTCAAAATTGTTCGAAACAAACGAACAGCGACATGCCCTTAAAGTTAACTCACTGTTCCAAAAACGGAGCTGTATCGAATTACCGAGTGACTGAAAATGTGCATAAATATACTTAACAAATAAAATGTGAATGTACGTAGGTATATGGAGCGTTCTTAATAATAAATGGGGCAATAAACGTCTTGTTTACACTTTGGCGAAGGCTAATAATGCGAAGTTAGCGTCACGGGCCTCGGCGTAATGTCGGCGATAAAGGAACACATTCGATGTCGTTCATTTTATTGGCTGTAACTGGGAATCTATACTTGCAAGCATTAAGTACAGCTGAATAAGGGAAACTTGTATGTTTAGTTGATCTTTTATCATATCTCAACTATCAAATGTAGAAAACATATCAAAGTTTAGATTTTTTTTTTTTTCATTTTTAGTCCAAGTTTCTTTTTCAGCAAACCGTTTGCATCCCCTGCTGGATACAGGCGTCCGCGTCATCCTTTTTTTAAGGGTGGTAAAAGAAGAAGATAGAAGGCAAGGCAAAAGTAAAATTTATATAGTAAAAGTGCAAAAATGGGTGTAAATGCGCAACGCACCAATTTGTAGATAAATTTTTCGGTAGCCATCTATTAGATAAGTTATGTAGTGAATAAAGTGATGGAAAGAATCTGACGGCCGCGTCAATTGAAAACTACCTATTCAATAGATGGATATCTAGCGGCCGGTTTCAATAACCTATCCGTAGTAATCAGTTAAACGCTATCCGTCAATTAACCGCAGTTAATATTCTATCCTTATCCGCGTTTCAATAAACAAACAACAGATATATAGTATTTATGTCAGTTACCATGGAACCTATCCGCGTTTGATCATAGACATTGTCAATACTTTTTTTTTTTTTTACTTTTTTGGCATATCATCCACAAGGGGGATGTTTTGGCCAATTGTCAATACTTCGTCCATGTCAATTTTCGCAAATACGTCAGAGTTTCAATATCAACAATCGTCAGATAGACGCAACATTCGCCCACCATTATTTTTCTCGTCTCGTCGTCGTATATTCTTTATAAGAAAATAATTTATAAAAAATAAATCATTTACGACGGTTTTGGTTAACCGAAACCTGACAAGAAAATCTTTGTTCGACAATATCGACATGAAATTTATCCGTGAATATAACATCCGGGATTCATCGTCCTCGTCAGAGTTGAAGACTCCGTCTTCAAATAACTCCAAATCGCTCGATCACTTGAAAAAGCCATTATTTTAAAAAAAACTTGTTGCTATACCAAACACTTGCCGTCGAAATCGGGGGATAGGAAAAACAAACCGCCGAAATCGGGGGTTAGGAAAACCATAGAAAAAACAGTAATCACAAATGTCACAAGCTACTAGAGATAGGTTATTGAAACGCTTTATCGCCGATTTCTATACAAATCATATAATGAAAGATAGATAGAAAGTTTAGATATAAATTATATCTATCCTTTGTTTATTGAAACACGAAAGTGTAAAGATAGATAGATTTTTAACCATAGATAGGAGATAGATAGGTTATTGAAACCGGCCGAGATTACACAGTTGCTATGCTGAAATCTATTGATTTCTATGGATTTGCTTTTTCGCAAAGTCTTGTTTCGACAATTAATGCGTATTGAATCAAATATTTAGGTTAGGTTCTAATGTTGTTTTTCGCATATTATAATTTTGTTATAAATTTCTCAAACTTAAATTTTACAATGATTAACAGAAAGTTTGAGAATATAACAACATTTCGATAATAATTTCGATTTTTTATTCCAAATCGTTTGTTTGGTTTTCAAAAACCGGCAAATTTGTATCTTTTGTCGATCGAAATTGAAGAAAAATATGATTTGTTCGAAGCTTCAAAATGATAATTCATTATAATAATAATATGTATATTTTCTCGTTATATTTGATGAAGATGTATATAATTTTGGTATACCTGGAAAAAATAGGTCGAAAATCTTCACATTCACATCGTTACGGGATTTTATTAACGCTAGTTTGACAGCCATCCTAGAGATAAATCGTTATTCAACAGTAGGAACCTCTTGTGAAAAATGGAGTCGGATAACCTGAACATAAGCGATATCTACACATTGATGCTGCAGTTGGTTAGTGTGAAAGATGTTGAAAGTGTATTTGTGTTCACTTCGAGTGAGCACAGATTTATTTGGACTTTTCTGTAAGATATTATATTAATCTATCCACTGATTGATGCGTTGGGCCTTAGCCTCAAATATTTGACTAGAACTAAACTTTTCCGTGAATTACCCTGCTGGTGTACTAAAGTGGAGCCTTCATTTTTTTCTAAAAGTAAATAAGTCGTAATATATGGTATTTCCGTTTCGGAGTGTTTATACATAATAATATTATGTGTGGCTGTGCAAATATAATTAACATAACCCAGCAATAATTGGAATCGTACCATCAGCATACGTACGTACCTATACGGTGTGAACTACATTCCATTCAGAGAGCGGTCTGCTCGCAGTATTCGGAGCAAACACACGGCACAAAGTACCGGCCAAAGCAAATATTGTCCGAAGCAGTTAGCACCAAACACAGAGGGTCAATTCGCACATTCGCGAGTAAACTGACTAATATTATTCAGGCTAAAGTGCCCGATAATTAATTATAATTACTAACGGTCTCCTGAATCCACATCGCTGAACTTAACGGACACCATTTCTATTGTTTCTTTAGGTCTGTAGCATTTAAGCCCCCATTAAGGACCACTCCAAATCACCCATTTTGGCAGTGATGAGAAACTTGAGTTTTTTTTTTCAACCATCTCAACGAAATTCACGTAAATTGCTGATACTCAAATTAAAACAGCAATACGAGTTACCCTCAGGGTTGCCAGGTGTTCGATATTTTTGCACCGTGCTCGGTGTTCAGTATGACAAAAATACCGAACAGTTCGGTATTTTTTCCTCCTCCCTAAAATAAAGCAGTCTACAAAATTTTCGGAATGACTTTCTTTTTTTTTCTGGATACACTAAATTTGTAAATGACCTTTTTTAGCAACTTTCCGGATACCACATTTTGAGAACGACCTTTTTTGGAGAACTTTCATCTTCTCGGATACCGAGTGGCAACACTGGTTCGGTATTTTTTTTTTTTAATAAACCTGGCAACCCTGGTGGAAGAATGATGAAAAAATGAGACAATTTTGGACCAAGTTTTTAACACTGACAATCAAGGGACATGACTACTTATTGAAACGAAAAGCGCCGTAACATTACCCCCTCCCTCTTCCCTAAACAACTATGTGGCTATTACCTACCGCAATTCGCATAAGTAGGTTGTAGCAAATGGCAATATAGGTAATTATTAACATCAGTTTTCCGCTAATAGCTCCAAGGGATGCATAATCAATACCGGCACTTTTTCTGAATGGGTAGGCATGACGTGTGGAAACATTTCTTTAGGAATCTACTTCTAATGCTGCATTCACACGCTTGCCATCGTTTGGCAAACCAACACCAACGTGTAAACGGGGTGTTTGCCTTGCCTTGTGTGAGCTTGCCAACGCTTGCTACAAGTGTCGGTTTTTACACAGATCAAAGGAATTTACGCCAAATGTATGAAAATACCGACGCTCTCGCCAACGTGTAAATGGCGTCCAAGCGTTTGTGAAGGCTTGGAGCTTGTGGTGGTTTGCCAAGCCATGGCAAGCGTGTAAGTGTAGCATTACCATTGACAACGTGCCTGATCTACACCAACTTTGCGCGAAAACTTTCAAATTTGTCTAGAGACGTTTTAAAATATTAGAATTCCTGTCTTGCATTTTCTGTTGAGCTCATTTAAATGAGCGAATATGTCCGGCAGATATATCCCATTGAAACAGAAACCAAATGTGAATCGTGAGCCTCCTAAAACACTGGGTCTCATTTTTTTCGCGGCAAACCAATTATTGATGACCACGCGCGGTACACCATTGTGCCGCGGCACACACTTTGGGGAACACTGACTTATTGGACCACGGTTTCCCCATTGACGAGCCGTTTGGGGTGATGAACAAACAACTTGACGCCATTGAATTTTGGACAATGATGGCCTCTCTTATCTTTCTTATGTATAAAATTATTTTCCGTGGAGAATAATATTAGAGCTATTTTCCGTGGTCATCGTATCACACTTAAACGGCTGGACCGAATTCCTTTTTTTTCGTAGTGTAGGCTTTTATCAGGAGAAGGTTCTTATGAAAGAAAAAAATTAAGAAAGTTGCGTGGAAAATTAGAAAATTAAAGAAAACTTTAAGTAAGTTTTACTACTTTTAACAATATTTTTTATTCCAAATTTGAAAAATTGAAATAAAATAAAGTTAAAGAGGAACTACTGTCAGTCTGTTGTTTGATAGTTGGTGCGATTGGCAGAATATGTTTTAAACAGATGCATCGATCTAAATTATTACATTGGGTTAAAAGGTACTAACCTTATCATTATACAAATTCGAATTAAATATTCATAGTTAGGGGCAGTATTCACAGGACAACGTCTGTCGGTAAAGCTAGTATAAGAATAAATAACAAAAGTTATATAATCAGTATACAAAATGAGTGTTCCAGAATCGGAATCTCCAGAGAGTCTCTTCAAGTATCCTCTCAATCAAGCCACTAATTTGACTGGAGATATTGAGCGATCCCGTCTGATGCATCGGCAACAACACATCAATTATTAATTGCGCCGCCGGGTCGTCCATTATTATTATCCTCTTAGCGGCCAACCGGGACGAGATGGAATATCCGCTGGGTTCTTCAGGTCGAGACGAGGTAATAAAATTGACGATTGGCAGAATGCGGATGAAAAATAAATATTGTACTCACGTAATTTAAAAAATTAAAGAAATAAAAAATAGCGTAACTCTTTCCCAGATTGGTCGCATCAATATCCATGTTCCAACCCGACCAACTAGACAGAGAGCACTTCAGGAACTACGAGCGTTTCTCTGTTATTCCCAGGCTGCACAATCTGGGAAACGAGTTCGTCGAAACTATTGACCTATTCTTAGACAGCGAGCCTCAGATCAAATGCAAAATGATGGCTTATTTTCGCCAATTTTACACATAGATGACGCAGCCTGTTTTTGCTGTGTTCGCTCCATTTCATCTCTGATCCCATGACCCTTCTTGTTAATACCCAACTTTCATACATTGACATGCGAAAGCATCTTATGGTCAGCTTTTTCTGTCTCTTCTGTGTGATTTAGTTTGATTTCTTTACTCAGCGTTTTTCTTCTTCTTTTTCTTTTTTTTCCTTTATTATGTACCAACATTTTACTTAACATACCTAATGCATGTTTTTGGAATAAGATCTTTATTGTGTAAATTGACTTTACTTTACTTTATTTTGCTATTGTATCTGATTATTTCATTTCTGCTTTACTTTGTTTTACTTTTTATTTGACTATTTGATTTTCTTATAACACGCAAAGACTGTGATTAACTGTTGTATTGTACGCATTTATGTATTTTTGATATAGTTCTGTTTTATTTAATTGACTTTGTTCTTCCTTTGCTATCGTTTTTTTTCTGTCCTGCTTAAAATATTCATAATGTGTTATGTTTTTTTTTTCTTATCAATGAACTAAATTTTGCTCGAAATTAATGATTGATTATCTCACTCTTGCTGTATTTGCAATGTGGTTTCCGATGGTTTTGCTTTATGTTCTTCTGTTGTTCTCTATTTTCTGTTTCCTTGCTTTTGTTTATTGTTTTGAGATGCTTGAAAATCCTATCTTATTTCGTTCCATTGTCACTATTTTTATTTTATTTTGCTATTTTAATTTAAAAAATTATCCTACACAGTGTTGACTTTATACATGCTCGAGTTGATTTGTGTTGTTTTGTATCATATACTGTTTTATTTTTATATATATTTTCTTTTGTGTTGCTTTTCGTTGTGATAATTTATCTTTTCGACCGTGGCTACTTGGTGGAACATACTTCGAACTTATTTTAAAGAAACAAAATATTTAGTTTTTTCCACAATTTTATTCAGCTAACCGGTTTTCGAAGACCGTACGTCTTCTTCGTCAGGCTAGTAGATGTTAACTAAATTACAAAAAGTGATCCAACAGAAAATAGAAGCTATATAAATCAAAATTAGAGAGACAAAACAATATTATTTCTAGTGTGTAAGAATAATATTGTTTTGTCTCTCTAATTTTGATTTATATAGCTTCTATTTTCTGTTGGATCACTTTTTGTAATTTAGTTAACATCTACTAGCCTGACGAAGAAGACGTACGGTCTTCGAAAACCGGTTAGCTGAATAAAATTGTGGAAAAAACTAAATATTTTGTTTCTTTAAAATAAGCTTTTCGTTGTAATTAATTCTATAAAGGCACATCAGTGCCGTGTACATGTTGAATAAATAAATAAACAAATAAACAGAAAAATAAAAGAACTATAATAACTGAAGCATCGTTTCCGTCATGAGTTATCAATCAGAGAACGTTACCAATCAAACCAACTACCAACATCCTCAAGAGACTTCCTAGAAACTGCATTTAAGAAGAATTTTGAAGAAGAACCATTGCTGATGATGAAGCATCAAATTGAAACTCACCTGAAACAAATAGAGAAAAAAGTCAAATTAGTAAATTGAAATAAATCTACACTTATTATTTACCTATATTATATGAAGCTGAATGCTTTTTACGTTTGAACGTAATCATCTCATAAACATCGGATTTAAAAAAAAATCTTACATATTCGCATTTTGATATTGTACATTTTGGAGAGACTATTTTTAAAGTCACGTTACGACACTTTCGTATTCATTACGAAGAAAAACCTCACGATGTGCACGCCTTATTTGTCGCTGACGTTTATGGATATAGGGTTTCGAGGAATGCGAGTCTTACAATAAATATTGTCAAAATTTTACAACCACGTGAATAAATGATAAATAACTACATAATATATCTATAATATTAGGTCTTTACCTATGAAATTGCCGTTTTGTATGAAAAACTTAAAGTAGATTTTTTTTTTACTTTTTTTTATTTCTGTTATTCAAACTAATCATCCATGCAATCGATGCATTTTTACCAATGCGGTGGAACTTTATTGACGTCCTTCTTGTAAAAATCAGCTGCACGGGAGGCAACAAAATCTTCAAAGGAATTTTGTACTGTGTCTCGGGAATTGATTTTTTCCCCGCTAAAAGGTTATCCAAATTTTGGAAAAGGTAATGGTCGATAGGTGAAAGGTCAAATCTAGGAATCGACCCACAGTTTTAGTCAAGACTTCAAAAGGTATAATGGTTGGTTTCGAACCCTTTTTAAATATCCGCCCAAAAAGAGTAAAAAAAGTAACTGAATTCAAACAAACCACAGAAAAAAAAGATTATGATACCAATAGGTTGACAATGAAAATCAACCAAAATAAACAAAACACAATGTCGGTTAGACGACAAACTACTATATTTATCATAAATCTCTCATCGCCCACAAAACAACAATAAAATAAGAATAATAAGAGTTTAAATACGAGATAAATTTCCTCCTATGATAATATTAAAATAATACAAAAGGATACGATAATAATAATAATATAATATGAATAAGAGAGGATAATCTACATAATAATTCAGTAATGTATGTATATTTATTTATTTATTTATTTATTTATTTGTTTCACTCCAACTGTATGTAAGAGCATCACGCTAAAACCGTAGGTTCTGCGTTGAATATTTTTCTTCGCAGTTTTTCGCAAATACAATTGTGGTAATCTGAGATACAAATATTTACATTTCATTAAATATATTTTAAATTATTTTCAAATTTCTAAAAATTTAAAATCTTCATACAAAAATGAGAAAGTCATGTTTTAAAAGTAAAATTATACGTCTAAATTTTGTGTAGAACTGTAGCATTACGGTATGAAAATGTACAAAATCGATCGAAGTTTGATTTGAAATACAAAAAATATAAGTAGAAGTCTTTTAATTCTTATTTTATAAAGATTTTCACCGAAACTTCTTATAAAATATGTACGCCATGACAGATGACTAAAGCCGGTAAAGCAGCGTTCGCTTGCACCCTCTCTCTCCTAAGGTACCTCATTAAATTTATCACTACAGTCATAAGTAGGTCAACTATACATAATATAATACTAGGTAGGTAGGTACCTATATCTACACACAGTATGAAGGTTTTCATTAGAAACAACTACACGTATTATAATACTAGGTAGGTAGGTACCTATGTATAACTACATTCTTCTTTTAATTTTTTCGCGTATTCAACAGTGAGTATTAATTTTTCCTCATCTTCTATTTTTTTATAAATATTGAAAGTGACATTAGTTTTTCAAATTTTTCGCATATTTAGCAGTGACTCTTATTTTTTCCTTTTTTGAAACATTAGCTGGGTACACATTCTAAATCTTGGCGTGAAAAATTTTGAAAATGATAGATTATCAGCTATAACATTTGACCGATAATCGCTCATTTTTAAAATCTTAGCGAATTTTTTTTTTGAAAATGAGCGATTATCGGTCAAATCTTAAAGATAAATCGTTACGTGTGTACTCAGTTATTAAGATAAAATATATACTCCTGCCGTCGTAGACAAATTCAAATTGGCGTTCGACTACAAACAAAGATATCGCTAATGTATAGTGCGAAAAAATTAACTGTCCACTGTAACATATAAACATTTATTCAAACCAAACAATGATCCTTATAATATAAAATATAAAAAGTGGACAGTTAATTTTCTTCCTCTACATTGTCGAAGTCGTTTGTAGTCGATTGCCAAATGCATTTTGTCTAGGCCTACTGGTCCTGAGAAGGGGAAAGCTGCATACAAAACCTGTTCAATAACCTACGGCTCAAGTCTGACTAGCCAAATCAACAACGTAAAGCAAGACGGGTATCAGCTAGTAATAAATAAACCAAAACTTTACAGTCGGCCGGATGGGACTCGGAGAAATAAAACATAACAATACAAAGTGATCTAGGAGACTTTACAATCACATATAATAAGCGGTTAAGTTCGTTCGTAGCTCGTGGTTGTAACACTCAAACCAGACGCGAAAATTTTTCATCATAATAATATTCGACGATAGATAGTTGGTACTATTAATATTAACCAGTCTTCTTCTTCTTCTTCTCCCTAGCTTGCTCCCAACTTAGCGTCTAAGTAGACTGTTGGGGTCAGCCCTCCTCGTTCTTAGGCTATAAGTCCGTCTCTGCTGCACCACCTCTTCCAATCCCAATCTTCGCATCCGGTCACGCCGCTGCACCACCCAGGAATTCTTTGGTCGTCCTCTGTTTGTCACACGTGGAACACTCATGTTGATGGCCTGATTAACAATATGTTCCTGCGGTCTCCGTTCTACGTGTCCATACCATCGCAACTGTCTTTCCTCAAGTGTCCAACCAGTGTCCGCGAAAATATTATATTAAAAATAATTTAAATAAAACAAATTGATTTGTTATTCCACAATATTTATTTACCTGACTAGTTTCGCAGGAACAGGTCCTGCATGTTCACAGGTGACTTAGAAACTGGACTTAGAAAATATTATATTGTAAAATATGCGATGCTTGATAAATAAATAACACTCTTCTATACATAGGTGTCAGTATAGCCGGCGGAACTGAATGCTTGAAGCATTCTCTACCAGTCAACCGGTCCCATCCAATCTGAGACAGGATTCCAACCCCGAGTAGAAACATCAAGTGAAAAACGCATTGAAAATTTCTGACCCGACCGAGAATCGAACCCGGGACTTCTTGATCTGAAGTCGGAGCCTTTGCCACTAGGCCATCGGGTTCGGTACTTAATACTTTTTGATCAGTGGTTCGTACACAAAACTGATCGTACCAGAAATGTCAAATTTTACGCAGTTCAGTGAAATTGGGACCCCTTAAGAAAAGATAAAACTGATTAATAGAACAATCCAAAAGGTATTTAACGATCCTTTCCGATGCCTGTTGTCCGACAGGTTTTGCTGCTAGTCTAGTAACAATGGGACATTGAATGGGAATACAATGGTGCATTTAAATAGTTCAAAGATACAAAATAATATAAATAAAATACAGGACATACCTTAGACAGCAAGAAGTGACAAGATTTCAAGTATTTTTAATTGTGTGAATGAAGATACCTACTAAACTCTATTTCTGGAGAGAAAAATAATAATAATCAAACATCCTTCATTGAATTCTGACTGACAAGCATTTTATTGGACGAAAGTGCAACGCCAAGCCTTTCCGAAATAGTCTCAATTTCGTATTTTTGTCCATCAAAAATAGACAATAGTATTGCTTTCCTTACATGACTAATTTTTTTACAAGGGTACATAAGGTATAGACCTTTTGCCAACATTTTGTCAATAAACGGTGGTTTGAAGAGGCATGACCGCATGAAGGTCACAGTGAGCAAAATTTTGCTGAAAGATGAGGATGTCGAAAATGCTGGGAAACGTCAAGTTGCAACACTGCCTGCTTAGCCGATTCGTCCCGAGTAGCGAGAGCTAAAATGTGAAGTCATGGCGCCTGCAAATCATGACCAACCAGCTAAAATAAAGCAACCCCATAAAAAAATCCACAATGGAAGGGTAAATTTTTTCCCGAAAAATATATGTACATGGCGAAGAATATGATTGATATGCGAATGTTGGGGTGATTCGCCGTTGTTCCATTGTGCACAGAGATTCTCAAGTTGTGTTCATTTAAATACCAACCATTTCATTCACACTATTGTACAGTTTATTGTAAGTAGGTACCTAAACTAATTTCATTATGTTTCCATCTCTTACAGACGATGTAATTTTTTTTTTTGACATTTCACATAATATAATGAAATCTCCCATTTTGAGTCGACGACTGTCGAGCACTTGGCATAGGGTTTTAGTTCACAGACATAATAAGGTGAAAGATTTTTTTTTAAATGAATCTGCGCTCACTCAAAGTGAATACAAATACACTCTTTCACAGTAAGCAGCTACTTAAAGCTAGTGTCGTGACAAAGGAGGATGGTCGGCACCTGGGATCGAAACCACGGCCTCCAGTACGAAAACCGGAGATGTAACCGCCAAGCTACCAAACACAAGGTAATCGTTCAATGATCCATACAGTAACAGGTCGATACTCATAGAAAAAATTGTTCTGAGGTACCCCTGTATTCACCAAGAAAAACTGAGCGTAAGATCAGCTAAGCAAAATATAAGCCTAATGTCTCCCTCAGCCTCCCTCAACGCTTGTAGCTATTCACCAACGAAAACTTAAAAAACTTAGCTGAGCCTAGACAGATCGTGTGTATCCATAGATAAAACGCAAATGTTTTGAAAAGAAACTGTCATTTATTTACGGAAGCAGTCAATAAAGTAACTAAAATTTATATTTTTGATTATTTAAATAAATATGAATAATTTTTTATCAATTAAAAAATATATATATAATATAATTATGATTTCTTATTTAGTTTAATTCAATGATAACAATAACTCTTATTAACAAAACCCAAACGCGTTCTTTTCAGTCGCCATTAACTGTCAGTCTCGATTAACGCCATCTATCGATAATAGGCCAAAGCTAAATAAAGTACTAATTTCTTACATTTATATTGTTAAAATACTTATATGTATATAAGCATTGTAACATGGAGAAAAAAAGGCAACAGAACTTTTCGGTTATTGATAAGTGTCGATTTGTCGAGCCGATTAATTTACATATAAAATTATTACACGCCTGCTTACAAATATTGAATAAATTACGAAAAAAACGCAAAAAATTGGAAGGAGGCGGCAACAAGTATGGCGGACGCTATAGAATAATTTTGACAGATGGACGCTTAGCGTAACGTAAGCCAGCTCTATAGCCGATCAAAATTTGAGGGAAAGGTTCGCTCAAATCACGCTGAGGGAGTGTATAATATTTTGGTGAATACCAATTTTGACGTTGATCGTAATTTGAGCTGATAGTACGCTCAGTTTCTCTTGGTGAATACAGGCGGTAGTGTAAGATCGAAATAGTAACTCAATGCATAAGAAAGGAATCCATAAGTTCGGACCCTGTCTTCATATCTTTCTTCAACTATTATTTACGGGTGTCTATATAGTTGTGTACTAACGTAAGGGTAAGAACACGTAGGAAGCCGATTACAACCCGCGCCGACCGGCACAAAGAATACTAAGCATTTGAATGGGGATACCCACAGAAAAAGCAGGAACCCGCCTTCCGGCATACCCATTTAAATCATCACCACCTATATAAGAAAGCCTTAGCGCTGAGAGTGTGACGTCACATTGTAAGGCCCAGTATGCACATGCCTTATATCTGTATGTACTTACCTTACTCTATAATATAGCACGGGTCGGGTGTGACGTTAGAGGAAAAATGGCCACCAGCGCTAAGGCCTTCGTATATAGGTGGTGTGGATTTAAATGCATTGAAACCATAGACAACAATCTTTGAGCCGGTCGGCGCGGGTCGGAATCGGCTTTCTACGTGTTCTTAACTTAAGACTATGGATGTTAACATTTTTCTTTATCAACACAACACACCTATGTAATGTACCTACTTCCGTCGCGACGCATCCGGCTGCAGCTACGTCTCGACGCTCACAATAGTCACCAACGCGTTGCTATGAAAGTTGAATGGCTGTCGAGAGGACTTATTTTAATGAGTGAGTACGATTGGTTGAGGAAAATCCTTGAGAAAACCCCTTCCTTTGATTGTTTTCAGACTTGTTTTTTTTATCGAATCATCTGTATTATAAAAATGGAGAGCTATTTTACGTGGTCATCGCATCACGCCTAAACGGCTGGACCGATTTCTCTGATTCTTTTTTTGACGTGCTTGCTTTTGCATATAATAAATTGCACCGATTATTAGGAAATTCAAGGTACCTACGTAACTTTATTAGTGCTACTATATTTTTTACAAAATTTGAAATTAAATTGGTGTTTAACGGAAACTGTCAGCTTGATAAGATAGATAAGTTTGATAGTTGGTGGGATTGAATAAATGTGGATGAAAAATTTATGTTTTAAAACAGATGTGGGGGTTAATTAATCTATCACTAAGCAAATTCCTGTGCTGTGATGTAAAAAAAAAGTTGCCAGAACATGGAAATAACCCTAACTTGGCAAGTATTTACATATTTATCTAAGCTTTGTTTGTCCTAAGGATGTCTTTGTTTGATAGACTAGAGGATCGACGAATGAAAGGACAGTTAATCACTAACACAATAACACGCCTTGGTGACGAACTTTCGAGTGAAACAAAACCATTCGCCATTAGTAAAGAGTGAAAGAAAAAACAATCATTTACCAGTCTGCAAGAGATTCTAAACGATACTACCTACTACCAGGTATATTTCCATAAACAATCACTGCAAATTAATAAACAACTGACGAATTAACTTACGATTCAATTAGCATAGCTTGGCGATAGGGGGCGGACATGTTGCATCTGGCATATCTGTCTCGAGAAGTGAATTATTATGAAAATACAGCAAACAGTTTGCGAGGTTGTACGATACATAAACTGTGCGAATGACTGCGCTTCAAGGTTCCACAACGACTGCGCTGCAAGGCGACCCCGTCTCTAATCACCGTTGCATAAGGTGCTATATTTGCATAATATTCACTAATTACAATTCAAATTGACGGTTAAGGTTCTATTCGAAATGTTCTAAATTCGAATATCGAATAAGTTTTGACATGAAGGATTGATTTATGAAGTAAATATACGTGATTTTCTCCGCCTTCTTTTGAAATATACCGGTCTGCGTGTATGTATAGTTTTATGAAAAACTAGATTATTGTATAAACGTCGTATTATCATTCCATAGCTCTTAAAGCAAAATAATATAATGTATTTTTTGATAATATTGTTGTTCCCTTGTAACTACAAACTATGTATGTAAATATGATCACAGCCATAAAACAAAATTACAGAAACTTTGTTAAATTCTCTTTTCCAAATTAAGTGAGAATGTATATAATTATTATGGGTCAAAGAGAGCCCGAGATAGACCGGCGTGGAAAGAAATGGAGGACGTCTCTGTCCAGGAGTTCACGGGTATAGGCTGAGAAGAGAAGAAGTAGTCGTGTTGTTCTTAATAATATCTGGCAAGTGGTTGTATTGTTTAAAATTAAATGCTAAATGTGCAGCAGACGCACAAACAAACTTTAACAAGGAAAAATAGACCGAAACCATATGGTATGGTATTTATTTATTTATTTCCATTATAAATTACACTTAAAAAACAGTTTACATATATAATTATTGGAATTTACTGCCCCACTAGACAACGTCTGTTCTGGGGCAATAGTTAATACTCGTAATAACGTGAAACAAATTAAAATAAAAACCAACAACAATCAACTAACACAAAAAAACGAAACGAATTGAGACGGAAAGAAATTGCAACATGTATTAAAAAAAACAACAACAAGAGACCACCAAAGTGACAAAAGCAAATTGGAAATTTCTCCAGCACCGCATTCCTCGCACAAACCGCGATGGTCCTCTCCACATTATCAAGATTCCTTATAAGGATCAAGAAACGGCCGGGACTCCTCTCCGCGGTAGACCAGACGCCGGGAGACGGGATCCAGTTTAGTCTCCCTGTCCCCTGTAGCCAGGAAAGAGTTATGGGCACGGAATAAATTTGCTCCTAATAGGGAAACAAGGAAAATTTGTAACGATATTGTTATACTGCATTCATTCTATGGTGTTACTTTTGCTGATAACTTTTAGTGTCGGAAATCGTTACAAAAACTATTGAATTTTTTGTGTCTAGTTTGAATGACTAAGTTACGCTAATTCAAAATAAACTTTCTTCAAGCATCTTCTTAAACATAAATAAGAACAGTCCATCTTTACTGTGTTCAGACAATATGTAAAGAAACACCTGACGTCAGAGCAACCACATCCCCTTTACTCTTTCTTCTTCATCTTATTCCTGTTCCCCACCCTTGGACTACACCCATTTACTCCAATCGAGCCATGTAAAACCTACATTTTTTTGTTTTTTTTTGTCTTTTATTCTCACCAATTCGCTATTAATGGTCGCGTACAAACTTTACTTTTTTTCCTTCCCTAACGTAATCTATATATTAATACGTAAAAGAAAAACTTCGTGACCGCTTTAACGTAAATTCCGCGAACGGAGGAGTATGAAATTATGCTTCACATAAGACTTATTTCCTACTACACCACCATCTCTTGGATTTTTTATAAGTTAAGCAACTATAGAGGAATTGTTTTTGTAACAAACTTATGGCCCGTCGAACTTCATCCCGCATCCGAATCAACAATAATTACCTACTGCATAATGCAATATAGTATAAGTTAAATTTAATTAAGTTTTTATGTCATAAACTGTATTTAATTCATGTGATAACTCAGTTTTTTTTTTATTCTGGATTAAGTCGCAGTTCGACGGACAGGACGGACAAAAAAACATATGAAATTCATATAGCGAGTAACAAGAAAAAATGCACACGGTTTACTAGCAAAGTCATTTGGCCGCTTGTTTTAAAACAATATACTGTACAAGGCGCTTGCATTGGTTAATATTCGAAGATTTAAACCGACCAAAATATGTTACATATTGTTTCTTGGAAATGCAGTTTTAAATAAATGCAAATACGGTCATTGCCGAATCGGGAAAATTAAAAAAATATATTATATCAAAGGGGAAGGTCGAAGAATCGAGTTGAAATTATCGCATATTTTCAGCAGATGGCTGATTTTTTGTGAGGTTTGTGTATTTACGTAGTGAAAGTTCATTATTATGAATTTAAATGAACACAGTTGGGATTTCACGATATTTTATTGAGGCTCGAGCGGTTTCGCCTGTCTAACTACCACTAGTTTATACAAATGTGAATATTCACAGTTCGGACCACAGGGCAACGCGGGTAGGGAAAACTAGTATAAGTCTAATGCACACAGACACAAAGACAGTTCATATAGAATCATTTAAGTGAAAGCTTTCAGCTCGGAAAACTTTCCGTTAACACCAAGGGAGAACGGATCGAACTTTTGTGTTAACGGCATTTTTTTTTTACTCGATACTTTATCAAGATGAAACATTGTATGAAAGAGCATAGACATAGGCAAATGGTGTTAAAATTAACAAAATTAGAGGAAATAAATGTAATTTTAATAACTACCTACCTAAAAACACATTATATTTATGGCGCAGGCTCACCACTTCCACCATTATGGACATGTGTTAAGGATATGGAATGAAATTTAATAGAGGAGAGCGCTGTTCTTCCTCCCATCAGGGTTTCGAAGACGAGGAAGACCCTCTGATACTGTGTTTCGTTCTATCGAGGCAGAGCTGAGGGATTTGGATATGGTGTGGGAGGAGGTCATTGTAATTGCATGATATCGAGTGCAATGGTGAGCTCTTGTTCTCTCTATGCCTCTAAGGGGGATCAAAAAGGGAGAATTGATTGATTAATTACTAGCTTAAATATCCTAACTAAATGAACGAAACTTTTGCATTTTGTTACAGAGAATCACAGCTCAATTGTTCCCGAGAAACTGGATCGAATTAAAGGCCTTTTACATTGCAATAAATATTGCAGAGAGTGCAAAAAATCAACACTAAAAAGAATATGTGGTGGTATTTTTTATTGCTGATCTTCAGAAAGAAAAATAATTATGAAAAAAAAAACCGCAAGTAATCTTATAATAGAAGCGTCTTTACACACGCACTGAGGGGAACGACAATAATAGATCGAAGAAAGGAGATAATAAAGGAGTATGCCTTATAGTGTGTGCAAGAGTGCAAGTATGTATTGAGTGATTGTCTAACAATGTGAGTTCGCGTCGAGGGCTGGCGCCTGTACATACATAGGGAACACGATGAGTCAACAGTCAACACTATTGCTGGAGGGAAGGGCTCGGGTAGGTCCCTCCAGAATTGAATTAACACGGGCCTTATCCTGCACCAAATAAAACGCACGAATATGCTTGATTTATATTATCGGCACACGCGATTCGATTCATTCAAAAGACGAAAGTTTTTAATCGTCGCAGAGCCCCGCAGATATAACACTGATTAAAGGGATACAAAAATGGTTATAACATTTTCTCTAACAGGTAAGAACATTATTTTTTCAAATGAATCTGTGTTCACTCAAAGTTTTACCTTTTTGATGACAATGTTATTTATAAATACACTTGTATTTTCTTTATTTAATTCTATTTTTCACAAATTCTTTATTGTAACCAATGTCGATATGATTTAAATGTATGCACACACATGATCACTTTTAATGACAATGTACTGTCTCACCATATTATTTATGCCCTCAGAGAAGAACGCAAGCTAATTTGCATACGCAAATAACACGACGTCATTTGGGCAAGGCACGCCAATACTTGCGGCCGGAATAAGTGCAATCAACTCTACCGCGAAATTAAATTTTTCTTGATCGTGTATGTATTTCCTTATTCCTCCTCACACCAAAACAACAGAATATATTATTATATTCGATTATAATTGCCGCAGAGCCTTGCAGATATAATCTGGGTAACAATATTGGATACTAATATTATGACTAGCAGAAAAACATCGGACGGCAGCATATACAATAATTGTCCTTAGCTGTTTGATTGTCCTATAAATCAGTTATGTCGTCCTTCATAGAGTCTAAATTTTACTTTACTACGCTTATAACCGTGGACAATTTGACATTTATTACCGTAGCAACAGTTGTAGGTATGTAGGTATCTCCGATCACATAATATAGCATAGGTATTTCGTCGATAAATATATACCGCCGACACATATGATTTTAGTATCGATCATCTAACATACGAATAATATAAAGTAATATTAAAAAATTTATTTCCCGTAGTTTGATAAGTTTTATCATGAGTATGACAAATATTTACCGTAGTTGGATTAGTTTTATCATATGTATGAAAAATATTTACCGTAGTTGGATTACTTTTAACATGTGTATGAAAAATATTTACCGTAGTTGGATCAGTTTTATCATATGTATGAAAAATAATTACCGTAGTTGGATTAGTTTTATCATGTGTATGAAAAATATTTACCGTAGTTTGGATTAGTTTTATCATATGTATGAAAAATATTTACCGTAGTTGGATTACTTTTATCATGTGTATGAAAAATATTTACCGTAGTTTGGATTAGTTTTATCATATGTATGAAAAATATTTACCGTAGTTGGATTACTTTTATCATGTGTATGAAAAATATTTACCATAGCTGGATTAGTTTTATCATGTCGTGTATGTAACATATTTCGAGTGGTGAGTGTTTTCAACGAAAATACCGAGCTATGGACGAACTAACTTATAATTAACTATTAAATACCTTGGACTTAGAGTTTTTGTTCATTTACCTGTCGATATATTTTTAAAATGTAAAAACTTCATATATAGTTATAATAATGTAAACATGTTAATAATAACTGAATTTCAAATTAATATTATTATTAAAATTATTTTCATGTTAATTTCAAAGAGCCTTTGAATTTAGTTGAAAACGCAAAAGAAAATAGTCGAATATATTATGTATTATTATTTTAATATTTTTAATACCCTAAAACTATTTGGAACTTGTTGGACGGGGTAGGGAAGATTGGTATTAGGGGATTAGGGGAGAAACCGGTGGTGAAAAAGACCCAAGTGTAAGAATTATTAAGAGGGAAGGTCATTGACCAAGAGATGATTAGGATCATTCAGAAATCTCATTATCAAAATATGATGGTAAAACAATTAGGGATGAAACAAAAATACAATGCTTTGAATAAAAGTATAAATTTCGTCTCCAACAAACTTACAATTACATTTCAGTTTTAAGCTGGGTTTTTTTTACATTGTATTACAATTTTTACACACTCACTCTATTTTTTAGGTTAAGAATTGTCTTGGTACCTTTCCCTATAAAAAATAAAAGGAACTCTTTGCTGATAATAATTATTATTACCTCCAACAAATCCAAATGGAATCTACGTAATCTTATATATAAAAATGGAGAGCTATTTCCCGATGTCATCTTATCACGCCTAAACGGCTGGACCGATTTCGCTAATTCTTTTTTTGTCGTGTAGGCTTTTATCAGGAGAATGTCCTTTTCGAAGAAAAAAACTAAGAAAAATGCATGGAAAATTAAAGAAAACTCTAGGTAGACAACCTTATTAGTACTTTTTACCTTATTTTTTATTCCAATTTTGAAATTTTGACAAAAATTGTCAATTGGTGCGATTGACAGAATGCAGATGGAATATATATGGTTTAAAACAGACGCATCGTTCGGAATCACATTGGTCAAATGATAATTCATCACCATACAAATTCGAATTCAATATTCATAGTTAGAAACCCAGGACAACGTCTGTCGGGAAAGCTTGTAAATTATAATTTGCGTAGTTCGTCGAGAATTAGGTAAATTCGAACCTTTAATAAAAATAAATATTTTTTTATTGCCAAAGTAAATTACATTTTTGATACAATAATTTAAAAGAGTCAAAGGGCGGACTTAGCCCGAAGGATCTCTTCCAGCATCTATGTTTTCGAGGAAATATTCATTTTAACAGCCCGTAGTGGTTTAAGCTTGCTCAACTTTGAATAAACATTACCAATCGAACTAAATTTGCGAAATTTTATGGTCGAATAGTTGGTAGTGTTTTCTTAAAGAGCTTCTGTGAGCATAAAAATAGATACTAAGATAAAAGATATGGAATGAAGACCTACTCGGTTGGATTATAATAACTTTAAAGCATTGTACAAACACAGTATAGTGGGTAGGTACATAAGTTATTGCAATAGTTTCTGAGGTGATTATTTTCATAAAAGCGTCTGTGTTCGCGTCGGGACGCTCCGCCGCAGACCTACATAGTAAAATATTCATGATATTACACGAGGAGAAATTATTTATAGTATGAAATAAAAACACTTAACGCCGTTAATAGTTAGACGAAACAGCGCTAACGTACTTGGTGATATTACACATATGACAACAAATAAAAGACATTCTGTTCATGAGCGCTTTTCAACGGTGTAAAGAGATTCTAGGGATTTGTGCTGAAATTCAATGTTGCTCGATTGCAAGAAGGAAACTGTCTGGTAGCAGGGTTTGCGGGGCACTTAGACCTCCAATGAGAAGTAAGAACATATCTCTAAAATCCAAACAGCTGATTCACGATGCAATCCTGATACCATCCATAATATGATGTATGGGAGACAAAATTGGACATGGACGAAAAATCTGGAAGTTGATATAAACGCTGCAGAAATGAAATCAGCAGAAAGACTGATTTATAAGGTGAGGAATGATAATATAAGAATGGAATCTGGAGTGAATGTTAGCGTAGTGACTAGAATAAAACTGAGGTGACTTGGACATCTAGAGAGAATGACAAAGAGGATGTATAAATCTGAAAGAATGGGTGCACGGAGACCCAGAATGAAGTGGACTGATCCTATCGTTATCGTCTTCTTTAAGAGTGTTTACACCAAAAAAAAAGCATAGATCTAGAGCTGGGGATAGCCCTTTTTTATGTTGACCCCAAGAAAACAAAACCGAGCGATAACTAGTACTCAGGTGCGCATTATACATATGTCATCGTCCATTTATTAATTCTTGGTGTTTATTCTAGCTCGTTGTCAATGTCAGCGATTAGAGGGTATGCTTTATTTCTGTTTCTGGCTCTATCATTGTTTGGTGTAAACGCACACTTAAAGAAGGCCAATTCAAGAGTACAAGGAATATGAGACAGTGTATATGGAACATTATGTCGATGAGTGAAGTGAAAGACGTTTGTCTGGATGGGAAAGTATGGAAGATCGTAAACTCTGCTTAACCCTCCGGAAAAGGACGTGATGGGTGATAAAAATCAATTAAGAAGAATTCGGCGGACAATTGAGCATTTAATTTAGAGAAATCATTCGTTGTCACTGGTGCTAGCGAGTCTAAGCATGATATACGGAAAGAAGAAGAAAAATGTACATTTATAAAGAGAAAACTCGCTAATAATATTATACTCTCAAACACTTTCACTGACAAAAATTACTGGCATCGTTTGTATTGCCGATATGATGAAAAGAACAAACAATTCGCGCGATGACAATGAATAATAATTATTGGGCAATAATCATAGTTGCGTCATCTGACTAGTTCCCAGTACATTACAACATTATGACTACTGCCAAAAGTACTTACCTGTATCATAATTACAGTTACGTACCTAAATACATTAAGATTATGATTCACGTACAAATAACTAAATCAGATAGATACCCATGTGTAAGAATAATGACATACAGGAGATGCTTTGGGTATTACTGTATATTTTTGGGTTACATCAAAATTATTCGAAAAACAATCGTTAGAAAGCACAATTATTATTCGAACTTTTAAGACGCCATCTTACTCCGATTTTCCTGTCACCATATTTTTGTATACTTGAGTAAAGATATGTAGCATATCACATTGTACCTATTGTTAAATTATAGATACTGTTTTATGTTTTATGATAGGCCTGCGAACAAGCTCATCAAGCAAGGGCGTAGGAAAAAAAAGCAAGTTTCGCTTAACCAAAAAGGACGTTACTATCTGTCATGGCGAAGGTTCGGCTATCCTACCTTACATCCTAAACATTTTCCATGTCAATGGAGTTGAGCGGTGTGGCGTAAGCGTGGGAGGAATTGACCGACAACTAGGAATAGAGCTGATTATATATATCCATGCACGTATCTTAATGGATGGGTAATATCATCCAATCATTATAATGTGTAGTGAATTGAGCGAGCTCTTAAATACGTCTACACTTCGGGGCTAATCGACCGTGAAAACGTTATTATTAGTCGAGTATACTCTATTACTGTATACAAATCATCAAGCAATCTACATAGAAGACTGCACTGTTGTATAAAGACAAGACTTTGTGAGTGTGTGTGATCCACTATAGAAGATTTATTCCTTCGCCTAACGGTAAAACACCCCCTAGCAATAATCACAAAACTAACTGTCCGAAACAATATGGGTATTAATTAAGTCACTTAAAAAGAAGGAAAACGTGTAGAAATAAGCAATTTAGCAAAGCAAACCATTCTCGTCAAAAATAACTAGATAATAATATTTTAAAGGCACAGAACGCTGACTGATCGACTAACGCCGCCAACACGAAGCAGTAACCAGGGACCACACTTACACATCTAGGGCTATGTATGCAGTGGTGAGTGATATAATGTTGTTTGATACGGGCGCTTACACACACGTACCCCATACAGATATTTTGTCAATTTTGTGTAGACAAGAACTTAAGGTACCTTCATGCATTATAGTAGCTGGTACCTACCTACCTACAGTATCGAAAGTAAAATAAAAAATCCCACAGCATAAATTTATCCAAATTCACTTATCAATAAAGTAAAGTGAATAATTACCCACTAACGCATTATTGTCTATCATTGCGCAATCGAAAACAACGGGCGACGATGTCCGTCAGATGATGACGAGTTACCCCAAGTTAATGATATATGTAGAGTAGGAGTTATACCCTCATTTTCCGCCATAAATAACCATTATAATAAGGTGGTGGTGGAATTATAAAGAAGCGAACAACAGCGTCGATGGTCAGGGGTTTGAGGGTCGAAGAATGGAGGTTATGTAGCTTCGTGCTTAAGAACACGCCGGAGCTGAGTGCTGGCAACATAAGCGCTTCTCAACGAGCGGTCGATCCACGTGTACTATAAATAGCTCGCGGAAAAAGTATGGAAGACAGTAATAATAAGCTGAAAACAGCAATTGCTTAAAAAGTAATGAATCGTTAATAATAATTATTCTTAAGAACAACTTACTTATTTAAGGTTTGCCCAGACTTTTGGTAGGCGAATCAGCACGAGTAAAACTTTTAAATCAAGTTGATAGATGATTTCCCAGGAGTATGGTGGGAGGACGCTACCGTCGGAATTTCAAGATTTTTGATGAAAACATTTGGCAAGCAGTGTTTTTTCATACCTTATATACTAAAGTATCGGTGTAAACGGAGAAGCATACCTTCATAACCTCTAAAGATATTTTTTCCAGATAGACAAAATGTCTTATGTCTTTCACAAATCACCCTCTATAAGTGGGTGCCTAATAATTAAAAAAAATATATATGTTTGTCTAACCTGAGACATGATATCATGAGTTGAACGGTTGTCTCACTACGGGTTATCGAGCGTTAGAAACAACCTAGAATATAGGTAATTCTAGTACCTAGATACATACGATCAAAAACAGTGAAAGTATATTATTAAAAAAAAAATAGTATTCCAGCTGTACTTACGAACTTCTTGAATTGGGTAAAAGTGTAATAGAAGTCATTGAGATGTCAAATAAAAACGATCAAAAAGTTGGGAAGGAAACGAAAAGTTGCTTGGGATCCAGGATCAATAAAGTGGATCAAATCTACCGATTATATTCTCAAGGAAAGCCAGAAAAAGAATAGGAGAAAAATACCGTATATGGGGTACGGTAAGTATGTCCCTGAAAGAAGCGAAGAAATCGACTAAGGGGCAGAGCTTCTTCCAAATATTATAAACTACTATTTATAATTTCAATAATTAAACATATTTTCCCACACGATATTTCATACGAGTATAAAACTACGACGACCTAGCGTTGTTCAGTACGACAGTGGAGGAATTACAGCGCAGTGTTTCAAGACTCTGCGACGAAACAGCACGCCTCGGCCTTCGAGTCAATGCCAGTAAGACGGGGCTCATGGCGAATAATGCCTGCCCCGATAATCATCGATGGTCACCGGGTCTCCCGGGTGGATAAGTTTAAGTACCTGGGAGCTACCATTACCACCACTGGTGACCTCGGGGCTGAGCTCCCGATACGCATCGGTATGACAAGTGGCGCCTTTAACAACATGACCAAAATATGGAAGGCGTCGGCGTTTAGTGTCGAGACGAAATGTAAACTGTTTGATGAGTGTGTGTTGCCATTCTCCTCTATGGGTGTGAGTCTTGACACCTGACCAAAGCCCTGGCACAAAAAGTATCTGCATTCGAAACGAAGTGCCTCAGGAGAATTTTGGGTATAAGATGGTACCACCGCATCGCGAACGACGCTAACCGCCGGCGCACCCAGCGTGAGCCAATCACTTCTACTATTATGTGGAACAGATGGACTTGGCTGGGACATGCGTTAAGGATGCCGAATGCCAGTTGGCCGAGGAGAGCGCTGTTCTTAAATAATATTGCGCAAGATCGAGCGCAATGAAGAGCTCTTGTTGCCTCCCTATGCCCCTAAGTGGGGTCTTAAGGGAGTTTGGATTTGGATTGGATAAAACTACACAGATGTCAAACAATAGATAATTAAATAATGAACAACGCACATTTTACGTCGGATCAACCATTTTAAACACCCACATAATTTTATAAATATTATTCGTGACGTTTAAGAGGAGTTTTATCCCATAAATCGCACCTACTGGTGGACGATACATTTAAATTTTATGGATGTTATCGAGCAAGAAAATCTGCAGTATAACATGTACAATTCATGCTCACAGCCGTCGATAAATGCCGAAAAAATGATGTCAACTGTAGATTGCAAGAAGATCAAAGGAGTGCGCGTAACGATGGAAGTCAATTGCTACTCCCACACGATCAAGATAATTAAAAGTGCTAAAAAGGAGACGAACAAGAAGCGAAACGAGCAATTCCAAGTAATTACATTTACGGATAAACCTAAAGCAAAAGAAATTAGCACGACATAAAACGACGAAAGTCGCGTAGGAGAAGCAGTCGACCATCGCCAAACCTTGCGACGAAAACTAATTGACACACCGAATGAGTCACTCGACATAAAAAAAACACCAAATAATACCTTTGAATGATTGTAAAAATCCGTATGACGAATCACCAAAAGCCCAAACAACACTGCACTAACAAACAATGGCAAAAGATAATAATTGTAATGATATTGAAGAGGATGTAATGTTATTTTTCACGGACTGTCGGACACAATCAATAATGCCAACAATCATTAAAGAACAATCAAAGACGGAGAAGGATAATATACGAGTACTCCCGACCGCGGCAAAGACAGATGACTGAAAAACTGAAAGAGGATCCGCTCCAGAGAGACGCAGAACAGATGTCCTCACTAAGGCCGAAGGCGGCGATGCGTACAGGAGCCTTCTAGAAAAACTAGTTCGCGAAGTACAAGAGAACAATGGAGGAAGCTATTATAGAGCAGACAATGCGACACAGTGTATGTGGGTAGCCAGTCCCCATTGTCGCAAAGTTATATGCAACTGGATACGGAAATACTCCACAAGTTCAACGAAGTATGACACCGATTACGCACATCATCCATATTTGATAATAACGTATGTACAATTGTACACTTTCTGATATATTGACTCCATCTCCACAGTGAACAATTAACATCTAGACAAAGAAAGTTGGAAAAACCGGGATAAGAAAAAGGACTAAACTTGGAAGTCGACTCAGGTTTTGAAAAACTCAAACCAGATTGTCAACAAATCGCGCTGTAGCAAATATGCGAAGCGGACAACACAGAAGGATGGAGACAATATGCAAATATGTAACGAAGACCATGATAATTTCTAAGAAACTGTGGTCTTATCTATTCACAGGAAGAATGATCATGATAAACTACCGATGATGTTTAGAACAACAAGTTATCCCATGCAGGTCATACGTATATTTAATAATAACTCATAATCTAACAAGATCTCTGGAATGAAACAAAACTAAAGAAAATTTTGCAAAAGGTCTAGCTAGAACATCTGTCAGGATTTAAATGGAAGAAAAACCAAGGTTTTTAACTAAATCAGCGATCACAGATTATAACGATTTCTTGATTCCGATGACCGTATGCCTAGCAGCATACCACACGAACACATTTAGTATGAGTCAGATAGATAGATAGATGGCTTGATAAAGACCCTGGTAGGAATGTGTACAGCGAGAGTGTATTTGCATGTTTATTTCCGAGCATAAAACAGCAAGACATGACTAACGACAATGGAAGCGTGAATAACCCTCGCGAATGCATACGGATTTACAATTAATTATTAGAAGAAGGATATTTTTGGAGAGTTAACTACAAATTTAGAAACATCGGTAATAAACCATCACTCTGGATTACTTTTTTTTACTTTAGAACATTCACAGCTCTCAAAGATTAGAAATGTTTTATTCTGCATACACCAAAACTTTTCTAAGACTTAGTTTATTTCATAGACTGTCTCTACATTAGATACTACCTAATGATCTACAATAGTTTAACGTACCATAGCATCCGACACCCGACCCATGTTTCCTATTTATATATAAGATGCCACTAAGAAGTTAAAATGTCTATCTACGAACATGCACAGTCAAATTATATCGATTATTTCATAATAAACTTAATATTACGGATACATCATAAACGCATGACCAAAAAGCTCTTGAAATACTTGAAAAAGGTATTTTTTTTTGTATTTTTTTATTTTCTTTGATAAATCTATTTATGGATTTCAGTCGCGGTTCCACTGGTCAGTGGTGATTAAGAGGGTGTCTATTGCCATAGACCTGTTTGTACCTCTTTGCGTTTGCAACTGTACTTTTTCGGATGGTGCAATTCATATTTATTTTATTTATCATCATCTCCCCTTAGGTCTCAAGATCGTTTCAGAAAGAGGTGCAGCGTACTGGTTTTCGTCAAATTAAATAAAAGATTAATGTTGTCAAACCATTGACTCACTCTAACCAGTGATTTCAAGATTTTGTTCTTTGTAAAGGGTTTATCTTCAGAATCTCTTGTTAATAAAGAAGTATCATCAGCGAACATTACGATAGTCTCATATTGGTTTAAGGACAATGGCAAATCGTTGATGTAGATTAAGAAAAGTAGTGGACCCAATATGGAGCCTTGAGGGACACCGAATTAAACGAGTGCTGTTAATGATTCCATACCATTAATTTCTACCATTTATTGCCGATTGCTTAAATAGGACATAAAAAACTTTAATGAAACATTCATGACAACGTAATGGTCCAGCATTCTGAACAAAATACTATGATTAGATTAGAGTATATTAGGTTTGTCGATTGGTGCTAGTTTTAGGCATACCGAGATAATTCGTGCCATCTTTTTTTAATGCACGGACTCTGATAATTACTACACTGTTTTTAGGAATAACAAATTGAAAAAAAAACAGTCAAAGTCTTTACTATGTAGTGGGTTTGCTTCGGTAGTTAAGTTGCATATAAACACCATATTTTTAAAGCAACTATTGCCAAGATAGATCGATGCGGTAATCGAATAAACAATAATTACATCGTGCAAGAACTTTACGATCGGACTAGTAAGGCCATTCGCGTATGTAACGCCATTCAGAGGCATTGGTTGGAATATTTAAATGCCTTCGACTGATTCCCATCAACGTCCGTCGTAAATCATTCCTTGATGATTGATGACGGGTCCAATTGATTGTGTTTTTGTGTATGGACTACCAACACTCCTTTCAATACCCTCACAATATAGCGTACATATAGATAGGTGGGTATAATAGAAACTATCGAGCAATGTGACGCCGGGAGTCTGTGCAAAGAATTCGGAAGAAAAAACTACGCAAGCATGTTATTATTAATTTGATTGTAGTACTGTTTATATTATGTGATTGGGGGGATGCTATATCATACATAATGATCCTGTTATTAGCAAGAAGTTACATTAAATCACATAACAATGCTAATATTATACTTAATTGGAAAGTTCATCCGTAGCTCCGTATTTTCGTTGAAACACTCTTTCCCCAATAACTTAATGCAGAACTATCCTAAGGGCCGAAATTACAATCTGTAGCTTATCCTGTAGCTTTATTGAGGAGACTTAAAAGTTAAGTGGAGCTTACCACTCACAAGAGAATATCAATCAAAATTCGACTGCGGCTTGGCTAAGCCATATATATGGTTAAGTTGGTAGTACTACTTGTCTTATATCGAGGTTTTATCTATGCATTACGCTCCACATCTGTCATGTTCACCGGGACGCGCGCCATTGTTTGTGTTGTTGTTTTGGTTTTATGGATGCTCCTCTTGGATTCTGACTTGGTATTTATGTGTTACGACCCTTGCTTCGATTATTTAACTTAATTAAGATACAGCTACGGAAAGTGAAAGATGTGTTCAATAATAAACATAACCATATATCATACATTCAACTAGGTTAAAGCAAAACGATCTTGTAATTATTATCAAACAGAGCGAACAGTGTATATAAGTCAATGTGGTGGTCAAATAATCAAAGAAAGGGTCACGAATAAATCCAAATAGAATCGCTAGTGAAACAACCTAAGCAACAGCGAACAAATAAGTGTAATGAATCATAATTAATTAGACATTTCATCTTCAAAAAGCGTAATTATTGCGCGGCTATATAATGACATTTTAAATGTCAGTTTGTCCGTATAGTGACTTGTGGCGCCTCCTAGCGAGAAAAAAAAATAACTGAGTTAAGCGAGCTTTACGCTGTTGAGGACACCCCAGGGTATCCCTTAACTTAACGAGTAGGATAAGCCCCAAATTCGTGCTAAGGAGACATTGTAATCTGCATAATTTTGTTAAGCGAAGCTTAATGTGATCCTCACCGTTAAGGTGGACCTTAAGCCTGTATTGTAATTTTGGGCCTAAGTGTCTCAAGAGTAATTTTTGACAGGAGCAGTTTAAAGTTTTATATGTGTCATATATTTTCACTTCATAGTGAAATTCTGCAGGAGATTAAAATTAATGCATTAACAATCACGGTGTCATATATTTAGGATCAAAATGTTTATGAGGAATTGGTAAAAAAATAATCAATGTGAGATGGGATATTTTTGCACATAATATATTGGTCTATGCTCGAAATTTACTCAACTCATTTTGACCAAAACATGAACTTGGGATAGTTCTGCATTAATGTAACGCTGAATAATTTATTTCTCATACATTCCTATGACAAAGCCAATTCAACTACGGGCAATATTTTTCATATTTCTATTATCCGTCTTGTGGGTAAGTTGGCATGACAATAATTAACAGGTGTTCGTGGGAAACAATATTATTAGGTAGGTATATTAGCGAAATATGTGAAACTTGATCAATGGTTCGTACGTACAGAAAGAGATACCTATCGAATTGTCCGCAGCAGATAGGTTCCTACAAAGTTTTTTCTATTATTATTAAAGACAAACGATATTAATCCATTCTCAATTAGACCACAGATAAACAAAAGAATATATGCGTCTGCGTCAATGTCAAATACATCAAAGTGTGTGTGATGGTCAAATACATAACATAACAGCAGTACCTATTTGTATTTTTTTTATTGATTTAATATATTTTTTATGCATAATTTAAAAAAAATATATTAGCATTCGCCACTGCTTCTCTATATAAACTATAAGTGTGAGAAATTTCATAAAAAGTTTTTTCCTCGCGTTTTAATAATATATAGTCAGCCATTTGAATATCGCTTCCATGTAAAAATCCTTCATTTTCTATAGAAGGAATTGTCGCTATAGTCTCCAAACTCACCCATACAAAACTTTATACCTAGTAGGTAGCTAACTACGAACTTGCAATAACTGATGCTTATACAAGAGACTCTTGAGATTCGTATCCCGGGAAGAATGGAGGCACGTGCATGCGCGTGACGTCTCCCAAGCACTTCCTTCTTGTGGAACTCTTTAGGGAGGATGTGCCAACGATAAAGTTTCCAATATGGCGGTCATGCGAAAACAATATCCTCTCGAATACAATTCAACGAATTTTTAAAGTTAATAAACATACCTACTTCGTGCATTTTTTTACACAGTTTTTAATCAATGATTTCAATTTTCAACACAAAATTTCCAAAATACTATGTCACAATTTTGTTTATGAGGTATGGAGATATAGAGACGTCGAGGGAAGTTAAAAGTAGTGACAATTTAAAAAAAATATCGCAGATAGTTTTTATACTAGGCAAGTTTTTATTTTTAAAAGGAACAACTAATGACTAATCAGGGTCTTGAAGACGAGGAAGACCCTCTCACACTGTGTTCCGCTCCTTCGAAGCAGAGCTGAGGGATTTGGACATGGTGTGGGAGGAGGTCATAAACATTGCGCAGGATCGAGCGCAAATCAAGAAATCAAAATTTAATCAAGAAAGATTGTCTATTTTTAACTCTACAGTTAGAGATTTTAAAGGTGGCTCGTCTGTTGAGTGTTGGGTATGACTCCATATACTAGAATCCTTGGACTGTTGACTCGCTTAGAGACGGCTCAAGAGGAGCTATACCCATTCAACCGCAAGGACGATAAAACGCCGTCAGACAAAAACCACATTCATAATAATTATTCAGTACATAATCGATGAGTCAAAATTATTACAAGGAAACTAACTGATTAATCGACATCGATTCTGTCGGGACTTGGAACAGGGCCATGTGTAGAACACAGAGCTGTCCATAAGGAACTCTGAACAGCGGACAAATTCCAATCACGCCCTTTAAGCTGTAAATTATATTCGAATATGCAAATGACATGATAGATCTTAAAATTAAAATATGATGAACTTGCCCGCCTGCATCACTTAACATTTTTTTTGGAAAAAAAAAATTCAGTACAAAAAATATACCTACATTTTATTCCCATTAAATACGTTCTAAGAGTCATCTTCATTTTCTATACATACATACAAAGATTGTTGATGCTCTGAGAAAAATTATCTTTTTACAATCTTTTCTCAATATTTCTTGCCTTATGAACCTGAGCTCACTCAGTGTGAACAAATTTAGGCTCTTTGACTCTTTCACAGTAAGCTATACTTAAAGCTTGTGTCGTGAAAGGGGAAGACGGTCGGCACCTGGGATCGAATCCACGACCTCCAGTAGGAAAGACGGCGTTGTAGCCACTAGGCTACCAACCACTTAATTCAAGTATATTCATAAAAACAGCCCTAGTATATAAAAATATCCTAAGTTTATGATGAGTATGTCTATTTAGGAAGTCTGTTTAATAGAGATGGAAGGTGTGAAAAGGAGATTGAAAGAAGGAAACTGGCTGGTAGAAGGGTTGGCGGTGCATTTAGACCTCTAATGAGAAATGATAACGTATCTCTTAAATCCAAACAATTGATGCACAATGCAATCCTGATTCCATCCATGATGTATGGTAGTGAAACTTGGACATGGACGAAAAATCTGGAAGTTGGAATAAATGCTGTGGAAATGAGATCACTGCATAGGATATGCGGAAAGCGACTGATTGATAAGGTGAGGAATGATAATATTAGAAAGGAATGTGGAGTGGATGTTAGCGTAGTGACTAGAATGAAAGTGAATAAATTAAGGTGGTTTGGGCATGTAGAGAGAATGACTAAAAGGATATACAAATCTGAAAGAATGGGTGCACGCAGAGGAGGCCGACCTCGAATGACATGGTCCGACCATATCGGTTCAGTCTTAGAGGAGGGCCAAGTCAGGAGCAAAAGGAATAGAAGAGCATGCATGCGGAATGTTATGCGTTTGGATGAAGCGAAAGAAGTTTGTTTGGATAGGAAAGAATGGAAATCCGTACTCTCTGCCTACCCCCTTCGGGAACAACGAGGATTTTATATGCTTATTCTATGGTTTATTATGGTATACCTGGATTATTACCTAATGACACTTTTCTTAGACCATGGTATAAACCATTGTATAACTTTATACCAAGATTATTAATAACACAGTTAATGTTTGCCCCTGTATTAATTCTGAAACAATTTTAGTTGCACCGCACGATATTCTCATATTCACATTTTGATGTGCAATTTGATGCGAGCGAGTATACAGATAAACATCTGCGATCGATTATCATTTGGCAGAAGTTATTATTATATAAAGAGCATTGCTTTTAAGATTTTCATGGGCAATGAACTCGTTGGCAGAATATTAATGCAGATTAAACTCTATCATTCATGTTAATAATTATTATTATTATATCTGTGGTACAGAGAGATGCGCTAAAAGTTGCAAAGTTTTTATGGACAAATTTCACAGCTTGCTTAAGCTACCATTATCCGTTGACTAAAAGCTTTCGTGCTCAACGTGAATAAACACACCAAAACGTTCAATGATGAGCTTAAAAATTCGTTCGTTATTATGAGTAAACATCTTATGAATCGGCATATGTACGTAATAGTTCTGTTAAAAAAAAATATAGAGAAAAGTAAGAGAGAGAATTTAAAAACAATTATCGAAAACTTGCAACAATAATTATTATGTATATAAATCTATAATATAAATGAAATTCGCGCTAGTGTTAACACTTATAACTCGAAATCGGCCGTACAGATTCTTCGTTTTTTTTTCGGTTTATTGTATTCTTCTCCGCTCCGGATAACAGAATAGGTAACTTATAAAAATCGAAAAATGGTTAGCAAATGATATCAAATATAATATTGAAGTAAGTATGGAACGAATTTCTTTCCAACAACGTAATCTGTGAAAATTCTATATAAACACAATTATTATTTACCTGAAAACCATTGACATTAAAAATATTGACACGCAGATTTTTAATGGATTTTTCAAGCTTTTTTCTAATTTGTTAACATTGCATTTTTTTACAAATAAAAACGCGAAAAGTGAATACCTAAATCTAATTTTGAAATCAAATTGGCGTTTGACACAAACTGTCAGTGGTTTCATGGTTAGTGCGATTCACAGAATTCGGATGGAAAATATGCGGTTTCGAACGGATGCAAATGGCATTGGTTAACAGTAATAATTATTGTTATCATTCTTTTAAATTCTTATTATCAATATTCATAGTACCTAAGGACTACAGGACAACGTCTGTCGGGAAAGCTAGTTTTCAATCAAATCAATCTCCGTCATTATAAAAACGTTTTTTTTTTGTCTCAGTTTTAATGCCGATTCTATTCGTTGAGTAGTCCGTTTTAGACTGGATATCAATCAATCAATCAATTCTCCCTTTTACACCCCACTCAGGGGCATAGGGAGGCAACAAGAGCTCTCCATTGCGCTCGATGTTGCGCAATGTTTAAACCTCCCACACCATGTCCATGTCCCTCAGCTCTGCTTCGAAGGAGCGGAACACAGTGTGAGAGGGTCTTCCTCGTCTTCGGGACCCTGATGGGAGGAAGAACAGCGCTCTCCTCGGCCAACTGTCATTCGGCATCCTTAACGCATGTCCCAGCCATGTCCATCTCCTCCACATAATAGTAGAGGTGATGGGCTCACGCTGGGTGCGCCGGCGTATAGCGTCGTTCGTGATGCGGTGGTACCGTCTTATACCCAAAATTCTCCTGAGGCACCTCGTTTCGAATGCAGATACTTTTTGTGCCTGGGCTTTGGTCATGAAGATTATATATTTTATTTATTTATCTCAATAAAGGGAAAAGTTAATTTTGATAAGGTAAAACACAAACGTACGCAATCGGTCGTACATCTGGTGGGCAAAAAAAACCTCTCAAACAAATACCAATTCCAATCAATCTCTTTAAAGTGAAAAAAAAAGAACCATTCGAATAAATTAATTATATGTCGTTCTTATTGACAAGTCGATATGTTTTTTTAACTGGCAATCTCTCTCCAGACGCACTCCCATTAGGGAAGGCCCGAGGGTTGTCAATATTCTGGGACGATTCCGAGAATAAAACGCTTATTTTTCACATCACTCCCCGACTATTAATATCTTATTCTTGCCCATTTGAAAAAAACTTAATTTTACATTTTTAAATTGAACAGTTTTAAAACTACGAATCGCATTTATAAAATTCATTTTTCATTGACACGTTTTTTTCTTTGATTAAAAATTAATCTAGGATCGTCAAAGTCCAAAACACAAAATACCTACACTTTCGACATTATTCGCATAAAGTAAAATTCATGTTGTGTATGTGAAAATGGGCGGCACCGGTAATCTAACTCTCGATCTTTCAGTACGATGTACGCACCATACCACTGGGCTACCAACCACTTCAACATTTAGAAGTAAATAAAGCCGTACAGCGATTTAAAGAAGCATTTGCGATTGCGTGTATGGAGAAAAGCCACTAAAGTGTAACATATCCAACAAAAAATCATTAAACCAGGTGGTCTTAAGAGACATTTTTCTATCATAAGAAAAATTTGTCAAAACGTGATAGGTATTTCAAAAGTTCGAATTATCTTGACTGACGATGACTCGGTAAACGGCGAATCACCTACATCCTAATCCAATCTACTTTATTTCCAGTAACAGTCATCCAAAAAACTAACAGTCCTTTGTTGTCACACATTTGATTAGCAGGAACTTCTTGTATGGTAAAACGAAATTGTTGTTATTTCTATTCTAAATTCTTTCACCGCTTAAAACTACCCTAAATTTATATGAGTATTGCGAATAAACCGAAATTGGCAAATTGGTAGAGCCGTTCCCGACTTTTAGGGAGACATAGATTTATTGACCCATCAGATCCGCGAAGCCAGCAATTCCAATACCGGGAATATCCCGGCAGATCCTGGACGATTGGCATCCCTAAACCGGCTCCGGCACCCTCGTCACTCGCATCCATACACTGGAGGCAGGCACAGAGGCACTGCATAAGTAATGAAGCACCAGTCCCTCGCATTCCAGCACCGCTTTTACTTTCAAAATTGGAGAATCTCGCTGGATGGCGACACGGAGGTATGGCTTTGAGCAAGTGTATTATTTATTTATTTAATAAGATTTCATTTATTGCTGAGAGTAGAAATAGTGGCATGGGTTTCATTACTGGTTCTTATAGACTTATAGAGCAATGCATGGTGTTCTAAGTAAATATACTCACAACGTAATACCTGATTAAAAATAATAATTATTATGTCTAATTAATAATTAATCGAAGCAGAGCTGAGGGACATGGACATGGTGTGGGAGGAGGTCATAAACATTGCGCAAGATCGAGCGCAATGGAGAGCTCTTGTTGCCTCCCTATGCCCCTGAGTGGGGTGTAAAAGGGAGAATTGATTGATTGATGTCTTTAAATCACGCCATTTAATGAGAATATAACATAATACTAGACGAGAGACATAGAATAGGGTGAATAATTGTGTAGGTAATGTTGTTCTATAAATCAGTTTAAATATTGTCCCTTTCAGCCTGAGTGGCTCTACTCAAGAAATACAATCCCGATTTCAATGTCGATTTATAATACACAATCGCGGACAAGTGATCTTTTTTTTTTAAAGAAATTTTCCAGTTAAAAAAAGTCTCATTTAGCATATTGAGCATAATATACAAGCTGACGTTTGCCACGATAGCTCCCGAATAAAAATCGGACACGACAAGCGGGAACAAGCCGTTAATTTAATTTATTTTTAGGGTACCTACCTACTTAAATTCAACACTTTTTTATTTTTATTAGGCTCGTACTTACAAGATTTTGTTGTACCTAAATCCTACAATTTTTTTTTATTTTTTATTTAACTGAAGGGATTTTGCTGTGTCTAAGTCCTGAATTTTCCTATTCTATGATATTATTTATTTTATTTGACTACGGATCACCATTTGAGTCCCATTTTTAAGATTATTTTCGATTCGAAGTGTGGATAATGGCTATAGGTACCTAAAGTTCTCGTCTAAACAAAATTGACAACAAAACTGATGCGGTTATCGCGTGGAATTGTAAAATAATCGTAGTGTAAGCAGTAAGCACACGTTTTCATCCTCAATGTCATAATTTCGTAATTGTTTACTCGACCCAAGTATAAACAAACACAATTTTTATCGATCGTTCTGTTTGTTCCAAGTGTTCAACGTTAGTCCCATAGAGTTAGTTACATTACAACATTCGGAATCTCGTACAGGCCGCATTTGGCAAGCTGCCCTCCATCTCAAAAGATTCCGAGAAAACAACACGGTGCGTGATTACGTAGCGCGAGCCAGCACATGCTATACTACACTACTATACCGTATACGTACCTATAACAATAAAAAAGAATACAAGAGTAGGTATACATCAAGACAGATAGCCAATACGCCAAAATGTAATTACTGACTGCGTTATACAAAGCGAATTAGTTCGGAGAAGTCTACACGGTAAAAACAACTAGACATCCAGAATGACCGATGCATTGTTATAAAAGCAATAATGTCTATGTACCACTTACTAGATAAGGTATGCTGAACGAATTTTTCAAAATATTTTGAAACGTTTCTATTTAATCAAGGCGAAGCCAATGTTACTTGAACGGTTTCTTTATCTTACGTCTACCTCATTTCATCTTCTTCTTTTGAATATTTTTCTGACGCAAGTTAGTAATCTATCTGTATTCCCATTTTGAGCCCACTTAGGGGCATAGGGAGGCAACAAGAGCTCTCGCGCAGCTTCGACAGCCTGCTCCTACACTCAGAAGGAACGGAACACGGTATGAGAGGGTCTTCCTCGTCTTCGGGACCCTGATGGGAGGAATGACAGCGCTCTCCTCGGCAGTGTTGCGAAAGCACAAAAACCCATTCCGCGTCATTTAGTTGTCAAATTTTGTGTAACCAACCACCCTGACAACGAGATAATATTACACTTCACAAAGCATGTAAATCTAGCGCACAGTTGCGTGGTGGAAAAGTTAGTAAATACAGGAAATTTGTAAAGAGCTCTTTACCTACGGTCAATTTACGAAAAAATGGGGTCTATTAACTGATAATTGATACTTAAAATATTTTTTCGCAGAATCCAAAAAACTAAATTCGAATTGAGATTATTATTATTGATTTATTTGAAATATTTACCTGTGTTTTAATGTTATAATTTGCGTTGAAAAATTATGCGGAATAAATACAGCGATATCTTAGGTTCTCTTACCTGAAACAAAATAAAGAAAACATTGATTAAAATTATTAAAAAATGCTTACAGCTACCGTTAAACAACAAAAAAGCAAGAAGTCGATCATATTATTATGATGAAGGAGATAAGAAATCGAGAATGAAATAATATACTTAATTTATTTTATTGAAATATCCAAAATATAAATAAACAAACAATCAAGAGATTTACATACACGAAAACAGTGCAACAAATGAGCGGAACCCGTTAAGTCATTGAAATGACTTTTCAACAGGCGTATAGCAAGCAGCTTTTGAATTCTGTTGCTAATAAACTATCGCATACTAGGGATCCATTGGTCAGAACATACCACAAATTACGAGGGATTGAGTAGGGCCAACCTTCAAAAGGGGTGCTCAATAACGTGGTAAATGGATCTAACGTGGTAAATCCTTACCATCGTCGAAGAATGATTGAGGTACAAAACCACAGAAATAACAGAACTGTAATATAGATCAGGTGATCAGGGACATGCGCTGTTACACTTACCGGGAAGTGAAGAAACTGGCCAGTGACAGGGAGGAGTGGAGGAACAGAAATTGCATGTTTGCTGCGGACTTATACCAGGATTGTAACCAGGAAAAAAACAAGTTACAGATATATCAGATCATTTAGGTTTTTTAGATAGGCTGCGACTCGTATGCAGATGGAAGAAGTGTTTGTGTGTGGATAGAAAGAGTTTTCCGAGTAGAGGGAATGATGCAAAACACAAAATCTATAGGTACTGTAATAATAGTCGCACCGCAAAAAATAACTATTTGACTCATTTCGGGTGGCGCCGGCGAGCGACCGCGACAGAAATAACAAAAAAAGAAAGTGAAGTGACTGCCGCGGTGTGTGTACTATGTGGCTCCCTGCCTGCACACTCCAAGAGTGCACAGAAGGTGACAAAAAATAAACAATAACAGGTACAGTTCAACGACTTCGCATAGAACGCGAGACGTAGGCGAAAATGTACCTAACGGTTTTCGGTTGTTTTTCTCGATACTTTTTTGTCTGTTGTATAATTTACTTATTACTTTTAGACCAGGTTATATTCAACATAAAAGGCTGAAATATGCATCATAAATGATTGTAATATACTTGCAAAAAAACATCAAAATTACATTAATAAAACCTACAATGTTGCAAAGCTACATAAGTATAAGATAGTATCGAATAAATTTTAAAGGACTCCTAGATGTAAAGTACCTGACCAAAGCCCGGGAACAAAAAGTATGTGCCTTTGAAACGAAGTGCCTCATGAGAATCTTGGGTATAAGATGGTACCGCCGCATCAAGAACGACGCTATTCGCCAGCGCATCCAGCGTAGGCCCATTATTCCTACCATTATGGAGAGGAGATGGACTTAGCTGGGACATGTTTTAAGGATGAGGAATGACAGTTGACCAAGGAAAGCGCTGTTCTTCCTCCCATCAGGGTCTCGAAGACGAGGAAGACCCTCTCACACCGTGTTGCGCTCCTTCGAAGAAGGATCTGGACATGGTGTGGGAGGAGGTCATAAACATTGCGCAAGATCGAGCGCAATGGAGAGCTGTTGTTGCCTCCCTATGCCCCCAAGTGGGGCGTATTGAGAGTTTAGATCGGATTTGGATATGTAGAGACCAATGTAAGCACCCCCAGTTCACAGAAAATATTTCGAAACAGTCTCCAACGACACGAAGTAGGAGTGAAAAACAATGTTTGCGACGAAAAAAAAGGTTTTTAATTAAAACTGTTATTTTATGACCGCCCCCTTTCTTATACTTAGTAGTGAAATAATAATCGAGTGTCTTTCACATCCGTCTGTCCGTGACGCTCCACCCGTCTGTCTGTCGGATGTCACGTTTTTAATATAACCAAAAAATAACGTTCCCGAATAATATTGCTCCGACATCACGTCATAAACATAAATTGAAGACGAAAATTCAATTTAACATTTGAAATGCCGACGATTTTAGGAGATTTATCTTCATACAATTTTAACGATATTGGTCTGCTCTGAAAACTATGTAACATATTATTTAACATGGGGTAACCAACCCTCGGTGGGCAGTAAGACACATTGAACAACGTGATAGGACGTCCTCGCTAACCCGCTTGGCAAGAGTGACGTTGAAATGTCAACTACCCCTCGAACATCAGAAATGTCTGGATATACCTGCTGTTGTTGTTGTCATGTTGTGTAATTTTTATACCTGCTTATTATTGTCACTACTATAATTGTTATTTTTTTTGTAAAAGGCATTATCGCCATATATTGTGAAATAAATAAATAAATAATAGGCGAAAGAGGCCGTTATCCAGCAGTGGACGGTTGAGGCTCAAAAGAAGGAAAATATCCCGAACACAAAAGGTGGAAAAGAAGGGAAGGAAAAGGGATATACACGCCGTGAGGAGATTAATTTTTATTTTTACTCATCACACCGTGTCCCATAAGGGGTAAGCAGAGAGAACGGATCTCCACTCTTTTCTATCACACTTCTTTCGATTATTCCGCCGGCATAACATTATTTCTCATACAACCTCTCCTGTTCCTCTTACGTCTGACCTGGCCACATTCCTTCTTTATAATCTCATTCCTTTCAATATCCCACATATTCTTCGTAGAGCTCTCATCCATTACGGCTCAACTTATTGAAATTCTCATAATTATAATCGAGGATTTGAACATTACCATTAACTAATGGCGAACATTGTTAACGTAAAGTGATCACACTAAGCCAGCACTCGAAATAAAACAGTAAAGTCGGCCGTGAGTAGTATTAGTCAGTCATCAGTGTTGTTGAAAATATATTCGTCAACCTAATTTGGTGAAGAAGAGCTTCGCTATTCAAAATCTTACGTTTCCGAATGCAAAACGGTTCTATAAAAACTAAAAGGTGTCTATTATAACACATACGTTGTTTTGTTTATCATTGGTGTTCCTAGCAACAAAAGTAGGCTAGATTCCGCTAGACTATTCCTCCAGCAAATGACCCATATCGGCTCTGCTTTTGCATCATAGAAACAATGTACAGTACACTCTAACTGATAGGGTTGCCACTTCAACGCTACGATAGTAATCTAACCATAATAATTCATAAAAATTTGATTTAAATGCGGTCTATTCATTCAACAACATGTAGAATAATTTAACCTGTTTTACATGTGATTTATTTCCTACTACACCACCATCTGTTGGATTTTTTTAAGTTACGCAAATATAGAGGAATTGTTTTTATTACAAACTTATGATCCGTCGGAATTCATCCAGCTTCCGAATCAACAATAATAGTTATTACATAATGCAATTAATAATTAGCTAAATTTAATTCAGTTTTTATGTCGTAAACTGTATATTCAATCCATGGAATAAGTCAAAAACAATTTTTTTTTTCTGGGTTAAGTCGAAGTTCGACGGGCAGTTCAGCTAGTGGAACAATAAAAGAACGATTATCAAATAATGCAGTCTTTTCATGTGCAGAATCATTGATTCTTTGCTGTGCCAACTGATCTTTTTAGGCTTCACAGCCGTTTCTAGATTGCTTCTTCAGGTATCGTTAGGTTTGTCCATTGACAATACTCTTTAAACATCTTCGAACATTAAGAGTTGCACCCTCAAACACCCCTGGTTTTATCAAATCATTTGGTGTGATTCAAGTAAAAAAACAAAAAATGGACGGAAAAACAACAATTATTATTGTCCAATTTCTGAGATCCGCTGTTTCAAAGTAGCGAAACGGAGTATTCGATTAAAATATTTCTCAAATCAAACCAGGGTCGTTTTTTATCTAGTAAGACGCATTTCAATCGAAATGAGTTGGAAATTTTTATTTATTAGCGTATGGCCAGTTCATCACAAAATACATTAAAAAACAGTACAATATCAGTAATTTAATTAAACAATTAACTTGTCAATCCACAAATTATTTAAAAACCTGACTAATTGGTTTCGCAGGCACAGGTCCTGCATGGTCTCATGTGACTTGATGACAGCCGAGTACAATTTTATATAATACAGTCAAAACAATTAAAAAGGTTGGCGAGCAGGGGATATTCCCTGCTTGTTAGACGTTCAAATCTAACTCTCGGATGTAGTTCATTGCTCTGTCTGCCAGTGTGGCAAAGTCCGAGAGACTACTTACTAACTCTCGTATGCTCTGCTGCTGCATTCCGATTCTATGTCCCACCCAGGAGACTCCCGCCTAACTAATTTATTTGCGAAATATGCGCACATGCCACGGCCCGTTCTGAAGCAGACCATGTCATCGTCTTTCTTAGCAGATTGAATCCAGACAAGACACAAATTCGTTAAGATCTAGTCCTGAAAAATGGTCACACGAATCTAGACATAATTAGAACGTTGTGCTCCAACAAAGCCAATACGCAATAAAGATGAGACATTAACAAAAATGGATATAGTTATATCCTGGCGCCAAATACATGACTGCAGTCGCAGTCTTTAAATTTGGTTGCTCTCTTGTTCTCAATAATATCCAACTTTTATCTCTATATTTCATTAATTATTAAATATCTACTTCTTGCATACATAAGTTTTTTCGACATTTTGAACATATTCGGAAACTTAAACATTACCACCTAATGGCGAACGTTGTTAACGTAAAGCGATCACACTAAGCCAGCCTTCGAAATAACAGTAGAAGACGGTCGTTAACCCGTAGTGGTTTGTTCCATTTAAAAATCGAACATGAGTAATACATTGTTAGAGTCATTAGTTGTTACATATTCGTTAAGACACGGTCTGCATTAAAAGAAATTTTTGTAATTGCCCTATGCGCCAGCCCTGTTTACACGATACAATGGCTGCCAACTAGTAGAGCTAATCTCTATGTACATATCGCATCTAGATATTTGCAGATACGACTATTATGCCTTGCAGCCAACAGCGATCCAGGCAGTATGACGAAGAACAATGCACGCTTTTGCTTATATTTCGACTGAACAATACAAGCAGAACTGTGATACAAGCTTAATTGGTAAACTCAAGCGAGAAACAAGATAATACGAGCTCACTTACTTATAGGAAAAAAAAAGATGGATATCTAAAAAAATATATCATGAGCGAATTTAAAAAAAGTAATACTGTGTTGCGAAGTTATTGTTTTTATGTCAATGCTGACAGAACTGAAATGCGAAGATGTTTTAACAGCCGAGAGGAAGCTGCTGTCAGTTCCTATATAACTCCACCTTCCGAAATCGGATTGAAAGACTCCTCATCGTCCTTTGGGACTTTGTTTATTAAACAATATCCTTGTTTATTTATTTATCTTCCTTTCCCTTTCCTTTCCCGACAGACGTTGTCTTGTAGTCCTTACTAATATTGATTTCAAATTTATAATTTATACAAAAATATGTTTGAATGTCAAAAAATTATTTCTGAACGCTACGAGCGAAAAATATTCCATAAAAAATCTGCGTACCAATATTTTTAATGTCAATGGTTGCCAGGTAAACAATAATAATATTGTTGTTATAGAATTTTTCATAGATGATGTTGGCGTCGCAGGACTTTCTAACTTTAATATTATATTTCATATTATTTCTTATGCATTTTTTTTAACTTTTTAATACCTAGTTATTCTGTTATCCGGAGCGGAGAAGAATCCAATAAATCAAACATCGGGAGTATCTGTTCAGCCGATCTCGAATTATAAGTGTTCGCACTAACCCTAGTTTCTTTTATACAATATGAATCTGGGCTCACCGAAAGTGAATACAAAATAAATTTTTGCCAAGCAAAACTTGTGTTGTAAAATAGGAAGATGGTAATACTGGGGATCGAACTCACGACCTTTGAAACGAATAATTGGCGAATACTTACTTCGAATTTACAAATTTTTATACAGACATATTTCATACCCCCCCACCAAATAGTATTCCAAATTGATTGAATACCCTGCATTGCCAACCAACATACACATCAACTGCCTTGCAGATATAATCGGCTTAGAAGAAGCAACCCTCCATTTAGAACAGCCATTCATAAATCACTCAATTGTGAGTGGAATTGCAGAAGAAAAGAACACTTTTAACGAAGGCCACAATTACAACGTGATGGAATCATGGACTGCCGAATGGAGCGAATTTGCTGCGGAACGACCCTTGAACGCCTTATCTTGCATAACAACAACACCGTCTGGCTTTGACCAGCCAAGAAAAATCTGGTCCGCTATTAATAGAATCCGCACTGGACACGGCAGATACGCGAATTTCCCCTGATCTCCCTGGGCGTGGAGCCGAGAGACGGACCACAAATCACATACATAGTCTACAGAACATTATCAAGGCAGTTTCCCAGATTTCATCACCTTAACCGACGGATCAATAGCCTACGGAGTCCTTAGACTAAAGCATCCGATGATTAGCAGGAAAATTGACCCTTCGATACTCTCCTGATTACTGAACCACTACGGGCTTACGGGCGTCTTCTACTGTTATTTCGAAGCCTGGCTTAGTGTGATTAACAACGTACGTGATGTTTAAGTCCCTGAAACTCCTAATCATGAGAATTCTCGACATGTTCAACATGGTAAAAAATGAGATGTATACAACAAGTAGATATTTAATAATAATTAATGAGATGTAGAGAGAAAAGTTGGAAATTATTGAGAACAAGAGAGCATCCAAATTTAAAGACTGCGACTGCTGTGTCATGTATTTGGCGCCAGGATATTATGAATATATTCATTTTTGTTAATGTCTCATCTTTATTGCCTATTGGCTTTGTTGGAGCACAACGTTCTAATTATGTCTAGATTCTTGTGACCTTTTTTCTTTCTGAACAAATTGGGTAAACAAAAAACGTATAGATATTTATGAAAAACTTTGCTACTAGACTGTATTCAGCACTACAACGTAGATGAATAATGTTTTATGCAAAGCGAGAGAATATGGTAGACCGGGGGAGACATACGAAGATATAAATATTTACAATGTTTTAATACTATTCCAATAATAATATGGTTTTGCAAAACAAACATAACGCCGCGCTGCCGTTCTACTAGTAGTATCCGTATTGTTATTTAACATTCCGCGGATGTTTGCAGTTTCCGCTGATTCTATTAAAACACTACACACCTACCAGATGATACAATCCTATTTCATAATCGGTAAGTTCGTCCGTAACTTGGTATTTTCGTTGAAACACTTTAACTCCCGCGCGAAATATTTTTTTACAAAACCAATTTGTGCGATTTATCGAGGTTCATCCCGACTACGGGAAATATACACAATTCGTCTGTTATATAGCTTATACCTACACTATAAGTCGATCGATTCGATGTTTTCACAATTAATGATAACATTGGTGTTCGTAGGAAATATTACACAGTTACGTTATTATATTAAATATTACATACGTTAAAGCTTGTGTCGTAAAGGTGAAAGACGGTCGGCACCTGGGATCGAACCCACGACCTCCAATACGGAACAATATACGAAAGCCGGCGTTGTAACCGCCAGGCTACCCACCACTTCATTCTTAATATAACATTTGGGTGACATTTATAGGCATAGTAAATTTAGTTTGCAGTAGGTGACGAGTATTTTGCGGCCAATTAGAAAAAGACCAGCAGCGAACGTCAAACTATATTGTCACTTATCAGTGTTTTTTTTTTTCTTACCCATCACGCCGTGTCCCGTGAGGGGTAGGCAGAGAGAACGAACCTCCACTTTTTTTATATCCAAACACACTTCTTTCGCATCTTCCAACGACACACCATTTCTCATACAACCTCTCATAATCCTCGTACTTCTTACCAGGCCTTTCTTGAGTACGGAATATATGTGTCTGATCTACGTCATTCTCGGTCGGCCACGCTTTCTTACACCTTTCCTTCCACCCTTGTAAATTTTCTTTGACGTTCTGAACTTATTGACTTTCATATTTGTCTTAACACTAACTTCTATACCACATTCGTTCCTAATATTCTCCCATTCCATACCCTACAGAGTCTTTTCACTATATTCTTCATTCGTTTTTAACGAACGTTTCTACCTCAAAGCCTCGATGCTCACCGAACCACTGCATATGACTACTGAAATGAAAATGGCGTCTCTTTCCCCACCTAACGTTACTACTCCCACTCCGCTAACCCACCTGCGCGCTCTACAGTTGAAACTAGGGAGTCCATTTTTCCCCTAACTGTATATCTCATAAGTGATTTAAGTACTTTTCTAATGAGTTACGTAGCGCCGAATGTACAATTTCTGCTGTGCCAACAAATCACCGGATTGACTAGTAAGTATATCTATATGAAATTTTTAACAAAGAATCATCGACGATTAACAGTTTTCGTGTGTGTAACATTGATACTGCTGCGGTGTTAAGTAGGAACGAATCTAAAAATAATCGTCAGTCGATGATCTATTCCCATTCCCAGTTTCCTAACGTCTCGAAGCGTATCCTGCAAGCGTTGTAACCGGCATTTTTAATCAGCGAACGTAGAGTGATATTAAACATATCGTCTGCAGTCAAGTAATTATATACCTATACCTACCAGTGCACAAAGTTATACAGTTTATCATAATCTTATGTAAAATTTAGGTTTAATGGAATCTATTCATCCAACAACATATACAATAACATAACACGCTTCATATCTCACTTATTTCCTACGACACCGTCATCTCTTGGAATTTTTTTAAATTACTCAACTATAGAGGAATTGGTTTTATTAGATACAAACTTATGACCCGTCGAACTTCATCCCTCATCCGAATTACATAATACAATAAATTGAATTCATTTTTTAAGGTGTGGAGGTGGTGGACACCTCTTATTAGAACACTGGTGATATTTGTATGTGTTGTGTCCTTTTGTTGTATTATGTTTATTATCAGTGTTCTGTTGGTGTTTCCAAAATTGTAAATAAATAAATGTCATAAACTGTATTTTATTCATATAAAAAGTCAATATTATTTTTTTTATTCGATGTTTTTTTTTTTGATATTAAACTTTTATTAAATAAATAAATACCTATACACAAGCAAACAGAAAGATACAATAAGAAACTTATTTACACAATATTTTACACAGAAACAGTGCAACAAATGAGCGGAACCCATTAAGTCATTTAAATGACTTGTCAACAGGTTAGGTTAGGTTATGTTAGGTCGACGTTCGACGGGAAGGTCAGCTAGTACAAAATAATTTAAACATTATACCTCTATTTTTAACCTTTGCAACGTCAACGCGCTTCTCAGAAGCGAATTTATCTTTTCAACAGCCTCCGATAAATAACGTATATCATTCTCTGAAAAATAATCGTTTTTGACCACCTTGAAATCTTTATCGTCGGAAAATCGCTATCCACGAAGGCTTTTTTTTCAGGAAGACAAATGTCAAATAGGAGAGGTTGTACAATAAACCTTATATAATTAAAAAAATATGTAACAACTAATGACTCTAACAATTCATTACTAATGTTCCATTTTTAAATGGAACACAACACTACGGGCTTACGACCGTCTTCTACTGTTATTTCGAAGGCTGGCTTAGTGTGATCACTTTACGTTAACAACGTTCGCCATTAGGTGGTAATGTTTGTCTCCGAAACTCCTAATCATGAGAATTCTCAACATGTTCAACATGTCGAAAAATATCATGTATGCAACAAGTAGATATTTAATAATTAATATATTCTCCCTTTAAGGCCCCCCGCACACCGCAAGCCAGACCGGAGGAGACCAATCCGCAGCAAACCCGACCCGCACGAAACCGACCTAGCTCGATCCAAGCAATCAAACCAAAAAGCCAAATTAATGAGATAAAGAGATAAAAGTTGGAAATTATTGAGAACAAGAGAGCAACCAAATTTAAAGACTGCGACTGCTGTCATGTATTCTATATTTATGATGACGGTGGAAGAAGCGAAACTCAAAAACAAGTTGAAAATTTTATGACCCGGGCACAAACTTAACACAAGGTCATTCCGATCATTTTGTATCCGGGCATTCGTACCGTTTCGTACTAGTCGTCAATTCGATCCCGGGTGCCGAACATCTTCATCTTTCACGACACAAGCTTTTAGTAGCTTACTGTGAAAAAGTCAAAGAGTGTGTCTGTGTTCACTATGAGTGAGCACAGATTCATTTATTTAAAAAAAATGTACCGACGATCGGTTTCGAGTGTAACAAAAATCTCATCTTCATAGAGCTCTATGTACATAATAATACCTACTAATAAATATGAAAATATTGAAGAAGATTCCTTGGTTGACCCTTTCAAAGGATAATCACAATAAGTGCTCACATAAGTACCCTGATAATTCTTTGAGGCGGAAGACCCTGTTTGATTACATTACGTACGGTCTTTATCCAGAGATATTGCGCCGCCTACGCGTACGTTTTTTTTCCAATGACACAGCGACTTGCTCGGGAATTTTAAGCTGTCCCCTAATTCCGAAGGATAATATAACTAACAGGTACGAGGATTTTGAGCCCGGTGTGTGTGGGAGTAACTCGATCGTTCTACAGGTAATAAAGGCACAAAGTTTAGGGATAAATAATAATAATATACAAGGCAATGGTTATGTGTTTTAACGAATATGTAACAACTAATGACTCTAACAATTCATTACTAATGCTCGACTTCTAAATGGAAGATACCACTACGGGCCTTCGACCGTCCTCTACTGTTATTTCGAAGGCTGGCTTAGTGTGATCACTTTACGCCAACAACGTTCGCCATTAGGTGGCAATGTTTAAGTCTCCGAAACTCCTAATCATGAGAATTCTCGCCATGTTCAATATGTCGAAAAATCTCATGTATACAAGTAGATATTTATAATAATCAATGAAATATAGAGATTTATCTCTATATTTCATTTATCTCCAACTTTTAAGTTGGAAATTATTGAGAACAATAGAGCAACCAAATTTAAAGACTGCGACTGCTGTCATGTATTTGTGTTTGCTTCCAGAGATAACCGGAAAGAAAAAATAATATACAGACAATTCAAGAAAATCCTATAAGCAAAACAGACTACGTATCCCAGGACATTTGAATTCTTTGGTCATTTTTCCCATAAAAGGCATTCAGGGTATAATTCGCTGGGTGTTTCTAGTTTTTACTTGACAGCCTCCCCCGAAATTGTTGTCTCAAATTGAAACGAAGTGTTTGGCTGGCTACCTTTAAATACCATCGTATTAAAAATGTACCGGCCGCTAAACTAAACGTTTTTTAATCTATATATTAATACGTGAAGGAAAAACTTTGTGACTATTTTTAAGAAAATTGCGCGGACGGAGGAGTATGAAATTTCGCACACTTATAGTTTATATAGAGAAGGGATGGCGAATGCTTATATATTTTTTAAATTATGCATAACAATAGAATAAAACAATAAAAAAAACACTTCGCACACTACTGTAATGTTATGTATTTCATATACTCACACATACTTCGATGTATTTGACATTATTTGACATAAATCCTTTGTTTGTCTGTGGTCAAATTGAGAATAGATTAATATTTTTTGCATTAAATAACCATCGAAAAAACTTTGAACATATTATGAACATTTCAAATTTGACGTACCTATCAATGTCATTATTTTTTAAAGAAAATTGTGAAACAGCGCTCGCTCAGTCTTTGACAAAGGAATCTTTATAATGTTCAAACTAATAATCTAACTAGAGGTCCGCCCCAGCTTCGCACGGGTAGATAGATACTTAAAAATAATTTAGTTTTCATACATCCCTAACTTTTTCAAAATATTTTATAGCGTATGTTAATCTGGAATAATTGCATTGCAATGTATCGTGTCACGTCACTTTACCACCGTGACTACTTTGCGCGGTATTTCTACTAAACTTGACATCACTCCCCTCAGTCCCCTCCCCGGCTCCCGTACGCACTCAACATCGGATAAGTTGAGATGATAAGAAACTATGCTTTTTTTCCAATACTCACATTTTTAAACTCGTGATAACTTTCGAATGGAATGTCCGAATTGAATAATTCAAAAAGTTATACAAACATATTGAAGCAGACTTGAATATGAACTAATTTATTTTAATAAGGAGTAATACCAAGATACCAATAAAGAGCCTTTTCTAGAGGTGACATTTTATTGATTTTTTTAAATAAAAAAACACTTATTGTGGCATAACTATAATAGTTAGACATATGCTGTCGCGATACTTTTTGTAAATAATGATGTCTTCTACAAAATTGTGGTACATTGTTTTATTCTATCATCATTAGTTTTCACAGCGTTCGCGATAAAAATAATATTTTAGGTAAATTTTTTACACCTTGGGTTACATTATTGAAGTTTTCGTAGGTTACCCACTTTTTTTTGGAAATTAATAATATAGCCTATGTTCACCGCCGATATTGTAGCTTCCCAAAAGCGAAAGAATTTTTCAAATCGGTTCAGTAGTTTTGGAGCCTATTCGATGCAAACAAACAAACAAACAAACAAAAAATCAAATCTTTCCTCTTTATATATTAGTATAGAAGTATAGATAATTGACCCCAAACTAGATTGAAATTGCAGGAACGAATTAATAAAAATAATAATAGACATCAGACAGACCTTGAGTCATTCTACTGAATGGTACACACTAGTACACCGTCCTGTCGTCAAATTTTAGTTGATAAACAGTGCTACAAGTACGGGTCAATACTCTAATATCGTAATAATAATAATATAACACTTTTCTATACAAAGGTGTCAGTATAGCCGGCGGAACTTATTGCCTGAGGCAATTTTTTCCAGTCAACCGGTCCCGTCCAATCTGAGACAGGCCAACCCCGGGTAGAAATTTCAAGTGAAAAAACACTTAGAAAAACTCTGACCCGACCGGGAATCGAACCCGGGACCTCGGATCTGAAGTCCACGCTAGTACAACTAGGCTACCGAGGTCGGTAAAATAATATAACAAAACAAAATAAGTTGCTTTTTCAATTATAAGTTTAAACGTCAGTATATAGAATTCCTATAATAGATTCTATAAAAATATAAAGAAAAAAAGTTATTGTAAAAAAAGTTTGCTCTATATGAAGGTGCGTTTATAACAAAAGATCATAATATTATTATATAGTGACAGAGCTGGGAAGTATGTTTTCTTGATAATTGATAATATGGTCACCAAGGAAATAACGATAAAGAACTGACATCTACCATTAATTAGTTGTTGTTTCAATGGTATTCAGTATAAATGAAAGTATTCTCTACTTCCAGCTCTGGAACTATATTCGTTTGGTTTAATTAAACGCACCCTTATATTATTATAATGTCTATCTGATTTGTTGATTCTGTGATGTCTTTTTTATGTCAAACATGTGTTGTTTCTTATACTATCAATGTACAGTAAAGAATAAATAAATCAAATAAATACTTAAATGTATTTGCTAGCAACTAAATAAACGTTACGATAGTTGATTCTAGAATCTATACACAATAATATGAATGCAGTTTATATGTCTTCTTCTTTCTCTTTTTCTAGGTATGCTAGCCTGTTATGTTCCCGTGCCCGTGGCCAAATTCAAATTTGCGTTCGACTAGAAACGAAGATTTCGCCAATGTATAGTGCGAAAAAATTAACTGTCCACTCAAACATATAAACAATTATTTAAACCAAACAATGACACTTATAAAAAATTATAAAGAGTGGACGGTAAATTTTCTTCCTACTCTACATTGTCGAAGAATTCGTTTGTAGTCGATCGCCAATTTGAATTTGTCTAGGCCTACTGTTGTGTTAGCCTCCTGTGACTTGGACTCCCGAGTGTATGTAAGCGTACTAAACAACCTGTACCTGTATTCTATGTTTCCGTGACATTTACGTAACATAATTATATACGTAAACGTGTATAGCGCCCCTGCAGAATACTTCGGAAGGCTCCGGAACCCACAAAAATTACCCGTGTATTCGGAATGAGGGTGCTGGTACTCGAAGCAGTGAGTGATTCGTTAAACATCCGACAATCGACGACATAACAATGATACACCGCAGGCTAGGTACGAGTATGTATGGGTTATTTATTGGGTATATCCATAAGAGGTGGTCTGCTTACGTCAGCAGCTTAATAAGCATGTAGATGGATGGATAGACGATGACATCCACGGGCCTACGCCTACTACACACTTAAGAGGATTAAGGATTAAAGTCCCGACACTTGGATTAGTAGTTGTTAGTAGCTAAGAATAAATTATTGATGGTGACATTTAGTGCAGACATCGGGGTATTTTAGAAACTATGTAGACAGATCACTTCCGATTCCATTCCAGACATTCTTAACTCGATTTTTTCTGACCTCTCCTTCCTTTCTACCCTGTCATTCAGACTGTAACTATTCTTGTCATTCAATAGCAATCGTTCCTCCGCATGTTCTAGCTATCCCATTTTCAAAGCCAAGCGTCTCGCATTCCATCTTACTATTTTCGCACTTTAACATACCCACAACGCCTTTTCTAAGAAACATAGCCCTTTTTTCATTTTATGCTTTTTCCTGTTATTCTATGTAAAACATGTATTTATTTTATGTAAAACAAAAACGATTTTAATATAATATATGTGTACAAAAATGCAGAAACGCAAGTCAAATACACATCAGGGACATAAGAAATTTTTGCAATTGAAGTTGGGTTACCTCAAGGGTCTGTCTTTAGCCCGTTATTATTCATATTGTTAATAAATTATTTAAAAAATCTGAATAGTATAGGTACTTATGAATAGTGAATTATTACAGAATTACCTATAAATATCTGCGACGTGTTCAACATGGAGAAAAAGCCCCCTGCAGGACTCGAAACCGAATCCCTGGATGATACAAGCAGAAACGCTTGCCTAGCAACCCGACGGCAATACATTCATAATCACTGTAGGTATTGATTATATTATTTATTTTAATAAAGTGATGAGAAGATTAAGCTACCCGATTTAATTAGCAACTTGTAATAAGTAGATGGTGCCAGGATATTAACTATGTCCACTTTAGCTGTCTCTATTGGCTATAGTCAACTCAACGTTCTAAGGAGAGTCTGTTACAAAAAGATAATATGATTACGGATTTTGTAGTCTGCTAAGATCATTTTTCTCCGTCTACATCGCAGCTATTATTCCGTCCATAACACTAAGTAACATGATAAATGGCTCGAATAATGAATAATACAGTTAAAAGTAATTACGCAAGCTAAGTTCGTAATGCGGTGATTTCCTAGAAAGGCGGACCACGCAATTTAACAACCGTATGACACTACGCATACAGCTATATCTTTCGGGCTTTCATTATTTCACAGTCGGCAGTGAACGAGATACACTGCATCTCAAAGAATACTGCGTTCGTAATGTTACGGCCGCTTTTCTTTTCCAAGAATCATAGCATAAGTGGAATCTCATAAAACACTCTCGTTTCCGTCGTGCTCCGCAGCGTCGACTTCCTGGAATCTGGAGGGTGGGCCAGCCAATGGTCCCCCTCCCCGTGTGTCTGATCCACCACCACGCGGGAGGGAGGGCTGCGAGAGACAACACTAAACTGCGTCACATGAGGAGTGACGTCACGGGAACGGTTCGGGAGGAGGAAGGCATAACAAGGATGAGTGGTTGATTTACAAATAAACCCTCTAACCCCTCGGCACAGATTTGAGGATAAACTTAGATGGGTCATACGATCATAGACCATTTAAAGATTTTATATAACTTGCATGAAGACGAACATCGATCTGTTTCTGTTCGCGGATTTAGGTCTTCGCTGAGAGGATTGGTATCCTTTTGAGCAGAGAGGGAACATTTTAGATATATCTGCTCCCATTTCTTCCTTTTACCTTCGCATATTCTTCTATCCCTACCCGTCATCACCTTTCCCAAACCTTGTTTAATCTTTTGTATTCACAATAAAAAAGATCACATTTTTACGATGCCCATATGTGGAACGAAATGCACAAAATTCGTTTTAGCAAATATCTACGAGTATTTTCAATAAATTTTTTTACCTAAACAACTCATCCTTTACTGTGTTTTTAATAAATGTCCTTTATTCCTGTCTCTCACCCTTGGCCTACCTTTACCCCGAGCTGAGCCTACATAATATAAAACCTTTGTTTGCCTTTTACTTCTCACCTACTCACTTTATAAATGTTTGTGTATATTGTACTAATTTGTATTATCATTTTATGTAATTTATCAGTCTTATAAAATAGAAAAAAAAAGATCCATTAATGATTGGTTTTAATGATGTATTATTTATTTTATGATACCAAGATAATTCTGGACAAATGAAGTCCGCGGTAAGGCTAAAATTGTAACTTTTGATACCGGCATCATATGCTATGAGAGTAAACAACGCGCCGCGGCGCGTTTCTTTAAATTCTGAAAAACTGTCCGTAGTCGGCGTTTTATGGCTTTCTTGGAAGGAAAATTGGAAGGAAGAGAACCAGCCAATTCAATTTCAATTTGCCGTGAGGTTGCCGGTGAAGAATAGCACCTCTGTTCTTTTTGCTGATTTTTCGAGCATCCTGTAAGAGGCAGGAAATCGAAAAGTAAGATCGGGACCGTGAGGTTGACCACTTCACGTCCTTAAATCTCAACTGGTCAGAAAAGGCACAATGAGCCTCGGACGCCTTCAAGCGCAATGGAGAGCTCTTGATGCCTCCCTATGCCCCCGAGTGGGGCTTAGGCCCCCGCATTGCTGGTTGGTTTGGGGGTAGTTCGCGGTGGGCTTGATTTGTCCGGGGCCGGCTTTCTGGTTTGATTGCTTCGATCAAGCTAGGAGGTCGGTTTCGTGCGGGTCGGGTTTGCTGCGGATTGGTCTCCACCGGGCTGGCTTGCGGTGTGCGAGGTGCAATAAAGGGAGAATGTATGTAATGTATGTATTTTTTTTTTATTTATTTATTACAGTAAAAAATAAACACCACTCATCATAACAGCTTTCGCCTTTGCGATATGAATATAAATGATAATCGCAAAGTGAGATGATATAACCCGATAAAAGAATTTACGTAAAAATATAATATTTATATGGAATATCCTACAAGAAAGATTTAAACACTTTTTAACAGTAGGTATACAGGCAAATAATAGGTATTTTATTATAAGATTTTACAATAAGTATAAATCTTTGTTGAATGTGCGTCTATGTTCCTGATTAATCGGCTGCGAAACAATACCCATCTCTTCGCTTTATTAAACTTTTGTTTAAACTCCCAGAAAACCATTGTAAACGCCAGCACAAAGGACACGCGACTCGTCCTCAACTCCCACTACCCAGCTTCGCAACCTACACAAGACCAACCCAGAATAATATAGCACTATAATATAGGCCTTTCAATCTCAACATTGATCTTTGATTGAACGTTTATCAAATAGGTAGGTATGTTGTAGGAAGATTGTAATAGTAAACCTTATTATGAATTCATCTGCTTGGAACAATTTTGGAACGTTTTTGCGTATATCCATTCAAATTTTCCTAAAATAGATGTATGCAGTCACCTTCATGGGGAAGTACTGTCCCAGGATAGATTTTTAATCCAGTGGGACATCAATTTCAGGTAGGAATTTGTTTTTTTATGTAATTTTTATTAATTCTGTAATTTTACTTCTTCTTCGAGGAAAATAAATTTCATTAATTGATGCAAAAATTTCACACATTCAGATACAAAAAGTTACAGCCATATCAGGATGCCTTAGAGAGGCGATATGGAAAAACGAACATATACCCAGTAAGGTCAGAACATGCATCCGTCCAATTATGACCTTTGGTATAGAATCCAGAACCGATGCACTCTCCGAACCAATATCCTTCTTCGTACCAGCGAGATGAAGATTCTTGGAAACGTCTTCGGAAGCCCTTTCGCGATAGAATTCGAAACATGGAATTCCGAAAGATCTGCGAAGTCGAAAAGATTCTGCAAGGTGGGGAAGACATAGAATAAGATTTTTCAAACATACATACATACATCTGACATTATCAAACCATAAACAACGTAACGCAATAGAGCACATCACATATCATGTACACAGATAATTCATTATTGATTAACTTTGACATCTGTTGTCAATCGCAGTGTAGCTACTTAGTCAGTCAGTTGAGCGAAGACACTTGTAAAGCTTCAACAACTCCGCTAAGAACACCCACCCGCGTCACGGCAAGGCGGCTAAAGAAGATACACCCTTATATAGGGGCAATGGGTGGAGGGGATGGGGACAAAAGTGTTTCTTCGTCATATCAAAATGAGATTTAAAATAAATAATAACATCGGTTTTGATTATCCTTATTGAAGGTGTTGCCCGCCACGAACGATTCAGTTTGCAGTGCAACGTGCGTCTTGCATGCTTGATGTTGACCTATCAGTTTGCATGACAAGCCTACCCGTAGCACTAAAACTTGGATACCGCGTCAGGCCGAGACCTTCGAGATTGCTGTCCCTTTCGCACGGACACTTCCCTTATAGAAGGCAGAATCATAGTGACGTCACGCATTTAGGCTGTGTAGTGGGATCTCGTGATTGCGCTCTCTCTCTTTCGCATCGCTCTTTGGTATATGCGAAAGAGTGACAGGAATCAAAGGTAGGTACACAAAAAAAGAATGTCTCTCTTTCGCACAACTCTTTCGTATATGCGAAAGAAGGCAGCAATCACAAGTGCGTGTCAATACAAATAATGAGAAAAGACAGCAAATCCAACGATCTCGGTCAGGCCCGTTGTCGCGGCTTGTTGTATGGCCGGCTATAATGCAATAAGATCTTTGCTTAAGATGTTTGCCAATGATTCCTCTTCGTCAGAATGATTATCAAATAAACTAACCATTAACTAACTGCTGAACCGATATTCCTAGACACTATATTTTCGGCGGTTAACTAGTACGTTAGACGGAGGATTTTCTGACCAAGTTATCTGTCCAATCTGAGACTTGATTCCAACCCCGACGATTACAAATTTCACTTGAAAACAAAACAGAGGTGGTTGATAGACCAGCGGTTACGACGCCGGCTTTCGCACTGTTTCGTGCGGAGGTCGTGGGTTCGAATCCCGGCCGTGTCGACCATTTTCCGCTTTCACGACACAAGCATTTGCTTACTGTGAAAGATGTCAAAAGTGTATTTGTGTTCACTTCGAGTGAGCACAGATTCATTTTATTTAAAAAAAAAAAAACTTTGGGTCAAGGATCGAAATGGTACCTCACGTCCTAAGCCGATAGACTACTGATACTGGCACAACTTCTTCTTCTCCTAGATTTTGCGATCTGTTCTAATCAGGTAACCCTCAGTGGATATCGAATGCCCGTTGCATTCCTTCCATAAATCACAACATTTCAATCTCGTATTAGTTTGCCATCGGTCGAAATAAACCATTTAAATTAAGAATAGGTTCTTATAATAAATCTTGGTATCAGCATCAACGATAATAACTGTCCATGTATAGAAAAACCCATTAAAAAAACACTTCATGGCGTAAACACTACAACATTATCTATCTACAAATTATCTACTACAAAAAATATTGTGAAAACCAATATTTACCAGGAATTTATTAACAGTTTAGGTTTCGAAGCATAAACCGATGTTTCTAGCGCTTATTATAAATTTCACAAAACAGAAAAACCTCGATGAGAAAAAAACAACAAAAGTAACACACTCGACGGAAAATGTTTAAAGAAATAAAAAAAGGCCTGACTGAATGTATCAAAAGAATAATCCCACTTGAACAAACAAAACGTACTTTTTTAACAAAAGCCCGTTGAAATATGATCGTCGCTGGAAAAAAAGAGGAAAATCCAACGCTTTCAAGTACATACCTAGTAGGTATGCCTAATATTTTGCGTCTAAGAGAAAATCTGTAGGGTAAAGGGCACCTTATAACAATGGATAAAGTCGGTGTATCTGCGTAAATTTCGGCTATTGTTGCGGCACGAAACTTTTCGAAGGGTCTGTCTAAATTTATTCACCCTTTTCCCCCCGAATGCGGGTGTCGTTTTGTAAGGTGGGGAAAACCGAGTTTAAGGGCGAGATCCCCAAAAGGTGACTCATCGTACGGACTTTCCACCCTCCCTTAGAACACTCATGCAGTTTGTGAGGGAAGAATATTGAAAGGAATTCGTTTTTTTTTTGTTGGATACTGACAGCGAACACGGAAGTGAAATCGATAATGGTGACTGAATTATATGCGAAATGCTGGTCAGCTTAATCAATTAGGTATATTGATTCAATAACTAGCTTTCCCAACAGACGTTGTTCTGTAGTCCTAACCAGAGGCGTTCATATGTGCACTGCGCCCCCAGAAACAAAAATACATAGGTAATTAATCCGATTAAGTTAATAATATAATAATAATGTCAAAATATTTCTAAAACATCCATATTTCATTCGTATTCAAAGCTCAGGCGGGAACAACGTGAGAATATCTATGGTGCAGGGGTAAAACAGTATAACTAGTAAAAACCATATTTTGAGTAAATCGAAGTTAAAGATTCAAAAAATTCTCACGAATCTATTTCATTAAAAAAGTTATTCTTTACTATTTGACTTTCTTAAATGATCCTTTCTGAATTATTTATTCATAAAATAAGCTCATCATATCTGTTTTTTTATTCATAAATTACAAGAAAACTGATGGCATGTCTAACATATACTACTTTTCGCAAAACATATATGCTATATATATGCTTTTACACTTATTTATAGTATGGTGTTATTGGATGATAAAAACTAGAATATCCATTTATTTGTTTTGTTTTTTACAAAAATATATAAAATAAACATAAAATAATAATATGATGTTTTTGTGATTTTTTTTTCGTTTTTTTTTCTATTGTGTGTGATATCTTTTATCTAGGTACTTAAGTACGAATGATTTGTAACATGTAAAAGGTGTTTTATGCCGTAAATGATTTTAAAATAAAATAAATATTGCATATATGAAATATTTAACTAGTCATCATCGTCTACACCCTTGTCCTCGATTGAATCTTTCAATGGGAAATATTTCTTTCAAGTGATGTTGATGGTACATAAGTTTTTATAATAGTCATGAAACACGTTTTGGAATCAACGGAATAAATCCGAAAGGTCATTCTTTTTTGATTCTGGAATTTTTAATTGCTCTTTATATGATAATGGTGGCTCCAAATTAGCATTGGCTTGACCCCTTCATTTGTATGAAATTGATTTAAATGGCTCCTCTAGATTTAACTATTCTTTGTATAATAATATTTCAGGTTCATATTTTATTTCTCAACCACTTGACATTTTTCCAAATAAACTTTTCTCCCAAATCATTTATTTTCCTCGCGTGTAATTTATTTTTTTAGTAAGTATGAATAATCTTTAAATTAAAACTCTTTTTTTCTGTTTTTCAATCAGTGCATGGTCACTGTCACATTCAAGATGCGTGTGACCGGAAATCAAGAACTTGTGGTCGATAGTCTGAAGGGTTGGATGTGCCTTAATCATGGACATGCCCATGGCATACCCATGTGGGTATTTTTATTTTGCCTCCACATGTGTCAGAGTACATGGACACTGGACACGTGGAAAGTATTTGGAGTAATTGAGAGCACATGAAGCTACTTGATTGGCTCCTCTTCCTCCATTATCTTCGCTCCACATGTAGCAAAATGCTTGGTTTAAGAGCATTCTTAGATAGTTAGATTGAATGTCCATAACGCACGTTTGTAAAAAGCCATGGACTATTTTAAATGTGGAGTCGGGAGACATTGTTGCATATCAAACGCTATACTCATTTTTGTATCGTCCTGACTTGCTTCCTCTTTATCACGAAACTTTGATGCATACGCACTTTCAGCGAATTTATGATGTTCTTTTAGTAAATTTTCTAGAAACGGCTTCTCTTTCGTTTCTTTATAACACAGTTTTTTGGTCTCCTGTGACCATGTAGGACGTGTGCCTACGAAACTAGTCAGGATAATTAAAAATTGTGGAAAAGTTATAGGTGCAATCTTTTATCTTTTTTTTTCGTTTCAGCGTGTTTGAATTCCGTAGTTATTAGACTAGAAATGTAAGAAACGCGCCTTGAGTAGTTGTTCATCTTCCAATATTATTCAAAAAAAAAAAAAAATCCAAGTGTCGCTGGAAAATCTCTCATTGCAATTCATTCTACAGGGTTTGAGTGTTTTGCACTTGCGTTCCTTAATATGTTTTCCCTTCTCAGTTATAATATGCATTTCCAAAATTTCTCTTCTCTTTTCTTTCTTGCCTAATTTTGCGCATTCTGCCTTTGAGCCTAGGTTTTTGTTTTCTGAATCTAAAAAGTTGAGTATGTTCATTTGTTATTTTTTTGTTAGCTGCCCACTTTCTTCATCCAAATAGTATTCCTTACTACGCCGCGTATTATCATTGTTAATGTTACCTGAATTATCACTGTTAATGTTCCCTGAATTATTACTTTCGCACTTTTCTCATACATTAATTTGGTGTAAAACAATACAAGTCTACGTTGAATTTGCGTAATTGCATATAACTTGAGGTATACTTTTTTACGCCTAACAAAAATTACATTTTATTTCCGTACTCCTTTTCACATGCCTGTACAAAAGTCATATTTTTAAATATTAGTTGTATTATTATACCCCAACATAGATTATTTTTTTCTCTACATTTTGGTATAAATAACTCATTTTACCCAAAATGACGAGTTATACTGTTTTACCCCGGCACCATAGATATAATATGCGCGCAACACATTTTACCTCACCTATGAAGTAGGTACCGAAACGAATGTGTCCGAAAATTTTGTTGACTTTGCGGTGGAGTAAGTGGGATCGGCTACTGTAAGAGCGGCAATCACGTATGCAAGAATGAGAAGGAACTACCCGCGATGGCGTTGGCGCGTCGAAGGTGATCCGTTCTATACTAACTTAAATATTGTATTTTATATCATTTCTTACACATTTTTTTAACTTTTTAATAGTTATTCTGTTATCCGGAGCAGAGAAGAATCCAATAAATCAAAGATTGAAAGAATCTGTTCAGGCGATCTCGAGTTATAAGTGTTCGCACTAACCTGACTTTCATTTATATTAGAGACTAGAGGTCCGCCCCAGCTTCGCACGGGTAGATAGATACTTAAAAATAATTTAGTTTTCATACAGATCCCTAACTTTTTCAAAATATTTTATAGCATATGTTAATCTGGAATAATTGCATTGCAATGTATCGTGTCACGTCAGTTTACCACCGTGACTACTTTGCGCGGTATTTCTACTAAACTTGACATGACTCCCCTCAGTCCCTTCCCCTCTCCCGTACGCACTCTGCATCGGATAAGTTGAGATGATAAGAGACTATGCTTTTTTTTCCAATACTCACATTTTTAAACTCGTGATAACTTTCGAATGGAATGTCCGAATTGAATAATTGTAGCATGTATTTTTTTTTGTTGTGAAGCTTCACCCGTCTCAGTACGGAATATTCTTTATAAATTTCAAATATTGCTATACATACCTACCCCTATACTAACAGGTATGCATCTATTTATAATTTGGTTTCTGTTGATCGTGCGATTTTGCACGTAGGCCACAGGTCATGTTGCCAAATATGGATATAATTGCACTGGTGTAAGTGGGATGGATGCCTATGCATTTCACTCACTCACTTTCTCTCCACCCCTTTTTTATAATTAGTTACGACGCAGATTCTATTCCTATGTTGTCAAACTTTCGCTACTGAGTATGGGAATATGAGAGGCAGATATCTTCCATCTCTCTCACCCATAGTCACATGATCACGGGCCTGCTGACCCAAGTAAAACGACCGTTAAGTATTTTTTTTCCTTTGTTTCAAAAATTCATTCTTAAAACTCACCTTGTGGGAATCAGACGTATAAAATTTTAGAGTACTCCCTGATAGTTGGAGAAACTCAAACCATTTCTTACCGCGATTTCCTTAGAATCCAACCAATTATATTCATAGATACGAAAAGTGATTAATATTGTTGTTTTAAAAGAATAAGCAAACATTTTAATTGATTGTAAATTTGATACAATTACTGTTGTGAATTACGTGAAAATTCTGAACTTTTATATATTTTCCAATTTCCTGTTACACGCAATAAACAAGTGTTTCTTAATTTATCAAACAACATCTTTGATTAAACAAATCATCATCTCCTCCTGGATCGAACTTCCAAAGACCAGAGATTCTGGAGTCCGCTCTACCAACACTAGCCGAGGCAAGTATTCATGGTTAAAAGAAGAAGAGAAGCTGAAGCAGATTCCGACTCCGTAGAAGACACGTAACAATTATGGCGCTATCCAACGTGTGAGCATCAAATCCAGAACGAGCTGATGGCAATGCGAGCAGCGTCAAGATTCGAAGACATCCAGAGGAACCTTGTCTGCGCCTCCCTTGACTCACATAGATGCCGGACAGGAAATTGGTGAGCGAAACGTAATTAATAATCCAATTCTTTTGAAAATCACTAAATAATGCAATAACACAGTGTTCTGGTGTTTAAAGTTTTTTTTTGATAATGGTGTATTAAGTTGCCTTTTTTTTTTTCCTTTTCTTCTCTCTTGAGTATTAGCAAGTTCTATTATCTCAATTTAAATTCTGAAATTGCTAAAATTTTGTTGTGGGCCAAGAGCCGTAAAGTTTTGCAATACCTACAGATAAATTCAGCCGACGGCAACTAGAAAAGTTTTTTTTGTGTTTTGTTGCAATTTTTCTTAAAAAATTTTTATTTTTGCATTTGGGTACTCTGTTCTGCCACAATAATTCAATAACTTTCCTTGAGAAAGGGTCTTCCTCCCTTGAATGTTGGATAAGTGAGTGAGGTTGAGATAAAACTTCGATAATTTTAATAATTTTTTTTTTGACTTTCTTGTGATCGAATACTCCCGACGGTGGTCAAAGTTTGAGAAAGTCACACTCCGCTAGTTTTATTTCTTAATAATGTCATCCCTGGTCGATCAAGTTATTCCGCGTGTGGAAAGGGCGACATGCAAGACTCTCTCTAAAGCACTGTTGAATAGAGGAATCCAGCCTGATGTAGGTATTGAATCTCTGCGAAGGCAATGCAGACTTTTCAATTCTAACTTATTGTCTGATGTAGGTCAGCGTGACAATCACCCTTCGGGATTGTTAGGTATCCAACGCCCTGATAGCCTCTCGGAGATTAATCCACCTCGTGATAGTTTTGTACCTTCTTCTCCGCCCACTCAAGCCGTGACAATGATAAATACTAATGTTTCCAACGATTTAATTATTACACCGGTTCGCAGAAATTTAGATAGACCCAATCCTACAGTTAGCCAATCACACATCATACATTCAGTAAATTTTAGTTCATGGCCAGTTCAACATTATTCCGGTGTCGAGGATGTTAGGGATTTCTTTTTGAGATTGGAGGAAATCTCCCGAGCTCGAAATTTTCCACTGGAAAACCTAGGCCCCGCCTTGCCCGAATTTTTGGAGGGAAAAGCACTCACCTTCTACCGGACATTTTATAACAGTGTTAAAACTTGGACACAGCTTAAACAATCGTTTATCAAGCGCTTCGATTTGCCTGATGCTGAAGGCAACAGACGATTGGAAATCTTAACTGCATCACAGCAACCTTTGGAGAGTGCTAGTGATTACATTTCACGTATAACCCTTTTGAATCAGTCCTTACAGTCTCCATTGCGTATGTCAGATATCCTAAAGGCCATCAGAAAAGGATTAGATAGCAGATACGCCAGTGTATTAGTGTCCAGGCGACCGAACTCAATTGCTGAGCTAGATGAAGTTTGCACGGAGTTGGAGTGTGTTTCGGTTACAGTTCCAACCCGCTCTCCCTCTAAAGTTAAGATAGTAAGGAAAAACCCTGTTCAATCAATTTCTTCTCAACAGCCTTCTGCTCCTATGATTAAATGTTTTCACTGCGGACGTATAGGTCACATTGCTCGAAACTGTTACTCTAAGTCAGGACCCAGTGCCAATAATGTTCATTCATTTCAGTTTAGGAAACCCTTCAATCCTGTGCCACGCCAACGCTTACCTGACGTGAGTAAACCGCCTCCCCCACTTAGAAATTCAAAAAACGAACAATGAATCCTGCAATTTTCCCGAGCCCAGAGACCTCAGCTCGCGAAAGATTGTCGTGGATTCAGAGTGTTAAATTGTTCTTTTCAACATTGCAGGTCAATAAAGTTTCCGTAATAAACGAGAGAGATCGACGCCCTTATTTGCTATTTTCTATCTCTCAAATACAACTCCGAGCCTTGCTTGATACCGGATCAGCTTGTAATGTCCTAGGGGGTCAGTTATATCGGTCTTTTATCGAAATAGGGTTCCGTCCTGAATATTGTCAGCAAAATATTCGTGGGGTTGACAATAATTCCATAAGATCTATAGGTACCATAGTTTTGCCATTATGTTACAACAATAAAATTCAGCAGGTTAAATTTGTTATTGTTCCTTCCATTCCTGACCAATTCATTTTAGGGTCACCCTTTCTGGAAAAGTCAGGAATAATTCCTCGGTTGTTCCCCACCAAAACTCATGTTACGGTAGCATCCATATCTGATCAACAGTCGTCTAATGTAGAATCAGCTCCAAAATGTCTTAACTCCATAAACGATTTGACAGTGTCGCAGAGGAAAATTTTGGATGACCTGAAAAATGAATTCGAGAATATTTCTTTTGAGAAGATGGGTTTGGGTAGGACAAATGTAGTTTCTCATGTCATTAATACAGGGGATAGTTTGCCCGTTAAACAGAAATTATATCCAGCTTCCCATGTACGACGAGTTCAGATGTGTCAAGAGGTAGATAAAATGATAGCTTTAAAAATAATAGAACCTTCACGTTCCCCTTGGTTAAATTCCTGCTTCTGTGTACCAAAATCCGATGGCACAGCTAGATTCGTTCTCGATCCTAGAAGATTGAATGAGGTCACAGTCTCAGACTCTTATAGACTCCCTAATATCAACCATATGTTGGATAATCTGAGAGACACCAAGTTCTTAACCACCTTAGACTTGAGCTACGGCTTCTGGCAAATTCCTTTGAGTCCAGAAAGCAGACCTAAGACAGCCTTCTATGTAGAATCCAAAGGGATGTATCAGTTTGTTACCTGCCCGTTCGGCCTGAAAAACGTGCCCGCCGAAATGCAGAGAATTATGGATAAGCTTTTCTCCGATTTGGGACAAAGAGTATTCAGTTTCCTTGATGATGTTTTGATTTGTAGTTCAGATTTTGATTCCCATATTTCCACCTTACGAATTGTTCTCCAGCGCTTGAAAGAAGCCAACTTGACAATTAGGCTCAGTAAATCCGTGTTTTGTAAATCATCGCTTAAGTACCTCGGTCATATTATTGACAGGGAGGGAATTCATACGGACCCAGATAAGATTAGTGCTATGAAAGATTATCCTAGACCATCCACCAGTAAGGAAATCCGCTCATTTTTGGGATTAATGTCTTATTACAGGCGTTTCATTAAGGACTTTTCTAAGATTGCTTCTCCCTTGACTCGCCTCACGAGTAATAAATTTAACGGTAAAAAATTCGAATGGTCAAATGAAGCTGAACTTGCCTTCCAAGCCTTGAAACAAGCAATGATTTCCGCTCCAATCCTTAAACCACCAGACTATTCCCTTCCGTATACATTGACGTGTGATGCAAGTGGAGTTTCCTTGGGCAGCTTCTTGTCCCAGAAAGACTGGAGTAGAATATATAATTGCTTATCATTCACGTAAATTGTCCGGTCCAGAACGAAATTATAGTACCACGGAGAGAGAACTTCTCGCCATAGTAGATTCTATACAACACTTTAAAAGCTATCTAGACGGAGTACACTTTACAGTAGTCAGTGATCACGGATGTTTAAAATACCTAAACTCAATTTCTTCACCTTCTGGTAGGTTAGCCAGATGGGCTTGCCGACTTTCACAGTTTGATTTCACTTTTGTATTTAAGCGTGGCTGCGAAAATAACCTTGCCGACGGATTGAGCCGTATTCCTGTTTCTAGTCTATCTGTTCCAGAACCGTTTGAAAATATTATAGACCCCTGGTATAAAAAGGTGTACAATTCTTATCTTCAAAAACCCCAATCGTTCACTAATTTTATGATAAATGATGGACACTTGTATCGTTATTCTAGGTATAAAAAAGATTCCTTGTCTAACTCTCCCACTCACCTTTGGAAATTGGTTGTCCCTGCGTGTAAGATAGAAAGTCTCATATTGGACTACCATAAGGGAAACTGTCATTCTGGAATGGAAAAAACCTACGAATTTATTTCCCGTACATACTTCTGTAAACGATTATTACCTCTTGTTAGACAGGTTGTGAATGAGTGTGAAATATGCAAGGCCTACAAGTATAATAACCAAATGCCCCATGGTCTTATGAAATACCCTAAAAAAATTGAACGTCCCATGGAAAGTATATCTATGGATTTCATAGGTCCCTTACCGCTGAGTCATAAGCGAAACCGTTACATTTTCACTGTAGTTTGTAATTTTAGTAAAATAACTTGGGCATTTCCTCTCCGAGCCGCAAATACCAGTAGTATAATTCAAATCTTAGAAGAAAGAATCTTTAAAGTCTTTGGAATCCCTCGACAGATTGTTTTAGACAACGGAAAACAGTTTGTTTCTCGACAGTTTAAAGAATTCTTACATTCCCACGGAATAAATGATCTTAGATATAACGCATATTTTCATCCCCAACATAATGTCTCCGAAAGATATAATCAGTCTCTAGTAACCTTGTTGGCAATATTAGTAGAGGAGGACCAACGCAATTGGTGTAAACATCTTCCAAAAATCTGTTCTTGTTTAAATTCTATGACTAACATTGCTACCGGATATTCTCCACATTTTTTGATGTTCGGTAGAGAGTACATTCCCCACGCCTCTTTTTATAAGCCACTACAGATAAATCATGATTCCCCGTCTGAAACATTTGATCCCTTAAAACAAAGATTGAATGACATTTCCACCTTAGAAAATCTATATAATAAAGTCTCACAAACGTTAGTACAAGCTTTTAATAAAAATAAGGACCGTTATAATTTGCGTCGTAAAGACATATCCTTGTCAATTGGTCAGCTGGTATGGAGAAGATCTCATTATCTCTCAAATGCTTCGCAATATTTTTCAAAAAAATTAGCTCCTCGCTTCATTAAGTCTCAGGTTGTACGTAAAATATCAAGAACAATTTTTGAACTAAAGGATTGTGATAGTGGATCCATCGGTAGGTTCCATACGAAGGATATAATAAAGTTGTAGTTTAGGTTTTATCATATCTTGATTTATGGTTAAAGGGCTCCTGAGGACCCGTTCCCATACGTTTATTATCTTTTAACACCCTGACTAGTCTCGTACAGTCAGAATCATAAGTCAAATTGGGCTCACCCCAATACATGTGAATTTTGTTTAACAAAAAATTCTAATCGAAGTATATTCAGAGATCCTAAGTGTGCCTCCTGGAACCCAACCTTCTGTTGGCTATTCATTTGGGAGGAGCAGGGCGAGAATTCCAAGTATACGATCCTACTTGGCATCTCTCTTCCTTGTGGTCCAGTATGATAGCTTACTTCTTGCTTCAGGCTATCATATTGGGACAACCCACGTTTAAATACTGTTTTACCCGGTAAGAAGCATGATCTCCATTTTTATTATTTATTTTTTTTGTTGCACTAAGTGTAACTTCATTTTTTTTATTAATTAATTTTTTTTTTTCGTCTAACGACTTGAACTCGGTACGCCTTCTCATTAGATTACCGTGTTCCTTGTCCGAGGATGTAGGCTAAGTCATGAAAGACTTCTTTCCATTATGTGAATTCCATTAACATATCTTCTATACCACCCACATCCCTCTAGGTTGTCGAGTAATTTTTATAATTATAATTATCTCAAATAACTTGTAGAAGAATTACGTCCTAAGTTCCTTTTTTTTGTGTGACTGTAGTAAATAAAAATACTTCCCAGAATATCTTAATAAATAAATGTTGTGACGTTATCCCGCTCCGCTTTTCATATTATAACTTCACATCACTAACAAAATGTGTGTTCTCTCCTTCATTAAACTGGTTTTTCACTCACTAATCGTGTTGCGTCCCCGACACACAGCACCGCCCAGAGTCGGCGAGTGAGCGAGATGGCATGTTTTGAGCCTGTGAGAGAGTGGTTCAGACATATTACACATTACGTGAACTTCCACAGTTGTTTACGAATTGCATCGCTCGCCCCGTAAAAACTTCCATGCGCACCGCCAGACCCACCTCCCGGCCCACAAAACTTCCCTGCGCCCCGCATCGCGGCTAACGAGTTTCATAGAAGCGCGTCAGAATATCGACTCTTTTCATAAATTCCCCACTAATAATTTTTTTGTCGAATACGTTTTGTTTACTGGGTCAGTGTAATTCTAGGTGTCCTATATAATTTCTAGTTTGGTATTGAGCGCGGATACTATTCTGTGTTGTTGTCTTTCGCTTCTGCGATTGTTAATTTTTTTTTTGAACGTTAATTGTAGTCACGATTTATCCACATGGAACTATTTTTTTTTTCTTCATGATATTACCCTAATCGTAGTAATACCTTCTATACTGTTTTGTTACACACAGGGTCAATATTAGTTATTCACTTCCTTTTTTTTTTGGAATGCTCAATTCACTTCTCCTTGATCTAATCGCACCCGTTAAGAAAATTTGTGCGAATCATAAACTTGGTACACTCTCAACCTTCCTAATTAATTTTTTTTTTTGAGAGCTGTAAATGAGCAAAGCACACTTGTGAGAATGTGTGTTGAATGAAATTTTTTTTGTACATTTCTGGTTATGCCAGGCTTGTAAATCTGTGCTATGACAAGCGCAATAATAAACTTTGGTACACTCTCAACCTTCCTATTTTTTTTTTGAGAGCTGTAAATGAGCAATGCACCCTTATGATAATGTGTATTGAATAAAATTTTTTTTGGTACATTTCTGGTTATGCCAGGCTTGTAAATCTGTGCAATGATAAGCACGCTATCTGATGTAAAAATGGCATCTTTCGTCACCGCGTTGTTGGCGTAGAGCAGACATCAATTTCAATGAAACTTTTTTTTTGTGTTCCTAATTAAGGCCACAAATCTTCTTAATTATTAGTTAATATTTTAGTCGACTCATAACGTTAGTCTACTGACAATTTGTAGTTAATACTTCTCTAATAATCTTAGACAATTTTTTTTGAGTTGCAACTCGTTTTCTCTATTTAAGTATATTCTTAACTTTTCTATTCGATTGAAATGAGGACGCTCGGATCAATCTTATACAACTTTGGCATACTCAAATCTTTCTCTCTTGTCAGGAAGTAAGATAATATTTTTTTTTGCTGTTTTGGTTTATTATTGGAATTTTCCTAGTTCATTCCCCGTATTTTCCCAAACTAGGTGGCGCTCAAAACTTAGTATTGTGTCCTAATTACAGGACAATAGCTAGCATGAAGTTTGACATCTCTTCTTACTTGTCGATCCGTAATCTTTGGGCAACGGATACCTTTCTCTTATATATTTTTTTTTTTAAGTGAATTTCTTTCTTTGCAGGATACTCTTATGCAATTGTAAATGATATAATAATTTTTTTTTATGTACACACACCAGAACATTTAAATTAGTTCTCTCCAAACCTTTGAGCTACAAGCTAACCTTAGGAGTGCTCTTAAACTACTCAGTGAACAGTGAACTAAATCAGTGGACATTTCTCACTTTGAGAAATGTTATGGGCATTTTAAAATCAATATTAATAATAATCTAAGTGAGCACTATCAGATATTCTTAAGAGATGTCCTTGATGAAGAGGAAATATTGTACGAAATATTTTTTTTATTTATATCTTTTTTTATGTTTATGTTTAATATTCTGTCACCTTCTACTTCTTGACAGTTGGATTGTTAATTGTATTGATTAAAAATAATAATTTTTTTTGTGGAATTATTGGATTGCAGTCTCTGCTTGGAACCATTATTTAATAAAATTTTTTTTGTGTTGTTTGTCTAACCGTGTGATAGTAATTATTGATGAATAAATCTAGGAGTGAGAGGTTATGAATGAAGGCCGTTAGGGATGGATGAATAGGTAAGAAAGTGTGACAAACAATTTACCAATCTAGGTTGTACTCTTCATGAGGGTTGTCCCATACTTCCACAACCAAATTTTCTTCTCATGCCATGTTTAAATTCCTTATCTATATGTATGAAAATATAAATTTTTTTTTTTGTTATACCTAATTACTAAACTAGGGTATCTATCTTTGGTATACCCCTTACAACTTTGGAACTCTTGAAGTTAAATGTTCAAGGATTATTCTAAATTCCTTGATCCTACCTTATTGGATCAGTTACTCCTTAAGAGATTTTTATGTACTCAAAATCTTCTTTTTTTTTTTTTTCTTTTTTTTCTTTTGGTAACTAAAAATCGATTTGTAGCATGTATTTTTTTTTGTTGTGAAGCTTCACCCGTCTCAGTACGGAATATTCTTTATAAATTTCAAATATTGCTATACATACCTACCCCTATACTAACAGGTATGCATCTATTTATAATTTGGTTTCTGTTGATCGTGCGATTTTGCACGTAGGCCACAGGTCATGTTGCCAAATATGGATATAATTGCACTGGTGTAAGTGGGATGGATGCCTATGCATTTCACTCACTCACTTTCTCTCCACCCCTTTTTTATAATTAGTTACGACGCAGATTCTATTCCTATGTTGTCAAACTTTCGCTACTGAGTATGGGAATATGAGAGGCAGATATCTTCCATCTCTCTCACCCATAGTCACATGATCACGGGCCTGCTGACCCAAGTAAAACGACCGTTAAGTATTTTTTTTCCTTTGTTTCAAAAATTCATTCTTAAAACTCACCTTGTGGGAATCAGACGTATAAAATTTTAGAGTACTCCCTGATAGTTGGAGAAACTCAAACCATTTCTTACCGCGATTTCCTTAGAATCCAACCAATTATATTCATAGATACGAAAAGTGATTAATATTGTTGTTTTAAAAGAATAAGCAAACATTTTAATTGATTGTAAATTTGATACAATTACTGTTGTGAATTACGTGAAAATTCTGAACTTTTATATATTTTCCAATTTCCTGTTACACGCAATAAACAAGTGTTTCTTAATTTATCAAACAACATCTTTGATTAAACAAATCATCATCTCCTCCTGGATCGAACTTCCAAAGACCAGAGATTCTGGAGTCCGCTCTACCAACACTAGCCGAGGCAAGTATTCATGGTTAAAAGAAGAAGAGAAGCTGAAGCAGATTCCGACTCCGTAGAAGACACGTAACATAATTCAAAAAGTTATACAAACATATTGAAGCAGACTTGAATATGAACTAATTTATTTTAATAAGGAGTAATACCAAGATACCAATAAAGAGCCTTTTCTAGAGGTGACATTTTATTGATTTTTTTAAAATAAAATAACACTTATTGTGGCATAACTATAATAGTTAGACATATGCTGTCGCGATACTTTTTGTAAATAATGATGTCTTCTACAAAATTGTGGTACATTGTTTTATTCTATCATCATTAGTTTTCACAGCGTTCGCGATAAAAATAATATTTTAGGTAATTTTTTTACACCTTGGGTTACATTATTGAAGTTTTCGTAGGTTACCCAAGGTTTTTTGAGATTTAAACTATCCTATCTCTCAAGTTGGATCGAACTGCACATGGTGTGCGAATTTTACTATAATCGGTTAAGTGGTTTAGGAGTCCATTGAGGACAAACATCGTGACACGAGATTTATATATATTAAGATTGGCGCGATGTCGGAATGTGCCGTGTAAACATCATTCAAATCAGAGGGCCTAGACAAAATACAGTTGGCGATCGACTACAAACGAATTCTTCGACAATGTAGAGTAGGAAGAAAATTAGCTGTCCACTTTTTATTTTTATATAAGTGTCATTGCTTGGTTTAAATAATTGTTTACATGTTCCAGTGGAAAGATAATTTTTTCGCACTATACATTGGCGAAATCTTCGTTTGTAGTCGAACGCCAGTTTGAATTTGTCTACGGGGGCTGATCTTGTTGACGACGGAAGTTGTTCTTTCTTTACTATGAACTATGAATATGGAATTCGAACTTGTACAAGTATAGACGAATTCCTACTAAAACAGTATGATTCCGACCGATGCCAATCTGTTTTAAACGATGTGTAGGTACGGGGCACATTCTGACAATCGCACCAACTATCCACATTTGACAGCTGTCAAAACGCTATTTAAAACTCAAAAAATAGAAAGGATTCTTCTTCTTCTTCCTGATTGATGGCGGCCTGTAATTCACGAGATGGTGTTGGCCTCTAGCGAGGTCGATCCCCATCAGCTATCCCTCCACCTTTATGGTGGTATGCCCGGGAGGCGTCTGCCGTGGAGTTGGCCGTGCAATGCCATGTGAGGGAGTCTGGATGAGTCGATTGTCCTCACATGGGCATACCAGAATCTTCTTCGTTGTCTTCCCCATCTTACTACATATGTCCTCGATCTCGCATATTTCCCGTACCCTAGAAAAGGTTATGTCGTCATAACTACTTCTATTTTTTTTTTCAAATTTTCTAACATCCTTTTTTTTCTTTCTTTCATAAGACCCTTCAACAAAACACACAACAACATACAAAAAAGCGAAATTGTCCAGCCGTTCACGCGTGTTCAAATGAAATGGGTCTCAATTTTTATATATTATATGGGGATAACACTCTTCTCTTTACACATGGGGTCAGTAAAGCCGTCGGAACTTACCACTCAAAACATGCTCTAGGTACTATAGTATCCTGGGAATGAACTGGCAGCCGGGGATATAAAAATTTTGGGATCCTAATCCCGTTTTCAATTAATGTAAATAATACCATTCGATGTTGCCTTTTGTATTGGTTTTATTACCCTGACTGCCAGTTTATTTCGGAGATAGTATAGTCATGTGACAGGATTCCAACCCGGAGTTGAAATTTCAACGAGATCGGAATTCAGAAGTCGGCGCCTATGCAACTATAATTGGACGATATCATTTTTTTTTATGTAATGGTCTGTTTTCCTACGGATACGCGCTTTTATAAACCGCGGTGAATACGTCAGTTAAGAACATTGTCAATAATGTTACCGTAGTAACAAAAAACATTGTCATATTTTGAAAGATTTTCGTCTTGTCAGGTGACGGGCCGCTCCCTAGCAAGTCATCTGACAAGACGGCGTCTTTCATAATTAAATGACGATGTTTTTTGTTACTACGGAAACAATATCATGGCAATGTTCTCAACTGACATATTCACCGCTGTTTATAGTAGCGGCGTATCTGTAGGAACCCATACCATTATATTTGCAAACATATAGCGCTGATTTGACGTTGACGCACTGCCTATTGTGTTTGGTTTGTCGATGTGTCGAGAATATTATCTTCCCGAGGCAGTCGAACAGTTGAAGCAGGTGGTCGCCGGGGTTATAAAATATTTTAATAAGAAGATAATAAGAAATGAACGCGAGCTAACCGCAAATATGGGGAACGTGGCTATAAAAATCTGCCATAAAAATAAAACAAAAAAAAGTAATTTAGCCATTGAACCTATAGCGTTAAAAATACGGCTCGCCTATAAAATTTACCGAATGGCCGCAAAATTGAACGGGTAGGTAGTAAAATATTTGCATAGCTTTTTTGTTGTAAACTAGCTTCCCCAGCAAACATCGCCCTGTCATAACTATGAATATTTAGTATCCAATAAAATTCCGACTAACGAATCTGTTTATCATTAACAAATATGTCAAACGCCAATTAAAATTCAAAATTAGAAATAGTTAATATTGTCAAAAGTACTAAGAAGATTACTTTACACGAGTTTTCTATGATAAGTAGGTAGTTTGTCTCAAGAATAATATTAAAGAAATATAATAATATCAATAATTTGATATTTCAGTTGACTGATTTGATTGACTATTGACGATGTCTCTGATTTTCACTACATCAAAACGTATAAATAAGGTGAATCGAAATTTAATATTATGGATAAAAAAAGTGAGTTAAAGCGCAGTTCCAAAATGGCCCACTTGATGGGTCGGCCTCCCCTAATATAGAATTTCCACCGTTATACTATCAACAAAACAAACAAATTAAAATTTATTTGTTTATTTCGAAAGTTTTAAATCATCATGGGTATTGCAGTAGCTAGGTAGGCCCCTACTTGTACATTCGTGAGCATAGACAAAAAAAATGAATAATTAAACATTATTATCATAAAATATAATTGAAATTTTATCAATGCCTCTTTCTATGGCATTTGTCAAACAGTAATGTTGTATCTATCTCCTTCATAGAGTTCCCGTCTCTCTCGTCACAAATTGCACCACAAGAATACTTACCTTCCTATCTGATAATGATATTTGGTATCAACAAACAAAAAAAAGTTATATAAGGTCGTTATAACGTACGTGTATGATCTAAAAAATGAAATGAAATTACACATTAATAAAGTGATTTATTTGTTTTATATTCATATTTATTTATTTTCACCCATTCAGGCATTTGAGAGTGTCAATACAGTAATACATAACACAAGTACGCATGCACAAAATGCATACCAATACAGACAAAAAATAAAAGCTGCTAACCCAGGGTAGCCCAGAACGCATAGTATATTATTATAACAGCCTTTTCGTGTAAAACATATCTTTGCATAAAAATTCATAATTTTACGATTAAAATGAATTTATCCTTGGAATTATTATAGAAACTTTAAAATGATATCGACTATTGGAGCTTTTTATTATCTACTTTAGAACTACATATTCATTATTAATCGGTACTTTAAGGGGGACCCACTGAAGTAACAGACCTCAAATTTTACGTGCTTGTTGTGTAGGAGCATAAGACCAACCCGTATACCAAATTTTATGAAAATCGAAGAATTTTTTTTTTTTCTTTTTAGCCCTTTTTCTAGAACAAGTGAAATTTTCTTTGGATACTTTAAGAGGGTTCCCCTGAAGGTACAGATCTCAACATTTTACTGACTCATCTACATCGAGGGGCTAACCGTTCTACCAAATTTCAATCAAATCGGATAAGAATTACTATGAGTTATGGGTGCGCACACATTTTTGGCGTACGCGTACGGGGAAATTTAATAAAAAAATTTTTTTTGCATTTTTGGAATCTACACCCTCGAAAACGTCGAGAAAATTAATTTCAGCGAAATCTATTTTTTTTTTGAAATTCGATCACAAGACTCATGTATATTCCATATACTATGAGTAAAAAGTTATAGGCGAAAGGTTTATAGTATAAAAAGGTTTGGTAAAGAACGATATCCATTTTAAATATAAAACTAATTAATTTCACCATGCGGGCGGGCACAGAGGCGAAAAACACTTTGTACTCCAAAAATATTTAAAATAAATACGCATCACACTCACTTAAATGTGTAACCTCAAAACAGACGTTATAGGTACCTACCTACCTTAGTACTGCTGGTACAAAATAAAATAATTGAAACCCGCATTTTGACAGGCATACCTACATTTATATTATAGTAAAACATAATACGAAACTCAATTAGGTACCTGCGTATAAAATTGGATCATGTTTGGAGGTGGTGTGAAATGCCGAATAAAAAAAAATAAAAGTGGTTGGTAGACCAGTGGTATCAGTCCACGGCTTTCGTACATACAGCGTATTGAAGGTCGTGGCTTCGAATCCCGGTGCTGACCATTTCCACTATCGCAACACAAGCTTTGCTGTAGGTATGTGAAAGATGTCGAAAGTGTGTTTGTGTTCACTTGATGAGTGAGCCCAGATACATTAAATAAAAAAATTACCTAATTATTTAGCTAGGACGTGGACTGCGAAAAAATTATCTATATTATAATTGCTAACTGTCACGGAGTTTTTTTCTTAATACTGGATGTGCGCCGGACAAGTCTTAATTATGAATAGGTAGGTACATATTAAATAATGATAAATTAATTATTTTATCAATAAAATCCCTTGCGATATGCTTCGAATGTCAATATGACACTATTTAGATTTTGTTTGCTAAGCATAAAAATAAAGTTAAGTGGGTCTATTTTGAATCCCTCATAGGCCCCTCACGAGGCACTCGGGTTTATTAAAATACCTATTTACAATCCAGTACATAAAATTCATCAATTACGAGCAAAAATGTATAAATAAGGATTTATGAGAGCTGTGTCAAATATGGAGTTCCACAAGGATCTATATTAGGATCACTCTTATCTTGAAATCGGGATTGAATTTCAAGAATAACCTCCCTGCTGGGGGGAGAGCGGGGAAAAATCAAATTATACATTTCCAAGACGCTATTTAATCGTCGGTTGAGATGATTTCCCCATACTACATAATATCTAGGAACTCTAACAGATTGTTAACATGAAAATTTCAAAATAGATATCTACCTACACTTAAAAATAAACAAACAAAATTAAAGAATCCATATTGATCACAAAACCAGACGTATAGATAGATACAACTCTACGAACGCGCATCTATCTACCAATAATTACAAAAATAAATAATTTTGTATCTCTACACGCAACGTTACCCAGATGGCCCAGTAATGGGTTCAGTCACAACATGAGGGCTTGGCCAGATCCATTATTCTTCCAATAATAAAAATGTTTTTTTGAAGGGCCCCACGTCTGGGGCGAATAGATTATACCTAATAAAAAAAAACAATATGTTAGTTCTGATAGGACGTGCAGAAAGGCTATCTTCTATCTACGTAACATCAAACAATACCAAAATCACTCGATGACGAGTGCATAGGGGTTGAAAAAACACCAATAATTATTAAGCCCAAGTGATATTTTTCTTACTCATAACAAAACTAATCCAACTGCTGGAAATATTTTTTCACACTTGAATTATTCGTATGTATGTAGATATTCGTTGATCTGTATTTCGATCACAATACCGATCCAATTTCATGTCATTATCACCCTTATGCACAGGGTTCCTAAGGAGCGGTCCGTCCTCTGACAAGACGGCAGTCTTTCAAAATTATGTCAATGTTTTTTTTTGTTATTACGGTAACAATAATGACAATGTTCTAAACTGACATATTCACCGCTGTTTATAGTAGAGTAGCGCCGTATTCGTGGAAAAACATACCATAAGATTTTGGTTGCGATGCATAAACATAGTTCCACGTACTTAGGTCTATTTTGAATGCGGTACTGCTTTACGGAAAAAATACTATTGATAAGGTTTTATACTATTAAAAGTAGGTATTGATGGGCGACATGGAGTGTAATACCCCAGAGACCCCTTCATACAACAGTTGCTACGGGATGTTTATAGAAAAATGTTTCTCAAAACGTAGATAGAGCAGAGAAGTACGAATTTTTTTATTGTATGAAGGTTAGGTACAAGTTTTATCCGATGAGTCCGAATAAATTCGAAATTATCGGACCACCTGACGGCGAACGTTGTTGGTGCAAAAGTGATCAGCCTAAGTCAGCATTAGAAACATCTGTAAAAATTGTCGGTCATCAACTGGTAGTGGATCAAATTTAAAACAAAAATTAATCAGAAAATGTGTGTATGTATCAAATTGTTGGTTCCATTAACTTTTAAAATATATTATAAACGAAGTGGTTGGTGACCCAGCGGTTACAACGCCGGCTTTCGTACTACGGAAGGTGCCGACCATCTTCCTCTTTCACGACACAAGCTTTCAGTAGCTTACTGTGAAAGAGTCAAGGAGTGTATTTGTGTTCACTTTGAGTGAGCACAGATTCAATTAAAAAAATAATATTGGAAACGACACCAGCATCAAATGAAAAAAATATACCTATTATACTAATATAATATCAAATAATGACTCTTAACAATTCACTTGTGTAAATCCATCAATCAATAAACGTTGTGTTAAATATTATTGGTAGAGATTGTATGAGAAATGCTTTTATCGTTCGGAGAAGCAAAGTTGTTTACGGATAGAAAAGAGCGTGATCCGTTTTCTCTGCCTATCATTAAGGATCACGGTGTGAAGAATAAAAATTAAAAAACCTAAGTAGGTACGTCTAATTTCGAATTTTCAGATTTTTTAAGAAGTTCGATTTCTTACAGACACACGCATATAAAATTTAAACATTACCATTTAGATTACAATTAGATCATTATTTTTTCCAGGAATTTCCACAGATTCCAATTGGATACAATAATTGCGCACAATATTATTAGCTAACATAGGTTTTAGCATTGATTTATAAATTATCCTACTAACTAAACGAATGGTTTGAATTTGTCTCACCTCTGAACTGATCTAAAGATGAATTTTTAATCCTCATTTTGTTTGGTTGATCAAAATCAAACAACACTATATTTTTGGCACATCACAATCACATTCCACCAAAACAATTTGCAACACTAGATAACTCACATAATTGATATCTAACAAAATTATAATTTGACGTAAAACGTAAATAAATATTAAACTGCTGTTGGAATCACATCTTGGAGAATAATTAATTTCGTAGCTGTTGAATAATCAAAACAGTTTTCACTTTCCGAACTGTCAAAATAATACAATAATAATTATCGCAATGACAGTAATTTATTTTGACAGAGCACAAATAATGTCATTATGGCAACGATATAATTGAAATAGCACAGTGTTGATTACGACATATCGATGATTTTAATAATTATGAATGGTATATTGTGTAGTTAACAATATTATTAAATTGGCAATAATATTATTAGATCAACCAAAACAACGCGAACGACGTCTAATCTCACACACACGTTTAGTAAATACTGAATGGAGTGAAGCTAACTGCGCAATATTGCTGGAAATGTTTCCGGTAGAATTCAACAGAGGGAATCAGTGCGTACAATGCGCGGTTAATACGAACATTACTTTTTAATAATATGACACGTTTTTTTTGTATTGCGGCAATTATTTACTTACGATATAGTATGACAGAAAACTCACTAATTATATAATATATAATTAGTGAGTTTTCTGTCATACTATAACATATTATGTTGTGTTTATTTGTAGGTTCGTGTTTCCCATCTTTGCCTCAGTTAAAATATAGGGGAAACAGAAGAAGTTGCTAGCTTTTAATTAGAATCGCGAATTGAGAATACCATAGGCCATAGAGTACTACATACTTAAAAGAGAATACCGTCTCATGTTAAGCCTAGTTCACACTTTATCGAGTAAAAATAATTAAGTAGGTAGCTAACCTACCTTTTAAAAAGTGATTCAGTGGCAAGTGAAACGTGGTTAGAAGCGCTAATCACAAAAAAACGTAGATCGAAATTGATCGTCTACTTTACCATGACCAATTTTTACAAGATTAGTTCTTGTTAGATGTCAAATGTGTTGCTTGCCTACTTGGATTTTTTTCCTTTTGGGGGTTATTTTCGCTCCGAACTGTAGTGGTCTTTTGTGTTTCCCCTGCTTGCTCATGGTGTTTCCCATCAATTAGAACTTCTCTAATCCCAGACGCTTCAAAAAAAGCCTGTTAGGGTTTTAAGATGTAAGACCCATTTCCCCGCTTGTGTTAGCTTTAGTAGTAAAAATACTTATTCGAGAAAATGTAAGGGGTAATAATTTTAATGTAAAATAACTACAATAATAATTAAAAGGTTTGGTGATGAAATCGAAAGTAAAATCTGTGGATTATTTAGTTATTCGTAATTAGGTATTGAATTATTTTGTAATGAGCAATATGAAACCTACCTCCCCTTGGTCTATTTGGCCTGGGACAGCTCCTCCTTCGCCTTCTTCCAGCTTTAGTTTCGCATCTGACGGGACTGGTGCGTCCCTTCTTCCTCGAGGAGTACTCCAGGATCTTCATGATGATGCACATCAAAAGAGCTATCATGTCGTAACATCGCTTACAGCAATCATCGCTATGTTATCGCTCTGTCTCCTTACAATCAAAGTTTAACACTGAAACTCTTTACCACCACTGTCAACTAGGCTTAAGTATAAGAAAACACTAGGTAATTTTGACAATGCATTTGTTTTTTTTTGGGTTCGGAGGACCATTAGAATCACAATGAAACTGAAATCTACTCTGGGTATACCTATAAGAAAGTGAGCGATATTCGCGGATCACACAATATAATATGTATGTAGGTACCTACACACGTCTATGTACCTACATAATAGTGCTTGAGTTCTGTTGTTTGGAAAATACACACACATAGGTACCCCATACACGTAATGCTTCAGTCGGAACCCTCAGACACCACCCTGGTAACGAGGCTTACTTAACGAAGCATGCTAAACGAAACTAACGCCCCGGTGAAAAAAAAGTGAACTAAAACAGAAAATTTGAATTACGAGTTCTGTGAAATAAAGTTTCACTATATTTTTGCCAACATTTACGTATGTAATTTCGTTGTGTATAGTTATCCAAAATGTTATCCATTGACTAATTATTCGTAATGATTTGTGTAATTCAAAAAACAAATATTGAGCGCTATCTCTTTACATTGTGATAAGAATAATCAAATCAAAATAGATGAAATAAAAGATTGTAAAGATAATATTACAGAAAATATTATATGCACAGCCCACAAAAGCATGTTGCAATCAGTAGGTATAAATCTATTAGAATAATCTAGGTATTTCGATAAATTTGTCTATGATAAGATAAGAAAGCGCGTGACTATAGATAGATATTAAGCAATTACATTATCTATGTACACAGAAAATAATATTATGTAAATAGAACAATATTATGTAGAATGACATTTCAAAATCCTTTTGAATTTTAAATTTAGAACCATCTCCAATAATAAGATTGTGTTCTTCTAGATTTAGTTTCATGAGTATGACTCTTACACATAAAACGACAAAATAATAAGTATTAATTTGTTTCTTTCTCTGACATTACACAGATGGCTTGGTACTGTGTTATTTCAGGAACTGTCCGTGCACTTAGCACCGGGAATAATATCAGTAATAACATTATGAAAAAACAACAAACTGTGAATATTGTTTCGGATGTGTTTGACGCCTACAGATTTAAGCGCACTCGTGATAGAGATGTGTAGTTTCTTAATCAAGAGTTAACTTTAAATAATCGATTTGAAAACAGACGATTGATTCCATGGATGAAGATCGATATAGCTATACTAAAATCGTTATTTGAAATAAAAATTTAATTTTATTTACCACCATAAACAAGATATCGCGAATTCCTCAGGTGGACATGAAAAAGTCTTAGTTCTGGAAATGGTAGACAGTTATGTTAAAAAATCCAGATGACTATTTTTTGCAGAAATTGCTGTTCTTTGTCCTATTATTAGGTTTCAGATGAGGAAAAAAAATTATACTCTGTTCGTTTTATTCGAATCAAAGCTGAGGGATTTAGACATGGTGCGGGACGAAAGGTCATCCTTGTAAAAACGTACGATTGAGCGTGGTTATATGTATATGATTATTGATTGATTCTAAACATCACCACAACATTTTTTTGTTTCTGGAACCGCGAGGATCCAGGTTCCTTTCCCTAAGTATTTCAATTCCTTTTCGCTTTCAATTTCATCTATGTAGAAATTTGCATCGTATTTCACATTAGTGAATTGGGAAAAATCATCTAAAGCCATACCCGTGCTCACATTAATTCCCGCACTACTGTGTTTGTGTAATACTAAACGATTCAGTTCAAAAGATTCTATAACATGTTATAAGACAACATAATATGATTCGTTTCATCTACATATTATAATGACATACATGTGTGACGTACAGTACAATCAATTTGATCTAATGTTGGAGCACAACGCACACAATGTTGTGCGTTAATAAAGTTTTATATCGAGTCATTAACATGACGATTGTTTGTAGTTTTATAGCATAAGGCGCAGTAACAATTAGACGAATCACAATGAAATTGGATGTAAGTAAATAGGTTTTCCAAAACACTGTTTTCAACCTTATAATATTTGCAGAAAAAGAAAAATGTAAATGTTAAAACCTCTTAAGGTCCCCATTTAATGAAATTAGTAAAATGTTCAATATTATAACAATCAGTTTGTCAATCTCAAAGATCGTTGAGGCTATCAACATATTGGTTTGAAAAAATATGTAAACAATAATATTAATCACAAATACTAGATTTTCACTTAAAAAAAACTCAATACCGTAACTTAGGTTCATAAAAAATCCTTTGGAATAATGCATATTTCATAAAATCGAATTTACTTTTTAATAAAATGATAGTTTTATTTTTTAAATGGATGTTTAACAAAATATATTTTCATGTAAACATATTGACCGTTTGAACATAATATTTCTATTTTTTTTTTTGAGACCAAAATACACAAATTATATGAATTGGATTTTGACTCTTAAAATGACTGTAGAATCTATAATCTTTACGTATAAATTAATGCGATGAATAAATTTTTTATTTTAATATCAGCTAGATTACTTCGATTGAATTTCACTAGCTACCGTCTATCGTCTCACCGGCGAATATTATAAGTAGGTATGAAAAATATCGTTTGTATGTAGTTGGATTGGTTTTGTCATATTATATTGTATGAAATATATTTCACGTGGGGTTTGAGTATTTCAACGAAAATACACAATTACGGAGAACTTAACCAATTAATATATTTGCGTTCAACATAATTGTTATTGAGTAAAAATAGCAGTGATCACCATTGCATAATGTTCGTCCTGTATACGCGGTTACCGAAAATACTAAAAAAACCCGTCATCGACTGATATAATATCGCACTGGGAAATATAAAACTGTGTACCTACCATAGACAATATAAGTAATATAAAATCTATAACGCTTTATTGTCTATGTATGTAATATGTTGGGGTGTATATCTGAAATTCAAACATCGAACACTCATGGGATTCCGAATACACGATTTGAATTTTATAGTCAGAATCCGTATAATACGCTGGCTTTCCACTTGCGATGGCGTTAGCGTGGGTTAGCAGATGTAGTCGAGGTTTTAACGTGATAATGGTATACCATATATTACTTCATAATTTGTATGGGAAATTTTCAAAATTTGTTGGATATTAACATAAACGCTAAAGGTGAAGCAGGTTGAAGTGGTTGGTATCCCAATGGTTCGGTCGACGGCTTACGTAAAACGCACGAAAGTTCCGAATGACAGGTGGCCGAGGAGAGACGAGCAAAACCCTTTCACACTGTGTTCCGTTCCTTGGGAGCAGAGCTGAGGGATTTGAACATAATGTTTTAGGAGGTCATTGCAACTGTGCAGGATAGAGCTTTTGTTGCCACCATATGCTCTTAATGAAGTCGCAAAGAGGGTATTTCTTGATTTTCTTAACAGTCGTTAGATTGCCTTAATGGAGAGGAGATGTACATGGTCAAGACCTATGTTAAGAATGCCGAATGATGGCAGAGTTCTAACTAAGGAAGAGTAAGAACCTCACATGACTCACATGAAAATATGTCATTGTGTAAGAATGTTACGTGATGGTTTTTTGTGGTCTTTATTTATACGCATACCTACACGTGGCGTGATTTTAAGGTATTCCATTTCATTAGGTTAGGTTAGATTCATCTTTATAATTATTGATAATCGCGAATATTCGAAACATTTAATCGCGTAGGCCAAGAATCGTGAATATAGAAACGAGAAATTGATACGAAAATAACAATCTTCGAAGGAGAGAGTTGATATAGGCTAAAAATATATCGAAAATTATAACAACATGCCCTAGAAGCTAATCGTATCGCTGGAGTACAAGTTGTTAGAATAAAACTGTGTATTGCAACTAAGTAAAGATTCATCATGGCATTTCCTGGCTAGGAAAATGTGGTTTATTCTCATAAAATGGTCCTAAAATATGATTTTCGGAACATAAAATAATGGTATTATGAATTAGTTCGAAGTATAAATCAAATATCAGCTGATGTAGAAAGTTCGAATTTTGAATTTATAATTGAAATCTAAAAAACTAAAGAACATTCTATATTTGAATTTAAAATCGACAAAAGTAAAAAAAAAAAAAAAACAAATGCATCATCGCTACATCAAACTTACAAAATGCACTTCGGTTCACAAAATCACTAAAAATGTTCTTTATAGAGATTACACTTGAGTAGGTATCCAAAATCTCACTTTCCAATTTTCACTTTTATTAGTACTCGTATTTTTACAGCACTTTAAGACGACATCTATTATCAGAAACACTTAAAACGTCTCCAAGACAGCGAGCGCAGTAAAAATCCACTAAACTTTATCATCACATTTACGATAAACAATAACAACCAAAAATATTCGCCATTTTAATGCACAGGCGCGTCGGCCATTTTGTAAACACAATAATATAACAACAATTCGACGCGGGAGTTCGTATTATAAAAACGCGGGAACTTCAATCTTAAAACTGACCAAAAAGAATTGAAACTATTTTTGAATTTAGCTTGTTGGAAATGTCCGCATAACTAGTACCAATCGCGTTGACCGCTTTGTGAGTAGTGATTTGAGGTTATGTTGTGTTGTATGGATGGCACGTCATAGGCGGGAGCCCCTATCCCTATCCCAGCGCAAACACAACAATCATTTAAGCATCTCCTGGTCACGTGGTGTATGAAGAGTTATATTTAAATTACACTCATAATATTCCAGATCATGGCCGGTACACAGGACAGAAATCAGACATTTTAAAGTAACAAGTCCTTGAGGTGTGAATTTAGTGATCATGGAAGTGTACCGTCATTCTTCAGTTCAGAAACGCCGAATTGGACTTATTGGACTCTATTAAGGATAGTTCACACTAGGTCGATTAGCGAGTAGTTTAGTAGCAAAATTACTCGTTGCTAAACCAAAAAAAACGTTAACAATATATTTTAGTACAGTTCATTAGAGAGAAGGGTTTTTGAACGAACAACCTGCAACATAATTATTTATGTATTGATTTATAATAATTCATTCTCGTCGCTAGGTCTCTATAAGCACTTGGTCATCAAAATATACATCATAATATAGGTAACAAATTATTATAACGAAAAATAAAAACTAATATTTGTAATATTATACCTAAACATAAATTTTATGCAAAGAAATGAGTAAATAAATAGGCGAGGCTGAAAAGTTAAAATAAACTAAAATATTAATTCTAAAACGTCCATATTTCTTTTGTATTCAAAGCTCAGACGGGATCAATGCGAGAATATAATAATATGCGCGCAATTTGGTTGACTTTGTATGAAAAATTTCTAAAACGCCCGAAACGGTGGAGTACCTAAGTGGAATGGGCTACTGTAAGAGTGGCAATTACGTATGCAAGAATGAGAGGGTGCAGGTGCAGAAGACAATAATTTTGTTGTTAGATTTTTTCAAAGATGGCGTCGCATGAAATTCGTTCCATACTAACTTTAATATTATATTTTATATTGTTTCTTATCCATTTTCAACTTTTTATTAGTTATTCTTTATCCGGAGCGGAGAAGAATCCAATAAATCACACATCGGAAGAATCTGTTGAGCCGATATCGAGTTATAAGTGTTCGCACTAGCCCGACTTTAATTTATATTAGAGATAAATAAATATTATGTAGGTAGTTATTGCAACTGAATGAACTTGATTAAAACTATAGGTTCACACACGTTTAGCAAGTGAGCCAGGGTAGTGAGTACGTAACTTTTGCTATAGCACGACTAACCACATATCAATCTAACTATTCATAACCACGGCTTAACTACATAATAACCACGCTGAAACGCACAACTAACTACATTTGTAACGTTACGTACTCGCGCTAACTACACTAGGAAGTAGTTAGTCGTGCTATAGCCCTTACGTACTTACCCCCCAGTACCCGGTTAGGCAAAGTGGGGGGCGCTACTCGGCAAAAAAAAATAAAACTAAATTGTTCGACTCATTGAAACATTGTAAATGTTCAGACACGCTATTACTTACTAAATTACTCGCTACTCGACTAATTTCCTCGACCTAGTGGGAACTAGGCTTTAGACATCGAGCGAGCAAGGGTCACAAAAAACAATTAAATAGGTTCAATGGGACATCGGTTTGCTACATACATATTTCGATGAAATTCCATACTAATCATTTCTAAAAATCAACTTTAATACATTTTTTTTATATAACGTACGAAACAAAAATAGTCCAAATGCGCTCCTTCATAATCGTACTGAAAAAATAAACGAGTTACATACTATGTATACGCAGAGGCGAGCTGAATATTTATATATGTCAGAGGAAATCAACACTTACGCACACTACATGGAAGACGTCTGCAATGATGGGAAGATTTGTGTCCCGATTAGTGATCAAGTTCGCTTGCATGCTGATTGACACGAGGTTGTTAGAAAAGAACGGGTAGGTAACGGAAGCCATATTATATTGTGGACATTCAACAAGATGGCGGAAACGTCATCTCTTTTTTTTTTCTTTCAACCAATCTAATTTCTAATACACCAGGTACATATAAAAATATTTTGTAACGAATCAGCTTTCCCGACATAAGCGTCATTTCATATTTAAAATGACACATGTGCATGACTTTTTTTTTACAAAATTGAATGAAGTATACCGTTTGAAAGAGAAAACGAAACTGAATCGAATGGTATACTTCATTCGATTTTGTAAAAAAATGTCATGCACAATTAGTGTCATTTTGAATATGCAATGACGAAGATTGTCCTGTCCTTACTATGAATATTGAATCCGGATTTGTAGAGATAAGTACCAATATAATTCCGAACGTTGCATCTGTTTTAGACCATGTTTACAGGGCATATTCTATTAAACCTACAAAGTAAAACGGCAATAATTAAAATTCACGCCGTGTCTCGTAATGGGTAGGCAGAGAGAACGGACCTTCACTTTTTTCTATCCAAGCACACTTATTTCTCATACAACTTTTCCTGTTTCTCTTACTTCTGACCTGAGACCTGACTTGAGGACGTAATCGATGTGGTCGATCCACGTCATTCTCGGTCGGCCACGCTTACTTAACACCTTTCCTTTTAAAATAGAAAAGTAAAACCTGTTGTCAAAATACTAAAAAGGTTACCACCTACCTACTTAAATTTTCTATAAATGCAGTATAGATGAAATCTCTACGAAGAATAATAAAAGGAAAAACTTTAAGTGATATGGAAAGGAATGAAAATATTAGGAAGGAATATGGTATGGAAATTAGCGTTGTTACAGAGATGAATGTTCATAAGTTGAGATGGTTTGATGGGCATGAATGAATGCAAAGAGAATTGATAAGGCTGAAAGGAAAGGTGTAAGAAAGCGTGGCAGATTACGAGAATGACGTGGATCGAACACATCGATTCCGTCCTCAAGGAAGGCCAGATAAGAAGTAAGATAAACAGGAGAGGGTGTATGAGAAATGTTATGTCGTTGGAAGAAGCGAAAGAAGTGTGCTTGGATAGAAAAGAGTGGAGGTCCGTTCTCTCTGCCTATACCTCTAACGGGACACGGCGATTCGAATAACAAAAAATCACAAATTTTCAAATGTTCTGCGCAATTCTCTGACAATAGCAAATACCTACAAAGAATTAGCAGGATTGGTTCAGCAGTTCACACGGGGTGCCGTGACCAAGGAAGCTATGGATTCATTTTCAAATACACAGGATGTCCCAGAATGTATGACTGAGCGGAAACGGACTCTGGCTCCAAAAGATTTCCCTTGAAAAAACAATCTGGGAAATCAAGTTGGAATCTGTCAAGAGTTGCAAAGCCACTTACCTATCATCCCATAGGAGAGCACGTCTGATGCGTTATCCATTTTCTGATAATTTTTTCATGCCTTCAGTGATTCTCCCTGCAATCAGAACCAATTATAATTATTAGAAAAGGGGCCGACACACTTTACACATAACCAACAAATTATAGGAACAGGTCGGGGTAAACTGCGGCCTGGTCATTTTTACTCGGCCCACCAATATTAAAAATCTACTGGAGATTTTTATAAATTTTTATATTAAGGAGTGTTGACACATTGTTTTTTTAACCCTTAACCCTTTGCACTCGTTGTTGAGTGATTTGGGTATTGACACATTGTTCTTGATTGGAGTTGTGCACCAGTTAAGAGCTTTAAATAAAATTATTGTATCGTCATTAAAATATCTCCAAATTTTAGATACAAGTATAAGGCTTGTCTGGAGTGTGCTGCTGTATGGCTGCGAAACTTGGACAATCAGCCAGAGCGATTTGGGACATCTAATGGCGTTTGAGATGTGGTGCTACAGACGCATGGTGCGGATCCACTGGACTGATCATGTCAGCAATGGCGAGATATTGGACAGGGTCGGACAAACAAAGACAGCTCCTAACTAGGATCGCCCAACAAAGAGCCAATTGGATAGGCCACACATCAGGCACCCAGGCCTGCTCATTACCATCGTCGAGGGAAAGATAAAAGGCGCCAACCACAGAGGTCGCCCTAGAAAGAGCTACTTAGAACCAGGTGATCGGCGACATGCGATGTAGCGGCTATCAGGATATGAAGAGGATGGCGTGTGACAGAGATGAGTGGAGAGAGGGAATCAAAATGCTTGAGAGAGACCAATCTTTGGATTGAAACCCGAAAGAAGAAGATAAGGCATTAATTCAGAACATATTTAAGGAACTTATTTCTTCATATCATGTGTATCAAACTTTCTATCTTAAAGATCAATTATATTGTTTGCGATGAAATTTTACTGATGCTCATTGTCACAAGCAGTTTTGAGAATATCAACAAACTGATTTAAAAAAATAGTATAAAAAGATCAGTTCATTTCTTCTCATATTTTCTTGTAATGTTTTTTCATGATAATAATAATGTAAGTTTGTGTATGTAACATAAAATGATGTATTTATGTCTTTTTGTAATACGAAAAAGATGATAAAATTCTCTGCTCTATACTTCTTCGCGGCTCGCCACTCATTCTGATTAATACCTATTGAATTTGGCCCGCGGTCAAAAAAGTTTGCCCAGCCCTGAGTTAGAGTAAGCAGTATCTTCCTAGACCACTCTAGAATTGTTAAGGTCTACACTGTAGACCTATTTTCTCTTGCTAGGGCCAAATAGTGCAATGTTAAAGCAAATCTCTATAATAGAGAATTGAGTGGTTTCTGTAAAAGCGTAATTAAGTACCTACACCAGGGTTTATTATTCACGAAAATGTTCAAGTTTAGAACAAGTCATATAGTATTTTTGAAAGATTGATTAGGTACTCCGCGAGTTTTTTAGGGTGTGTTTAAACAAATGAACATAGAGCCAGAACAGGCAGTATAGAGTAGGTATATTTTCTTGATCGTTGATATGGACACTAATCTGTCATCGCCCATTAATTAATTCTTGCTTGTTATTGTTTCCACGGTGTCCAATATCAACCATAAAAGAAAGTATGCTCTGTTTCTAGATTCGGCTCTATGTTCTTTTGGTGCTTTGGTTAAATAGTTTAGCGAGACAGGCCGGCAGATTCTTTATATTTTATCTTTAAGATCCGTCTAGCCCTTTGTAAATCCGAATACAAAAAAGTGAAGTAACAAAAAAGAACATATTAATTTGAGTTTGTCTCGTTTACTTAGAACATTATTTTAAACGTTAAAATGTCCCTTTAAAAATTATTAAGAAAAGCTCAACAATACTTTTTCTGGAATAACCCATCCCATAGACTCAAAATAAATCGTCCAAGCTAAAAAATCTACAGTTTATTATAGTGCTTCGATAATACTAATGAAATATTTTTGGAGTTTACAATCCTTTCTTCTTCTTTATTTCGGCCTTGTGACGTATTTCAAGAGGTATGGGGTTGGCCTCTTGCGAGGACGATTGTCCGAAAGAAGAAACAGGTTGTCAAATCCTGTACATCATGTTAAATTTCAACTCGAGTGAATGTTAGTTTCACTGTGTCATTTACATAATATTTATAGGGTTCCATCAATATTTAAATAATCGATTTTTTGGGCCGAAGGTTTTTATTGATGGGATATTATAATATATAATATATTCCAGATCATTGCTATAATAACGTGCATATGGTTTTCAAATATACTAAAACTCATTTTATAGGTACCTAGTTCATGTGTCACAGCGTTATCTAAAAATATATATTTATTTTTTTATTTATTTATTTTATTATTATTATTAGCATTTCTGGGCAGGCAGCTGAAGCTGATGCACCCAGTCTTCATCAATTACACCACACTCTGTCAAGTCTATTCTTGAAGCCATTAACACTATCGGCAATGACCAGACACTGTGGCAGTCCATTCCAATCGTTCACAATTCTGTTGCTCAGGAAATTCTTCCTGGGATTCAACTTGAACCATCCAATTTTAAGGTGTGTCCCCTCAAGTGTGTATTCCCGTTCAGACAAAACATTCCGCGAAGCTCTGGGCAGTCATAGTAATCATTCAGGATCTTAAAAGTTTCTATCAGATCCGCCCTCTTCCTTCTATAAGCCAAGGATGTTAAATTTAATGTCTCCAGTCTTTCCTCATAAGATAGATTTCTCAGGCCCGTACCCAACTTGGTAAATCTCCTCTGCACTTTTTCCACCAGTAGGATATCTGGTGGATTTATGCACAATATTAACAGTGATAACAGACAACAAATGGAAATGCTGCCCAAATGGAGCAGTAAATATAATATTATACAAATAGCATTAAGTAATTATTGTATGGTAATATATCTTTATAAAATTGTACTATTATTATTCTTTAAATAAATAAAAAAAAAAAATAGGCCAAGCCTGTACTAGGGCAAACATCTTTACAGTTCATAAAAAAGAATATCCAAAGGAACATATTATAAACACAAACCACAGCACAACCACCAACTCAATTACGTACAGTTTACAAACAAAGCATAAGCCCACAGTCACAACACTAGGTAGGTAGGTATTATATAATATCTTTTCCACTTTTTACATACTAATATAATAATTTCTGTTTTAATAATATTTTTTTAACATATAACGGCCGACAAAGTCTGCCACATGATCGGAAAATATTTTAAACTGTTTTTTTTTTACAAGAGGCTGAACTATGCTATGGGATGAAGCTGTGCAACTGGCGCAAGATAGAGAGGCTTGGAGATACTTCGTGGCGTCCACATGCTCCACACTGGAAGCGAACGTGGATTAAGTAGGTAAGTATTTTTTCATATTACTATGTGTGTAGAGTAAAAACTACATACTTATACTGAATGTCTAATGTCTATCATAAGAAACGCTGGCTATACAGACCTAAGCATGCTAAATAACATAGCACTTCACTTGCTTGTAGTATATACTAAAAGCAATGGGAATATTATGACCACATGGTCCACATGGATGTCCTAAATACCTGAAGTGAAAGCTTATAAAGAAAACTATAATTTCCCCAAAAGAATGAACACATAATAACCATCTTGTAAGTTGACTCAACGCTTATTCTAAATACGTTGCTTATTTAAGGAACAAACGGTATGTAAATAGACATATTATCATGAAAATCAAGTTGTTCGTCAATATGTAGGTATAACTGCAACTGCTGGTTATACCAAATTGCGAGGAATGAAAACAATAAATTATTAGTATAGCTCCTGATTTTATACAATCGTTTTAACAGATATGTTAATAATTTGGCGTTTTTTTTTAAACTAAATTAATTCTTATTTGTTTAAAATTCTCAAAATATGCTCAAACGTGTAGTATTTTTAGCTACAGTTTGTGTATAGTTCCGCCTTTCGCAGTTTTGAGCTTACGTCAGGAAGTTAACCTAAAAACGTGAAGAAAAAAATCTAAACAAATTCTAAAAAAATCTAGAATACAAATCTTTGGTTTTGTCGCGGTATTCATACGTAATGTACGAAATAAAATTATTGTTTTGATTGTGATTTAGTTATGAAATGATATAAATACGTACAAAATGCGCGATGCCTTCAGTTATTGTGGAATCCATTGACAAAACAATTTTATGATCGAAGCTTTTCACAAACCATACACTGATATTTTTTTAATGAATGGCACACAAAAACACCACACGATAATAAATTTGCACAATTCCACACGTAAAATAAACTAAAACACTTTCCGTAATTACGAATTTAACACAATTTTAAACAATCAATTTGAATAAAAAACATATCGAAATTATTTGTTTCACATCGCGTCTCGAACCATTTCTGTCAACCCCTCTTTCTTCGGCCACGAGAGTTTACGGAAATTCACGGAATTTCCCGAAGGCCTGCCATTATGGCGAAGGGATGACCACTGCGCAGAACTCTTTACGCACCCCAATAAAATTTTCCTATTATTTTCCTTACGAAGCAAGATCTTTAAAAATGATTATGAGCTCATAAAACTATTATTCCTACGTACAATATTATTATTTTGAATGAAATCAAATTAGTACTCGAAAACTATTTTTTGAGTTGTACTACTGAAAATAAACCCTATAAAAGCAACTATTTTAAGTACACTAATAAAATAATGAGTTACTGAGTTTTAAGAGGTACATTTTTTTACAATTTTGAAACACCAAGGTTTTACGACTGTCTTCTGCAGCTGTTTCGAAGGCTGACTCAGTGTGATCACATTGCGTTGAAAGCGTTCGCCATTCACGTGGTTAAATTCTCCGAAATTACAAATCGTGGTAATCTGTTTACATATTGTTTAATACGTCGAAAAATCTCACGTCCCCTGCAGGGCTTGAGCCCGCAACCCTACCGTCTATAGCAAAAACTATAGCCACTGAGCCAATAGACCAGACAGTTATGATAATAATATCTTCGGGATAAGGGGGCGTTCAAGTATTACGTAACGCAATAGGGGGGGGGGAGGTATTCTTGTAAAACGTTACTATTGTATTACCGGCGCCGCAACAAAGGTATTTAGCGACTTTCCAGTAATAATTGTATTTTAGGCATACATAGTTGTAATATGTGCGTTAGGCAACATTAAGATAATGGGAAGAGGGGTAACAAAAAGCGCTACGATGCATCTCGAGGGGGGGGGGTCTATAATGTTCAAAAAATGCGTTACGTAATACTTGAACGGTCCCTAATCGTAGGTAGTAATTTTTTTCATTGTTAATTCAATGCAGATACATCTTTTGAGAAGTTACGAGAACATTATTTAGCTACCAAATTTTATTAGCACTGCTAATCAGTAGATGGCGCTAGGATATTAATTAAGTATATATTATCCATTTAAGGTTTATCTATTTATTGCCTGACCAAGTTGAGCAAAACGTTCCAATTATTATGAATCAAGATTCTAATAAGAAAAATATACTTAAGAACAACATCCTTATAATTGAAAAAAAAAGGAAAATTTTAAACTCGGATCCAATCCACTTCCTTTAAACATGATCTTTTTAAAAAAAATGATGTCACTTCTTTTCAACATTTTGATCCACCTAACCATTATAGGTACTTACTTACACCAATCGTGCTCGAATTTTGAATGACTAGTTTTGACCACTATGGGCTTGCAACCATCAGTGTATTCCACCTTTGTAAAAATTTTGACCCGGACACAGCCTTAAAAAAGTCATTCCGAGAATTTGGTATCCGGAAAGATGAAAGTTCACTAAAAAATAAGGTCATTTCGCCCGGAAATCCGGACACACGTCGCGAAACCCTGACAGGTGGCAACACAGCTTACAACTTCTTCTACTTTTCTTTAGATCCTTGTTAGTGTAATTACTTTACGATAAAAACGTTCGTCATTACGTGGTCAAATTACAAATCCCGGACCAGTGAAGAGTGTTTTCAACGTAAGTATTAAACATTTTGAAAAGGCTCAGTCCCTATGCAGAGGCCTTAACTTCTTGGCCATTTGTCAAGTAGGTAGGTAGTTGGATATAATTGTTTGATCTATGAAATGAGACATATGTGGGAGATTGTGAGAACTTTTTTAAGCAACAAATTTTTATTCAGTCACCACTGACACTAGATGGCGCCAGCATATTATATTCATACATATCCATTTAAATTGGTCTCAGTCTATGTATTTAATACCTCTATATGGTTTGATGGAACATATTGTCCAGTTTTTGTTTTATATATTCTTGTACTTACATCACCTTTTCACGACTAGATCTTAACAAATGACAAGTTATCAACATTTTGATCTAAGTAGGTAGGTAGGTACTCACAAAAAATTTCTATAAAAATCGAGCAAAGATTGTATGTTGAAAAATGAAGTTGGTTGACAACTGGGATCAAACTCATGGCATCATACTTAACTGGTGTTTTTGTTGTCCATATTTTGTGTAATTGTTTTTTTGTAATATCACTGTACATTTGTTTAATAAAAAAATAAAATAAAAATTAATAATGGAAGTGAAAACCCAAGATTTGTCACGAAATTCATGTGAACAACATGCACCTCGAAAGACAAAAAGGGATAATCAGCTTTTCACAGGAAACAATATGAAGATGGAAGGTTTAGTAGCATAGTCTCTGCCGAATTCATCACAGTGAAAAGGAGTAAACCTTCCATCTTCAAAAAATAATAATACCTAATTGGATTTGAAAACTTTTTGAGTTATGACTACTAAACACCTTTCTTCTTGAACGTTCAACACTTGAATTAGTTCCATTCTTTCCTATCCAAACAAACCTCTTTTGCTTCCTCCAAACGTATAACATTCCGCATATATGCTCTTCTATTCCTTTTGCCCCTGACTTGGCCCTCCTGTAAGAAGGCACCGATATGGTCGGACCATGTCATCGAGGTCAGCCTCATCTGCGTGCACCCACTCTTTCAGATTTATATATCCTTTTAGTCATTCTTTCTACATGCCCAAACCACCTTAATTTATTCACTTTTATTCTTATCACTACGCTAACATCCACTCCACATTCTTTTCTAATATTATCATTCCTCACCTTATCAATCAGTCTCTTTCCGCATATCCTACGCAGTGATCTCATTTTCACAGCATTTATTCCAACTTCCAGATTCTTCGTCCATGTCCATGTTTCACTCCCATACATCATGGATGGTATCTGGATGCATTGTGCATCAACTGTTTGGATTTAAGAGATACGTAAATTTCTCATTAGAGGTCTGAGTGCACCGCCAACCCTTCTACCAGCCAGTTTCCTTCCTTCAATCTCCTTCCCACCTTCTATCTATAAAACTAAATATTTAGTATTTCATAATGTATCCGGTTATCAAATTATCGGAACCACCTTTTTTTTAATCAACCTTTACCTTTTGGGATATTACAAACCAATCTACCAATTTTTGCCAGTTCGTCTACTTATTTCTTCAAATTTGGGTCGGCCCCCAGAACTCAATACAATAACCTAGAATCGCGCCTCACGTTCAATAGTTAAGCCAAAATATCGCAACTTTTGATAGTTTGGTCCCCAAAAGTACGTGGTATGCTGTATATTTATTTGGTTTTTTCTCGTGTTTTTTGGTAACAAATCATATTTTTACTTTGAAATAAGTGCAATTTGATCATTTTTAAGTTTCTTTATAAATGTTAACATCACTTTTTAAATTCCATTTTGACTACCGTACTGTCAAAATTGCCGGCCAATGCTGCTTCACTTTTTTACTATGAAAAGATATAGGAGTACTCCATCTAGGTAGTTATATATAAAAATCTATGGGTCGGCCATACTGAACAGTCAAGACACTTGCATCAGATAAAAAATGGGAAATTAATGTAACAATAATTAATAAAAAAAACTAGAGAGTCTACCACAGAGACAAGAAACTGCAAGACATTACAACTGATGTTTGTAATATATTTTAATATAATTTTCTGTATTGTTTCTACCTGTAAACATGTACCGTCATGTCGGGTGACTTTGTCCCAACATTTGGAAACATTTCACTATTCACTTTGTGGTTTTCACTGTTATGGATGTATCAGCTCCATATCATTTTGATATCAACTAAAAGGTGCCCCAGTTGCAATACAATCATTTCAATAATTTTCACTACAAATATATATAAATATTTATTATTTTTATTTTGGGCCAAAGTATATCATCAAAGAGGGTGACTTTGGCCCCCGTAAGTTCGGTGATAGAAAATGTACTTTTATTATACTTAAGCTAATGTCACCCGCCCAGTAGGTTCATACATAAACTCTTTTAATTATTTGTGGTCACATTTGTGTACCACAACTGATTATGGCGGGAATATACAAAAACGTCAAATGCGTGGAGATTTGTGAACTACTAATGCCATCTATCGATTACACGCAAAAGTTTTTCTATATCTCTGATTATTTTGTATCAGCGGGAATTTCAATTTTATTATCATTTTGGGCCAAAGTCACCTCCTAGGGCTAATGTCACCCGACATGACGGTACATATTATGACCATACGATAAATAAATAAAAAAACTAAATAAATTAGAAGAGTAAAACATAAAAAAGACGAAATAAATATCTATCAAATTTATTTACAAATTTTACATAAGGATAATTTACACAACTTTGTGATTCAAATGTCAGATTTAAATAATAGCTTTGAATATCTCAAACAAAATAAGTGAGATACAAAATATCCAAATTAATAAAAAAAAAAACTTTTTTTGGTAGGTATACGAAATAAAAAAAATATATATAAAATCATCATTAAGTAACAAACAAGGAAATTTAATGAAAAAAAAAATCTATTTATTATTATAGCGTCTTTCGCTCCTTATTAATTTTTTATAAGTAAAGTACAATTTGAAACAATAAAAGATTAAAAATGTTGCAAGACTCATTCTTATGAAAGTCAAGACAATCTAAATCAATATTAGTACATACAGGCATGTTTATAATATTTAAAATGTTGTCAAATAAATAAAAATAAAAAAATAATGGGAATTTCAATTACGAAACTTGTGTGCACAAAAATATCAAAAAGTTGCTCAAAGTGAACTAGCACACACACACTAAAACCCATATGTAGAGATTTTTCTATCCCTTGTACCCTACTCATGAAAATCGGCATCTAACTTTTAATATGATATCAACCAGCATTTTAAAATGATGACATGTTTAGTTTGGTTTAAAAATACGATGCTTAGGCAAAGATTTTTCACTGCATACGGGTGTTGGTTATTCACAGGAAAACTTTGTATCTTTCTAGTCATTTTAAATCAACGCATCATTGAAATAAGATTTTCAAAATAGTAGGTAGGTATGCCACGACTAAAAAATACGATACACAAATGCTGAAAGAAAATGAACTGTCAGATAGAGTGACAACGAGTTTGGAATATTAATGGAAAGCTCTGTCAAGAAATGGACGGAAGATTTAAGAATTTGACGGTTACAATAATTATTATAGCATTTGACGGTTACAATAATTATTATAGACAATAAATTTTGTTAAGTTTTCATTGTGTAATGTATGGTTTATGTTTGTTCTACCATTTTGTACAGATTTTGGATAAACAAAGGATGAAATAACATATTTAAATGAATTAATTTTAATTACTAACTTATCTGTTTTAATCTTATTGATATTATTTGCAAAATGGCACAGGTGGGTGGGATAAAAAAAAAATTCTAAAAAAAGAAAGAAAATTTTGAAAGTTAATCCTAGCTTGTTGTTTGTTTTTTATTTGAAGAGTTCTCACTGTTTGGGGTTAAGAGAAATTTGGCAGCCAGCGAGAAATGATCGGAGCCGTACACGCTATTCGGGATATTTCCTATTTCTCGGCATTCGAGAGCCGAGGGTAGTCTATAACGCCCCAAAACTTCAAACTTACCAAACAAACTAGAACTATAATACATGTAATCTACGGTGATCCAACCATCCTGGTACGTGGACGCCTCAGTTTCTCCGTCTTTTTTCAAATGATCGTACACCGAGGTGAAATTCAAATTGTGCCTTCTGAAGTCGTTTTGAAACAAATGACGATACTCTTCAAACGAATATTTCTTTTCTATGTCGGGTTTTTTCTGATCCATTTGATATTCAGAATGGTACAACATCGACGTGGCACCGTTTGGTAGAGTACTGTTGGGCAGTCTTTCTAGATATATCTCCAAATGTTGGCAAGCGTTAGTAACAGCTACGTCATATAAATGGGGAAAACTTGACTCCACAAGAATATTACCCCGATCTAATAAATTTGTAACCGGGGTGTTTGGCAAAGAATTCAGATCACCTGTTAATATAATGGGCAAATGGTCCCCATCCGAATTGCTTCCGTCCTCTCTGTAGGAGAATCTATCAATTTCCGCTAAAAACAATTGTATTTGCGCCAGTCGTACGTCGGTTCTTTTCGGATTGTACAATAAATGCGTGGTACAAACAATAAATTGCAAATCTTTATTGGATTTAGACGCCAATTTTATCATCATTCCTATGTTATCTCTATTGAGCAAATTGACTCCGGGCTGCATATACTCCACGCTCAGATAGTCCATAATTTCAAATAAGTCCGATTTGAAGAAAATGGCACATCCATCCACTTTGATACCCGTTTTTTGTTTAAAAATTCCCTTGTATCCGGTATTATTTAAAAAAGATCCGATCTCGTCCAGGTAACTAGTTTCCACCTCTTGCAAACAAATAACATCGGGATTTTGTTGAGAAATTTCGCTCATCAATCGTTTCCATCTGTTGGTCCAATCCAAAAAGTCGCTAGGGGTATTTTTGTACAAATGAAAGTGTCCTTCTAGTAAGGTTTGCGCTAAAATATTATACGACATTACAACAAACGATACACCGTTGAGGGGGGGTGTATATTTCTTCCCTTTATGGAAACTTTCCCAGCTTCTCTTATCTCTGGCAAACTTTCTAGCAACTTCTGGAGATACTCTAGGTGAAGGTGCATGTCTTGTGTATTTGTACGGACTGGCGGGTGTGGTGTACGTACTGACGATGGTTTCTATATTATAAACTTTGTTGGTCGTCTGCTGGACATAATCCATGCCCACCGCGGCTACAATACTGCTGGTAGACGGACAGGTTGAAGTACTTGTTTGTGGAAGTTGTAATGTAGACGCCATATTGTTTGGTTTCTTCTTTTCTTCTAGGTCTGTATCCGCATTAGGATTCCATTTTAAATTATTCATGTATACACACCGCTCTAGTCATATATTATAATAATTTTGTGGATATTTCTTTAGTAAAACACCTCGACAGAACATCTCTCTGAAACAATACATAAATTTTAAATATAATTAAATTATCAAGACTTTAATGAGTATCTGAACAGCTTAACTGTAATGTGTTTGTTCTCTGCATTTTCATCCTATTCTGACTTATTTTAAAAATTTGACTAATCAAGAAATTAGTGAATTCCATAAAGTCACATGCACAATAGATTCAATGCTAGTACGATTTATCTGTAAAATTTATAGCTGCTTTGTCGAATCTTAGAGATAATTATGCAGGTTAGTGTTGACTATAAATACTGAAAGAACAATGATAAATTGATCGAATCGGTGACAGATAACTTGGTCCAATTTGTCAGTAATACACACGGGGAAATAGATAGCTGGCGATGAAGACGTACCAATTGTTTATACACAACTGATAGTATCAGTCAAATATTACAGAATTCCAAAAGATGACAGATCGTTTAAATATCTTTTGATTTTGAAAGATAAATTGTTCGTCCAGCACACATGTATCAAATTAACTGCACGATAAATTTGTTACAACAAATTTATTTATTTATTGAATACAAATATAATATTTTACACAATAAAATGATGAACTAGAAGAATTTGAACAAAACATGATATTATATGTATCCCCCTTATAGAGACAAGTCTCGTGTAAAGGGGGAACATTTAGATAAATTTCCTTGTTAGTGTCAAAGCGATATTTTAAACCAATTTATCAGCCAACTTATTGCTACAATTTATCTTTTTTTATCGCGATCACAAAATTTTCCAGTCTCTAATTATAGGTTATAATAGCCCTTTGCGCTGAACATTGAGAAATAGATACAAAATAAAACAGTTAAGAAAACAAAACAATAATAAGTATAATCAAAGGTGATAAAAACGATATTCACAATACATTGTATGTAAGTACCTGATGGATGTGCATCTAATCATAATTCAGTTTCAGCGCGTAAATAAAGTCATGACCTGAAACGGTCACCGCTGAACTCTTAAAAAGGAAGTCGGCTCCCACCAAGCAGATTGTCAAATACAATACATGATTTAGAAGTATCAGGAACCCTAGAGCAATCTTACCATAATAATTGAGTAAAATTCGGTTCAAATGGGGTCTATTCTTTCAACAAGGTATACAATACGTTAACAGGCACCAGACATGTGATTTATGTCCTACTACACCGCCATCTCTTGGATTTATTTTTTAAAGTAAGTCAATTATATAGGAATTGTTTTGATTTCAAACTTATGACCCATCGAACTTCATGCGGCATCCGAATCAACGATAACTATTACATAGTGCAATAAATTATTGGCTAAATTAAATTAAGGTTTTATGTCGTAAATCACATTTTATTCACGTAATATGTCAAAATTATTTTTTTATTCTGGGTTAGGTCGAACTTCGACGGGCGGGCCAGCTAGTATCTAAATAATTGAAAGCAACAAATATGCTGCGAGTCAAATAAGAAATCCAAAACTCGCAAACAAGGTTGTGTTTGTTTATGCATATATTGGATGATAGATTTTATAAAAAAAATGTTTTCATTAACCTAGCTTACAGTTTTAAGGGTAATTATTTACTTCGCGGGCTTCTTCTTTTTTTTATATGAAACACATATCAAATTTATATGCGGATTGGTTAATAAGCATGTTATGGATTGATTTGAAGATTGATTTTATCAACCAATTTTAGTAAAAATCAATTTTGAAAGTTGCCTATTTTCTCATACAAACTGTTCTTTCAAGGATTGACATTTTATTTTTTTAATTCTAAAATTTGTGTTTTTTTCTGAAAAATGAAGATATTGTTGGTCATTGTCGTTTAGTTAGTCAATTTGGATAGATTAGGGGATTTGATAACATCCTCGAATGATAACACTGCGATTTGAAGAGGTTAGGTTAAGGTTGGAACGTAGTTATGTCCCCATACCCCTTTGGACACCTCCCCGAATGATAAACTACACTCTATTAGGTTGAAACAATATATTAATCAAAAATCGAAGAAGCCCGCGAAGTAAATAATTACCAAAGATATTATGCTGTTATAAGAGAATCTAATGAAGTAATATGATGTGAATATTAAACACAACACTTGGCAGTGATGTCACATGAAAAAGGTCATACAGCTGACCAGAAGTGGCTAAAGAAAAAAGTACCTACATCAGCCTAAACAATATTACAAAATAGTGTCAAGGTATTTTACCTTATTAAAACAAAGCGTCCTACAGCTTAACGCATAAACAATGTCTTGTTGGAGACCTAACTTAGCTGAAATCACAGCAAATTTTAGACAATTAATTAATTAACATATAGCACAATACTTTCTAAATACTTTTACAAAAATAGTAATATTTTTAAAGCAGATGATGTGAACATGCAACCATGTTACATCGTTAAGCAAATTGTCAATGTCAAAAATGTGTAAACTTTTATTGCCATTAATGAAAAATGAAAAAAAAATATTTTGTATAAAAAAATTAGGTAGGTAGGTATATGTATAAAGACTTGTGCAAACCTTGAGTTAGATTTGGTTACGACTTTTGTTTTCAGGTGCTATTGAGAACAGATACCAAACAATAGTATAATACACCTAATGGCGAACGTTGTTAACGTAAAGTGATCACACTAAGCCAGCCTTCGAAATAACAGTAGAAGAGGGTCGTAAGCCCGTAGTGGTTTGTTCCATTTAAAAATCCAACATTAGTAATGAATTGTTAGTCATTAGTTTTTATTTTTTCTTTAATAGTATAATAGCTTCTAAGATATAAGCTTGGTATCCAAGGAAATGTTACGCGCAATATATAAGAACATTAATGCCTCTTAGCCACTGCATTTCAACTCAACTCTCTACCTACAAGCGGTGGACCCTGTTACGGCGGTTACAATCTGTCCCTGTGTATGCTAGGGCCACCTAGCTGAAGAGAGTTCGGGGTGCCTTGCATGACTGTTCAACATGCATGGCATATGTTGAATGATGTTTGCACTGTTTTTGTAATCTTCGAGAACATCAATGTCTGAATGAAAAACTGTTCCATTTTCTGTTATACCTACTGTACATAGTTTTGTTTGAATATAATATAAAAGCAACATAGCTGTGTAGAAATGCATAAAATAAAATAAGCTCATTATTTACAAAATTTAATGAATGAATAAAAATAAAAAAGGCTCGCTGTTATTTCGTGTAATTTCATTGGATGGTACGCCCCGACGTACATACTTACGTCTGCTTCAAGGTCGTCAACATGGATTTAAGTAGGAAGTAGTAGTACGGTCGTCAAGTCTAGAGTGTTTAAGGTCCCAGTACCTATTGGAAGTTCCAAAACCACATTTGGACAGATCCGTTCCTAACTGGGTAGTGAGTACGTAACTTTTGCTATAGCACGACTAACCACGCATCAACCTAACTACTCATAACCACGACTTAACTACATTAGTAGTTAGCGCGAGTACGTAACGCGATAACGCAATGTAGTTAAGTTTTAAGCCGGAAATAGTAAGGTTTGCCAACATCTAACACAAAAAAATGTTTTTTCATTGTATTTTTCAATGAAGAAACTTGTGGCGGCCATCATTATTTGACATTTTTCATCAAATATATAAAAACAGTTATGATTTGTGGAATTTTAATAATTTAAAGAAGTAAATACACTTGATGTTTTCTGATACTCTTTGAATAGGTACTCTTTTATTTTCCCTATAGATTTTTTATCTTAATTATTATTTGTATGTCTTAATTGTTTGTAAAATATTTGCTTGCGAGAAATAAAGAAAGATTTTATTTTTATTTATTTATTTTTTAATAATTTCCATACAAATGTTCAAAATCATGTATTGTTTTCCCTTTCGTCTGCTAATTTTTCTACAAACTTGAGTTGTTCCAATCGGCTGACATAAAAAAAAATATCTCGTCGATAACAAATCCCAAATAAAAAAAAAATATTAACCTAGTTTTATATGTATTACGGTATTACTATTTTATTATAAAATATTTAATTTGGGAAATAAAATAAAAAATAAAATTAATAAAAGTAGTAATGCATTCTTATTTCCAATAAATTAATTATTTAAAACAAACGATGCAAAAATAATAACAAAGCGCGCAACTTTGACAGCTCTAAACCACATATAAACTGCCTAACTACTGCTAACTACACTGGAACGCGACCCGACAGATGCTGTTATAATAACCACGCTGAAACACACATCTAACTACATTTGTAGTTAAGTCGGACGTTACGTACTCGCGCTAACTACACTAGGAAGTAGTTAGTCGTGCTATAGCCCTTACGTACTCACTACCGGGTAGTGAGTACGTAACTTTTGCTATAGCACGACTAACCACACATCAATCTAACTACTCATAACCACGACTTAACTACATTAGTAGTTAGCGCGAGTACGTAACGCGATAACGCAATGTAGTTAAGTTTTAAGCCGGAAATAGTAAGGTTTGCCAACATCTAACACAAAAAAATGTTTTTTTCATTGTATTTTTCAATGAAAAATTTTTTTTTATTTGTTCACCGCGATTTGCCGATAATTTGTAACATCGCCCGGAAGATAAAGTAGTGCACGGATACTTATTTTGAAGTTGCGCGGAGAGAGAAAAAACTTGTGGCGGCCATCATTATTTGACATTTTTCATCAAATATATAAAAACAGTTATGATTTGTGGAATTTTAATAATATTAAGAAGTAAATACACTTGATGTCACTACCCAGGGTAGTGAGTACGTAAGGGCTATAGCACGACTAACTACTTCCTAGTGTAGTTAGCGCGAGTACGTAACGTCCGACTTAACTACAAATGTACAAACGTAAGGGCTATAGCACGACTAACTACTTCCTAGTGTAGTTAGCGCGAGTACGTAACGTCCGACTTAACTACAAATGTACAAACGTAAGGGCTATAGCACGACTAACTACTTCCTAGTGTAGTTAGCGCGAGTATGTAACGTCCGACTTAACTACAAATGTAGTTAGATGTGTGTTTCAGCGTGGTTATTATAACAGCATCTGTCGGGTCGCGTTCCAGTGTAGTTAGCAGTAGTTAGGCAGTTTATATGTGGTTTAGAGCTGTCAAAGTTGCGCGCTTTGTTATTATTTTTGCATCGTTTGTTTTAAATAATTAATTTATTGGAAATAAGAATGCATTACTACTTTTATTAATTTTATTTTTTATTTTATTTCCCAAATTAAATATTTTATAATAAAATAGTAATACCGTAATACATATAAAACTAGGTTAATATTTTTTTATTTGGGATTTGTTATCGACAAGATATTTTTTTTATGTCAGCCGATTGGAACAACTCAAGTTTGTAGAAAAATTAGCAGACGAAAGGGAAAACAATACATGATTTTGAACATTTGTATGGAAATTATTAAAAAATAAATAAATAAAAATAAAATCTTTCTTTATTTCTCGCAAGCAAATATTTTACAAACAATTAAGACATACAAATAATAATTAAGATAAAAAATCTATAGGGAAAATAAAAGAGAATATATTTGATGAAAAATGTCAAATAATGATGGCCGCCACAAGTTTTTTCTCTCTCCGCGCAACTTCAAAATAAGTATCCGTGCACCACTTCATCTTCCGGGCGATGTTACAAATTATCGGCAATCGCGGTGAACAAATAAAAAAAAATTTTCATTATAAAATACAATGAAAAAAACATTTTTTTGTTTTGATGTTGGCAAACCTTACTATTTCCGGCTTAAAACTTAACTACATTGTGTTATCGCGTTACGTACTCGCGCTAACTACTAATGTAGTTAAGTCGTGGTTATGAGTAGTTAGATTGATGTGTGGTTAGTCGTGCTATAGCAAAAGTTACGTACTCACTACCCAGTGTAGTTAGCAGTAGTTAGGCTGTTTATATGTGGTTTAGAGCTGTCAAAGTTGCGCGCTTTGTTATTATTTTTGTAACGTTTGTTTTAAATATTTAATTTATTGTAAATAAAAATGCATCACGAATATTTTTATTAATTTCATTATTTTATTTTTTTTATTTCCCAAATTAAATATTTTATAATAAAGTACCTACTAATACCGTAATACTTATAAAACTAGGTTAATATTATTTTTATTTGAGATTTATTATCGCACGAGATATTGCCAATATATTTTTTTGAAGTCAGCCGATTGGAACAACTCAAGTTTGTAAAAAAGGATCAGACGAAAGGGAAAACAATACAATCATGATTTTAAACATTTGTATGGAAATTATTAAAAAATAAATAAATAAAAATAAAATCTTTCTTTATTTCTCGCAAGCAAATATTTTACAAACAATTAAGACATACAAATAATAATAAGATAAAAAATCTATAGGGAAAATAAAAGAGTATCAGAAAACATCAAGTGTATTTACTTCTTAAAATTATTAAAATTCCACAAATCATAACTGTTTTTATATATTTGATGAAAAATGTCAAATAATGATGGCCGCCACAAGTTTCTTCATTGAAAAATACAATGAAAAAACATTTTTTGTGTTAGATGTTGGCAAACCTTACTATTTCCGGCTTAAAACTTAACTAAATTGCGTTATCGCGTTACGTACTCGCGCTAACTACTAATGTAGTTAAGTCGTGGTTATGAGTAGTTAGATTGATGTGTGGTTAGTCGTGCTATAGCAAAAGTTACGTACTCACTACCCAGGGTAAAATATTTGCTTGCGAGAAATAAAGAAAGATTTTATTTTTATTTATTTATTTTTTAATAATTTCCATACAAATGTTCAAAATCATGTATTGTTTTCCCTTTCGTCTGCTAATTTTTCTACAAACTTGAGTTGTTCCAATCGGCTGACATAAAAAAAAATATCTCGTCGATAACAAATCCCAAATAAAAAAAAAATATTAACCTAGTTTTATATGTATTACGGTATTACTATTTTATTATAAAATATTTAATTTGGGAAATAAAATAAAAAATAAAATTAATAAAAGTAGTAATGCATTCTTATTTCCAATAAATTAATTATTTAAAACAAACGATGCAAAAATAATAACAAAGCGCGCAACTTTGACAGCTCTAAACCACATATAAACTGCCTAACTACTGCTAACTACACTGGAACGCGACCCGACAGATGCTGTTATAATAACCACGCTGAAACACACATCTAACTACATTTGTAGTTAAGTCGGACGTTACGTACTCGCGCTAACTACACTAGGAAGTAGTTAGTCGTGCTATAGCCCTTACGTACTCACTACCGGGTAGTGAGTACGTAACTTTTGCTATAGCACGACTAATCACACATCAATCTAACTACTCATAACCACGACTTAACTACATTAGTAGTTAGCGCGAGTACGTAACGCGATAACGCAATTTAGTTAAGTTTTAAGCCGGAAATAGTAAGGTTTGCCAACATCTAACACAAAAAATGTTTTTTCATTGTATTTTTCAATGAAGAAACTTGTGGCGGCCATCATTATTTGACATTTTTCATCAAATATATAAAAACAGTTATGATTTGTGGAATTTTAATAATTTTAAGAAGTAAATACACTTGATGTTTTCTGATACTCTTTGAATACTATTTTATTTTCCCTATAGATTTTTTATCTTAATTATTATTTGTATGTCTTAATTATTATTATTGGAATGCCTAATTAATAAAAAAAAATATTATTATTATTATTATTATTGCAATGGGCAGGCAGCTCAAGCTGATAGGCCCATATCATTGTCTCTCAAAAAATCGTCCAGTCTGTTTTTAAATTGGTTTACACTAGTGGCAGACACAACACTCTCAGGCAATTTATTCCACATGTCAACCACTCTGTTACTAAATGCATGCTTCCTTGGATTACATTTGAAGCGAGATTTGCTCAATTTTAGGTGGTGTCCTCTGAGGTTTTCATTTGCATTCCTTTTGAATATGTGTTCCAAATCAGGCACATTGTAGTATCAATTGTTTGTAAAATATTTGCTTGCGAGAAATAAAGAAAGATTTTATTTTTATTTATTTATTTTTTAATAATTTACATACAAATGTTTAAAATCATGATTGATGGTTTTCCCTTTCGTCTGATCCTTTTTTACAAACTTGAGTTGTTCCAATCGGCTGACTTCAAAAAAATATATTGGCAATATTTCGTGCGATAATAAATCCCAAATAAAAATAATATTAACCTAGTTTTATAAGTATTACGGTATTAGTAGGTACTTTATTATAAAATATTTAATTGGGGAAATAAAAAAAAATAAAATAATGAAATTAATAAAAATATTTGTGATGCATTTTTATTTTCAATAAATTAAATATTTAAAACAAACGATACAAAATAATAACAAAGCGCGCAACTTTGACAGCTCTAAACCACATATAAACTGCCTAACTACTGCTAACTACACTGGAACGCGACCCGACAGATGCTGTTATAATAACCACGCTGAAACACACATCTAACTACATTTGTAGTTAAGTCGGACGTTACGTACTCGCGCTAACTACACTAGGAAGTAGTTAGTCGTGCTATAGCCCTTACGTACTCACCCCCCTGATAACAATACACACTGTTAGGTTAAAACCAAAAACATTTTCATTTAAATGGGTTTATTGTCAAAAACCGAATCAGCCCCAAAATCTATGATCAGCCCTCGAACTTAATAATTACTAAAAAGTAAGTATATTTGACTAAATTTCATGAACAATAAATTTTACACAATAGACCATTAACGGCCACGTGGATTTTGACATTAGCCGGGAGGCATAAACATAAACAAAAAGTTTAAGAGTTGGTATGAGTGTGTTTATACATAAACCCATCACTATGGTTTTATTTTTTTATTTTTATACAATCAAAAAAATCATTACTCAGCATAACAGGTACAAACCCTTTGCGGTTTGTGTATGTGTGGTGTGTGGTGTGTGTGTCGCCATGGCCGCCATTTTGCATCCAGCCTAATGTCAGATGACGTCATCATTTAATGGTCTATTAAAAATGTTTAACCAAACAATGTCATATACCTATTCAATTTATATTCCAAATTCATATTATGGTTAAAGGGTAAAAGTTAAAAGTGATAAAAAAAAATTAAGATAAACAAAACTATTACAATGGCAACACCGTCAGTAAAGGTACGATCGTTCTATGCTCTATTTTATAGTCTTTTTTAGAATTATTTTGTCTATTCAAAAATATAGTTGTCTAAAAAACATATTTTTTAAGAATAGATGTTTATATTTATTTTTTTTATTCTTTATCAGTCAAATTTCTTATATATCGATTCTATAGAAAGTATATGTTTTGACCCATGTTCTATCATATCTGTCAATGTTACCATTTTTCAATTTATCATATCGAATGAAGTCAGTCAAATCAGTGCTTTTAGAAAAAAAATCGATATTAAAAAAACATGTTTATTAAATAAACTATTTTCATTTTCTATTTTGTTGATAAAATTCTTCAAAATTATTTTTCGTAAGGAAATAAAATGTATTAATAATGACTAGAAATGTTTTGTGCTGGTAACACTATCACAATTTCCGTTTCTGAAATATTGCTTCGTTCACATTGGTTCACATCGCGCGTCCCACGTCCTCATTTGCCGGCTTCGCTTCTTCGTTGTAGCAGCTCTCCGTGAAAGTTCCTGAAGCCCGTCAAGTCACAGCCAACATGAAGAGGGACGCCGCCAATGATGGCGACTTTGTAAGTAGATTATTCTTTCATTAAGCTATTTCAATATTCTCAAAATTAACCTGATTATTATTTGTTAACTTTCACACTCATTATGTTGTAAATTTGTTATCTGTTTGAAAAATAATTACATGCACGTGGACTATCCTTGTGTGTTGTGTGCGAGCGTACCTGCTAAGCCTTCTATTTCAAAGAGAAACTTCCATAATAGTTCATTTATTCAGTTATCATGTTAAATTATCTTTATTTGGGTTATATAGTAAAATTTAGGTCACGGCGTCCATTGTAACTGTTGTAAGGTTTTGCGAGCCTTGACGCCATGTTTGATTCTGTATTTCATTTATTAGATTTTATTAGTATATAGTTGTAGCTCCCGGAATTGTCTTCTGCATCTGGATGATTGTCCTCGTTATGGAATTCATTCAACCCGGCTTTTTTTAACAGTTTTAAAAAGAGTTCAAATGAGCAGCATATTGCCTCGTGGAAAAAACGGTAGCCATTTTGTAGTTTCAATAAAGTGTTCCACCGTATTGATTATTCTTTTTATTATATCTTTCGTGTTTTAATATTGCTCTTTTTTGGTGTCTGTTATTAGTAGATATTAAAGCCGCAAATGATGGTGGCATTTTTATAAACTTTAATTCTAAAAGCCGGTCAGTGACCTCGTGTCTAAATTGGTACACGTCACCTACTTGCAATGGCGTCTGTTTTGTTGGCGTTAGTACATTATCCTAATCTGTATTCTTTTTTTTCCCCGCAGAATGAGCCAGAACACATGCGCAAACTTTTCATTGGCGGGCTCGACTATAGAACAACCGACGATTCCTTGAAGAGCCATTTTGAGAAATGGGGGGAGATTGTGGATGTAGTAGTGATGAAAGATCCGAAGACCAAGAGGTCTAGGGGATTTGGATTTATCACTTATTCCGAGGCCCAAATGGTGGATGACGCGCAGAATGCCAGACCACATAGAGTTGACGGAAGGTATGTGAATTTTTTTTTATCTATAATATTTAGTTTTACTCTAGTAATACTAAGGTCAGAAATGAGTCCTTTGGTTTAAGTTACCATATAGAAGATCCAAAATTTGATATGACCACTTGTTTTTTGGGATTAGTATTCATATTTTAAAAGTATAAGGTTTCCATTGATTAACTGACCAGCAGTAAATTAACAAACGGGATTGCCGTCTTTCCTTTTTAACCTTAGAGGAAAAGAAAGCCAGCCCGCATTCATAGTGTTCTCTGCTGTAGATGTTTTTTTTTTTTTTTTTGACGAAATCGATAAGGAATTTATAAAATCAACACATAGTACTTAAATAAATCTTGTTAATAAAACATATTACATTGTATTTATTGAAAGCAATTATCTAAATTTTACAAATTATAGTCGCACACTACACTGCATTTCCTTAAAACATGATGGTAATTTTTTATTCTAACGTGAAACTGTAAACTTTACTTAAAGAGTCTTGACAAAATTGTCTTTTAGTATCTTCAAGTTTCGCTTCCTTTATATAATATGTGGAAAGTGAATCGTGTTCACCCCAAATCATTTTAATAAATTTTTAAATCATTGGTTGGTGTTTGAAGTGGTTAATTACCGACTCATTGATCTGGATTCAAGTCCTGGTGCGAACTTTTTTTGCCAAAAGTGTTTTATGCATCAAAAAATGATGTTTTTGGGTCCAATTTGTTTAAAAAAAAAAATGTTAAGTGTTGTAGTACCCACAGACTTGCCCCATGCTGGCTCAGTGTGCCTGTCATGACTTCCCTTACTCTGTGGAGATTAATCCAAGGCTTGTGCCGCTATGTTGAAACAGACCACATCTATCTTTTTCAATACGAAGCCCTGCCACATTTCATCACCATCCTCACACTTGCCACTTCTCCCCTTTATCACTATGCTAACAATATCCATTTTGCTTTGTAGAGTAGTAGAGCCCAAGCGCGCCGTCCCTCGTCAGGACATCAAGCGTCCAGAGGCTGGAGCCACGGTCAAAAAATTGTTTGTGGGCGGTCTTAAGGACGAGCAGGACGAGGAGAGTCTGAAGGAATACTTCAAGCAGTTTGGGGACATCAGACAGGTGACCATCGTGACCGACAAGGACACCGGCAAGAAGAGAGGATTTGGTTTTGTGGAGTTTGACGATTATGACCCCGTGGACAAGATTTGTTGTAAGTTACACTCACTCGCTCTTCTCTCACCTGAATGTTGCAGTCCAGCTATATTTTGACTTGATCCGTCGTTGGAATATCGTTTTATGCTGCACAAAGTAAACGCTGCTTGCCTTCTTTTGTTTTTGATAAATGTTTCATTAGCAAGTATATGGGAAGTAGCTACAGTTGCATCTCCATTTATTTATCCACATCAAACATAAGGTACTCCATGTGCTAACTATCTAAATTTTCTTCCAGTGCAACAAGTACACACAGTCCGTGGCAAGACTATTGATGTGAAGAAAGCCATCTCCAAACAAGAGATGGAGAGAGGAGGCAGTAGTGGGGGCGGCATGGGAGGAGGGGGCGGAGGTGGTGGTGGGGGCCGCGGGATGGGCGGGGGTCGAGGAGGTGGCGGGGGAGGCAGGGGCATGGGGGGTAACCAGGGAGGGGGAGGAGGCTGGGGTGGTCCAGGCGGGGGCAGAGGACCCCAAAATAACGGGGACTGGGGCAACGGAGGCGGCCAGGGCTACAGCCAGGGAGGCGGTGGCTGGAATATGAATCCATGGGACAATGGTAATAGTGGCGGAGGTGGCGGGGGATCCTGGGGCAGCCAGGGAGGTGGCGGAGGGAGCTACGGTGGGGGCCAAGGGGGCGGCTGGGGAGGGGGCAATAACCAGGATTTTCAAGGAGGTGGCGGCGGAGGCTACCAACAGAGCTATGGGGGAGGTCCCATGAGGAATAGCTTCAACCAAAACAGGTCTGCACCATACTCGCAAGGGGGTGGCGGAGGCGGGCAGGGGGGCGGACCAGGCAGGAGGTTCTGAGGAAAGTCACGTGAGTATTAAACTTTGTCTATAGTGTGTGTGGTGTGCGAGGCTGGAGAGCCGTGGAGCGTGCATGGAAGTGTCTGGCCACATGAGAGCTAGAGCTGGCTGCTTGTATGGATCAGCACTGTATCAGATACTCTTAGTACATATGTAGTGTACTGTACATTAACAGATTTTGTTGTTGAATTGTTCTGTAGGTCCCGTTCACTCTAGAGACTGTTAGTCAGTCGCACACTCACATTCACACACGTCAAGTCAGTCAGGCCAATCAATCAATGAACGAATAGCTCGCACGTTGAGTGTGTCAGGATCAGGCAGTGCTAGTAGAGTAACTAGGCCCCGTAGGCAGACAGCTGGGAGATAGGAAGTTGGTAGGCAGTCTGGCGAGACATAATCTCTAGTAGTGGACTCTATATTATATATATACCTTGATTATTCTATGTTAGTGTAAGTTCCAATGTACATATATATACATGCAATATATGGAGAATCTAGCCACCACATTAACTTATATATGTGCAAACATTTCTATGTGATCTTAAAACATTCGACTCTGTCCATCCAGTTTATACATTTTGTATTGATAATAATATGATATATTGATATACCTATAATACATAGTCTTAATGTTGTCTGTGTCTTTATGTTTAGTCTAACAAAACAATATCTTAGCGGTGTGCGGTGAGCCGTGCATTCTTAGCTGTAGAGGGAGACCTCTTTGGGTCTCTGTTTTAAACTATTTATTTTAATAATATAATAATGAATATTATGTAAGTTTAGTACAAGTCTACTGTAGAGAGCCGGCTGGAATTTTTGTTCCAAAAAATGTAGTTCGTAATAATCAGGTTCATGTGTTTATTTCGCCACTACTTGTGTATTTATTATTGTACAATTATTTTAGACACTTTTGTAATATGACATTATATTGTTTTTCTTTTTGTAATTAAAAAATGGAATAAAATACATTACCAAGATCTCAGGAAAAAAAACTAATGATAATTGTGTGATAAAAAAAAGTATACATAATTCGTGTTAATTGCATTTTACCTTTGACATTCATTCACTCACACTGTAGGACGCTGCATTTAGATTCATACGCAGCAGTGGTTTCACATTGGTAGAAGTCACTTAACAAGCAGACTTAAAAAATTTGAGCTAACTAGTAGTTGATGTCTTGCGCTCAAGACAAAGAACCGAGAGGTACCTAACTGTAGTGAAAGTTTCGCTGACAATGACATATTTGAAGTAGTGATAAAGAAGATTAAGTATTATATGGGCCCCTCAGGTGACTGCATCGAAAATAGGTCTGTTGTTACATCCTTCAATGCATCATTGGAGGGCTGCCTCCTCTCCCGAGGATTCTTGCAGAGCGACTATTCCTCTGCCTCTTTGCTTCTGACCTCCACAACAAGTCTCTATAATCGTCTTTTTTGCTGGCTCCGAAAGATAGGTCCTAATGAGATTTCCATCTCCCAATTACAATTACTGTTTTTAGTCCAGTGACCTAACATCCCCTTTGACCACCGTTGTGGAGGTGTTAGGTCTATCCTTCACAGCAGTGGAGGTACTAGGAATACCATCCACTTTTATATTCTCTACAGAAGTGTCAGGTGCATCCTCCAGAGCTAGGGAAAAAAAGATTCTGCCCCGCTAAAGGGGTAAGAAATGAGTCACCCTGAGGTTGCTTGGTATCAGGGAGCCTCTGCTAGTCACGACGCATCCTTTGGCAAGGGTCTTAGGAGTAGTTAGTGCGTAACAGAAATGAATAGGTGAGTACACTAATACAGGAAGATACTTAGTTATGAGGAAGAGTTGAAGACTTAGGCAGTTTACCAGGAAGTTATTTCGACTGAGGATAATAGTTAACAAGATGAGGCAGATTGAGGATGTAGAACAGGAAACGAAACTAGTTGGAGCTCCACAGGTAGATGAGATAGAATATAGTGAGGTGATCTCTTGTAAGTATGTCCAACTCTTAACTTTTAGGATAGCTCTTAATATACGAGATGATGAATGGTGATACTTTGAATGCTTTGCTTTTTTGTTGTTTTTGTTTGTATGATGCTTCGACTCTGCTGATGCGGAGAGAGACTGCTGGATGAGATGCCTGAAGAATTTGTGAGATTTAGTTTTGAAATGCATTTTTACTTTTCTGATTGGTGTTTTGAACTGAAGCTATCTGTGATATATTATTTTTTATTTGTTTTTCAATAAAATGAATTTTCCTATATCTGATTTTCATTTTTGAAACCCTTTGTAAGTGTGGCATGACTGCTGCACAATCTTGTAATTTTCAGCCATGATTGCTTAAAAATTGACAACTTTATCATGTGGAAATGGTCGAAACAGTAGTTGACCTCTTTTGGTAATGCCTATATAAGGGCAACTTCACTGAATTCCACCGATACCTTTGCTGATGAGTGGACTTTGTAGTTGGAGAGATTTTTTTTTTTTTTTGAAGAGGGTTAAGGGACCAGGGTACCCTTTGAGTTACTGCGAACATAATAGGAATATTGTGACTTCCCTCAATGTTACAGCTCGTTATCCAGGCCTATGTGAGTCATGTAGCTTACAATTTGCCTAGGTGCGAGCAGTCTTACCTTCTCAGCGTTCAGTTTAGTTGGAGAGATATTCTATTTACAAGGACTTCTTCAAAGGGATTTTCCTGCTCTTCCATCTATAATAATAAAGGAAAGTGCCTGACTGATTGACTGACTGACTCATCAACGCACAGCCCAAACGGCTAATCGTAGAGAAGTGAAATTTGGAAATCAGGTAGGTCTCAATACAAAACCTTCCACTAAGAAAGGATTTTTGGAAATTCCACCCCTAAGGGGGTGAAAAATAGGGTTGAATTTTTTTCAAAGTATGCGAATATCTCAGAAACTAGACATGGTACGAACTTGAGATTTGGCATATGAATTCTTCTATAGAAATGAGTGTTAGCATATTCGGCAATTTTTCCAAAATTTAACTAAAAGGGACGAAAAAGGGCACATATAAAAAGGGATGATTTTTAAGTGCCTCCTAAAAAGTTTAAAACTGGTTTTATCGAAATTTCAAAAAAATGATTTCTTCAGAAAGAGTCAAATTATACTATTTCGTTTTCAAAAGATATCAGTAATTAGAGGGGAGGGGGTGAGGGGCACTTTTCCAACGTGTATGTGTGTGTATCCGTCCCCTCTTTATAACTTTTGATTCGCTTGATACATAGATCCTAAAATTTCAAAAAATATTGAATACTTTAAGCATACAAATTTTGTATACTCAGAATGTTGAATTTTTTTTTCAGTCAGGGGTAATCAGCCTTTGAATTTTTATTTAATTTTTTCATATATCTCAAAAACCATAAAATCTAGAACCCTAAAAATGTGTATGTATATAGAAAAATACAATATCTAAAATATAATTTAATGAAAAAGTTCCAGCATTTCTCAAACTTTTTTTATAAAGAAAAATATTTTTTTTATGACAAATTTACGAGTTTCAGTGCATATATTTCAGAATTTTATAAAAATATCGATAAACGACGAAACCCTCCAACTAGATAATTGATTTTTCTATAAAAAATATATACATCATAGCAGTACATCTCGAACTTTTCTTAACAACTTTTGTAAAAATTTAATTTATTGACGACATCATTTCATACAATAAACATACATACACCACGAGCTGGTCCGGTGCAGCGTGTATGGGTAAGAACACGTAGAAAGCCGATTCCGATTTGCGCCGACAGGCTCATAGATCGTTGTCTATAGTTTCAATGTATTTCTTGGAGGAATTATTATATATGGAGAGATTGACAGCTGAATTTTGTACGAGAGCAAGTGATGCCACTAGAGGGGATGTGAGGAAATACTGGCGGCCATCTTGGTTGCAACATATTTCAACAATTCGTATGGAATAATTGAAAATATATATCAGAACTTCGAATAGTTTGAAATATCTTGTGTATTTGACTTAAATTAATCATCTCTTCAGTTTAAGGAAGGATTTGAAATAAAGTTCACCAAATAAAACCAACATAACATTAAATCATCAATTTAATATGAAAAAAAAACTGTAATTAAACTTTAAAAGAGTAATAATATGTCTACTCGTAAACGTAGTTATTAACAACAAAACACTAAAAAAGAGATCCAGCAACATATTCGTTAAAACAGAGAATATGTTCCCGTAAGTTCCATTAAGATGGCGTCGTAATTCATTTTTCCCCCCGACCCCGCGGCTTCAAAAGTTTTATCAATGAATCCATCCATAACCATAGATTCATCCAAGATGTATTTAAATGGGCATGCCGGAAAGCGGGTTCCTGCTTTTTCTGTGGGTGTCCCCGTTCAAATGCATAGTAACATTCTTTGCGCAGGTCGGCGCGGATCGGAATCGGCTTTCTACGTGTTCTTAGTCTATGAATATATATGTACGTAGGTAGGTACCTACCCAACCCAACCTACTTTCTCCAATACACGTGTCGAAACTATTGCGTAATCTATAATCTATTAATATAAAGGAAAGTGCCTGACTGACTGACTCATCAACGCACAGCCCAAACGGCTAATCGTAGAGAAGTGAAATTTGGAAATCAGGTAGGTCTCAATACAAAACCTTCCACTAAGAAAGGATTTTTGGAAATTCCACCCCTAAGGGGGTGAAAAATAGGGTTGAATGTTTTTCAAAGTATGCGAATATCTCGGAAACTAGACATGGTACGAACTTGAGATTTGGCATATGAATTCTTCTATAGAAATGAGTGTTAGCATATTCGGCAATTTTTCCAAAATTTAACTAAAAGGGACGAAAAAGGGCACATATAAAAAGGGATGATTTTTAAGTGCCTCCTAAAAAGTTTAAAACTGGTTTTATCGAAATTTTAAAAAAAATGATTTCTTCAGAAAGAGTCAAATTGTATTATTCTGTTTTCAAAAGATAACATTAATTAGGTAGGAAGGGGTTGGGGGTGGTTTTTATTGAATAACCATATCTCTTAGATAACTGAAGTTAGAAAGCTCTAAATTAATATATAGATTCTAATTTTAATATAAAAATAAAATTCGTGTTTCAACAAATAAATATTATTTTTTAAGGAAGATAAGCCATGATAAAGATTTGCATCAAACATTTATTGTAACAAGGTCACACCCCGTGAGCAGTGCCGTTTGAATAATATAGGTAGGTACCTACTACGCGTCCGCCTCGCGAGAATGACTGAGGTTATAAACTAGGTAGGTAGGTACCTACCCAACATTTTTTTAGTGTAGTGGAGTACCTACGCCTTTGATTGGATTATTAAATTCTATATGTAAATTCTATTTGTATATGAAACACATTTTCATCAACGCACAGCCCAAACGGCTAATCGTAGAGAAGTGAAATTTGGAAATCAGGTAGGTTTTAATACAAAACCTTCCACTAAGAAAGGATTTTTGGAAATTCCACCCCTAAGGGGGTGAAAAATAGGGTTGAATGTTTTTCAAAGTATGCGAATATCTCGGAAACTAGACATGGTACGAACTTGAGATTTGGCATATGAATTCTCCTATAGAAATGAGTAGTAGTTTTCTTGGACAGTTTTACCAAATTTTTACTAAAAGGGACGAAAAAGGGCACATATAAAAAGGGATGATTTTTAAGTGGCTCCTAAAAAGTTTAAAACTGGTTTTATCGACATTTCCAAAAAAAGATTTCTACAAAAAGAGTCAAATTATACTATTTTACTTTCAAAAGATATCATTAATTAGAGGGGAGGGGGTGAGGGGCACTTTTCCAACGTGTGTGTGTGTGTGTGTCCGTCCCCTCTTTATAACTTTTGATTCGTTTGATGCACACATCTTAAAACATCAAAAAATATTGAATACTTTAAGCCTACAAAATTTTTGTACTCAGAATTTTGAATTTTTTTTCAGTCAGGGGTAATCAACCTTTGAATTTTTATTTAATTTTTTCATATATCTCGAAAACCATAAAATCTAGAACCCTAAAAATGAGTATGTATATAGAAAAATACAATATCTAAAATATAATTTAATGAAAAAGTTCCAGGATTTCTCAAACTTTTTTTTATAAAGAAAAATATTTTTTTTTATGACAAATTTACGAGTTTCAGTGCATATATTTCAGAATTTTATAAAAATATCGATAAACGCCGAAACCCTCCAACTAGATAATTGATTTTTCTATAAAAAATATTTACATCATAGCAGTACATCTCAAACTTTTCTTAACAATTTTTGTAAAAATTTAATTTATTGACGACATCGTTTCATACAATAAACATACCGACTCAGGCCATCGACAGTTGGATCTCATTTTTACATGTAACTTTTTTTATAAAGTAAAACATTTTTTATGACAAATTTACGAGTTTCGGTGCCTATACCTATTTCAGAATTTTATAAAAATATCGAAAAAAGCCGAAACGTTTAAAACTGGTTTTATCGAAATTTCAACTGCAGATAGAGTCAAATTTTATTATTCCGATTTTAAAGTAAAAAATATTTAGGGTGCTTGGTAGTTTTTTTCGAAAAACCATATCTCTTAGATAAATTAAGTGAGAAAGCTGTAATATATAGATTCTTACTTTAAAATAAAAATCGACCGGTTTCATTGTTTTGTCAAAGATTTATTTTAAGCAGTGATATGGTATGATAAAGATTTTTGCAACAAACAAAATAATACTATGGAGATCCTAACCTTGAAACGCGGCACGATGAAGTTAATACACGTGCGGCTAGGTATATACATACTGCATGTATCTTATCGTAATGCCCAGAACAGTGGTTTCCAAAATTAAAGATTTTCCAATTTCCTATCAGGTGACAACTCTTCTGGCAGCTAATCTACTCGGCAATTTTTTATTGATCACACAACCCTTAGTAGGGGAGAGTGGGGATGTATGGGACAAATTTATTAAAAATTGAATTTTGGAAAAATAAAAAGCAATTTATTTAAAAAAAATACTAGGTTGCTGAATGTATGCTATTAGCTATGACATATACTTAAAATTATACGGTTGAGCATATTTAATGAGTTATTCAAAATATTATAAAACCCTGATTTTGTCCCATTCCTCCACACAGTGTGGAGGGATGGGACACCTATATGGGAGGAATGGGACATGCAAATAAAATTGTAACTTATTTCGCTAAAACGATCAAATTTTATTTCGAATGCATAAACTTCTTGCATTCTTTTGCACTGCCATGTTTTTGAGGTGGTGGCAATACCAGTATGTACTTCATTATTTTGTAATTGAACAGCCTGGCGAATTTTTGTATAATCATTCCTTATTCAATTTATATTTTTTTATCATAATCTCGGCATCTACAAAAAATACATTACATTTGAAAAAAAAATAACTAATTGTGGAAAAATATTCACATACAGGAGGTATGGGGTATGTCCGATACCTCACTCAATGAACTGTCCCAAACCTCCACCATGAACAATAAAATGGTAAATGACATAATTTAAAACAATAAGTTTTAAGTTATGTTAAAACAATGCGTTAATATGACGAATAATTATCGCAGGTTTGGGAATAAAACATAGAAATAATCTTACCTTTGGTTTACTTTCCCCCAAAAGGATGGGTTGTAATAGGTATAATATTACTTTTTATGTCGAAAAATGATAATCAAGAATTATTTTTTCCACACGCACATAACACCAACCGTCAATGATTTTTTACTAAACGTACCCCTATATACATCTTTTGACAAGTATATGAATATATAACTGCGCCAAATATGAATAATACGAGTACTGTCCCATACCTCCTGCATCCCATACCTCCACACTCTCCCCTACTAAATTATTCGTCACTCGATTAAAACACTCAACCAACGTAAACTACGCTACTGTGAACTAGGCTTAAGTACCTTACTGTATTAATTGATCACCAGTATTTCTTTATCCTCATGTACCTACATACGTACCTCGGTGTTATTTTTATAGCAATAGGAGCACGCCTCATGGCCTTGAAAGCCAACAAGGACACTGTTCTGTTGTGTAATCGGGAGTTGGCTGGGTAGGTAGGTACCTACCTACTTATGACGTCATTTATTTTTATGAATGGGTACGACTTTTTCCCAAACTGTAGGTAATTTACAGAAGGCTGTTATTGGTGTGCTATAAGTTTGCCTATATTGATGGTACCTACATTGAATATAAAAAGAATAAAATATGCACATGATTTTCCAAAAAGGCCCCACTCTTCCTTGGTGATGTTTCGTGATTGTTTTCTTTTAGAGAACTCCACCGTATACGCCGTTTTAGAAATTTTCATACAAAATGAAGCGAATTCTCGGGCACGTTCAAATGTTAACTCGCAGTACTGTAGTAATATTTCATAGGCGAGGTATATTTTCTCGCCTATTTGTTCCCACCTGGGATACGAATAAAATAAAATATGGATGTTGTTTCCGAAATATTTTAATGATGGTTTTAATTTATTAGTTTAAATAAGACGAATTAATAATGTATTTTTAGCAGGGAGCACAGTGCACATTATGCATGTGAATGTAGGTGTCAGCGTTCCCCCAGTTTAAGAAGAGAAACCAAAAAGCACGTGAGCGAAGCCACGGGTAACTAGCTAGTAATTGATATAGGTGAGTTGTAGTGAGAAGGCAAACGCCTGGTTATATGCATCGTGCAATTGCTAGGATATTTTCGGCAGTTTTGTATTGATGACCGGCCTTGGTAGCATAGTTGTACTGGCGTGGACTTCAGGTCACGAGGGCCCGGGTTCGATTCCCGGACGGGTCAGGGTTTTTCTGTGTTTTTTTCACTTGACATTTCTACCCGGGGTTGGACGGGACCGGTTGACTGGAAAAAATTTCCTCAGGCAATAAGTTCCACCGGCTATACTGACATCTTTGTATAGAAAAGTCATATTATTATTGATGGAAATATTAACAGTGACCCCTGAACACTCAAATTTGTTTTCAATTTCTCCCCGTACTTCGACACCAGACTTGGTTGTCCAGTGGTGGCTTGGATTTCAGATCAAGAGGTCCCGGGTTCGATTCCCGGTCGGATCTGAAATTTCTACCTGGGGTTGTCTCAGATTGGACGGGGCTGGTTGGTAAAATCGCCTCGGGCATAAGTTCCGTCGGCTATACCTCTACCTATGTGCAGAGGTGTCTATTTATTTTTACTTCCATTGCTTGAGTGTTCATCATTCTATTGTTACCCATCGGTTGTTTCTTTTTCTTCCTCTTGTTTTTGGTTCGAAGATTTTATTTCAGCTGGGTTATGGGAACGGGATGACCTATCGTATATCCTACTGCTCTTGCTTTATGACCCTCCGATATACTGTAATGGTTTTTATTCCTTGTATTATTATACATTCTGCGCTTATTTACTAACTGGCTGACCCGCCCGTCGACCTTCGACCTAACCCAGATAAAAAAATAATTTTGACTTATTACATGAATAAAATGTGATTTACGACATAAAACTTAATTAAATTTAGCTAATATTGTTTTGCATTATGTAATCGTTGATTCGGATGAGGGATAACGTTCGATGCGTCATAAAGTTTGAAAACAATTCTTCTATAATTGCTTTACTTTTAAAAAAAATCCAAGAGATGGCGGTGTAGTAGCAAATAAGTCACATGTCGTGAAGCTTGTTAGCTTATTATATTATTATAATATATCGTTCAAAGAATAGACCCCATGTAAACCAAATTTTACTCAATTATTATGGCAAGACTACTATCCTCAGAAAGGGGAATTTATTAGGAAATGATACTAAGTATTTTTCAAAAAGGGCAAACAAAAAATATACCTAAGCTACATAAATCGAGTACCTACCCTAAAAATTAGTAGGTACTAAGTTGGAAATTTTGAAACTATGCAAGTAAAATTCTCCATATATTTTCCATCGCTAGATTATCAATAAACAATATTCGATAAGTATGGGTTTCTCACTTTTCTGTGTACGTTTAGTGTGAAAAAAAAATGGAACGAAGGAAAGTGGCTGGTAGCAGGGTGGGCGGTGCACTAAGACCTATTATGAGAAACAACATCATCTCACTGCAAGCTAAGAAACTAGTGCATAACGCAATCCTGTTACCATCATTGATGTGTGGAAGTGAAACGTGGACATGGTCGAAATAATAAGAAGAATGCAGTATGAAAGATGAAAGCTCTATGAAGGATATGTGGAAAGACTGTGGGACATGGCAAGGAATAAGAGGAAGAAAATAAGGTATGGATGTTAGTGTTATTGTTACAAAGATGAAATCAATAAGGGATGATGGATTGGGCATGCTGAAAGTTTACATGCAAAGTCCAAAAGGGGGAGGGGTGGGTCTGGAAAAGATCACAAAGGGAGGGGGGGGGGTCTAGTTATAAATAACGTGCATTTATTTTTTCTGATGAATTTAAAGAAACAGAATAGAAATTTAAAAAAAATTGACGAAAATAAAGTCATATAAGTTTCTAAGTTCGGGGGGGTCTAAAAAGTTGCAAAAAACATCACGTGATTAATAGACGTCCCAAAGGTTACAAAGGCCGAAACAAAAGTTGTAAGAAGGCGTGGTTTACCGAGAGTGACGTGATCCGTACTTGAAGAGGAACAGATCACAAGGAAAACAGTTATATCGATGGAGGAAGTGTAGATAAAAGGAGCGGTCCGTTCTCTCTGCCTACCTATTAAGGAACAAATAAATTAAAATTCATATTGGGTACACCTAATGAGTAAGTAGCTACGTACCAATTGGTCATCATAACGCTCTGATGAATGCTTTGTGTTCATCTCCAAGATTTTCCACCGAAGAAGTCGAGCGTAAAAGAAAGCTCAATATGAAAAGAGGGAGAAAATAATCTTAAGGCTGAATTTACTCTAATTCGTGATTAGTTGTATAGTCGGACTTGCAACTTGCTAAATTAAAATTACCAGAGTGTAAAGAATATAAGATGATCGGCAAATTAATATTAGGCAGACCTTGCGCCATTGGGGTTAAAGCCATATTAAAATCGTCTGAATTAAGTTAGTCAGAATAAGAATTATTATAAAGATGCTACTTAGATATTTTTTGCTTCATAAAACTTCAATATAGGAAAGATAAGAATGATATAATAATTATGATTGGTTTTTGGTTGTGTTTACCTATGTTTTTTTGCTTTCTTTGCAGTATAGTTGTATAGAGTACCTATAACTTAAGGGCCGTTTCATGTTTGTCAAGTAGTAGGTGTCAGTGCAGCTGTTAAGTTTTTTTTTAACGAATCTGTGCTTAATCAAAGTGAAGACAAATACACTCCTTGATTCTTTCACAGAAAGCTATGTGTAATAAACTTTGTATCGTGAAAGAGGAAAATGGTCGGCACCTGGACTAAAACCCACAACCTCCAGTACGAAAGTTGGACTCTGGGTTATCAACCACTACACAACAAACAAGTTAAATGAGTGTCCACTTCTGTTAAGATTTAAGCTGTAATTGCTTGTTTTCTTTTTTCGCCGTCGGGGCAGTACACGCAAAGTCACAAAAAGGGTCCACATCCTTTATTTGGGGCATGCATCTCATTTATGGAAGGAACGCTGTACGGAGCTATTCGCAAAAATAGAATCAGCTTTTTCCACTTGCTTACTCGACACTCGTAGTTGCTGACCACAAGTGTTAGCTACTGATTAGGTACTACTTACCACCCGCACTTGGTATAAGTATGATATAACAAACTGGGAACGGCTCATTAAAGATTTTTCAATTAAAATATGCAAGGCGGAAGAAAACGCTGGTTTATTTACATGTATCCAATATCTTTATTTTTGTTAAGAATAACAATGTATTGCAGGCCCTATGTTATCATTTATTTTGTAACATTATTATCTATCTACTTATTTTTAGATAATTAGGATCTAATTATTTAATATCTTAAATGATAAGAACTAAAATAACTTGTAGTTTAGTTAGAGACTAGGACTAGAGAGTATTGTCATTTATTTCTTGTACTTAATTTATAATATATGTACTTGTAGGTACATACTTATTAATAACAGCGTAAGTGTAAAATACAAAATATCTTGACAATAAAATAATATCATGTAGGTAGTAATTAAAATAATAACCTCAATCCATTAGAACCCTTGATGTGATATAGGCACTCATTACAAAAAAAACATGTAGGAGTTTTCTGACAATAGATCAATAAAGGTCACGTGGATTTTGACATTGCTTGACTGTATGCCCTCCAGGCAAAATGTCAAATGACGTCACCTTTTAATGGTCTATGACAATTATGACGAATAGTTTGGAAACAGAAAATTCAAAAGTCAAAACAATATGGTAGGTATTATTAGATTTTACATTTTCTATTTACAAATATTGAGAAAAATATGTAGGTACGGCTCTATAGATTAAAATTCAAATTAACAAATTTTTCACCAACATTATCTACAAATCCTTAGTGCATAAAGGCTCATTTCCACTTGATAACAGAGGGAGACACTCGCACTCTCACTTATGATAGTGGAAATGGGCCTTTAGGTACAGCGTAAAAGGTAGCGGGTTCATAATATATCGTTGCCGACCATCTTGTAAGCATTACTAAAATACTAGTATTTGTGTCCTCAAATAATATTTTAGCTTATTGCTTGTTTTTGATAGGCGTTGCTGTCGTTGAGCCTGTCTTCAGGGGTGTTGGCCGAGTTAGATGGTGACGGTGGCTGCAGTAGGGGTGGACCTAGTATTTGATGAGTGGCTGAACCAAGAACTGGTGGTAGGACACTCGGGTTTGGCAGCTGGTGTGGACAAACCGATTCCCCTCTATAGAGACAGACAGCGCATGACCGTGGATAGTATCCAGGAACTAAACCAGTGGTAGCAGCAAGTTGTCTAGAAAAAAAAAGAAAAAAAAACTATGAAACTTTAAACTTCTAGGTCTATCTATACAATGTGTTATCTCGACACTTGATCGAATTGAAAAGGCAATAGAAACGAATACTGAAGGTAAAAATACCGAAAAATTTGATTATTTGAAACGTTTTTATACTTTTTCGTTTGTCGTTATATTCTACGCCAAAATTGGCGAGAACGTCCAAGCTCATGACGAATAATAACTCCTGTATTCCTATTCGGAATTATACCAACTATCGTAACGTAAGTTACTTCACGCCAGCGTAAATGTCACGGAAACTTATAATACGAGTATTGTGATAACTATCCATGGTCACATCAAGGTCTCTCTGAGGGCTAAATTCAAATTCTGGAAGCATACTCATGATTGATTTTAGGATGTAGGACAATGTAAGTACCTAGTTAGCCTTATCAGAATTTATGATACCGTACAGATTCCAATTGAACCTGCAGCCCGATTCACGAAAAAGTTTGAATCGAACTTCGAACTAAACTTAGACTTAAACTTTTCTGAAAACTTTTCTAAATATCTAGTCATATAAGTAGTCTGTGATCTGTCAGATTTACTACCTGTCAGATTTACTCCGAGTTTTCAAACTTATTGAGCTGTCATAAATTCTGTCTGTTAGATATGTACATTTCGCCCATCTAAATTTCTTTTTCAGCCTTTATAATTGATTTATTCCGTATTTACAAGCCACATATGCGTGTTTATTTGTAATAATATTATTTTAATATGAATAAAGTTGGAAAAGTCGGAGTAAATCTGACAGGTAGTAAATCTGACAGATCACAGACTACTTATATGACTAGATATTTAGAAAAGTTTTCAGAAAAGTTTAAGTCTAAGTTTAGTTCGAAGTTCGATTCAAACTTTTTCGTGAATCGGGCTGCTGATCTTCATCAGGTAATCGAAACTTAAACTGTTGTGTATTATTGCCCATTCTCCTGTCTGGGTGTGAGTCCTGGCACCTGACCAAAGCCCAGGCACAAAAAGTCTCCGCGTTCGAAACAAAGTGCCTCAGGAGAATATTTTGTGTAAGATGTATCACCAAATCACGAACAACGATCCCGAAGACGAGGAAGATCTCTCATAGCTCTCGAGCCGAGGGATTTGGACATGGCGTGGGAGGTTATAAACATTGTGCAAGATCGAGCGCAATGGAGAGCTCTTGTTGCCCTATGTGCGGCGTAAAGGGAGTTTGGATTGGATTCGAGTATGTGCTCACTATCGTGTCATTGATTCGTTTACGTTAATACTAATAATAACATTATGGTATTGTAAAAGAGAAAATTAATCATACAATAATTATGTAAGCAAAAGAATGACGGAGAAAAATCTTTGATACTTACAAGTTATTCATATGCTTGCTGCCCCTTGGGGGTCTGCTGTCACTGCGTCCCATAATGGAACTTTTGTGACAATTAACATAGGTTACTCGCCAAGAGTCTAGCCACGAGTATCTACAAGATGCAGATGACTTTTCGTTAATAATTTTTTTGCCGTATCATTGCTGTTTATTTGTGTAATGTTGTAAATATTGTTTGTTTTTCAATGTAATTTGGACGTTTTCTTCTTATCAAAATTCATCTTAAAGGATCATTTGATAAGATAACTCTCAGCTACTTATAACATCATTGGTTTTTTTATCATTGGAATTATTATAATTTGAATATCACCATGAAAACAACGATTTCGATCTACGTGCTTTTTACGGCATTCGAAACAAAATCAAAATTTTCAAAATAGTATGTCACATTTTTGTTTATGAGGTGTGAAGGCGAAGAGACCTAGATGGGAAGGAAAAGTAGTGACAAAGTCAAAACAAGAGTGCAGACAGTCTTTATTGAGGTGCATTTAAACCAAAACGAACCTAGTGCCAGAGTTGGAAGAAGAGTATATTTTCTTGATCGTTGATATTGGAATCTGTCATCACGCATTATGTAATCAGTTCTTGCTTGTTATTGTTTCCATGGTGTCCAATATCAATCATACCAGAAAGTATGCTCCGTTTTTAGATTCGGCTCTATGTTCGTTTGTTCTAAATGCATCCTTATAAGTAATGAGTGCACTTTCGTTGCGATTACAAGTATATTATTTTTTCGGGGCGTTGCTAAATTTATCGGAAAGCCTTCTTTATCATTCATCTGTTTCTAATGATTGTTGGAAGAGATAGTAATAAGAAACAATCACCTGTAATGTTGATCCAGCTGAGCTTTCTCAATTCTCTTGTCCTTTGCCCTTCTATTCTGGAACCAGATCTTCACTTGAGTTTCGCTGAGTCTCAACGCTGAGGCCAACTCTAATCTCCGCGCACGAGCTACGTACTCAGCTCTTCGAAATTCCACTTCTAGTCTGAGAGTTTGTGCTGCGCTGAAAGTAGTTCTTTGCCTTCTAGGTCTTGCGCCAGCTCTCCTTCTTCTCGACACTGTAAAAAAAACAAATAATAATTTACTTTTGTTTTTTTTTTGTATATCACCGTGCATTTGAATCATGAACCAAACCGGGTTTATAACCATTAGAGATGTACTAATGCTTTGTTTAGCGTGCACAGTTGAATGGATGATGGTGAATATTTTTTTTTTTTTTTTTTTATTTTATTTTAAAGATACAACAGCTTTTACAGAATATCAGAGAAACAAAAAACAATTTGAAATTTACAGCGCCAATAATAGTATCTTAACATATTTTCAAAAACACAGCATCATTATTAATAAAACAAAACATGAGGTATGGGGGAGGGGAACGGGGAAAGGAAGGAAAGGAGAAGGGAACATTGCATGGAACATAGAATGGGTAGCCGTGCCACGATCTAGTACACTGCAGTAGGTAAGGTATACAGACAGACTCACCACAGGGCAATTAATACAACACCTCACAGCGCTCACTTTAGTTACAATATTGTGACAATATTTTTTTTCAGCGCTCACTTTAGTTACAATATTGTGACAATATTTTTTTTGGTTTGGGTTCAAAACCCTACAACTGCAATAGATTTTTTTTAAATTTGTTTATGGATGTATTGAATGGGTCAAGGCTCGGCTTATTTTGGCAGTTCTTGTTATAAGTGGTACAAACTCTATTTATGAAGCTGTTGTGATGATAATTAGTTCTCGACTGTTCCAAGTAGAATAGAACCGAGTTTCGACCCACTCTAGTTGGACAGTGGAAGGGAAGTTCCCCAAGTAAATATGGACTATCGATACTGTTATTTAAGAGTCTGTATAAATAGCAGAGGTCGATCACTGCTCTCCGCTTCTCCAGGGAGTTCATCTTGTGACAGTTTCTGGCTTGGTCGTAGCTTTCAAAGTGAAGTCTTTTGCGGAAGTTAAGTTGTTTGATATATTTGTTTTGAACCCGCTCGATAGCATTTATATGGGTGATGTAACAGGGGTTCCATATTGTCGATCCGAATTCAAGGACGCTTCTTACGATAGAATTAAATAGGATTGTTAATGAGTTAGGGTCTCTAAACTGTTTTGTATTACGGCTAATGAATATTCCGAATTTACTCCCTAACGTAAGTGAGAAACTCACGGGAATTTTGTACGGCCTGCGATAAGCTCTCCGAAGTATTCTGTAGGGGCACTATAGACGATACAAATTGTGTTACTTCAAGCTAGCGTAAATGTCTCGGATACTAAGAAAAGGAGTAGGTACAGATGATTTCAATGCGGAATATTCGACTTGGAAGCGACGTCGTTGGCACTTGAGGTGGAATAATTTTGACACAAGCGTAGGTACAAGCGCTTTAGAAATGAGGTTTATATTGTTCTAAATTAATAAAAATTAGGACTTCAAAATGTTTTGGTAAAATTTTATCCGAATGTGGAAAGTATGTTTATTTATATATCGTATGGTTATCTATTAAATCACATCATAATTAATTACAAACAAAAAATTGAGATATATTGTATATCAGTGTCACTAAAAAAAAATGTCAGTATTTAAAATTTAAAGTCAGTTGTTTTCAAAAAGTCAGTCGCTGTCTCGTTTAGTGTATAGAAGTCCTCAATGCTTCCCTCGCATGATCTGAGGCTGCACTCAAACACAACGTGGCTCACCGTCTGTCTATCTGCTCCGCAGTCACATTCGGGAGAATTCTGCCAACCGCATTTAAAAAAGTAGTCCGCACATCTTCCATGACCCATGGAAATTATGTGGATAGGTACTAACACAGAATTGATAAATATCATTCATTTGAATGTATTGTGAAAAAAGGTGTGATTTTGTGGTAAAATGGGAAAGGAATCAGAATATCAGGAAGGGATGTGGTATTGAAGTTAGGTACGGCATGTGGAACGAATGGATTCAAATGGGATGGCAAAAAATTATAAGACTGAAAGGAAAGGAATGACGCTCTTAAAGAAATGGTATGTCGGTGGAAGGAGCGTAAGAAGTGTGCTTAGATAGAAAAGAGTGGAGGTCCGTTCTCTCTGCCTTTAGGGACATGACGTGATAGGTAAAAAAAGTTTGGAGTTCACATATTCAATTCCAGAGACATCTTTCACAGAGTAAAAAGACAACAAGTACCACTTTTCCGAATTTTACTCACTAACGTAAGTGAGAAACTCACGGGAATTTTATACAGAAGATATATGTAGGTAAATAATATAGTATAGAAATTTTTGTAATTAGGTACGTATATATTTTATCGTTATTTTCTCTTAAGTAAGTAGTTTTTCTATTGAAGTAAATCATAATATAAAACTCACCCCCCATATTTCGTTAATATCTTTCAAATAAGGGTTGCGGACTACAACAGCCCGACGATTAGCCCACTTATTTAAACAATAAACACGCACATCGCTTTAGGGTTAGGAGAGGAGGGACTTACACAAACCGAAATGATAAATGGATAAACAGATTTATCTTGTGTTATATGGTTATTTATACAAATATGTTGGAGTATGAAAACTATTGTTTGTATCTTAGTTTCTTAATATTATTTTATTTTTCTTTAACGATATAATAAAAATACTTTGCAATAGCTTCTTAGGCTCTTTTGGCAGGACCAACAACAGCCGCAGCCGTCCACCAGTCACTTGGACACACAACACCGCGTGCGCCAAAGCCGCCGAAGATGTCTCCCGCAGGCCCCCACTTAGGAGACGAAACGTTGGGCACAAGAATCCCAAATCGACCACGGCCTAATAGCCCGGAACACTCCACTGCTAATACTTTGCAATGTTCACATCATTACTTAAAAAGTGTATTCATTAAAATAATCTATAATACATATAAAAGAAAGTAAGTAACACTAAGCTTTTTAAAGCTTGTCGTGAAAGAGGAAGATGGTCGGCACCTGAGATCGAACCACGACCTCCAGTACGAAAGCCATCGTCGTAGCCGACAGATTTGGAACTACTTAATAAACATCCGTTAGTCATATTTTCGTAAGACCTTTAACAACTAACAGTTGGAACTATTTTAAAGAACAGCATTGCCGTGTTTATAAAAAAGGTTTAGTGAAATGTTCACCCATTAATGGCCATTTGTCCTTATTTTGGATACGATTTAAGCTCTCACAAATCTATTATAACTTTATAACTTTTTTATAATTAATAAAACTTAATATTTCTTAAAAATTGGCAATGTTATGGGGCATCAACGTGTCGCATTATTTGGGTTTTCGACGCCTGGTCAAATTTTCTCCACTACCAGCAAAGCAGGTGCGCTGAAAAAAGTAATGTGAGCTATTTGTGTTGAAAAATGTCCGAGGATAAAATAAAAAAAATATCAAGCAAGTAAGTTTTTTTAGTTTGATTTTGAGTTCCTAATGAATTTAATTATAATATGTGCCAACAGGGGTAATTTCTCGGTAATACTGAAAAGTTCTCGCGAAAACTAGCAGGGCTGTACTCTCTGCCCACACAACAATCTGTCTTTTTATTTGTACATTAGTATAATAATTATCATTGAGTAGGGGGAGGAACTCTTGTATGATGATAGTCGGGATAACACGCTAACCATCAGGATAAAATCCTCGAAATGCGAAACAATTGAGTGTTTTTTTTTCGAAACGCTCATTGAATTAAGCATTCATTATGCGATAGATAATAATATTATTATTAAAGGTGAATGTTGACAGAGGTATCCAACTTTTTTAATGACTAAAATTATATTTTTCCCAAAACCGAGTCTTGAAATATGAATGATAATAATAAATAAAATTAAAATAATAGATGCACTGGATTTTCGCGTGTTATCCGCCATTATGCTAAAAGTGGTGGATGGTTTGTGATGCGGTTATCAACTTGTAATTCTTATGAAGCACTACATAGGTAGGTACTCAAAATTCGGAAATATTGTCGCACTGCATTTAAGCTATTCTAGAATGTTGAAAATTAAAATCTCGTTTTTTTATTCTGAAAATTGTTATTTCTGGCTTACCCACGACAAAAGAAATATGAGAGTTTTTGTTTTGTACATTTTTATCAGAAAAAAATCCTAAAAGTAAAATCTAATATAATTTTTTTTGTGGCAATGTTTGTTACCTCACTCCCTTCGGGTTTTTAAATTTTGCATACCTATTTGGCAGATTAATATAAGAATAGGTATGAAAGTAGATTTCGTATATGAATAAGGAGGTGTATGCTGTTTCATGTAGATACCTAATCCCATTTCATTTTTTTTTATTTGTAATGAATCAATGCTCACACAAAATGAACACAAATACACACTTTGACTCTTTTATAGTAAGCTTGTGTCGTGAAAGAGGAAGATGGTTGACACTAAGGATGGAACCCGCAACCTCCAGTTCGAAAGCCGGCGCCACAACCGCTATAGGCTACCAACCACTTCATGAAAATTATACAAACACTTCAGATGGGGATACACTATGAAAATTTTATTAAAAATGGAATTTAATTCAGCAAATAAATTGATACAACGATTTTATTATCAGTTCCGAGGCGAAACGAAGTTAGACGGTGCAGCTAGTGTATTAAAAATACTTATAAAAAGATGAAGAAAAACTCACCCCAAGTATGTATAATAAATGTGTTGCAAATAAAACAATGGAAAGAATAATGGTTCAGAGTCAGATTTTTTTTAAGCATGCGGACCAAATTTAGTCCGCTGGCCTTGGTTAAGGAATCCCTGTACTACTTATCTTTTGGTAATTACAAATTATTCATGGCTGTTGTGTATAGCACATAAGCTCATCACAAAAAAAACACATTTTAATTTGATTGATTGATCATACGCATTTATTCGTACACTAGTGGTCGCCCATTTTTCGAAATTCGACCATAACTAATTATGTATTTATATTATATGTAAATTTGAACATTATTCTTTTTATATTGAGATTTTATACGATTTTACTATTTCACAGTTTTCTTTCAAAAACAATGAAATGGATACGTCAAATTTGAAATGTTGATATGTACAATATTTTTTCTATTAATTATTATTATTAAAGACAAACAGTTTTAATCTACATAATAATATTTTAAATTTGACCACACATAAACAGGAATTTACCTACTGCCCCAGAACAGAAGTTGTCGTAAATAATTCCAATATTGATATATTATGTATATTATGTTCTTATATATTTTTTGAACTTGTATTGATGATGGAACTAATAGTAAATAAATAAATAAGTACTGACACATTTGTATAGCAAAGTATAAAAAATAAAAAATTACGTAGTCGGTAGTTTAAAAGATTCAGTCGTTGACTTTCGGACTGCCGGTCCTGGGGTCAATCCCGGGTACCAGATATCTTCCTCTTTCATGACACACGCTTTGTTTTCTGTGGAAGATCTCGAAAGTGTACTGGTGTTCGTTTTAACACCTTCTTCTTCATGTGCCTCTTCTAACGGAGGTTGACGACCATCAGTTTGAACTCCTCACAGTCTTGGGCAAGCCTTATTAATGAATCTGCATCCGGTATTGCCTAAGGTTTTTGAGCCAAGAGACTCTTCCGCCCCATACCCCTTATTCCATGTATTTTTCCTTGAATCATAAGTTGTAGGAGAGAATATATTTCACCACGGAATATGTATACTCTTGAGTCTTGACAATGGTCAGGAGCTCTCCCTCCTTCTGCATCATGACAAGGACTCTCTCTTAACACCCTGTCGACCTATGAGATGCGCAGCATGTTTCTAATTTGTAACACCAAATTAATTGTTTAAAAAAAATTCAATTAATTATCCTACAATATCATTACTGCACTTATATAACTTCCAGCGACTGACCGACGTGTGAGAATAAAAATTTGCTAGTGATTAAGGCACTGTGTAAAAAACTCAGGAAGTAGTTATTACTCTGATTGATACAGCTGACCGATTAGGGTGAGAATCTTGATGAGAAACTCAGACAGGAGGGTGCTCTTTACGTATGCAGAGAGGAAGTTTAACCCATTGATTCTCAATGGGAGCAGAAGGTTTATTGCGATTTCTACGTCATCTTATTTATTTTGACGTTTACATTTTGAATACTTGTGTTGTTATGGTTTCAATCAACTTCATAATCTGAATTACCTATTTCTACTTTTATTTTTTTAATAATTTGTTTTTTATTTTGAAGCATAGTTTATATTATTGCAACATTGATTGAAATATTGTATAATTTTTTTTGTGTAGGTATATTTTGTAAATCTCTTGTTGATCAGATTTTTTCATTCATTTGGCAATGTATATTCATAAATATTCTTGATAAATACCTATTACTATTTTTTTTGTTTTGTTATGAAATCTTCCTTCATTTTGAAAAAAAATGAATTTTGAAAAAATAACGCGAATTTCCGTGTTTTAGGGCGAAAATAACACCGAATTTCTCCAAAAATAACACCGAAATTCACAAAAAATAACACCACTATTTTCCAGTCTCTAGTGATTATTTACTTGAAAAAAACGTTGTTCTAGTGCAAAGCCACTGCATATCAAAATATGTGTTATTATTTTCAATTAATCTTTAATAGGTAATTTAATAATTTAATATTAACAGTGATAAGCATGATCGAGGTCTACGGGAGGAATTAGCCACCGAAAGAGGGCCTTCCATGTCAAACAAACCTTCTTGCCAAAATTCGGGCAAAAAAAAAAACTCCGAAGGTCCGAGACTGGCCCAATTCGATGCGACCTCACGCCTCGAACAGGTACCAAAAAGGGGCCGAAATTCGGCTATCAGATATAGTGTATATATACAACTGAAAAAGGTTCCTGATGGTGTACAGACTACAGGGGATGAAAGCTATCTTTTGACTATGTAACTCTTGACTCTAAATATCTAAACGTACTTCCGGCAGAGACTCAAAATAGGACAGGATTTAACTACGCGAAAAATTATGCCACGACTAGCTACAGTCAAACAACGCGATCCTGCCTATTAACAAATGTACTGACTATCTCGCATACATATATTTACTGATTATCGATCTCTCTATCAAAATAACCGTTCGATCACTTTACCGGCGCACTAATTAACCTTCTAGTCGAATTACCGCGGGCTTTACATCAGACCGCAAGTTTTCCTCATTAGGTTTCCGAGTGGCTCACCATCTTGGGCTTGTGCACTGCTTTTTCGAAGAGAACTTCCTGAGCTGAGCTGAAGAGCGTCCAATTCAGTCAACCCATTCTCCCGGAGAGTCGTGTGAGGTATATCTTCAGTCCACAGCCCTCCTACACATACCGGTTTTATAACTTTACATTTATCACGGCGGCGAAAACTAAAATATAAACTCTATCTGTGCGCGGACAGACGCGAACTTTAGTAAACTCATTCATAGCTCGACTGAATAAAATTACTCTCACGGGGAACACACACACCAATGTACCTACTTTTACAAATGAAAATTCTACACTAAGCTTACTAGAAGGTTCTAAATATGAAATTCTTAACCGGATTCAAAAATAAACATTAAAGATAGGTCACACCACTGGTATCGGAAAATGGGGTAACCCGCGAATGTCAGATAACAATTCGCGACGTGTGCTTGACATGTGACGTGTGAAAACAATACAGGGAGGTACATGCTGCAATACAATAAGCCCGCTGGCACACAGAGATCACAAATATTCAAAACAATGCCGTAACGCATTGGCCATATATCTCTCAGCTAAAACCAATCGAGCAACTTGCTCATAAGCATGCTTGGCGGGGCAACCAAGCAACAAACAAAATACCACACAAAAAAACATCTCTCTGTGTCCATACAAATTCTAATATCAAAAACATCTGGTCACTCACCCAAAATTCAGCATACCTTCAAAAAAATAAAAGCACAAAGCACCAATGAAAATAAAGCACGTCACATTCATAGTTGGAAGTTGAATTATCACGGGGGCTGTCCAATCTAACGAACCGCCACACGTCCTCCCCTATTGGTTAGCCCAGTCGAACAATTAATAATATATTATAATCATTAAACAGAAGGCTTAATCCAAAACCGAAGATTCTAAGTTTTATCAAACGCGAATTTATCAAATGTGATATTTCAACCTCCAAAGATCAATCAAGTCGCACGCAAATCCCGTATTAATAACAACACACTCGGACACACCCCGGTAGGTACATAATATGTACAATTGAAATATGCGAAGGATATTAAAAATTACTCAAACACTTCAACACAAAATTTAAGAACGTCTCCCATCGGAGCGTGGATCTAGACTAAACTTCAAAAAAACTATTTGTCCTATCGAGGGCCAAATATACTATCTCAAAACAAAGAAGCATTGCCTTCTCTACTAATCCCTTTAAACAACATTTTTTCTAAAAATGGTTTCCCCGTACATCCATTCAATATGTAAAAATACCAAACCTTCTAATCTGTCATAAACAAAGAAGCAACTGGTTTTCAAACTCTTTACCATCGCGTTCCCAAATTTTCAAATAATGACTTAACAATATTTTGAATAACACATCTGAATAAATCCCTCACATCAACAGCTATTTTTATCTATAGGTAATTTGATCCGACAAAGCATAAAATGTGAAAATAGTCGGCATCGGGATTGCGTTTCAAAACCAACTGATGAGCTAAAAACAACCTCATTATTATTTTTGAAATTTTTTTCCAGTTAATTTGGACTCCTCCACTTTCGTCATTTTTACACAAAATATCTACCCATTTTTTTATTGGAATAATTAAAATGAGTTTAATTTTTATAATATCCGAAATAATGTTCTATAGGTAATATTGGAATGTTTAGAAAAAGAGAAAAAAAACCTAGATTTACAAAATTTTACAAATTCTATAAAAAAATATTACCTATTTCGAATTTATTTTTTTAATATTTGCTATTGTTGCAATGCCTCAGCGAGATACAAAAACTACAACGTGTGTAGCACTCTGGTAGCACTACATTACATATTATTATGACATTCGATACTCTGATACCATATTGCTCAAATCAATATTAAAAACAAGATATTAATATCTTTACAGTTCATGAACTAGCTATCGTATCCCTATTTCAATAATCTCCTTTGAGTTTATATTAACCCATCACGCCGCGTCCCGTAAGGGGTAGAGAGAGAGAACGGACCTCCACTCTTTTCTATCAAAGTAAACTTCTTTCGCTTCTTCCACCGACATTTAATTTTTGATTCAAGCTCTCCTTTTTCTTTTACTTCTGACGGTCTTCCTTAAGTTTGTTCGATTCACGTCATTCTCAGTCATCCACGCTTTCTCACACCTTTTCTTTTGTGCCTAATAAATTTTCTTTGTCATCCTGTTTGCATCAATTCTTTCCGCATGTCCATACTATCTAAACTTAAAGACTTTCAACTTTGTTACAACACTAAGTTTCATACCATATATATTCCTTCTTTATATTCTCATTACTTTTCATGTCCCACAGAGTATTTCCACATATTCTTCGTAGCGCTCTCTTAAAAAGAATTACTCATCTAAATAAAAAATTGTTTTTAAGCGAATACAATCGTATCTCGACTTTTATTTGTAATTCAAATATTATTTTTTTACATTTGAAAGGTCTAAATAAATTCGTGACTTCAGAACAGAAATTCAGAGGAAAATAATGTTTAAAAGAATAGGTACAACTAATGACTCTAACAATAATTCATTACTGATGTTCGATTTTTAAATGGAACCATTACGGGCTTACGACCGTCTTCTATTGTTATTTCGAAGGCTGGCTTAGTGTGAATAATGTTGACGAAATTGAGATATTTTTTTTGACAAAACGGAACCAATCAATATTCTTCTCACCGTCCTAGTTTGACCTAGGGTTGGATACCTAAATCGATCATTGGCATCTTCCCTCAGACTTATTGACTGGCGTAAGCTTTGAAACCTATTGAATTCCACCGACTCAACTTACACATTTTAAAATAAGTGTATTTTTGTTCGATTTATTGTTTGTTTTATACAAAACGTCATCTATACACTTCACTTAAATGAAGTATGCGAATTAAGACGAAATTAATCCATAAAAATGTGAATATTTTTTAGAAAAGTTCTTCTCTTTTTTAGGTCCACTTGAGATTAAAAAAACTCATTCGTTTGTTTTTGTTTTTTCTCTATATAATGAAAAGGCCTATTTCTTCCAAATTGTTCACATCTGAAAACCAGAAAATCTACTTATCAAACTGAAAATTGAGAGTAGGTCTATGAGGTTGATGTATGTACTTATTAAAAATGAAATGAGGCGGCACAAATAAATATGTACCTATACTTTTTCTATACAAAGGTGTCGGTTTGTATGGAAAAAGTATACAATTTGTTCCAGTCAACCTGTTCTGTCCAATCAGAGCCGAGGCAGGCCACCTTTGGTAGCAATTTGAAATGAAAAAACACAAAGAAAAATTCTGACCTATCGATAATCGTACCTGGGAGATCTTGATCAGAAGTATGCAGCCATACTACTAGGCCACAGACTTAGTTCATTATTTGACAATCATTGGAAAACTTGTATTTGTAACATGTAATGTTTTGTGTCAGTGTTTCATAAGTGGTGTAATAAAACTAAACATCTTCTTCTTCTTTAATGTATTGTGCTGGTCAGAGGAGACAAATGAAAAGTGTAATTTATGAATTGTATGTAGATTCATAAGTGTAGTATGAAAAAAAAACAAAAATCTCAAAAACTCAATAATTCTTCGGCCAAACATTTTAACACGAATTCACTTCTTACAAAATATTATTATACATTATATTATTATGTTGCGTTTAAATGATTTTACCATATTATGAAATTAATATTTTTATACCGTATTAAGTGTCAAAATGACGTTTGTCTTTGGTTACACACTTATTAAGGGGATGAAACCACCCTTACGTAGTATTAAATACTCACAAACGGTGATTGCTTACCGAGTGATTTGTAAATCCTGCCACTGAGTGTTACACGTCATTACAACCGGTAACACGATCCGGTATTTACTGTTTAGGGGTGTGACGAGGTAAGATGCAGGTTCATTTCCCCTTTATGGTCAAGTGCGGGTATCAAATTACACTAATTTAAAAACCCTTAAAACGTTTTTAATTTTTAAATTATGGCTAGCTAATATGCTTTGATGTTATCACTCTTTTTGTTTTGAGGAACCTAGTTGTTTACGTATTTCACAATAACAGGCTTCAATCACGGTCGGGTCGAAATTAACTTTATCAATGACACCGCACAATTACAATCGCAGTTAGCTTGATCACTTGCCTGAATTAAAAAACCATGAAGATATTTTCTACAATCCAGTAGGCACACGAGGATACGTGGAAGACAAAAACTGACTGTACAAAGGCATTCGATACTGACTTGCGTCAAGCTAGGATCTATTTAAAAATCTATGAAAAAACCGCGTGACTACCCTACCGAACAATTATTTCTTGAATTTAAAGTTCCTAAATTTAGAGACTTGTACTGTAAATTTTGTGTTCTGCAGATTCTTAAAGAGCCAGAGTGTCATTATTTCCTTACTGAGAACCGTACAAGAAATAAATATGTTTTCGTTCGCCCTAAAAAGCGCACGGTTCTTGGACAGCAGCACTACTCATATTTTGGTGAAACCCAATTTAACGACCTGCCATTGGAAATACGAAAGACTCCAAGAGGTGACGAACTCATAAAATTAATAAAGAAACGTTACAAGCCGCGGTCATGAATGTATGTGTGTGTTTGTGTCTGAGAGGTGTTTATGTGTGTATGTGTGTGTGCGTGTTTGTGTCTGAGAGGTGTTTATGTATGTATGTGTGTGGAGGAAAGTTTTGATTTGTTTTTGATTAATAAAGTTAAAAAATACCTCCGCTCAATCATTAAGTTGCTTATGGAGGAATACCGTGTCTTGTGTTATTAATTGTTGTATTTTAAATGTTTATTATTTAAATAAAAAAAAAATAAAAAAAATTCTTGAATTTCGCATGCCAATGCGAATACATCGAACAAATACTTTATTAGTGGCGGAGGGAATTGGGGATTTTTTGAATATCGCATAAAATTTTAGCACACTGCAATATTTTATAAGAACAAAAAATATAATCCGCAACTCGTCACAATGTTTTTCTTCACGTATTAATATATAGATGGATATATCACGCTTTGTCATCATTCTCTCGTTGCCAGGGTGTTTGTTACCACCAAATTGACAAGTAAACGTATGTGTGTGTTTCCCTATATTTTGGCTAACAACTATTTGGCTTGAGGAATTCTAAGTGCCTGCTCCTTGGTGATGCACCATGTGTATTATTGGAGAAGATTAGACAAAATGATATTACATGGATCAATGACCTTAAAAAACAAGAAGTCCGCAATTTGATATATTTTTTAATGAAATAGGGGTGATGATAAATCACATATGGTCAATCAGTTACATTGAACATCCTCTATGAAAAAAAAAATCCTTTTTATACGCGAATCCGTACAAAAAAGTCGAATCACAACGACAATATTGTAATTGAAAGGATAATTGATACATCCTTATAAAAATGATACATATATTCGTGATCAATGATCTATAATAATGATTTAATGATGTATAATACCTTCGACCCGAACATTAAGGATGTACATCCTTGTTTTGTTCACTTCGCACCGTGTTTATCCTCTACAGCCTGACCATATGTTACCATAAATCTTTGCATTGGTGTATTATGAATCCTCATATTTTTACTGTGTGATCTATTAAGCTTTTAAAATATCGTTATATATTTTATTTATTTACAATGATGAAATAATGATAAAAATAACATAATTATTATTTTAATTTTATATTATGTTAGTTACAAACAATAACAAAGCAACAATAAATATATTAATATTGATATTTGAAAAATAATATAGATGAAATAACAATCGACAATAAAATCAATAATAAATTATAACGATAACAACAATGATAAAACGAACAATAATTCAATCAGCCTTATTTCACATTCAGATAATTATGTAAACAGGATATTATTATATTCAGTTGTTAAAATAGTGAAGCAAATAAATAAAATAAATATTATTGTAAACAGAAACAAAAAGATGAAATTTAACATCTTTATACATAATACTCAGTTGGTAAAAAAGTAAAACAAATAAATGAAATATAGATAATAAATAGCAAAAATAGTACAGTACCTAATAATTAAAAAGATACAGAAGACTTTAAGTTATGTAAACGAATGAATAAAAAAATAAAAAAAAAATATATCTTGGAAACACCGAGGTTTTTAAAATAATCGAAGATAGAAGGCAGTTGCTCAAACTCTTGCAAAATAGGAGACGTGATGCAAAATTAAGGACCCCTATAGGATATATATATACCTATACCTATATACTATCATTGAAGTGATGACAAACTTACAAAAACTTGTGGATGATCACGCCGAGATAAGGTATCTAAAAGACTTATTATGTAGACATGTATTTAATGTTCTTAAATGGACTTAAGGAATGAAGAAGAAAGATTGCTGCAAAAATCTATCCAGAGAGATATATATTATTACTTAGCCAGCAATCAATTGGGCAAAAATGGCCATTAAATGAACGTCATCAAAACAAAAGTTTTGTCTTTGAAAGGGATGAATCAAGATCGAATTGTAAAATAACCGCAGAAAATGAATGTCTTGAGCAAGTGGACGAGTATAATTAGTAGGAATGGAAAGTGTGAAAAAGAAATCGTATAAAACAAGAATGTAGTATAAATGCAGTAGAGATGATGGCTCCTGGCGACGCCCTTGGATAGAATATAGAATACATCGATTTCGTCTTCAAGAAAGGCCAGGTCAGAAGTAAGAGAAACAGGAGTGTTGTATGAGAAACGTTATGTGGGTGTAAAAAGTGAAATTGTACCTACTTGGATTGAAAAGAGTGGTCGTCCGTTCTCCCTGCCTAACCCTTAACAGACACGGTGGGGTCAGTGAAAGAATGAATAAACAAAAGGAAAAGTAAAAACATAATATAGTTTGGGATGTCTAGAACAAAATCGTCCATTCCTGAATTTGTTGACAGCAAATGTGGATATTTAGTGAACATGTGATTAAATCTCGACAGCCTCATTGAATGCCCAACAAACTATGTTCCGAGCTGATGCACATAATGATAGAATAGTCAGAGGGGAGCACGCAGCATCAGGTGTTTCTTCCCACGGGGCAATACCGGACAATATCAAAATTTGATATTGTCCGGTATACCTGAATCACTTTATCCATTAGATAACTTTATCTTATCGATGGCTATCTGCAATATCTATTTGACAATAAATTGAAGGCTTGGGTCATAAACGCGTTTATGTCATACGCTAGCCTGTCTATTGTTTATTATTGTTTATTGTATTTTATCATCCTTAGGTCCATTCGGACACTTGGAATCGTCATTTGAACATTATTTATTATAACAATAAAAAAATCAGAAAACAAGACAAAAAAAGAAATAGCACAGGCACAGAAAAATATACATGGAGAAAAAATAATAGTTTATAGTGGCAGAGAACAGTCCAAAGAACATCATACAAGAGCAATGCTGGTTGCAGTGTAAAGAGCTACGACCAGCATTTTGTCAGGTAGTCTATATACAGAAAAAAAAATTTATCACAGTTTAGGAAATAATGTAACTTCATGATGAATAATTATCAAGGCAATCGAACGCTGGGCAGTATGTATAAGTTTCTGACCAGCGTTCACGTCAATCATTACACAGTACAAAGGAGTGCGATGACAACCGAAGGAGACACAATTTTGGCTGCTATAGTATGCCTAACCATAACTATACACTGCCTGTGATAATTATTATGATCACGTTACATGGATTTCGTTAAAAACTAACAATATTTTTTCTTAGTTTCGTGAATTTTTTATTACAATATTTTGGGGGCCAAGCTTCGCAGCCACAGAGCAAGACAGGCTGAAAATTATATTTTAGTTTTTCAATTAAAAAGTCAACTTTCCCCGTTTACCCGATTTTCCCCGTAGCGGTGTAAATTCAACACCGCGTTCCTAATGTTGCACTTGTTTCGTCGCTCTCATTGTCACACTTTATAAGCGTCACTCAAAGTATTACACTGCTATGATGATTTTAAGCTGGCTCTTTAGCTCAGCGGTGCGTTAATTGTATATTGTTATATCACATAATAAATTAATATTACCATTTAAATCATCATAAACTTTAAGTAAACAATTCACCAAGAACAGGCGGCGCATTTGTCAGATTTGTCGTGGACTAAATATTCAGGACTGCAAATTTCTGCTTAATTGTTTTAAAGGATCCTTTTATATTAAAAAAAATACACATTTTTATTATCAAATTATTATCTTGTAAGGAGTATAAATTTAATTGGGCGAAATATTTTTTTAGAATCTTGAGAACAATTTAAAGATTTTAAGTATTGACTCTTACACTAAATTCTGGCATGTGCACTTGGGTAAATCCAAAAAAGTTCTTAAAATAGATTATTTAGGGCTTACGAGTATGTTTAGCTTATTCAATAGTAGTTGATTCTTTTGATTTAAACAAATTCACAAAAACTTTGTAAGCAAACAAAAATATTGTCGTAGGTATATTGATTCAAATTTTGAAAATAAACAAGAATCAATCGACAAAGTAATAAATAAATGTTTTCGAGAATTAAAATCAATTAAAAAAAAAGATGACTAAAACGTATAAGCGGCAATAACAGTTAAATAACAAATGAATGTCGGAATAATTATTGTCAAATTGGCTCAAGTGATTGCTATCTGAGGCAGAATAAGCCACAATACATAATAATATTTGGATAAAAGTTGTTGAGTTGTGTTGTGCCGAATTGGGATGGGGAGCGAAAGCCCGTTCATGCGAGATGTCGTAATCCTATTTAAATACACTCACGCTTGTTTAACTTTTGGAAGGAGACAAGGGGAATGAGCAAATGTCTTAATGTATGTCATAAAAGAGAAAAAAAATCCAGAAAACGACAGAGCTATCATCATCGGGTGTCAAAAATAATCAGTTTTGGCAATAAAACGTAGGCTAGGCAAGAATGGCGTTCTATGCAATGTGTCAATAGCTATTAAATAGCGAGAAATTTTCTCGAATTAAGTCGCGTCCAGTTTAGAAACTAGTTGCGAATAAAGCCATTATCCAGCACTAAATGTATGTAAAGCTGACATCAAGGTGATGGAAAATGTGGTTGCAAGGGATGAGATCCTTGTGGTATTCCACATTTGAAAAAAATATGGCGTTTTTTTAAATATTTTAATTATTGTTCAATATTATTACTACCCATTATGCCATGTCTCTAAAGGGGGTAGACAAAGAGTTCGAACCTATACTATTTTCTCTAAGCTTTTTTTATCAACGTGTTATGTAATATCTTTTCCTTATTATTTTACTCCTGGCCTGGCCTTCGTAGAGGACGGAATCTATGCAATCATTGTGATGTCATGTTACAACATGTGACTTTTTTTCGATGTTTCCATTTTGAAATACGTTGAAATTTACACTCACCTACCCTATAATGTTTTTGATGACAAAATATATAGAGGCTTATTATTATTAATATTGTCATCTATTGAGAGAACGATGATGAGGGGTTTTGGAAAGGAATGAGAGGGACTGAGAGAGGGAGGACCAAGTAGGCGGGGACACGATATTGTTATTGAAATACCTTGCAACAGTTTCCATAGATTCTCAATCTTTCAAAGACTTGGATGAGCAATTTACATATTGTTTTTTGAGGCCTCATGCAGTGAGCAGCATTGTTGAAGTTTAATCTCGACTGTTTTTTAAGTACTCGTATTCTTCTAAAAGTCCTCCCTTAAGGATAAATGTTTGTTTATTTTAGACCAATTTTAACATTATCTCAGAGACTTGGAAACTGACTAAGCATGACGAAAATAGGCTGGATGCGTTTGAAGGAAAAATCCTACGGTCCAGATAGTAGCCAAGCATTTCGTAGAAGATGTAACACGGAGCTCTATGATTTCTACCAGGGTATCAGCGTAGTCAGGTTCATTTAGATTAGCAGACTTGCGCTGACTGGGTCAATTGCATCGTATGGACAATCTGGGGCTCCCAAAAAGAGGTTGTAAGTATCGGAAGACCTATGCTACAACTACAATGGTTGAATTGTGTTGTCGCTGCGGCAGCATAGCTGGAAAATGGTAGCCTGTGATAGATCAGGAGAAGGTAAGACCCAACATGTTGAATGTAATGCCGATAAAATGTAAAAAGTTTGAGGGCCTCTGGGCAATCCAGATTTTATCCTATCGCAAAGGCGTTCATGTGGAAACTCAGTATCTCTGTTTTGTATTTTAATACGTGTAAACTCCCATACAATCATTTATAGCTTGCAACCTGTAATGGGAGGGAGGGAGCTGGGTTTTACTTTAACAAAAAAACCCCTTAAAATGTATGGTTTTTAATGGAGAGTCCTTTGCCAAGAACCACTAGAAGAAACGTCACCTGCAGTTCTCGAAAGACTGCAAATAGGTTGTGAAAGGCGACATAACTTTTTGACAACCTTTTATATTGCAGTATGCAATTTTGACAGTTGATACTAGGATGAAACGGATGGCAGTTTAGCCGAATATCGGATATTCGGCCAAAGTAGCCACCGAATACGTAGCCATTGGTGGACGGTTGGTATAGCGTTAGTCGTGATGTGGTGGAACCATCTATCGATCAATACCCATAATTCTCCTAAAGAACTTCGTTTTAATGGCGGAGAGTTTTTATGCCTGAGCTTTTTTCAGGTCCCAGGACTTGCATTCGTACAGAAGGACGAGCAACACACGCGCATCAAACAATTTACATTTTTCATCTCCACAGTCGACACTAAACGCCGACGCTTTCTATATTTTGATCATGTTGTTAAGGGTGCCAATTTCTAATACAATTTATAGGTTTTTATTTTTAAAGTTGACTGGATTTTTTGTTCATTTAATCAGTCTTAGTGTTGCCATTTAAAACATAAGTTGCTTTCATGATATTTTAAGGACTTATCTAGATGAAACTTTCAAAGCAACTTGGAGAAGATCTTGATCTTCTTCTGGAGAGGAAATGTAATAATTATCAAACAAAATGGATAAAATAATAAAAATAAATATTAAAATATTATGAATACCATCGGAGCTATCTAGTCAACGAATCTATTTGACGACATCGTTTGAGAAAACAATTTTCAAAAGGCTAAAAAGGGAGGGGAGGGGGATAGGTTAAAATACTTAGATTTCGTTTTTCTTTTTAGTAAATTATGATTTTATCTTGCATCCAGTTATATACTTAATAATATTTTGGATTTTATTGATGTTAGGTAACGATTAGTTTATTGTATGGATTCAAAATGTTTATTAAAGATCTTCAAAAGGATTTTATTCCTTGGACACAGGATCTGAAAAGTCATCTTGTCCGGTATCCGGTAGAATTTCTGATTCCTTAGAAAACTAGGTTACTGGGGTCGCTTTGTTTTATATTAGTAGAAAAGGACCTCGTAAAAGTTTCATGTACTTAAAGCTGTTTCTATGAAAAGTTGGATTGATCTCACCACTGTCCGATAAATGTCTTTGCATTAAATTAATTATGAATTTGATTACTACCGATAGTCCTTATAAACATACACTTATTACGAAGGAGTTGTCGTTGGTTAGCCCAGTGGCTAATATTTCTGCTTGAAGCGGCTAGTGATGCGGGTTCTAGTCTTGTAGGGGGCATAGTATTTAGCGACTTATTGAAAATTTCGAAGATTTCCGTTCCGGAATTTGACCACTTTAATGGCGGACATCCTTATCGTTGAGTGATTAAACTATGCCAGACTTCGAAACATCAGTCGAAGTTGGTCGCAAATTTGAAAAATTTACCTCTTAAAATCGACATTTTAATTATTGAGTTAATGATGCATCAAAAATATCAATATTTGACAATGCTTAAATTGTTATCTTTACGGAAGAGCAGAAGGATCGTTGACGAAATTGTCAAAATACGACCAAGTTGGGGATCTCAATCATATCTAGCCCTTTCAGATAGGTACCAATCAATTTTAACAAAATATGTATTTTTTGAGAATTACTTCTGTCTAACCTAGCATAAAATTAAGGCGAAAAAACATGTTTTTTATCCGTTGGCTTCATGACTATTTTAGTAGTTTTGTACAGGAAGATTTTTAATTAATAATGAAGTATTTTTAAGTTCTCTGGCATGTGAAGAACCGTTAAGAAATTCGGAACCGATATGAAGTCCAATCGATTCGCAAACCACTTAAAGAAAAGGGCATTTGATGCTTGCATCCTCCAATACTAAGATCCGGTATAAAAACTACCACCTTAACAAAAAGAACCATGCAAAAACTCCGCTTAACCCAAAGAGTAATGGAGAGAAGGATGCTTGGTATCAGTTTGCGGGACAGAAAACGCAACGAATGGATTAGAGACATGATAAAGGTAACAGATGTTGTCCAAAGAATAGTATCAATGAAATGGAGCAGAGCTGGACTGGACACGTGGCCAGAACAACGGATGACCGGTGGACCAAAAGAAGGTAGCATAAACCCAAAGGAGGCCACAAATGCGATGATCCGACGATATAGGGAAATTGACCGGACATCAGTGGCACAGGATGGGTGCTGACAGGGAGCAATGGAAACTGGGAAAGAAAGGCCTATGTCTAATACTGGACTGAGGAGGGTTGATGATGATGATGAAAGTCAGAATGAACTGATATTTGAATAAGATCACAACTAGATCGTATTAAGACCATTTCGTGAATACCTCTCCTTGTTACACAAAAATGTAGCCAACCAACGTATCGAAAATATAATTCATTCGTTCGTGCGAGTATACCAACTTTCACTATACTTTCTGGATGTGCCTTGTGTTTGTTTTTACTTTCTGGATGTGCATTGTATCATTTGTTTGCCTACTTTTTGGGTGTGTCTCGTGTTTGTTTCCCATTTACTGGATGTGCTCGTGTTTGGTTTCTACTTTCTAGATGTGCATCGTGTTTGTTTTCTACTTTCTGGATGTTCCTCTTGTTTGTTTCCTACTTTCTGGATATGTCTCGTGTTTGTTTTCTACTTTCTGGATGTTCCTCTTGTTTGTTTCCTACTTTCTGGATATGTCTCGTGTTTGTTTTCTACTTTCTGGATGTTCCTCTTGTTTGTTTCCTACTTTCTGGATGTACCACGTGATGGTTTAAATTATCTGGATGTGCCTTGTGGTTGTTTCCGATTTGCAATTTTTCTTAACAAACGAAACCTTCAAGGTTAATAATTTTAGAATAACACTAATAACCAGTTGTAATTTCACATGACAAAGGTGTGATAATAATTATTAATAATTTCAGACAAGATAAGGAGAAGATACCTTTCTTTGTTCAGGCTTTGCACCACAGACATGCGCCGTTTGGTCCACCTAATTCGAGAGCAAACAGAGAATATCACGCTAGTGCGTGTACTGAAGATCCAGAATTAACAACAAACAACTAGACCAGATAATTTTAAGACTCCCTGATGTGATATAATATTTCGATCTTGAGCATTTACAACCACAAGATGTGACCTTCTTCAAGATAAAAAGATACATGCTCTTATCGTATCTTTAGTGTCTTATAAACTATTATTTCATTCTCCATTAACCGAGGCTTCTGTAGAACCGCATAACCACTTCTGTATAGAAAGTTAGGTAAAATTGTTTGCAAAAATTGTGCGTAAACAAACAAGAATTAAAATAATATGTCCATATTATGTAATACTAGCTTTCCCGACAGATGTTGTCCTGTAGTCCTAACCATGCAGAGGCGGCCCGTTCATATGCGCATAATGTGCACTGCACCCCCAGAAACAATTTTTTTCTGATACATAATTAAGTTAAGATTATGTTACTAATCAAATAATAATGTTAAAATATTTCTTAAACATCCATAGTTCATTGAGAATATAATATGCGCGCGCACACATTCTACCTCACCTATGAAGTAGGTACCCTTATGAATGTGCCCGATAATTTTGTTGACTTTACGGTGGAGTAAGTGGGATGGGCTACTGTAAGAGCGGCAATCACGTATGCAAGCATGAGAGGGAACTACCCGCGATGGCGTTGGCGCGTCGCAGGTGATCCGTCCATACTAACTTAAATATTGTATTTTATATCATTCCTTACCCATTTTTTTCAACTTTTTATTAGTTTTTCTGTTATCCGGAGCGGAGAAGAATCAAATAAATCAAACATTGAAATAATCTGTTGAGCCGATCTCGAGTTATAAGTGTTCGCACTAACCCGACTTTAATTTATATTAGAGATTATAAAGAGGAAAAATTTGATTATTTGTTTGTTTCCATTGAATAGGCTCCGAAACTAGAAAAATTCTTTAACTGCTGGGAAGCTACAGCCACAGGAACAGGATAGGTATATTGTTATATTTTCATAATTGATAAGTTTATCCGTAACTTGGTACTTTTGTTTTGTTAATAATTACTGAAATTATTCGTATAGAAATAGAAAGTTGCTACGTTTTATACTATAAAAGGTCTCCGCCACAAATATCAAATTAAAGAATATGTAACAACTAATGACTCCAACAATTCATTACTAATGTTCGATATTTAAATGGAACAAACCACTACGGGCTTACGACCGTCTTCTACTGTTATTTCGAAGGCTGGCTAAGTTTAATCACTTTACGTTAACAACGTTGGCCATTAGGTGGTAATGTTTAATTAAGTCTCCGAAACTCCTAATCATGAGAATTCTCAGCATGTTCAACATGTCGAAAAAACTCATGTATGCAACAAGTAGATATTTAATAATTAATGAAATAAAGAGATAAAAGTTGGAAATTATTGAGAACAAGAGAGTTTTATTAATGGCCCTTTTCTACGCCTGTTGTCGGACATTTTTTTACTGCTAATCAATCAATCAATTCTCCCTTTTCCACCCCACTCAGGGAGGCAACAAGAGCTCTCCATTGCGCTCGATCTTGCGCAATGTTTGTGACCTCCTCCCACACCATGTCCATGTCTCTTAGCTCTGCTTCGAAGGAGCGGAACACAGTGTGAGAGGATCTTCCTCGTCTTCGGAATCCTGATGGGAGGAAGAACAGCGCTTACTGCTAATAAGAAATAAAATGTAGGTAGAAAGAAAGTCATTGAAATTAATCGAGTGTGAGGTTGCAACAATGGTTATTAGGTAATATAAAACACTTGTATTTTCCTCTGAGGTAAATAATATCTTATCAGAGGCAATATTTACATAGAATAAAATAGATAGGTACTTAGATCATAACTATAATTCCCAACTAAACACAAAGACACGTGTTGTTTGATTCTTTTGTTGACAGACTGACGGTTGCAACTGTTTTATAGAAGATACCTTAGCTCTCTAGAATTTTATAGAGCTTTCATTATGTTCAACAATTAAATGCGTATGCTATTTTTTTAAGCGAAAATAAACAAGAGATACCGAGAAACAGTGGGGCTAGTACGAGTTTTATCGAATGCTAATTGCACGTTATAAGCACTTATTAGCGTGCAATTAGTCTTCTAAAATCAAACGATCGAATCATTCGATCATTTTAGTATGAAAATCTTTCGATGATCGTTTCGATATTCGATCATCGAAAACTTATACTAGGGATACAGGACACATAATACGTTGAACTTTTGATAGCTTGGTTCCACACATAGATCGTTTTTCCATGGACAAAAACGAGTCTACAATTTCAGTACATTTTATTAAGTTTAGTACATTTTTTCCAAACAAATTTTTAAGATCTAATTCTCTCTTCCTGTACAAAAATATAAAAAGTCATCAAATAAGATTTTTCAAATAATTTTGTTATACGCTGTTCTAGCCCTCCCGAGCTGTTTTATCTATGAATATTGAATTCGAATCTGTATGTACATTTTAATAATAAATTAATCGCCTACCATTAACAAAATAATACAACTCCGCCCGATGCATATGTGTTTTAAAATAAGTTGGTAGGGTACGTTCTGTCAATCGCACCAACTATCAAGCAACTAAGATTTATGTCAAACGGCAGTTGAAATTGAAAAATAGAAATGTTTATAGTGTCAAAAGCACTAAGGCCCGACGCATCAATCAGTGGATAAATACCTACATTAATCATTTTAAAGAAAAGCGTTTCTATGAGATATTATTTGCTGTATCAATCCCTTATGTTTAGGATATACGACGCCATTTTTAAAAGCAGGTTTCTACAGTTGGATAACGATTTATATCTAGGATGGCTGTCAAAATAGCGTTCACTGACGTTTAGGAGCTTACGTAACACTTTTTTCATAAACTAAAATGCATCTTTATTAAACACAGCGAGGCATTATCATCTGGTAGTTATCCATTGGATAGTTTTCAATTGATACGGCTGTCAGTCTCTTTTTAACTACATATATTTTAAGTTGTCCCTGTTTATTGCTTATGGGCTATATTGAACCCTATTTTTCAATGGATTCTTGTTCTATTTTCCTGGAAATTGACACAAAATTCCATAAATATTTTGAACGTTCCATTTAGATAGACCCATTTTTATTTCAATGTTTAATTAAGCAAATAAATAGTGCAAATGGGTGCCAAAATTTGATCTGCAAAACTACAAAAAAATCTTATTTTTCGTTGGTTTGAAAATAACATCAACTTTACTTACGGAATGCTGAAAGACCCGCGTGGAAGGGCAAAGCGGGAAACCAGTAGGGATGCCCCGTGATAGCTGGCATTGTGGAACTCGACTGTTCGATATCAGCTGATGTTATTCTGGTCAATGCTTCATCATTCGTTGAGGTTATTTCAGCTGATTTATTCCAATCTATTCCTCTTTTGATCAAATCATGACTATTTTCATTAACGTCCACATCGGATGATAACACAGAACTATTACTATCACTAAAATCATTATCAACTGTAGAATTTTTCAAATCAACCCTTTCGTCAACTTTATCGTCATTTTTCTTTTCCAGATGTCCGTAGATTCGAGCGAAGAATTCTCTGGGTGACGAAGGGGTAGGAACAATTAGGGAACTTTTCGAATTTTTACCGATCAACGTCTTGACGTTCTTTGGATTTGTTAACGGATCCATAACTAGATTTTACTATTACAATATAAGTTAGACCTTTATTTCAATTTCAAACGTCATCTGTATTTCTATTTCTTTTTGCACGTTTTCAGTTTTTACTTGCATTATTTTTTTTTAACCACTATGTATTTTTGGTTGCAAAGTTTTTAAGGTCTACAATATGTATTATTAGATGATTTTTTAATAATTAAAATAGCAAAATTATCGACAAGTACGAAAACACATGACCAAATTAATAATCACTTGATTTTTTAAACTGTCACCTTGAAAAAAAAAATTAAGGCTACGTTTGATTGATTAGACCGACCAATCCACAAATCAAACTCGGACTAATCAAACAATCCATGGAGGTGGTCTACGGAGAACACCATTCAGATGGAATCCTAATAAATGCAACCGATCGTTCGTCCCACTTTCTCCCGTCATATCCTTAAGGAATATTCGCCAGGAGAGAAAGGGATGGAATATAATTATGTTCCTGTGGGAGGGATGATGGAGTGATAACAGGATAGGGAGAACCTACTGTTCAGGGGTACAATAACTTTTGGTAGAGTAATTTATAATTTTACTAAAACTTTTGCTGTTAATTTTTCTCAATACTTTTTTTTTTCTATATTATGCAAGTGTTTTTTTAACGTGTTAATTGGTGTGAGGTAGGGTATGGATCCTTAATGGGACACAAGTAGACGACACTGGACAATATCAGCAGAATGAAAAACAGCCTTAGGTATAGCGAAGGTGTCAGTTGATGGAATTTCACAAGGTGGAAGGACACTGACTGCTGGCAGTCGGTGTCCCAGATAGGTTACCTGAAGCTAGAAGAAGTAACGCTACCGCTTTATTAAATAAATTTTTTAAATTTTTATTAAATAAAATTTATTAAAGAGCAAATATAAGAAGAAAAACTAAAAAAAGTCGCCTTTTCATCAATAACAATATCTTATATCCGCACATATCACAACTTCAATTATTTATTATTATTGCAATCCTACGTCTTCCCAATTCCATTCCCTTCCTCCATCTTTCCTTTGTGATTGAAAATTAATATATCAATGATTTTTTTTTGGTTAAGTTTTAGTTTAAGTAATATTTATATTTTGCATTTATTTTTTTCTTAACTTTTCACTTTTTTGATGCTTTGTTTGTTACATTTTACGTCTTATATTATAATATCTCAACATATTTTTCTAAACAATACCTAAATCTGTGTCCACTCAGAGTGAACACAAATACACTCTTGACTCTTTCACAACTCTACTTAAGACTTGTTCCATAAAGAGGAAGATGGTCGGCATCTGGGATCGAACTCACGACCTCCGATACGAAAGAGTACGTAATTAAATTGTTTACGACCCCTGAATAAATTCGTAAAAGAGGCGTGGAAAATTTTAATCCTGAGAGGGTGGAGTCTGGACCGATACAAGCACACTAAGGAGATTTTCATCTGGCTGGAAATATTTAAATTGATATTTGAGTTTTGCGGAATATTAAAACAGACAACGAGGATTACTCTACCTATCTATTTACATACCTACTTATTTACTACGTCCACTGGGTACAAAATAATCTATATATTAAAATACCCATACACGTTCCTCTGGTCACAGCATCACGCGTGAACGGCTTGACCAACTTGCTATTTTTTGTTGTGTTTGCTATTGTCAAAAGAATATTCTTATGAATGAATAATTTAAGAAATTGGGTGAAACATTAACACATAAACAGTGATGCTTCAAAAAATAGTTAAATTGTTTGTTCAACAAAATTACCAGTTAAGTGTAGGTATACGTAGACATTAACAGCGAGTAGGTAAGAAGTAAGACAAACAACAGAAAAAAAGAAAAAAAAACTTATGTAACAACTGCTGGGGATAAGTGGATGAAGGTTAAGGGTCAGGGATAGGAATAAGGACATGGAAGGGGCAAGGAAGTAGCAAGAAGACAAAAGAAGTTTTGCTCTGACGTCAGGTGTGTTCTTACATTTTGCCTGAACACCGAGAGATGAGTTATTCAGGTCAATATTATTAAAAAATGAATTAATGACACGTACTTTTGACAACGTACATACAATTTTCTACTTAACTGTTTGTTGAAAAAATAAAATATCTAAGTTTAATTTAAATTTAAAAAGATTTGAATTTTGTAAACTATCCGTATTTTTTTAAAAAAGTTTACAAATACGCACACATAGCTAGATTATTCATTACAAAAATTCGTAAATAAGTAAATACTTAACGAAATTTTCATCAAAAACTCAATTCGACGATCGTATGATAAAATTTGACAGGTCGTTTAGTATGAGAATCACACATTTCGCTTTGATGATCGATTATCGAAACGATAATACTTGAAAACTTATACTTAGGGTATTCAGTACCAAAATAAGACGACATCTTGTATAGATCGGCCTATAATACACCCCGATTTGATACATATTACAGACCTTTAAAAAGATTTCAAGGTACTCTAGAAAGATAATAATGTTTTCTTTGTTTATAACCCATCAACCCAGTGACATTCTACACAAACCCAGTTTATGGAGATCATGTCCCTAAAGAAATTTTTCTTTTTAATTCATTATAATACTGCATGCAAACAATAACAAATTATTGATAACTAGCTTCCCCGTCGAACTTCGTCCCGTTTTTAGTTATTTAACACTAATTGCCATTTACTCGCATTACCAGAACCTAATTTTCTCGAGAAACGTTGTCCTGTTCATTTTGCTATCATTTTGAATTTATTCAATGATGAATTAATTACTTTTTAACCACTGTATTTCCGACTGATGCATCTGCTTTAAACCACATTAATATTATATTTTGCATCCGCATTCTCTCAGTCTCACAAACTGTCAAACAACTGACAGTTCCTGTCAAACGCCAATTTAATTTCAAAATTGGAAAAAAGTATATTATAAAAGTACTAAGAAGGTTTCCTACAGAGAACGGTCCCTTACCTGACTACCATTGGCATTGAAAGTATTGGCATGCAGATTATTTTATAGATTTTTTTCGAGCTTTCAGAAATAATTTTCAAAAATATTTTTAAACATTTTTTTGTCTATTACAAATTTGAAATCAATATTCAAAGTATGGACTACAAGACAACGTCTGTCGGGAAAGCTAGTTTGTAATAAAAACGATTACTCTATGATTGCGTAACTTAAAAAAAAAAGCTCAAGAGATGGCGATGTAGTGGGAAATAAGTCACAAATATTAAATATGTTACGTTACTTTAAATATCGTAATAGACTCCATTAAAATGAATCTATTGTGGTAATATAGAGATAGGTACTTTGTATACTAATTTATTATTGATGGAAGCAATGTGCAGATGTCTATCATTTGAAGATAGCGTTGTTGATAGTGGTATCTCTTTGCTTGGTGAGATTGTCATTTTACTATAACTCATTATCATCAACCATGATGTTGAATTTTAGAAAGTATTTACTAGAAAGAAATTAAAATTAGGTAACTTTTCGTAGAAATGATAAGATCAAGATCGTCGTACATGAGGAACACGGCCAATATGATGAATTGCATGTAAAAACGTTGAATATGTTGTTAGTATATGCATATTCGACGTTTTTCCTTGCGGCGCGTCATAATATATTATCCAAGGATTTGTCCATTAATAGAAGTTAATAAAGGATATAACAGTTTATGAAAGAAAATGTTTAAAATCTTCGGTAAGTATTTGAGAAGGTAAAGGTGGAAACCCTTTTTAAATAAAAATTAAAGACAGACAAAATTATCGGATGGTTGGAAGAAATTGCAACAATTCTTCATTATTATTATGATAAAAATAAATAAATAAATATTATTAAAATCGATTCAGCCGTTGTCGAGTAATAAATGGTGTGACTAACCCGACATTCTTTTATATATTTAGATTGAATAGGCCACAAGCTATAATCAGACCAAACTTAAACCGGCTTTGATTTTGGTCTGATGATAGCTAGTAGCCGAAACCGGTAATTAAGAAATAAATGCTGGCGGCATGAGTTTGGGAAATGTCCACGAAAATTAGAGTTTAATTAAGGCGGTAACACGAAAAAAGGACACATCGATTCTCGACGTTCTTCATCAATGTAAGGAAATATCTAAGCTTTAAGCGTCATTTTCATCGGCATCTGATATTTATTTATTTAAATCACATACGGCCATTAGGCCAATTACAAAACAATAACATAAAAATCATACACATAAGAATTTTTCTTTTTAAAAAACAATAAACAATACAAAATAGATACCCAGATAAAAATTCCAAAATCATTAAAAAAGTAAAAAAATATAATAGTTAGCTATGAAATCATCTATTCCCATTCATCTATCGTGATCATATCACCATTGAAAAACAATAAAATAAAATAATGAAATAAAATACGTTGTTAGTTAAAAAAATATATTGAAAATCATTCAAACAAAAAATAGAAATAGAAATTTAATAGGTATTACTACCGATATAGAAAAATAAAATAATAAAATCAAGAATAAATAATTTTGGACACATTAAAACCTCATTCACTTTACATAATATGGTAGAACAAAAATCTCTTTGAGGAAAACATGAAAATAAAATCTTACTTGAAAACAACCATGAAATAAAAAAAAAATAACAATAATAAGCAGTTAAATATAGCAATTTCATCAGTAAGAGTGCCTACCCGAGCCAACAACAGTAAATGAAAATATTCCTTTATCAAACAGACAACATTTCATACAGAAACACAATTCTCCGAAGCCAAGAAAACATCAACACCAATTTAACAAGAATATCCTATTCTTTAAAAAGAAAAAAAAATCATCACAAAACACAATATTACCTACGTACACAATAAAAAACAGTGTTCCTGTTTGAAAAAAGCTAAGCCATCCAAAAACCTAACTTGCTGAAAAACATGACGAACGAACGAACCATATTATTTACACACGAACCCAAAATTCCGTCCTCATATATAGGTTCCCCTATAATTACACAAAATCAGTCATCTTAAAAGCGGGAAAATGTATAGACAGTGATTAAAACTAAAAACAAACAAAGAAACGAGAGCCAAATCTTCTTCTTCTTCAGCCATCTCTCCACTGCTGGATATAGGCCTCTTCCATTCCTTTCCACTCTCCTCTAGAGGAGAGCCAAATAAATAGCAACAAATAAGTGGAAGGATCAGAATCAAATTGATATGAGATGGATATGAGAGAATGTGCAGTTTTCAAAACAACACACACAATAATACAACCGATCACGAGGAAATATCTGCTAAAAATGCTCCAAATTAATAAAAAATCATGAATTTATATACTTAAATTATCGTTTTTTCTGCCCTCTATTATTGAAATATAAAGCTGATTTTTTACATTAGATTATTAACAATATGACGGGTCGTTTGAAAAACACTTCTCCGAAAAAGGGCACTTATATTCATATGCCCTTCTGCCGGCTGCAGCCTCAATTAAATCTGTACTCCTATTCCGAATACTACTCACTTACGTAAGTGAGATAGTCACGGGAATTTTATATGGGCTGCGGAGCTTTCCGAAGTATTTTTTAGGGTTGCTAAACACGTTTCTATACAACATTTTGCTATATCACGCTAGCGTAAATGTATGATAGGGGTACTGGTAAGCTATACGGAGTTTAACTTTTATTTTGTTATCTTATCCCTTAACGAATTTAGTAATAATATAATGCACATAAATTTTGTTTGTACAATTTCGCTTAGAATGAATGTGTGCATGATTTTACATGCATTGTGTTTCAAGCGATTACACAGACTTTCATACATATTTTGTAACAATATAGATAGGTGCGAGGGGAGTTCAAAGTATAAGGCCATGTCCTAGGTTGTCGCATGAACACGGACGCCCTGTTCAAACATATTAAAACATTGTGTGAACCTAACTGGGCAGACGGACATACGTAAATTCGATCGTCCGATGGGTTCCTTATATGAAATGATGGCGCGTTGCTCTGTTGTATCGATAATTAATACGACACCTACTTGTCAAAAGTTCTTACTTACTAACATTCATATTTTATTCTTTATGTTTATTGTAATATTATTAAGTGATTTGATTTGTTTTTCGTTTGTTTGTGTCTGTACTCTGATTGGCTTAAAGGTAATTGTATACTGTAATGACAATTAGGGATATATTAGGTAATAAAAAAATAAAAAATATTTGTTTGCGTTGTCAAGGAAAGTGGACGCGCGATGGCATTTTTTCATCGTAAGATCACAAAAATACTTTGTAAATCCACTTTATTAATATTTTAACAAAAAATATGTCAAAACGTTTTGGATCCTCTCAGATAAACTTCAGTAACTATACTAATTAAAACCATTACAATAGAAGGTTAGGACTTGTTTTTTTTTACAAAAATGAATCTGTGCTCACTCAAAGTGAACACAAATACACTCTTTGACTCTTTCACAGTAAGCAACTTTAAGCTTGTGTCGTGAGAGAGGAAGATGTTCGGCACTTGGGAACGAACCCACGACGTCCCCACGAAACAGTGCGAAAGCCGGCGTTGTAACCGCTAGTCTACCAACCACTTCAATTTATTGTTGCAGTGGAAAGGGGTGGGGATGTGCGGTGTGGGAGACAGGGAGTAGAGGGAGGGGCTAATAATAATAGCTTATTTATAAAGCTTTGAGCATATTCACGAAATTTTATGAATGTCACTTCATCTCTAATATAAATTAAAGGCGGGTTAGTGCGAACACTTATAACTCGAGATCAGCTCGACAGATTCTTCTGGTGTTTGATTTATTGGATTCTCCTCCGCTCCGGATAACAGAATAACTAATAAAAAGTTGAAAAAATGGATAAGAAATGGTGTAAATTACAATATTTAAGTTAGTATGGAACGGTTACGGTAGTTCCCTCTCATTCTCGCATACGTCATTGTAGTACAGTAGCCCATTCCACTTACTCCATCGCAAAATTTTCATACAAAGTCAACTTGATGTTATTATTTTATTAGCTTAACTCACTCGAATTAATTTTGTATTGATTTATAGGGGCGCAGTGCACATTATGCACACTAACGGAACCAAAAAGTTGCTATATTTTGAACACCCCTCGTACTATTATGGTTCATATTGGAAGATAGCTTTTGTACTTATGCTGTTATCTCACCTTACTGTACGTAAGATGGACAGTGAGACAGTGAGATTTTTATGTTAACCATTACAGAAGTTCTATTCGTGAAAACATGATTTGTTTAATTGCTTATATAATATAACAAATAGTTATTTTTTTTTATTTTAGTTTTTTAAAGTAATGGTGTTGATTTGAAAATGAGTGAAATTTAAATAGAGTGTAATAATATTTTGTTACAATTATAATAATTACGCATATGTACATTCAAGTTTAATTTTCATAAATTTAAAAACAAAAAAAATTTTTTTTTTGTTAAATTTTTTAAGTAAAAATGGAAGTGTTAGATGTTGAAGAAATTCCCGAAAGAATACCTTGTTTAAGAGGTATGGAGAATGGCGAAAAAACGTGAGTTTAAGTTTTTTTTTTTTTTCAATAAATTACCTCGGTGACTTTTCACCCACAACTCTACAATTTTCTTTTTATTGAAATGAATCTGGACTTAGTCATAATGAACACACTTTTGATATCTTTCAAACTAAGCAAAGGCTTGTGTCGTGAAAGAGGATGATGGTCGGCACGGGGGATCAAACCCAAGACCTTCAATTTGAAGGTTGACAACTGAACAGGTAGGTTACTAACAACTACAAAATATGTACTGAGTGTTTGGTAGACCGTTGGAAAAACTGGTGTGGAGGAGATCTTTTGGAAAATATTTTGGCTACTCAAAATTTACTATGGATGGTCCTTTTGTTCAGGATTTTTTTTGAAACGAAAAAAAAAAGAAAAAGGCATCTATATCATACATAACAAAAAACTAAAAGTTAGTCGCTATCTCAAGTGAACTAAGTATTTTCGTACATTAAGTCTGTACGTCAGAGGTTGAGTTGTGTTAAGTCCAAAATTCTGTACGAAAATTTTGGACTTAAACTTAACACACCTCAACTCTGACGTACAGAAATTAACCATTGTAAGGCCATAATGATGTTTTTGTATGAAAATACATAGTTTACTTGAGATTGCTACTTTCATTAGGTTTATATTTATTTATTTTTCTATCTTTTAAGATACGCTATATACACGTGTTGTATACCGTTTGAAAGAAAATACTTCACTGAAGTTTTTACGAAATTTGAAGAAATGAATAATTTTTTTTGAATATTTTTAAGTGAATTTAAATAAAAGGAAATTTAAACAAATAAAGCAAATATGCATTCGCGTAATCATTCGAGGGCTTACAACCATGATGCACCAACTAAATTTATGAGAAATATAACGACGTTTTGAAGAAAATATTCAAAGAATACTTTTCAAGTATGTAGGTACAAATATTAAAATTGAAATAATTAAATATAAATTAGTTCATTTTGGCTGAAACATAAAGGTTTTGTATGATTTAATAAGGATTGAACTATATTTTGATAAAATAAATAATTAAAAAATAAGGTACCTATTCTTCATCAATAACTCGAAATCATTCAAATGTGATGTAGCGCATCTCGGTTGTTAACACTCGCGTTGCCCGGCTACTATTTTGTTTGTTTACAAAATTTTGCGTGAAATGTCATCTTCATACATAACAAACGCGGATCAAATATTTTTTTTATAAATTAAAAACTGATCAGTGAATTATATGTACCTAATCTTACGATTAACGAATTTTTTATAAATGAGACGGTTAATGTTCCAAATAGTCTCTTCTATATAGCATACCAGTACCTGTATTCAAAAGCGATTCTCGCATTCGATACTTATACACGTTTTCCATACAAAATGTATCGTGTAATACTCACTTTACTTCCGTGACATCTTTCGATAAAACTTAGAATAGGGGTACGTACAGGTTTTCCAACACTACAGCAAACATTCTGTATATCAGTTCGTACATTTTTGTCAAAGCCGTTGGTCTAATATACCAAACAATAGGTACATATGTGTTTTTTTGTTTTTCTTTAGTCCACTTACTATAAAAATCATAATATAGCCTAGGTTTTCCGACTCTTGAGGATCCTCTTATAGATCCTTGACGATGGCATTCTTTGCACACGTCCGGCCTACCTCAGCCTTCGTTGAATCTGATTCTTAAGGTTGCTCCATCACTCACGAGCCCCAGGATTTATCGCCACACTCTTCTCTCAAATGTATCCCAGCAGATATTGCCGTCATTATCCACGCTTCATACCAATAATATGTTACCGCTGTTCTTATAATTAATTGAAGTTTTTGCCAGCCTATTTCGCCGACTTTCATTCCGAAGGTCATGTGTTGGATCCCCGATGTTCCTCTATCACAACCACAACACAAGCTTTTGTTTAGTGTTGAAGGTGTCAAAAGTCTTGCGTTCACATTGGGTGATTCAATTTGATTATTTTTAAAATTAAATTATTAAGTTATTCTCGTCAACTTTGGTGATGAATATTACGAGGATGAGAAGAAATAGAACAAAAATTACGCATAGATTCAATTTGTAGAAAAAAAATATTAAATCTAGTAGGTTATTACATAGAAAAGAGGTCATAAACATTGCGCAATGGAGAGCTCTTGTTGCCTCCCCATGCCCCTAAGTGGGACGTAAAGGGAATTTGGATTGGATTTTGATTACATAGAAAAATCTACTTTAAAGAAAATATCCCACAAAGGTACTTAAATTTAAAAAAAGTAAATGGATGAATTATTCAATTTCAAAAAGTTAAAGTCCCCCTGTACATATAATAAATTTAAGTTATAACGCAGTTTCTATTAGTACCATTGATAGAGTATAGACCACTGTGTTACACAATGAAAATAAATATTTTACATTACTGATTGACATTTTTTCACTTTCGCAGAGACCATAACAATATTAAAGAACTTCCGGAAGAGAAAAAGAGAGGTTGGTATGCTAATATGACACTGGAGCCAATGTGGTTTGGGGTGACGGTGTCCTTCAGCATGGCAATGGTTGGCTTCAAGAATCTGTTTTTAGAACGAGCATGTCTCAACGACTTAGGATACTCTTACGAGGAGTGCCGCGGAGTTGATGGACATCCTAAGCCAGAAATTGAGGTGCGTACCTACTGCGTATCCATAATACATAGAGGAGTGCATTAATATATATGTGAATTTCTATTTACTAGTGGTCGACCAGTGCTCGAAATTCGACCATAATTAATTTAGATTATAAGTTTTAACATTAGACTGAGCGAGTGCTATTTTCAGTCTAAACTTATAATCTAAATTGCTCGCTCAGTCTTTGACAATGGAACCTTAATAATGTTAAAACTTATAATTTATATAAGTTATGGTCGAATTTGGAGCACTGGTCGACCATTAGTCAAAATAAATAGATGAGTACGTTCGTATATATGTTAATATATCTCTTCAATTTATTTTTCACACTTTCCCTCACTACTAAACAAATATTCTCTGTAACTCTTTTCCTTTCTTCCGGGAAGGTACCAGCAAAGGTGTGTGAAGGTACACAGCAAGGAACAAGGAAATCTGGGTATATCAAAAGAGTAGAATGATCCATTTTAAAATAAAAAGAGTCTTGTATAGTTCTATCAGAGATTTTTGATATGGCATTGTGTACAAAAGAATTGTGTAATTGTTTACATTGAATTGTACAAGACTCATTTTCATTTCAAAATTTTAAATATACTGGAAAAATAATTATTTTAAAATCATAATCATAGCTTTTTGAAAACAAAAAACCAATCCAGATATGGCAAATCAAAGATAATATAAATATACCTAGTGTAGTATGTTAATTGGCGAAAGCGGCACAATGCGCGTGAGTTATCCACACTCCCTAGACTTTAAACTACCCCTTGCAGTTGCTTAAGGTATTGCTTAACTTTTTGTCTAGATTAAGATGCATCACTGGCTAAGCATCTTTTATTGATAACATTTCTGACTTAAGCTTTACTTAAATTTTAATCTTGTGTTATTTATAAGACGCATGATAAGAGAAAGGGTAGCAAAAGATTAACGAGTTAAGTCACGATTAATTACAGCGTAATTTGGGAAGCCAGAGGTAAAATTTTACTTTACCTTACATATCCACGTTCTCTCCATGGTGGTGCATTTGTGTTTACCGCAAGGTTTCCATGAACTTCTATCCGCTCCCTCCCGATATTCTGCAGGTCCGTGATTAGGCTGGTACAAAAGCACGGTCTCCATCTTTAATCATCTATCAAGTTTTATTTTCAACGAACGCTATAACGAACAAGATCATACAATTTAATCTTCCTAAAAGGTAGCTAAGAATAGTTTCTGTTATTGCCTATATTCGTTAGCAATAGAGGTGAAATGCTTACCAGTTTCTGACTTAAATAATATTGATTGTTTTTTAATGTTTATTTTTAGATAGAAGCCCAACGAATAGTGACATCCCTTTCAGTATTAGCAAGCTTTGTTGGCGGCTTCATCACCAGTTTATTGATGGTCTTTCTGGGTCCCTGGAGTGACAACAGTGGAAGGCGGAAACCTTTGATAATACTACCTGTACTCGGCATGCTGGCGTGTTCTTCGAGTATGCTGTTAGTCCAAGCTTTCCCGCGTCTGAAAACAGCTTACGTGATATATGCTGAAGTTATTCCTTTATCACTTGGCGGGAATTTCTCTCTGCTTATCATGGCTGCGTTCAGTTATTTGGGTGATGTGAGTATTTTGGGTTTTTTATTATTTTCCTTGTTAGTTTATATACAGTGTTCAACCGTCACTGCTATCTCATTAATTTATGAAGGCATAAGACCTAGCACAATCTCGTGCCACAATATTTACATAGATGCTAGGTCTTGATAGTTTTCTTGAAACAACATTGGTTTCTTTACAAGTTGAAAACACTAGTACATAATGCAATCTTGTTACCATACTAATGATGTACAGATGTGAAACGTGGACATGGACAAAAAATGAAGATTGTATAAATGCAGTAGAGATGAGAGCTCTACGAAAAATATGTGGAAAAACTCTGTGGGATATGGAAAGGAATGAAAATATTAGGAAGGAATGTGTTATGGAAGTTAGTGTGGTGACAAAGATGAAAGTCAATAAGTTGAGATGGTCTGGGAATGTGGAAAGAATGGATGAAAACAGAATGAGACAGATAATAATTTATACCGAGAAAGACGTGGATCGAGCATATCGATCCCGTCTTCAAGTAAGACCAGGCCAGAGTAAATGTGGGTTGTTTGCATGTCAGTGGAAGAAGCGAAAAAAGTGCATGTGCTTGGATAGAAATTATTGGAGGATCGTTCTCTCTGCCTACCCCTTACGGGACACAGTGGGTAAAAAAAAACAATGAACAGTAAATGATACCAAGTAAAAGGACGATACATCTAATGTAAATGCATAGCAAATAGATAAAAATGCTATGACTATTTTTTTTATTTATAATCACACACGGCCATTGGCCAAAGTCAATACACTGACTCACTTTTGCTGTCTCATCAGCGATTTTACTCAGTCCCAGAATATATCACTGACAGGTGCTAAATCATAGACAAAAAACATTTAGGTCTTGTCGAGATAGCACAACTAAATTGAAGGTGATCAGTACTGCTTGGAAACCAGTATATTTGGAACGTGTTGTTGCAGTATCTGGATCTGTAGTTTGGAACAGGCTTCCACAGACGATCAGAGAAACGCACGATATATCCCGTTTCAAGAACCAACTGAAGAATTTTTTTTTAAAGAAATCACTCGAAATAATCCACACGCAACCATAAGCCCTAGTCTGCAGACATCGCCATTGAGATGGAACTCTGTACAAGTTATCCAAATAATGATACTAATTCTTCGTTTCAGATCTGCTACAAGACAGGTAGATGCACCACGACGGTGATGGGAACTAACACGGCCTTCATCACACTTTTCATTGTCATTGGATCCTTGCTTGGCCCCGTCCTCTACAGATCCCTGGGTTTTGTGGGGCTGTTCGGAGTTTCGGTACCATTAGAGGTGACTGTCATTTAGAATATATATATTAGAATTCATGTACCTACCTGGGAGCACCCATTAACAACAATATATTAAAAAAGAAAACACGAGTCTCAATTTTGTAATACTACGTTTACTAACCATTGAACCTTAGGATAGGATAGAACTCCGTATAGGAAGAAAACAGTAGCTTTTGAAAGCCGGTTAGTGGAAATAAACGCGCTATTACAAAATTGATACTCTTTTTTTCTAATCAATCAATCAATCAATACTTTCTGTCTGACCCCATTTAGGGGTAAACAAAAACCCTCCACCACGCTCAATCTTGCCCGACTTCAATGATCTTCTCCCAAATCATGTCCTAATCCCTCAGCTCTGATTCGAAGTAACGGATCACGGCGTGAGAGGGTCTTCCGGGAGAAAGAACAGCGCTCTGTAATACGGCATCTTTACCCACACACGACATGTCCCAGCCAAGTCCATATCTTCTCCATAACGGTAGAAGTGATGGATTTCGCTGGGTGCGCCGGCGTATAGCGTTGTTCGTGATGCGGTGGTATCATCTTCTACCCAAATTCTCCCGAAGCACTTTCTTATCAGAAATGGAGTATTGTGTATTGTAAGTACTGTATAGGCATAGGCAAGAACACTCAGCGCTGTGTGCAAATTGTTCTTAAATCTCTTTAGCTTTCCCTCATGCTCTCACAGCTATAGCAAAACATAAGCTAGATTCTGAATTATTATCAGCGCCTTGAAAAAATATTACAAATTTCGCAACATTCAGAAAGCCAGAGAGGCTGCACTTTGCCTGTTACTGATTTCGTTTTCTAATGAACTGCGAGAGTTCTGCCGGTCTAGACAAATTCAAATTGGCGTTCGACTACAAACGAAGATTTCGCCAATTTATAGTGTGAAAAAATGAACTGTCCACTGGAACATGTAAACAATTATTTAAACCAAACAAAGATACTTATATAAAAATATAAAAAGCGGACAGTTAATTATCTTCCTACTCTACATTGTCGAAGAATTCGTTTGTAGTCGATCGCCAAATGCAATTTGTCTTGGTCCACTGTTGTTTGAAAATACACACACGCATTCCCAATACAGGTAACGCGTAAAGTTGTCAATTTTGACTGTTAACAATACAGAATGTCAACACAGTGATACTGATCTGTCACTTTTTCAGAACTAATTTTTTTCTAATTTGTGGTAATCGCGTCGATCGTGTAAAATGTATTATCACCACTGATTACAAATAATGACGGTTATTCTGAAATGAAAAACAGACGATTGAGTTGCGTCGTATCCAATTTTTATTGAGACTTGACATTTCTGTATTCTGAAAATGTTTTATTCAATACATTAGATGCGTAACTACTTGCAACCGATTCTAAGCAAGAGCTTCTTGCGTTGAGTTGGAACGTGAATTTGAAAATACCAGTCATTATTAGAGAACTTTTTTGAATGCGCAGAACCGAAAATTGGTTCCTATATTAAACAGTCACGTGACTGAAGATAACTTATCAATAATTTTTATTTTTTTATTTTTATTTATTTATTTATATAAAGAAATACAAACATTCTTACACAGCATATCTGATTACCCAACTAGGTGAGACCTGTTCCAGGGCAATCCTATAATACCTACCTAATTCATTTTACTTTCATCCACAAGCACAAGACAACACAACAAAACACATGTGTACTTTCTATAACTCATTATATCGTCGTTGTTAGGGAAAAAGTCACTAACTACATTTTTTTCACAAAATGGTTTTTTTCACTATTTGTATATAGAATAAAAATCTCTATTAGGGAAAAAGTCACTAACTACGCCTGATCGCTTAATTACGGCGTAAAACTACCATAAAACTCACTAACTTTAAAAATTATAAATTGTTTTGTATGAAAAACATCATCATATTATGATTTAAACATAAAACTCCTCTGCACTAAAAAAATATCAAAAATAAAAAATCGAATATCACGCACCGCTACCAACAAACGTCACATTTTGTATGAGTTTAACAGCAGTCACGTGGTACATGTTGGAACTTCTCAAAGATTATCACCGGGTATCGGCAAGTATCTCTATCCTAGGCAAAACATTGAATGCGGAAATGAATTTTTTATTGATTTATATACTTTAAGTACTTAGTGTCATGAACTCAAGGAATGTAATTATTATGAAATAAAAAAAAACTGTGATAAAAATGCAATATTCATACCTAAAGTGGTTCCAATTATCAACCTATTGACATAAAAAATAGTCAAGTCATACATACCTACTGTATTATAATAATAATGTACATACATACCTACTAATAGATATCATCGAACGTTGCCCTGAACAAATTCTCGTGTTTTTATTATCATCTCTTTTCTATTAATTAATCAAAAATCGAACATTAGTAATGAATTTTTAGAGTGATTAGTTGTTACATATTCTTTAAGATTTAGTCCTGAAAAATGGTCACAAGAATCTAGACATAATTAGAACGTTGTGCACCAACAAAGCCAATAGGCAATAAATATGAGACATTTACAAAAATGAATATATTCATATCCTGGCGCCAAATATATGACAGCAGTCGCAGTCTTTAAATTTAGTTGCTCTCTTGTTCTCAATAATTTCCAACTTTTATCATAATATTTCATTGATTATTATAAATATCTACTTGTTGCATACATGAGATTTTTCGACATGTTGAACATGTTGAGAATTCTCATGATTCGAGTTTCGGAGACATAAACATTACCACCTAATGGCGAACGTTGTTAACGTAAAGTGATCACACTAAGCCAGCCTTCGAAATAACGGTAGAAGACGGTCGTAAGCCCGTAGTGGTTTTTCCATTTAAAAATCGAACATTAGTAATGAATTTTTAGAGTCATTAGTTGTTGTTACATATTCTTGAATCAAAATTAGAATTTATGTCATTTAATATAAAAATAGTTAGTGTTTCTGTTTCTACCCTTTATAAGGGCTGTTAATTATTTTAATAAACCTATTTTTTATTCATTACTAGTTGTCCTATAGTCCTTACTATGAATATATTTGAATGTCAAAAAAAATATTTCTGAAAGTTCGGAAGCAAGTCTATAAAAAATCTGCATACCAATATTTTGAAACTCAATGGGTGTCAAGTAAATAAAAATTGTGTTGTTATAGAATTTTTCACAGATGGCGTTGTTGTCAGTAAATCCGTTCCATACTATCTTTAATATTATATTTTATTTATATACTAGCTTACCCGCCCGTCGAACTTCGACCTAACCCAGAATAAAAAATAAATAAGTACAGTTTTTGACATAAAAACTGAAAAATTAAATTTAATTCATAATATATTGCATTATGTAATAACTATTGTTGATTCTGATGCGGGATGATGTTCGACGGGCCATTAGTTTGTAATAAAAACAATTCCTCTATAGTTGCATAACTTTAAAAACACCCAAGAGATAGCGGTTTAGTAGCAAATAAGTTACATATGAATCGAGTTACATTATTGTATATTATGTTGTTGGATGAATACACTCCATTGATCCCAAAATTTACCGAATTATTGTGGTAAGATTATTTGCTAATCCATTTTTCGAACTTTATAATAATTATTCTATTATCCGAAGCTGAGGCTGAGAAGAACCCAATAAACCAAGCATCAAAAAAATCTGTTTAGCCTATCTTGAGTTATAATCGTTCGTACTAACCCGACATTATTATAGAATATTTTCTCAAAGGAAGCTTTAAAAATTTATTTGCGCCAAAATACATAACAGAACTGTCAAATAGATTTAAAAATGTCAGTAAGCAAACATTGATTTTCTCTTGCAGATAACTTCGCTCCTATTCGCCATCATGATGGTAAAAGATGTCAACATTGCCGAGAAAGTTCCCAACATATTGGACTTAACTCTGCCCTTGCAGGCAATCAAGTGTGTTTTCAAGAAGAGGGAAGGCTATAGGAGGCTAATAGTGTTGCTGATGGTCATAGTGCCCTGTTCTCATTCTGTCACTTTTATTAGTAAGTTCTACTACAAGGTCTTCTCTAGGGGTCCAAGGAAATGTTACGCGCAATATAAGAGCATTTAATGCCTCTTAGCCACTGCATTCCTACTCGACTCCTACCTACAAGCGGTGGACCCTGTTATGGTCTGGGTTCCTACGGATACGCCGCTACTATAAACAGCGGTGAACATGTCAGTTGAGAACAATGTCAATATTGTTTCCGTAGTAACAAAAAACATTGTCATATAATTTTGAAAGACGCCGTCTTGTCAGATGACGGATCGTTACCTAGGAACCCACTGCATTATGCTTCTTTCATTCCTGTTGTAGAAACTTTTTTAGTGTATTAGTTATTAACTGGTTCTTAAGTTTAATTGAATCTGATAGAGTCCTTTTGATTTATGTCCCTAATGATTGATCCAAAAGAAGCTATTAGTGTTTAAGGCATTTTTTAAGTTCTATATTTATTTATTTTAAAGATGAACACTGCTCAACATTACAGTGTTTGACCTTTTCGGTGAGCAGAAAATGAAGTCATATATAATAGAATGAATAAAACTAATATTGAATTGATATGTACTATTCTAGATGAAGGTGCTATAACATATCTTTACACAAGGAATAAATTCGGTTGGACTGAAATAGAGTTCGGAATTTATTCAGCGTTGAAAAGTACGGTTTTGGTTTTTGGTAAGAACTGCATATTTATAACCTTTACAAGTAGTATGCATAGCCATTTGCTTTGTTCACAAATACACATTATTCAATAATCAATGTGTTGTTTATCAACAACAAAACAACAACAATCAACAATTCTAGAGTGGTTAAAACAATGAGAGCATCCCATGTATCTGAAACAGAACTATTTCAAAATTTCACTCACTAGTTAAGTTTGAATTATGCAATGGTTTTCTAGAAAAGGCAATCGAACGTCCGGTTTACAAAGCAATATCTAATTTTCAATTTGACTAACTAGTATTGAAAAAGTTTATGAATTTACCCTTATTACTAAGTCCATAAATTGTATTTCAATTGGCATCTTGTTTACTGGGGTAGGTATCCAAGCTTCGCTGATCGACACTAAACGTCAAGATTACATGTCTTTTTCTCGCTTTCATTATTTTACTGCCAGTGAAAGAGATAAATATGTAATGCTTTGTACTTAACTTGTCTCAAAGATCACGGCGTTCGTAGTGTTTCGGCTGCTTTTTTTTCTAGGAATATTAACCGTAAAATAGTAGTATAACAGTTCCTTTAAATGTATTTGAATATTGTGATGAATGAAGTGTATCATAGCAACAAACATTTAAGATGACGTAGAATTCTTCATATGCTGAAACGACTAGTAATAATGTCTTAAATGTTAATAATTTGGTAATTTAATATGTTTTTCAGGTAATTTTATAATCGTGTATTTATTCAAAAGAAAGATGCAAATGAAAGACGAAATGATCGGACTTTTGGGAGCTGTCTCCCAAATAGTAGCCACCATCGTCCTACTCTTCAGTTACAAATCATGGATGGTGTTTGCTTGTAAGTGTTAAATCATCATTCTTTCCCATTTTCTTAGAAAAATTCGCGATTCTTTGTATTAAACAAAGTACATTTCTGCTCTTTAGACAGCATCAGTGTTGTATTCATGAAATAGTTTTGTTTTGGCCATAAATTCAACGAGTGTGACAGAAGAAAGGACAAACCGGTGTGTGAAAATTGTAGGCAGGATGGCATTAGACGTAAAAAGTTGATCAATCACGAACATAGTGCGATGGATAAAAAAAAACTGTGGGTTTTATAACCGTATGCTAAAAATTGCAAGGGACAGAACAGAGTATTGACTTGTAATAATGATTGTAGTTTTAAATTATTTAAAAAAAATGTCTTGTGTCGGTGTAACACCCTACATAGATTGTGCACTGACTGTCCATCACTACATTGCACCGCTCTATTGTCCAGTACACTTGTGTACGGATATATTTGTGATTTGTTTGTGTGGGTTGACGCCGGCCCACCGTGTTTATCATGTCGCTGAATATTGTGTATGTATGAAACGATTCACTACAGGTGTAAAGCATGACCGCTGTAAGTTGACCTATACATTGATGCGACTTTCTGAATTTACTAATGTTGCTTTTGATGTGTATATAATATTGTTTCTAAAGAATAATTATGATGAAATAATATTGTACCTGATACCGGAATGGCTTTCAATTATATAGATGGAGAAGATGAGATTGATTGTACTATAGTAAAAGATATGAAAGAATGGATGAATATAAAATATGCTGAGGTGGCTGGGTGTGATGATTTGTGCATTGTACACTTAAATATCAGATCGATAGCTAAGCATTGGGATGAGCTTTTGTTAAGGATTCATAATGGTTTGTGTAGTGTTGATGTGTTGGTTCTGACCGAGACTTCGTTGAGCGAGGACATAGTTGGTTTGTATGGCATACCGGGATATACTACATATAGTTATTGCAGAGAGGGCAAAAGAGGGGGTGGTATAAATTTGTACATTAAAAATAGTCTTACTTTCATACAGGGATTTCCGAATTTTAAATGCTGTGAAAATATTTGTGGTAAAATTGTGTTGACAACCGGTCAAAACATCAACATCTTAGCGATCTATAGACCTCCCAATATGAGTAAACCTGCATTTGTGACGGAGTTAGAGGATTATATATCTAGGAGTTTCTCTGTTGATGATAATGTTGTACTGATTGGGGACATCAACTTGAATCTTTTGTCAGATGAAAGTATTGTACAGAAATATCAAGATGTTTTATTGGATAACTATTTTGTAAACTGTATAAATGGAGCTACGCGAGAGGTGATAGTGTGTAATAAGATAGTAAAAAGTTGTATTGATCATATCTTCGCAAGAGTTGCGAGCTTGGGTAAAGTAGGCGCTCTATCTGTACACAGTTGTATATGGCACGTAGAAATAACTGACCACTATGCAGTGGCCCTTCGAGTGTTATTCGGTAATAATAATAATATCGGTCGACACGCGACGCGCTCCACAGTGAGCGAAGGCGGCTCCGATGCCAATACTGCCATATCTCAAAAAATGTTCAGAAAATTATGTAAAGAGGCGAATTGGGAACACTTGCTACGAATCAATGATAGTAATATTTTGTACAATGAAATAAAACGAATGTTCTATGATATTTATAGGAAAAGCTCTGTTAGTAAGGTGTGTGCGCGCGGTGTTAGACCGTCTCCAGTGGCTGCTTGGGTGTCCTCAGATTTGCTTGCGAAAATAAAAAAGCGAGATGTACTGTATAGAAGATGGAAGAGTAATCCGAAGAATGTTGTTCTTGAGAGTAATTATAAATGTTTTAGAAATGTGGTAAATATGAGTATCAAAAGGGCAAAATTTTCATTTTATAATAACAAGTTTATGCAAAATTTTGGAGACGTCAAAAAAACATGGGATTGTTTGAACAGTATCTTGGGACGAAAACCGAAAAATGATTGTGATCAAATTATTAAAAAGTATTTTTCCAGTGAATGTAAAATTGATGATATCGCTAAAAAAATTTTAAACTATTTTACGGATAGTATTTCTCAGATGTTGCATGTGTGTAACCACACGGCGATCAATATTGTAGAGCCCAGTGTGCGACTTAGTATGTTCCTACCCGCGGCTACTGTCTCTGATATAAAGGGAATTGTTGCAAAACTAAAAAACACAGCACCAGGGATAGACAATATTCGGGTCTGTGATATTAAAAATAATATCGATATATTGGCTCCGACATTAACACATTTGGTAAACTCAATTATCAAGCAGGGTGTGGTGCCGGATGACCTCAAATGTAGTATTGTAAGGCCAATTTATAAAAATGAAAAACATAATGAGATAAAGAATTATAGGCCAATAAGTATTCTCCCAATTATTGAAAAAATCATGGAGAAATATCTGTTGTTAAGATTAAGTGCATATTTGAAGGAGCATAATTTAATGGACCCCTCTCAACATGGGTTCCAGGAGAACAGAAGCACTGAAACGTTACTTAGCCAGTTTTCGAGTCACGTAAATTCAGAACTAAATAATAGAAAACATGTTCTGGTGCTGTTCGTCGACAATTCTAAGGCGTTTGATACTATCAATCACGGCAAATTGTCTGATATGCTGGAGCGCATTGGAGTGAGGGGTCCTGTATTGAAGCTGTTTCAGGACTACCTGAAACAGAGAAAAATTACTATAAAAATTTGTAATCATTTGAGTGAGAAAAAAGATATTCTGACAGGTGTACCGCAGGGTTCAATTTTGGGCCCTACTCTGTATGTAATTTTTGTTTCATGTATGAGAGTATTGTTTCGCCACTGTAAATATTTTGTTTATGCCGATGACACGGCCCTTGTGGTATCGCATCGGGATGAGATGGAGGCTCGCAAATTGTTGCAGTACGACTATGACAGATTGGTTCGGTGGTCGCATGATTGCGGCTTGATTATCAATGCAAAGAAAACCAAGCTGATGCATGTCAGATCTCCAAGTATTGCAGCGGTTGGTGGGGCTCCGAAACTGGTGTCACACAACTATGAGTGTATACATAAAAATGTTGAGCAGCCCTTATTATGTGATTGTCAATGTATAGATATTGTAAATAATTTTTTGTATCTGGGACTAAATATAGACAATAGATTTAAATGGGATATACATGTTAATAGTATTTGTAAAAGGTTAAGATCAATTGCTGCTATGTTTTATAGAATAAGATATTTTGTTCCTAGGTCCACACTTATTACTGTATACAAGTCTTTGGCTGAGTCTTTGATTAGATATGGTATTGGCAGCTGGGGCAATTGCACTAATACTAATTTGAAAAGGGTAATGTTCGCACAAAAATCGATTTTAAGACTAGTAGTGGGGGAGCAGGTTTGCAACGCGGCGCGGAATAATATTTCATTATATTTTAAAAAATTGAATGTTTTATCAGCTAAAGGCTTGTTCTGGCAGAGAATGGTCCTTGACCAGTTTTCAAAAACCGAATTTAAAAATAATCCGCGACATGAGCATCACACTCGATTTAAGTATAATGATGGGTATGTGGTCCCCAAATTTAATAATAAGTACGGTAAAAGAACATTAGAATACAACGTGCCAAAGATATTTAATATGATGCCGGCATCTATTAAGGAATGCAAAAGTAAAAATATTGCAAAAAAGTTAGTCAAGGAATGGTTAATAAAGTGTGGATTTGTATATAATTAGTTGTTTGGATTAAGGTCTGAATTTAATTAATTTTGATTTTTAGTCTAAGGGTTTAAGTTTAAAGTTTGGTTCGTAAGTTTAAAATTAATTTAATTTTAATGTAGTAGTAGATTAAGTAAATTTTCTTTATATCATGTACAATTAAAGAGAACACGCCGACAAATCTTTTAGATTTGGCGTGACTCAATATGATACTTGTTTTTTTGTAAATAATTATAATATGTTCTATATTATTTCAATAAATAAAAAAAAAAAAAAAAAAAAAAAAAAAAAAAAAAAAAACTAAATGTAATCATTTTCTTGAGGATGAGGATAATAATTCTAAATGTTCAAAAAATAAATCATTAAAATATGATATTAGCAGCTATTATTCTGATAGTTTTCATATTTTTTGTCAGCTATTTTAAGTTGCATATAATCCGGATTCTACTGATCATAATCATCGCTTCTTTTTCAGCAACCATTTTAGTGGGGTTGAGCAGAGGGGTGATGATCGCAGAACGCCCAGTGCTGAACAAACAGATCACCGCTTCTGAGCAGGGTAGGTGGCATTTTACTCTCTTGTCGTCTTAGGGTGCGTTTATATCAAAAGAACAAATACCCAGAGCTGGAAAATAGAGTATATTTTCCTAATCGTTGATACTGGGCACCATGGAAACAACAACTTATAGTAGACGATGACAGTTCTTTCTGGTTATTATTTTCTTGGTCACCATATCGACGATTAGGAAAATATACTCCATTTTCAAGCTCTGGGTGTTTGTTCGTTTGGTATAAATGTATCTTAATATACTGATAACACCTGGTTTATTTTGTTTTTTTTTTTACATTATAAGACAAACAGATATCCGTTTCTGCTATTACGATTTTTTTATATGATGGAAGCAATAATCGCAAAGGATTAAACCTTTTGATGAGAATGAAAAATCATTGTTTATGTGTCTAGATAGCTAGAAGAAACATTTTTTTGTGTTTTACATGTATGGATAGTGGTTTCAAACCATGTCCGCTTTATTGCCTTTCTATTTAAACTGGTTTGGAGCACATCGGTTGAATGGTTTCCGAGTCTTTAGCCAACATAGAAACATTTCTTGTGTATTATATACTGTATAATGATGATAAACCATCAATATTGTTGTAAAGAGTCAGTGTATCAATCAAATACTTAACAATGTTATAAAATTTGAATGGTCTTGGATTGGATCCTTGGGGTACACCATATAAATATTTACATTGCCTAATTGATTTGTTTTTTGTTTTTAGGTAAAATAAACAGTATAACGGCAGTATTAGAAAAATGCGTATCATTCGTGATAGTTCCTATGTCCAACTATCTCTACAGTTGGACTCTGAAGATATTTCCTAGTGCTTTCCTGCTCATCAGTATTGTGGCTTGCATTGTCCAAATAGCTTGTTACGGAATAGTTTGCAGGCTTCCAAAAGACTCTGTCGACGAAAAAGGAAAAGAAATGGTTAAAACAGAAGTGAGCAAAGATAAAGTGTAATACTTGGATGTTTTGTTTTAAGGATCTTATTGTTTAATAAAGTACAAAGACTGCATGTTTCTATAAATAAACTTCTTTATAGGTTAATGAATTTTTATTACAAAAATATACCTGTTGGTTGGATGGTAATTTATTTCTGTATTTATTTATCTACAATTAACGGCAATTGCAGCGTGCCAAAAGACTTATTAAATATTTATCAATACCTAAGATTTTAGTTATTGACAATTTCATCATCTTTAAGAATATTTGTTTCGGAAAATAATTACTCGAGAAATGATATTGACATCGAAAAAATTGTTACAAGAGAACAGCATGCATCATTCAAGATTGGTGTCACATCATCCAAGTATGAGGGTTGAAGACAGGTTGGATCCAGAAATAGTGGCCATAAACCGATAGATATTTCTAAAAAGAGTCATGCCGACAGCAACTCTCAATGGTTAATAATTATATAAATTTAAACTATACATACATATGTACCTACACTAATGTTCCAGGATTAAATACAAAAACTCACGAATTGCAACGTACTTTCACAAAACAAAAATTTAGTGTCGCTTACAAAACTTTGCTCAACCCCGGAGTCCTAGATGCTGAAATATTTGACAAATGAGTCTTTCTACATGTATTGGAAGCTGAAAATGAAAACCTCTGGGTGAAATTGACATTACAATGGTGTAGTTTCCTTCTAATACGGATAGAGATATATTCTCAGAAAAAAACTGAAAAATTCCGCTAGTATTACAGGAAAAAATGTAAGTTTTTTGCAGAATTTCAATCTCCCATTTCGTGTTTAGCTTAAAAGCGAACACACATATTTCTTTAACTTATTTGAGCCCAGACAAATCAATGGTGTTAAGAACGAGAATAAAAGATGCTTGGATCAGATATACAATGAATACTAATACAGACACCAGCTTATCTATACTAATATATAAAGAGGAAAGATTAGATTGTTTGTAATAAAATAATGTACTACGACTTTGTAGAAGACATAATAATTATCTACAAAAAGTGTCACGACAGAATACATCTAACTATTATAGTTATACCACAATAAGTGTTCTTTTCTCAATTTAAAAATTTAATTGAAATGCCACCTCTAGAAATGGCAAGATATAAAACAATACAACATTCACAGAAGAAATATCGAATTAAAACAATATCCTTGAGCCAGTCAATGGCAGAAAGACAAATAGGGTCGTTAAACACAAAGATAAAAAAAAAACAATGTCAACATACAAAAAATATAGAGTCAAGATACATTCAGTTAGGGTTCAAAACAGTCGGCAAGCTATGTTTGAAACAACATTAAAGGGATCTTCATGAAAACTTTTTTTTTAAATAGGTGGGGCAGACCGCTAGTTAATATTAAAGAGATACGAACATCTATTAGTTGCTGCGGACAATCATCATCCGGCATGGATGTGAATAATTTGTCTCTTTGTTCAAGTAAACGTTCATTTTTATAATAATTTGGATAGAGATGTTAAAGCAAATAGATCAAGATGGAAATTTAGCTGTAGTCAACTTGATGTGTTTAAACGTGTTGTAGATGCAACAGATCGGTCTGCTTTATACATAAACAGTCTTATTTGTGTAGATCATGCTATCGAGTGTTTTATTATATTTTATTATATTTGGCGAATGATTTCCACCAGCGTTTAACATTATTGAGGTATTTGGATATCCCTAAAGGTGTTTTATCCCTGGACTTCCGCTTTGTTTACTTTACGGGAAACCTTAATCATACTGCGGTCATGACTCTTAAGAGATTTTAAAATTATTCAGGTGTACCCCAAGGTTCAGATCTGGGTCCACTACTTTTTAATTATTTTTTATCAATGACATAAATATATAGATAACTCCAAGTTCCTCCTCTACGCTGAAGATTTAAAGTCGTTTAAAGAGATTAGTTATTTGGGGGATACGGAATTACTACAAAGGGACATTTACTTGCTCGTGGAATGGTATAAATGGACAAATTGTCATATAATGTCATATACTTAAATAAGAAATTTCGTTGCATGCGACTACACCATAAAAAACTCAAAACAAATATTGGAAAGGGTGAGATGAAGGATGTGGTTATTGAATTTATTTTTTATTCAGGTTAACGGCCATACCGGCCTTTTACTTTCTTTGTATACTGGCTATACGGCCTTTCTTGGTATACCATACTTGGAACATACCATTTCGCAAGCACATCGAAGATATTGTCGACATGCAGAGCTATGACAATGCTCGTTTTCATCATTTAAAGTATGAGGCATTTTGAGAATCCCAAAACTATTAAGATATATGACTGTTTGGTGTACTCCGTCCTAGAATCTGGATCCATAATATGTATATATGGATCCAGATTTCTGTTCTGTGGCAAAGGCTCAGACTTCAGATCAAGAGGTCCCGCGTTCGATTCCCGGCGGGTCAGAAATTATCAATTTGTTTTTTCACTTGAAATTTCTACTCGGGGTTGGAATCCTGTCTCAGATTGGACGGGACCGGTTGACTGGTAGAGAATACTTCAAGCATTAAGTTCCGCCGGTTAAACTGACACCTATGTATAGAAGAGTGTTATTTATTTTAAAACTTTCTTCTACAAAATGACTTCATAACTGTTTAACGATTTTGCTTTCCAAGTAGGTACGTGTATCTTTTTTAATTTTATGAATTATTCAAGTAAAAAGATACCGATGATTTGATTACATTATCATCGAAGTGCACACTTAACTCACTATAAGCGTCTATTACATTAAAGTAAGTAAGTACCTACACATACTTATTCTTGAACTGAAACTAAATAAGTTTCTAAAGAATATTATTGTTTTTAATCAAGTTTTTGCACATTATTTTTTTATACTTAACTGGTTTAATTTTATATAATTTTTCTCACTGTTTGTTGCGCAAAGGTTTTCACCTGTAATGCTGAATAGTGAACAATCGTTCTCCTTGTGAATTAACAACTAAATAAATTTGAAATGGAAATTAGTGTTTTGTTATAAAAATTAAAAATAATAAGTTGAGATGGTTTGAGCATGTGAAAAGAATGGATGTTAACAGAACAACAAAGAGAATTTATGAGGCTGAAAGGAAAGGTGTAAGAAGATTTAGTCAACAGAGAATGAAGAAGATTGAATAGAAGAGGCTGATTGAGAAATAGTATGTCTTTAGAAGTCGGTATGCATGGATAGAAAATAGTGGAGGTCCGAACTCTCTGCGTACCCATTACGCGACGAGCGTTCGAGTGTTGTTGTTACTGACTGTTGAGTATGTGATGTACAATAATTGTACAATAGACAGTTAGAAGGACAAAATCTTTAGATATGTACGTTTGTTAAATATTTATTTGTGATGCTGGTCAGATAAGAGAGGTAAACATCAGTAGGCTGTTAGTCTAGTGATCTTATGATGACCGAAGAGAATAATAATTATTATCGGAAGTCACTTTACGCTGTGTTATGGAAAATACTGTGGGAATAGAGGAAGTGCTGGAATTAAAAGACCCTGATCAGTAAGTATAGTTAAATATTTGCTATTCTAATCTATGTATCAACAGACTCATAAAATATAAAAACTTTCAAATGACTTATTAAATAATTTAATAATACAATCTTGTTTTTGAATAATTATTGTGGTAATAATAATTTTTTTTATTAACTAGTTGACCCGCCCGTCGAACTTCGACCTAACCCAGAAATTAAATAAATTTGATTTATTACAAGAATTAAATACAGTTTACGGCATAAAAACTAAATTAAATTTAGCTAATTATTTATTGCATTACGAGTATGTACCTAATAATTATTGTTGATTCGGATGAGGGATGAATTTCGACGGATCATAAGTTTGTAATAAAAACAATTCCTCTATAGTCGCGTAACTTTAAAAAAAAACCCAAGAGATGGCGGTGTAGTAGGAAATAAGTCACATATGAAACATGTTTTGTTATTGTACACGTTGTTGAAAGAATAGACTCAATTAAAATCAAATTTTACCGAATTATAATGGTAAGATTTAATAACAACTAGCTTTCCCGGCAGACGTTGTCCTGTAGTCCTTTACTTAGAATATTGATTTCGAATTTGTAATTTATACAAAAAATACGTTAAAACTATATACTTGAGTGTTAAAAAATATTTCTGAAAGCTTGAAAGAAATTCTGTCAAAACTCTGCGTACCAATACATATTATGAAACTCAATAGTAACTTTTATATTATTTGCTAGTCCATAGTAACTTTTATATTATTTGCTAATCCATTTTTCGAACTTAAAATAATAATTATTCTGTTATCCGGAGTGGAGAAGAATTAAAAAAATCAAGCATCATAAAAATCTGTTCATCCGATCTCGAGTTACAAGTGTTCGCACTAACCTTCTTTCTTTTAATTATAGATAAATGGCAATTACCGATACAATAACATAACGTATGCTGCAATTAATTACATACAAAGTCCAAGTTATACAACAATACCCTATAGTTGTTATAAAAACCAAAGATTTATTTAGAGTATAGACTATAATAATATAGACAGAGTAAGAGACCGCGCACATTGCAAATTTGTACTTCCGCGCACGTTGGAAGGAGATCAATCGCCGGCAGACTTCATTTGTATGAAACCAACTTTTAAGTTTGTCGAATTGATCCAACTTATGAAAACATTGGCTGGATATAGATCCAACTCTTATACCAGATCCTAAATATTGTACATATCCACGGTAACAATACTTTGTTCTGTGTATGGTGGGATCACCAAGGGATCATTCGCACTATGAGCTGCAAAGGAATGAAACGGTGACTGGAGACGTTCAGCAGCTCCAAAGAGATCAAGAAAATCTGCTAGAAAAGCGCTAATATTTATTTTTTACCCATCACGTCATTTTCCGAAGGGGGTAGGCAGACAGTACGGACTTTCATTCTTTCCTATCCAAACAAACCTCTTTCGCTTCCTCCAAACGCATGACATTCCATACATACATACATGCTCTTCTTTTCCTTTTGCTCCTGACTTGGCCGCTTGGCCCTCCTGTAAGACGGCACCGATATGGTCCGACCATGTCATTCGAGGTCGGCCTCGTCTGCGTGCACCCTTTTTTCAGATTTATATATCCTTTTAGTCATTCTCTCTTCGTTAATTCTCTCTATATGCCCAAACTACCTTAATTTAGTCTCTTTCCGCATATCCTACGCAGTGATCTCATTTCCACAGCATTTATTCCATCTTCCAGATTTTTCGTCCATGTCCAAGATTCACTCCCATACATCATGGATGATATCAGGATTGCATTGTGAATCAACGTTCTTAGAGGTCTATTTCTCATTAGAGGTCTAAGTGCACCGCCAACCCTTCTACCAGCCAGTTTCCTTTTTTAAATCTCCTTTTCACGCCTTTCATCTCTGTTAAATAGACTACCTAAATAGACATACCTACTCATCCACTTGTTCCAAGTTCTCCTCATTCACTTTCACACGCTAATAACGTAGCTAGGATGACTCAAGAAAAAATCTTGAACTTAGCTGGTCTGTTTTGTTGCATCCTTCATACTCTTCAGACCTTATTTCAAAGGATTACCACCTTTCTGTTCCTTGCAGATTTATTCTAATGGAAAAACCTTCATTGCAGAACAGCGGGTCAGTCAAAACCAGACAAATTGCATGAGGAGGGAATTGATTTAACACAAACGTCAATTGTGACTCGACCTGATATTTAGATACTCCCAGAGCTGCTGTATCACTCAACATTCATTTTTTTTTTAGGAAAAAAGATGAAACTGTTATCGAATCAAAATCTTTTTTGCACAACATAACCCTGGAGCCCTGGTGGTTCGGAGTAATGATGCCAATAGCTATAGAAATAGTCATTTTCAAGAATATCTACATAGAAAGGGCGTGTTTGATCGACTTGCAACTTCCAACCAACTCGTGCGATATGCTGTCTGCACTTGATCCTGACATAGAGGTATGCCCAAAAATATTACACTATATAAAGAAAGGATAACGATTATACTATAAGTTGAAAGGAATGTAGGCCAGATTTACAAAAAAAATATTTGAATCCACCAAAATTAATAATAATTATTGATTAAAATTTACTTAACTAGATTATTTTGGAATGGATGCTTTTATGAAACAAATGTATAAGAGAACATCAATTGTAATATATGAACTTTAATTGAATGTAGGTAGGTATCATGTGAATCTACATATATAAAAAAATGATTTGTCATTCCACAAAGTATATAGTTTTTAAGTCACCTGTGACAATGAAGGACCTGTGCCTGCGAAACTATAGTTCATTTTTTCTAAAGATAGAGTACCTACTAGAAAAAATTCGGCATGTTCCTATTTCATGCTTTTCGTATATAAGAAAGAGACACAACACTTCTATAAGATTTAGTCTGTGTATAATATTATCTAACAATTTATACTTTATGAAATCTGGAAGTTGGAATAAATGCTGTGGAAATGAGATCACTGCGTAGGATATGTGGAAAGAGACTGATTGACAAGGTGAGGAATGAGAATATTAGAAAGGAATGTGGAGTCGATGTTAGCGTAGTGACTAGAATGAAAGTTAGGGCATGTAGAGAGAATCAACGAGGAGAGAATGACAAAAAGGATATATAAAGAATGTAAGGTGCACGCAGACGATGCCGACCTCGAATGACATGGTCCGATCATATCGGTTCAGTCTTAGAGGAGGGCCAAGTCAGGAGCAAAAGGAATAGAAGAGCATGTATGCGGAATGTTGTGCGTTTGGAAGAAGCGAAAGAGGTGTGTTTGGATAGGACAGAATGGAAATCCGTACTCTCTGCCTTCCCCCTTCGAGAAACGGCGTGATGGGTAAAAAAATACATAAACATTATATTATATAACAAAGGAATGTATTTTTAATAATATAACCTGTTGAAGAATCAAAAATGATATAAAGTATACCTACATTTACCTACACCAGGATAAAAAATGTAACATATATAAGTTTTCGATAAAAATGAGAAGTTAATACGATAAACTGACTGCACTTCATAAAACTCGTGCAGCGTACATCGCAATCCATAAAAAACAACTACCTGCGTAACAATAGGTAATACCGCCTCTCGGCCAAGTCATAAATCTTATGGAAGTATTGTGTCTCATTCTTATGTATATAATGAAATGGAAGTATGCCGGATTTTCTAGTACTCTATCTTAAAAAAAAATGAACTAGTCTGGGTATTAAAAAATAATGTGTGGAAGAACAAATCAATATTGTTTTATTGAAATTAGTTTAGAAAACTATGACATAAAAAAAAATGTTGAAAAAAATTAAATTGATATTAAGTAATACAGAGCTTAGGGAGTTGGTCATGGTGTGGGAGGAGGTCATATGCATTGCACAGGATGAAGCGCAATGGAGAGCTCTTGTTGCCTCCTTTATATTGTATTAATACCTACATCAATTAAGTTTCTTTGTCACCTGTGACCATGCAGGACCTGTGCCTGCGAAACTAGTCACTAGTCAGGTTATTAAATAATTTGTGAAATAACAAATTGATTGTTTCAGTTTACATTACTTTATTAAAATTAATAATTCCACCAATGATGCACGTTCAATTCATTAATTTTAGTATGGAGATGGGTCAAGTTAATATAATTTATTAATAGAGGTATCTCCAGGGATTGTATATCTTATGGTTTCTTTCTTATATTACAGAAAAGTGCCCAGAAAATCATCTCTTCTATTTCTGTAAACAGCGGAATCATTAGTGGGCTGATATCATGTGTCACTGTTGTATTTTTGGGACCTTGGAGTGACAGCAGTGGAAAAAGAAAACCCTTGATGCTTCTTTCTGCTCTGAGTCACATCGTTTCTACAGTGGGCGTTCTGAGTGTTTTGTCTTTGCCAAATTTATCTGTGGCTTGGATTATATATTTGAAAGCAATACCTCTTGCTTTTGGTGGTTCCCTGACGATGTTGTCAGCTTATAGCTATTTGGGAGACGTGAGTATATATATTTATCTACTCTGATGTAAATTACCGTTTTGGTGTCTTTTATTAATAATCCCAAATGCGGGATTAAAGGCAAATTCATTAATTTACTATCGGTGGTAATATTAGTTACACCTCTACCATTTATTGTGTCAAATATATCATTTACAATATGGTTCACTTAATTAACACTAACAAATCTTAGAGTTAAATAATTAATTAAATCTACTTGCTACACAATATAAAGTAGGTAGGTACCACAGTGCATATTAGATAGTAGTAAAAATAAATATAAAAATCAAAGTCAAACATTTATATAGGAAAAACCGAAGTCAGCACAGCAATGAAAGGTCCTTATTATTTATTTTCTTCGATAAATCACATCGGGGAACAAATTCTATTCAATTGCAAAAGGAAAAGAAAATCAAGATTTACAGAAAGAACACAGCAACGGTTCGAGAATAAAACAAAACAACATAAAATAAACAGTAGGTAAATGAGCGCTTTCTTGAGCAAAATAAATAAAGCAAAGAAATTTACATAGTAATTGATAATACGTCATGGCGAAAACACTCCCCAAGCTGCATGCAATCAACTCGGCCCTTATCCTCGTTTCCATCCACATTTAATGTCTTAGAAGTGTGATCCCTCTCAAGTTATATTATAATTTTCCATAGTACCTATTTGATATTTAATTGCCTTGAATGCCAAGAAACGCCTATAGTTCAAAACATTTTACACATTCGAAGTGTAAATAGTGGAATTTTTACACGTGCAACTAATCATTTGGCCACAAGTGGTACTCCTTGCATTGATATAAGCACACATGTTTCATGGATTCATTTTTCTCACTCTATACTCAACTCGTTCTCTTTGTTTAAAAATCATCATCAAGGTTTCTGCCTACTACACCGTACCATATTATGACCGTGCTAGGACCGTGTCAGTCACGAAAAGCAATAAAATTCCCACTGAAACGGATGACACAATTCTATACCTGTATGCAACGCGTATGATAGCCATATGCAACAGAAATGATTCCCGTATGCAACGGGTATGATGCCCGTATGCAACGCATATGATAGCCTTATGTAACGGGTATGATGCCCATGTGCGTCCCGTAGTATACATTACGAGACTAAAATGCGTATTGTACGGCGTAGAGACCTTTACTAAAGGAAACTGTTGACCGAATTTCAGATATGTTATAAAACCAAAAGATGTGCAACTTTAGTAATGGGAAGGAATGGATTTTTCATATATATTACATTCGTGACTGGATGTCTGGTAGCACCAACCCTCAACAAATATATAGGCTTTACTGGGCTAGCTATTTTCATAATTTTCTTACAAGTAAGTGCTTTGAACACATGATTTACAGAAGTCAGAAATTCGTGTCAAATTGTATATTTTGGATTAATTTTCTAGATTTTTTCTGTGATCTATGTTATCCTCCGCGTAAAAGATGTTAACGTCAAAAAGGAACCTGCCAGTGTGTTGGACATAACCTTGCCCTTAAAAGCTGTTCAATGTATTTTGAAGAGGAGACAAGGCTACAAGAGGACTATCATACTGTGTATGCTCATAATACCAGCGGCCAATTCGATTATAGGGGCAAGTAAGGGTTTTCAGATATGTATATATATTAAATCGAATGGAGTTCACTCATCTTCTTATATATAAAAATGGAGAGCTATTTCCCGATGTCATCGCATCACGCCTAAACGACTCGACCGATTTCGCTAATTCTTTTTTTGTCGCGTAGGCTTTTATCAGGAGAATGTCTATTTGGAAGAAAAAAATTAAGAAAAATGCATGGAAAATTAGAAAATTAAAGAAAACTCGAAGTAGGTAACCTTACCAGTACTTTTTACCATATAATTTTATTTCTAATTTTGACAGAAATTGTCAATTGGTGCGATTGACAGAATGCGGATGGAATATACATGGTTTTAAACAGACGCATCGTTCGGAATCACATTGGTCAAATGATAATTAATTCATCACCATACAAATTCGAATTCAATATTCTTAGTTAGGAACACAGTACAAGGTCTGAAAATCACCCAATTCCCTATGAGATCCGACTTGACTTATACATAAATATAAATTGATGAATGTTAACAGACCTTTAAGGACCCTTTTTCATATTATGAGAATTCCATATAGTATCGATCATTTGAGTTTATTTTTACAGATGAAATGGCAATGCGATATTTGTACTTGAGAAATGCTTTTAGTTGGAGTGAAAGCGACTACGGTACCTTGCTGACAACCAGGCAAACTATAAACTCTATCGGTGAGTGAACTATATACATACCTAGTTTATAATAATATATTTTCTTTACGCACTTTGTATCATAATTATTTTCGCTACCTCCAAGAAACAGAGTTTCGCTGTCGGAGGTAGCACATAATAAATTATACATAGTTCGGTACATGATAATACATATAAAATAGACTGAGCAATAGCAATGCCCGCTGATGACAATTACCTGCAACGAGGAAGACCTACAATCCGCAAACGACAACGCGATATCGGTCGCGGAATACTGGAGTGGAAAAGTCTAGTCCGGACTCGAAGAAGAAGAAGAATAGACTTAAGCCTAGTACATACTTATAAACGTTTTAAACTATAATACAACATGAAGATAGTGATGAAAAACAAAAATAAACAAAAACCAAGCAGATACATACACAGAAAAAAAAAACAAAAAAAAAACGGAAAAAAAGAAATGAAAGAAAGACAACGATAAGGCATTAATATTAAATAAGAAAAAGTGGTATAGAGCAAATCAACTCAAAAATTAGAATATAAACAATTTTGTCTGCGGTTATTTCTGCTGTATCATTATTTCTTTACCTATCCCCGTTAATTGCCAACTTATTTGCGATATTTTGTTTTCAGGAATACTTCTCATTGTCAACGTTTTCAAAAAGCTATTGAAGTTCAAAGATGAAACTATTGGCTTGATTGGTGGGATCTCGGAGCTAATAGACGCTTTCGTGTTCATGAATATTAACAAAAATTGGATGTTGTATGCAAGTGAGTCTAAGCAAACATAATTTAATACATTGTCGATTTAATGGAAAATGGACATAAAGCTTTTCATTTCTTACTTACTTAATCCACGTTCGCTCCCTAAGTGGAGGATGTGGTCGTCACAAAGCCTCGCCGAGCATCTCTGTCCTGGGCTGGATTCAGGGCGTCATTCCAATCTAAGCCGGTATCCCGAAGGTCTTCTTCGTAAGCTCTCTTGATGGTGAGTCTTGGTCAGCCACGTCTTCTTGTACCAACCGGTGTATAAAATAGGCTTCCATAATCTATGGACTCGGGGGACATACGTAGGACATGGCCGAGCCAGCTCAATCTACAATTCAGGATTACTATTGTCACTGGAGGTTGCATCGTCCGTGATCGGACAGTTTCGTTTGGTTCAAAGTCGAATAACTTCACCACCATTAGGAAATTAATTTTTAATTTCAATCAAATGTTTTTATATTAATTAAAATGTGATTATATTATTTGATAGCACGGGAGACAAGATGGTTTACTTATTTGAAATTATTTATTGAAAATAATTCAATTATTTCTTGCTTCAAGTGTCATTTTCTTTATAAATGGAAAACTTTAAGTACTTACTTTACTTTTCGTATGGCTTTAGTGTTTTTACTCTACCAGTCCAGGCTGCGTCAAACTTCTTAGGGTCAGCGTTGCAAGCCAGGTCACTGCCTCCAGACTTACCTCGTGGTGTCATGGAGGCTTGCTTTGAACTTTTTTGTCTGGCACTCCATCACCAAATATTTCACCGTCTGTATAGCTTCGTACTCACATTCCAGACTTTCGCGCTTCCCCCACCTCCAGAGTGAGAAGTTGCAGCACCCGTGCTCTGTTCTGCTGCACCCAGATCCAACGAGGAAGATCGTTTCGTGGCACCATGGCTGTGGGGTTTATGCTTGTTAACAATATCTGTTGACATCCATCTTTCCCTCCATTCATTCTCCAGGCTAATGTTTTCAGTGTCAAAATTACAGGCGCAAACAAGGCTAAATCTGAATGAAAAAAAGTATCTGACAAGCGGAACTTGCTTTGCGGAACTCATCCAAACTTTTTTATTATTTTACCTAATGACTATTATTTTGCATAACTTAAATTGCGATGTACCGTATACACGATAAATAAATAATGAAAAAAGTAATTTGACTCAATATCATAATTTCCTGTAAAAATACTAAATCATATTCAAGCACTGTTTCGAGAAATGTCACTTTACGTGATAAGAACAATGACATGTTCGTTTTTTGGGTAAAGGAAGCAATTTTCAAAGTTCTGTTTTTGTTCAAAAAATAGCGGATGATCATAGAATCAATCAATTGCAAAAGCTGCTTCTTTTTTAATAATATGTAACAACTAATAACTCAAATAATTCGTTATAGCTGTTAGATTTTAAATGGAGCAAACCACTACGGGCTTACGACCGTTTTCTACTGTTATTTCGAAGGCTGGCTTAGTGTGATCACTTTACGTTAACAACGTTCGCCATTAGGTGGAAATGTTTAAGTCTCTGAACTTCTAATCATCAGAATTCACAACATGTTCAACATGTTGAAAAATCCCATGTATAAAACAAGAAGATATTTAATAATTAATGAAATAATAAGATAAAAGTTAGAAATTATTGAGAACAAGTAGAGAGCAACCAAATTTATAGACTGCGACTGCTGTCATGTATTTGACGCCAGGATATGAATACTAGAGTATAAAACTGCTTCTAAGCAAAAGCTTAGTCTATTTGGGTAACATTGGGTAAATATATAAATGTGGTCGATGATTGCTCCTCTGCTGTGATAAATCTTTCACTTTGATAAGTTTTTGTATATATTATTATTGTGTATACCTAATGTTTGTTTAAAGTTTTCAACTTGTTATTATTTCTAAACTGTTATAAAACCCGCACATCCAGGTTTTGAGGTGTTTGACTGTAGGTACCCGTGCGAACACCGTGCCTATTGTTTGGTATTGTCACCTATCCCGATATTAGTAGGGAACGGTCGGTAATTACCATTTATGTTGTTTCTTATTATTATTTCGCATTGAACTATGAAATGAACTATGAACACAGCTGATCTTGTATTTGTTTTGTCTCACCTTTTTAATTTTAATATAATATGTAAAGTTTGTTTGTATGTAAATGTTATCATAAACTGTAAAAGGCGAAAGCCGTTAATTGAATAAAAAAAAAAAAAATAAAATAAAAATAAAACATTGTTATTCTTTATTTCAAATGTTTTGTAATAAATAAATAAAATAAATACGAATGAATCTGTAGTTATATTTGACAAGGTGGTCCAGTTCTTCTATATTTGTGATCTTAACCACATTTCAAACGTTTCTATGCATATTTTCAGCTGCACTCTTTGGCATTTTAAGCAGCGGCCCTATAACAGTCGAAAGGCCTATCATCAACAAATATATCAATCAATATGAACAAGGTATGATTTCAAGTATAATTTTGAGCATTTTTTCAACAAAAACGACATGTTAATTCTTACACATTAAAGTGGCGTAACTATACCATCGAAAACGACAATAGTTTTGAAAAGGCCCTCCTATTGCCCATCTTCACATTGTTTTAATAAAGCGTTTTAAAATTTAGTGTATATTAGCCGTATTAGCGTATCTTGATACAGCAGTAAATTGAAATAAAAAAAAAAAACTTTATGATATATGGAAAGGAATGAAAATATTAGGAAGGAATGTGGTATCGAAGTAAGTATTGAAAGAATGGATGCAAACAGAATGACAAAGAAAATTCATAATGCTGAAAGGAAAGGTGTAAGAAAGCGTGACCGACCGAGAATGACGTGGATTGAACACATCGATTCCGTCCAGTAGGAAGGCCAGGTAGAAAAGTAAGAGAAATAGGAGAGGATGTATGAGAAATGTTATGTCGATGGAAGAAGCGATGTAAGAAGTGTGCGTGGATAGAAAATAGTGGAGGTCCGTTTTCTTTGCCTACCCCTTACGTGGCACGGCGTGATGGGTAAAAAAAGTATGAACATAGTAAAAAGGTTAAATTCAATAACTTTTGCAAGATTAGTTGGTTATATTGAAAAAAATATTATTCTTTATGTAACGGCCGTTCTATTGGGTGGCGGTCCGCTAGAAAACCGGTCCATGAGATTGTGCATGTTTTGTGAACAATTTACATCTTTAGTTTTATGAATCTCTTCTGTAACATTTCAGGTAAGGTGTACAGCGTTATTTCGATTCTGGAGATCTTCTTTAACTTCACAACCGTACCCATCAGCAACTACATTTACTCCAAGACTCTGGCAATCTTCCCAAGTTGTTTTATGTTTGTCAGCGTCTTCGGAAGTGCTCTCACCGTCTTGTGCTACATCTACGTCATCAGACTCTGCAGCCTGGAAACGAAGAGAATTAAAGAAATTGAAAATAAAAAGAACTATTTGATTCAGATAGTTAATTGATTAAAGAATAAACACTGATTTGTTTGAAATCATTTACATATTTTAGTCTTTGAATATTTTCACAAATGCACATCCCAAAAAGTCCAGAGATAGAGCACCTCTTAAGGGGGTATCCAAATATCTCAAAATACAGGGTGACTGGTACCTAATTCGATCTATTCCTTAAAAGGGGTTATACTAAAGCTTATTTGCAATAATTTTGTGCCATTAACTATAGTGCTTCCAACGAGTAAGTGCATGCGAGCCCTCTCTATACACCTTCTTCCATTCTGTCCCTTTTGATTCCTTGAGTCCTTTTGTGATTGGCGCGTCAGTGGTTGTTAACAAAAGATATAATGGTCCCTTACTATCATGAGAGAAAGAGACCATCATACTTTTACCAATGGTTTAAGAGTTGAATCTGTAATGGCCTGCACACATTTGAAAATTTTTAGAGATTTATTCAATTTTACACTTATTGACCTAAAGCTGAAAATTGTGAAAAATGTACTTTAATTTGGGAACTCAAAATACATTTTGCAAATAGCCGATGAATTAATGAATGGTTGAAGTAAAATATGGAGAATAATAATAAAAAAAAAATCAGAAATAAAACGTTTTTAATAACGAGTCTGTTATTTTCCTTTTTAATTTTGATTTTTCAAAGGGAATTACTCCAAAAAATATAACAACTTGGCGTACACACTACAGGAAAAACTTTCTCAATCAATAAGCATTCCTAAAAGGTATAAATGTTATCCATTATACTCCAGTTAAGGATGATAAACCTTATTAAACGATCAGAAGGCGCTAAGAAGAGAAGCTTATTACAGCTGATTCAACTCGAAAACCATTGGCACTAGACTTCCGGTTAATGGGAACAAAATTATTGCAAATAGGCTCTATCTTGAGAATCTTTAAGTAGTTTACTGTGAAAGACTCAAAGAGTGTATTGGTTTCACTTTAAGTGAGCATAGATTCATTTAAAAAAAGATAATCTGATGAATAAATCGTATTGTCACTCATTCTTGTAGAATGCAAATCTATATCCATCCTGAAAAGTAAGTCAAAACTAAACGGTCCGACAAATATTAGTTTAGGCATGGAAATTTGACATTACTATCAAACAAACATACCTACGGTGATTCAATCAAAACATGCTTAAAATAATGCTATGGTTTCCTAGGATATCGGTGCCGTCGTATAGCATCTGTATGGATAAAATTTAAACAGTTAACAATTACGGTGACGATTACCGTTCTCTAGGAACCCGTGCTATTTGGTATACATAGAAAACCATAAAAGTGATAATTATTTACTTTTGTATTACAGCCTTGATATGGCGGCAACGCTTTCTTAGGAAATCAGAGCTTGAGTACTCGTGTTTTGGTACAGAATCTTGGTATATTTAAGACTCCACGCAAAGGTAACTCCTTGAATTTGCGGTACATCTGTCGAGTCTTATCAGCAAGAAGAATGGCTTTGTCAACAATGTCAAGATGATTAGTGATAACAATGTCAAGCGCCGTATTGACATAGTCACATTGCGCACAACGACATTTTACGCATAACGGTTGTTTTTTACCAACATCATTAGCCCACTGCAGGACATAGGCCTCCCATTCGCTTCTCCATCTTCCCGTTTATGTGCGATTCCCATCGACTAGGGTCCGGCGAAACTCTTGATATGATCCATCCATCTGGTAGGTGGCAGGCCTTGTTGTCTTTAATCACCCCTTGGTCTTCAATTCAGCATGCTGTCTCCGTATCCATCTGTTGTCATCCATTCTTGCAAGGTGCTGACTATCACCATTTCTGCACAGCCATCGTCTTAGCCACATCAGTTTCTTTAATTTGGCTGCGTAATCAGTCCTTCGTCTTTTTGTCTTGTGATTGTAATTCCCACATTTTTTAGCTATTCGCAAGTTATTGGCTGACGGTTTGGTTAAGGACTCTGTGAGGTAAACTTGGTGCACATTTTCCATATTTTATCAAGGATAAATCCAAAACACAAGCTCCATCTCCGGTTTGGTTCAATGCTCTATAATATGTATTTGTGCGGAATTTTATGAGAATCATTGCCTTTGTGCGGATTTTTTTGAACGTGTGCGGAAATGGGTTTTCTGCATTATGGTGTGATCTTTGGAAAATATTTTGGTTCTTTCTTGAGCAAAATTGCTCTCGTAATCGAAGGATAAAATCTTGTTTCTTGTTACCGAATATCTGGCCCAAAGTGAAGTTGTTTTAAGAGGCAACGTGTTGTCTGAACGATTGTGGTCCAAATGGAAATGACAGAGCGGAATGAGGAGACGACAAATCTCCGTGGAAATGTCAGGTACCAGTTTATGATAAAATATAGTTTTTTAATGACGCTTAAATGTTTACTGTCTCAGAATAGACGGGAGTGGTTGACTGGTAGAGAATGCTCTACATAAGCATCATGTTCCGTCGGCTATACTGACACCTATGTTTAGAATAGTGTTATTTATGTGCTAGTTTCTAGCACCAAACCTCTTGTCCATCCAATCCAATCCAAACTCCTTTTAGACCCCACTTAGGGGCATAGGGAGGCAACAAGAACTCTCCATTGCGCTCGATCTTGCGCAACGTTAATGACCTCCTCCCACACCATGTCCAGATTCCTCAGCTCTGCCTCGAAGGAGCGGAACACAGCGTGATAGGGTCTTCCTCGTCTTCGGGACCCTGATGGGAGGAAGAACAGCGCTCTCCTTGGCCAACTGTCATTCGGCATCCTTAACACATGTCCCAGCCAAGTCCATCTCCTCCCCACAATGGTAGAGGTGATGGGCTCACGCTGGCTGCTCCGGCGTATAACGTCGTTCGTGATGCGGTGGTACCATCTTATACCCAAAATTCTCCTGAGGCACTTCATTTCAAATGCAGAAATTTTTTGTGCCTGGGCTGATATCAGGTGCCAGGACTCACACCCATACAGGACAATGGGCAACACACACGCATCAAACAGTTTACATTTCGTCTCGACACTAAATGGTCATGTTGTTGAAGGCGCCACTTGCCATACCGATACGTATCGGGAGCTCAGCCCCGAGGTCACCAGAGGTGGTAATGGTTGCTCCCAGGTACTTAAATTTATCCACCCGGGAGACCTGGTGACCGTCGATGGTTATCGGTAGCTGTTTATCGGGGCAGGCATTATTCGCCATGAGCTCCGTTTTACTGGCATTGACTCGAAGGCCGAGGCGTGCTGTTTCGTCGCAGAGTTTTGAAACACTGCGCTGTAATTCCTCCACTGTCGTACTGAACAACGCTAGGTCGTCCGCGTACTCCAGATCGCACAGTTCGCCCATTAGACCATCTCTCTGTGTTATCGGTATACCTTGTCCATCAATGGATTTTTTATTAGAACGGGGTAATCACTATCTTTGACATAATAATTTGATGACAATCGAATCTCAACAGTTACATATTTGAGCGCCTACGGGCTAACGACTTTTCTACTGCTGTTTCGAAGGCTGGCTTAGTGTGATCACTTAACGCTAACAACGTTCGCTATTTAGGTGGTCAAATTCGTCTAAATGTCTGAAATTTCAAATCATGGGATTCTTCGACACGTTCAACATGTCGAAAAATCCCACGCCTCTCCAGGAAACGAACCCGCATCAAGCAGAGACCCTATAGTATAGCCACTGAGCCAACCACCCCGATATATGCAATGTAGGTAGTAGGTAATGATATTATTTTTATAAATCAATGCAGAGACATCTGTTGGGATGTGGTGAAAATATTTTGCTAGTAATTTTAGTAAGCAACTACTAACGGTAGATAACGCTAGGATAATGTTATTTTATAATTTTCTTACAGGAGAAAAAGTTCGGATTGCGAAATAAATAAATCATCGCTATTTTCATCCCTCACTATGGAACCCATGTGGTTGGGAGCCATTGTTTCCTTAACTATGGGGTTCACCACATTTCAGAACTTATTCTTAAGACACGCTTGCACGGTGGACTTGGGATTATCCAACGAGGACTGTTTCAACTCCACTGGATCTAACAGGTCCTACATAGAGGTGAATAATAACAAATTTTATCGACATCTTTTGAAGGTTTTTAAAAGCATAAATAGTTAACGAGGTTTGGGTCATTGCTAAAATGATATTCTCGTATTTCAGTAGACGTCTCTTATTCATTGTATTTTATCATTTATTTTTTTTCTTTAATCTTTTCCTCACTGCTGATGGTTTGTGATACTTACGTTCAATGGTAATTAAAGGTCCTGTAGATTTTTTTAGCAAGAGCGATCTATTTTAAGTCCAGAAGTATTGTAGCCAGTATTTTTAGAGCATTTGCAGAAGCCGCTCAAGATTTATTTAAAGAGCTTCAGTCATAATTGTACAGCATTTCTACTCGCTGTTTTTCTTTTTCTAATTAGAAACGTCTAGCAGAAACCACTCAAAGCTCTATCTATAGAGATGTGCTCTAGAGCTAAAGAAAAATAACCATGCAGTGTATATAAATTATGATGTGATGTTGCAGGATAGTGCCTACTCTAGCTAGATTTCTTCTCTAGACTGATGTTTGAGCACTTGCATGCTTTCCTTTTAGACATCGTAGCCAATAACGCTGAAATGAAAGTATACACTTAGCCACGTTTTATGATTGGTTCTTCCGCTACTTTGTCTATCTGGATTAATCTCAGTACAAACTGCTTTGACCTTGTTTGGCAAAGTGTCTTTGAAACATAACTGCCCAGACAATCTTTCATTTTGAGGAAACATTAATTGATCCTTCTGGCAGTCCACGGGATCCTCAAGAAGCTATGACAGCAACATATTTCCAAAGCATTAATATTTTTTCATATTGCAGATGAAAAGCCAACAGCACGTGGCTTCTTTGTTGGTTGGAAGTAATTTTGTAGGAGGAGTCATCACATGTATAGTTCTTCTCTTTCTGGGTCCTTGGAGTGATGCCAGTGGACGAAGAAAACCTGTCATAATGCTGCCAATCCTAGGCATGATCGTGACTTCTTTAGGGTTACTGATTCTTCAAGCATTCCCAAACACCCCAACCATCTACGCTGTTTATATTGAAGTTTTGCCTTTGTCCTTTGGCGGAAGCAATCCATTGCTGATGATGGCTACATTCAGCTATCTGGGAGATGTAGGTACTCCAAAATTCTATATTTTTTATTCAGTTTGAATAGATAAAAAATACTAACTATGTATGATCTCTGGTGATTTTAAACATAAATTTCGGACATCTTGCAAATCTGTGTTTTCGATATTATACTTTTAAATTCCACCTAGTTTGGAGGAGTAGCTTTTGATTTCTATTTATGTTATCATAATATAATATTTTCTTTGTATTTGTCTTGTTTTAATAAATTCAAAGGTCTTGACAACTTCTCACAGGACCATCAGGTAGATTAGCCAATACTAAATTTCTCTCCACGCATGGTCTGCCCCAGATATTTCCAAATATATTACTTGTGGACAGTGAAATATATTACTAGTAATACTATAACATATCACTGCTTGTGGCACGAATTTTTGCACTGCTCCGGCTCGACTAAGGACTTCTGAATATTGTAACCAGGTCGATCCAAGGGGTTTTAAGAATTGTGCGATGTAGCCATATCTTAAAAGCCTCGGGCCGGTCGTGTAGCTCCAAATACAGTTCTTGCTGACGTTATTCAGCATTTATGACTTCTGAGTGGAAAATCTCTCTGAGCATACTGCCAAGATACTTGAATTTGGTGACATGTTCTTGTGTTAACCCATATCTTCCCAGTGTTCCATTATTGGAACGGTATAGTTAATAATTTTTATTATTTTTTTGGAAAAGCGCAACTCGTTTATTTTTTTCTGCTTAAAATCTTCGATTAATAGGCTTTAGTTAGAGATATTGTTGCATGATGTCCGCGTCTGCTTTTTTCTGTTATGAAGCATTCCTTACAGCAGATTTTGTGGAAAAACATTAATCGTTGTAAAATGTCAGTATATTTTTTGTTTGTTATAATTAACATTCAAATAATACGTTACCAATTATATAACTGTCTCTTTTGTCATTATAAAAAATAATAAAAATAAAGATGACTATAAGTATAGGTATTTTCATGTCCTTTTTCCTAACCGTTCCATTTTTGGAACACTGGGATAATATGCCAATGTAACATTTTTGTACTATTTTCATGCAATAAATTTATTTATTGTTGGCAATTTATTTTTTTGGTCGTAGTTTAATAGTGTACTAAATATTTTAACATCTAGAAACGAAAAAAGTATTTCATGTAAAGAAAATATGCGCACACAGCTGGTAGAACTGAACCTTACACAGTAAGAAAACGTTGTTTGTATGGTTACTTTGAAGGTGAATGTTGTTGATTTTCGGATTCCACCTAAGATCTGCTACGCTCAAAAATAGAAAAAAATAAATTCATTGGACTTGATGAGTGACAATACCATCAGGATGAGGTGATGAATTTTTTCGTCAAAAACGCAATGAATAACGTTAAAGCAGGTGTTATATATCCAAAACAGGAGAAAATCCTGCATCAGAAAGCTATTGAAGTGCTTTGCTTTACAGTCAATAGCGAAGTAACTTGCTTGCTTGATAAGTAAGGTCACAGGTCGATGAAGCTGCCGCAGAAGAAGTCTGCTTGAAAGATGTTATAATATGGAAAAACAAGGATATGAGGACAGACAGAAAGGTTCGTGAAGAAAGACACATGGCATTTATCCAGAGCAGACACTGTCAAAACAAAAAGCATGCTAAGAACATCTAAAATGAAAACACTCCATGGTTAATATCTGAGTGATCGAATTAGAACCACGTAGTTTGAGAATCTAATAAGTCGAACAATGTGGTCAGCTGGCTACGTCATAATTTGCTATAATATATTTTATTGGCACCAACATGTATTGATAAATTAAACAAAAGCAAGAATACTATATCTAGCCCTGCACGAGGGTTCCAAATGGGCTGCGCCGATCAAAAATACTCGTCGAGCGATGGTAAGAAACCTGGAATAACGCAAGTCAAGATAATAACCCTGTAAAAACACACTCCCGTGTCTACAAAAAAGAAGAAGAAGATTTTTTGTTTTATTATTTTATACAAGGTTTATAATTTATAAATTGTGGATTAAAATTTTGAAAAATCTTCATAAAGTACTTTACTACGCTCTATATCGTTTTAGATTTCCCATACAAAAGCCCAAATGTTACATGTATGTATCTTCCCAGTGTTCCATTATTGGAACGGTTCTATATCTAAAAAAACAAAAAATCCAAAAAAATTTTTGACACTTATTTATCAATACATAGACAGTAAATAGTCCCTGGTATGATTTTCATGAAAATCTAACGGCTATTTCTATGTCTGGGAAGATATGGGTTAAGGAAGATTATTGAGAATATCCAACTTGATGCTTGCTTGAATTTTAGATTTGCTATAAAACTGGAAGATGTGTAACCAGCGTTATGGGCTCTAACAGTGCTGCTATTTCTGCATCAACAATCATAGGGTCACTTTTGGCACCGCTTTTGTTAAGAAAAACCGGATTCATCGGGGTTTTCACGATTTCCATGATTTTGGAGGTATGTATTTTAAAATCAACAATGTCGTATCCATCAGCGATGTTTAGTTGACGTTTGTTTATCATGAAAGGAATAACGTAAACATCAAATGAGTTTTTCTTTGTGTTGAATTTTACCATTGGCACGGTAGCTGTAGAGTCCAAAATTTAATCATGATTGATCAATTGTCCAAAAATCATCACATATTGAAAAAAAAAAAACTCCGTTATCAGCTGAATGGTTACACAATAAGTAAAATCCATCCAAATTCCATGGGTATGAATGATGATTGGTCATGGTCACTTTATCCATGTCTTGATTTTTTTAACAGTGTATTTACCTTATTGTAAATTGCACAATTTCAGCTTTCTTCTTTTTTGTACGCTTACTGGAGAGTCAAAGATATAAACCCAACCGAGAAGCTTCCTCAAGTGTTGGATCTGAGGCTTCCTTTAGAATCTCTGAAGTGTATGTTCAAGAAGAGGGAAGGATACAGGCGAAGAAATGTGATTTTAATGGTCATGGTTCCTTCGACAACAACCATCACATTTGCAAGTTAGTAACAGTTTATGTTCTGTTTGTGGACAGTTGTTGTTTTAGAGATGGGTTCGACTTTCTGCCAAATCTCAAAGTCTTATTAGAAGGTTTCTTCTATAGGACAAACTAAACCATAAAATTGTAAGATGCTTATTGTACTTTACAAATGTTCATAAATTGGATAATGATGCTCTCTGTCCTTTTCATAATGGTTGAAGTTGTTTAACTGATACACATACTGCTTGACAAGATCGGGCTGCTAATATAGGTAGCTCAGGATTGGTATATCACAAGCCTTGATTTCAATCAGCCACTCTTTCTTAGTTCGACATATCCGATACTTTGCCTTATGTCAGAGATAATCTGATTTATGCAGTTTGATCTGGGATAATATCTGAAATTATACCTCTTCCACAATTGTATAAAATAGGTCTGGGAACCTGTAGCTCTAGTAAGTTTTCGATGATCGAATATCGAAACGATCATAGAAAGAGTTTCGAAGAATGTTCACGCTAAAATGATCGAATGAGTCGATGTTTGATTTTAGAACACTCATTGCACGCTAATAAGCGCTTATTCGCGTGCAATTAGCTTTCGATAAAACTCGTACTAGCCCCACTGATCTTATGTCCTCGCAGCTCGCTGTTGGGAGATTCAAGATATTGATTTTCCAGATTTCCTAACCCCGCTCATTTTTGCTTCTTACCTGTAGGTATTCCACCCAATAGATCTCCAAAATTTGTAGCATATGCTTCCAGCTGCTTACATTCTGCTTTTTTGATTATCCACATTTCACCTCCATATTTTTGTCGGTGAAGAGTAAACCTGACAGGAACTATATTCTTCCCCTTGACTGAACGAATTTTTGGCATTAAAATAGAATAAACTAGACAAACCAAAGGAATTCTTGGAAATGATAATCATAAAATTACCTTGAATATTATTTTTTATTTAAGCTGAAATCACGCTCCTGTATTTGTATCTGAGGTTCAAATTCCAGTGGACAGAAGTGGAGTACGGAGTATTCAGTGCCGTCAGAGGCGTCTCGCATTTTATCGGTAAGTTTCTCTTTAAAGCAAATTACTTATTTGTTTTTTTTATTTTACTTTAATGCAAAGGATCACACTCGGCATAATTTGCCTTTTCGCCGAGTCCGATGATTTCGCTTATTGGTAAGTATTGGATCGGAGTCGCGATGTAAATGCAGAGTCCTTAGGCTTTACACACTTGCGCCGCGAACGTGTGACATTGCATCAATTCAATCGAAAGGTTAAGTGTATACGTGATTCGAAAAGGGAACGCGAGCGAAACACATGCATCCTTTTGATAAAATTGATGTAACGATACACGTTCGCGGCGCATGTGAGTACCGAGCCTAAGGCGTGTTCCCTTTTCGAATCACGTACACACTTTACCTTTCGACTTTCGATTAAATTGATACAATGTCACACGTTCGCGGCGCAAGTGAGTATCGAGCCTTACGCGTTCGCGCGACAATAATTATTTTGGTATACTCAAACGCGGAGGGATCGTTCAAATTGAGAACATTGTATGATCGCTCATCGCATGAACATAGCCTAACTTTGATACCTTTATCAGCCCCCGTAGACAATTTGAAATTGGCGTTCGACTACAAACGAAGATTTCGTTAATGTAGAATGCAAAAAAAAAATAAACTGTCCACTGAAACGTATAAACATAAACAATTATTTAAACCAAACAAAGACTCTTATACTTTAAAAATACAAAAAGTGCGCGGTTCATTTTCGTCTTACATTTTCATTTCTTTTTTTTTATTGTGGAAAAATTCGTTTGTAGTCGATCGCCAAATGCAATTTGTCTAGGCCTACAGGTCTTCTTTCTCGATAAACTATTCTATTATCGAATGATCTTCATATATTACTTTGTAGGCAGCAATTAGCGTATGCAAAAATATGCCAATCTTCTTTGATTTGTTTTTTATATAGCTTAACTAAGTAGCTCATGTTTCAAGTTTATATAACCAAGTACTTACTTAAGTATTTTTACGATATTTTCAAACATTTTGTTTCTTGGCAAACATTTGATCTCACAATCAATGATTGAAAACCATTTGAAATTCTCGCGTTTTCAGCTGTTGAATCGCACCGCCAAAATTTGGACAGAGATATCCAATCTTAGCCATAAATAGAGGTAGGACTAACGGCTTAAATTCAGAAACGTTATAGCAGTTTATTTAATTGAAAATAACGTCAATATTAAAAGCTGAAAGCTTTTTTATTTTACAAACCTAAATGAAGATCTAGAAGTATCTAGAATTCCAAAAAAGGTCATTTCCAAAATTTCGTATCTTGAAAGTTTTCCTAAAAAAAAAACGTTTCCACAATTTCATTCAGTATAATGAACGCGAGTCTAATATTTTCAATTAACTGATATTGCCTGTCATATAAATGGGGGTAGGCTATTATTATTGCTAAATATTAGCTGACTATTATTTAGAAATATCGTTAAATATAAATAACGTTAGATGCGTTATTTTTATCAGCTATCGTTATATTGCCCATATCTAAACTATAAACAAGCAAAGTTGTATGCGAGACTTGGCATTCTTTCTCGACTAGCAGAAAAACCTAAAATTAAAGAGATATTTGATTAGACTTTTGCAGTTTTGCGAGGCTGTCAATGTTTTTTATCGGATGCTAATAATTATTATTATAAGCGAACGTTTGCCCTATCTAATCAATGCGTGGCAAATTATAAATTATTTTAATCACATAATTCCATCTATGTGCCTGTAGGTATAGGTACATACCTACTTTGCTCATAGACAATCCCTCCAACGAATATAATGTTTATCAGCTATGTTGAGGATTATCGGATCATATAACTACTTGTAAAAAATATATATCACAAGTTTATAATATTGTATAACTTGGGCGTGGCGGCGTAAAATGAAGTGTTTTTTTTTTTAAAAAAAAACAATAAGTGGGTTAATAACAAATCAGTAGTTACATCCTGGGCCCAGTAGCGAGAATGCAGACATCCATGTCGTTCGATCCCTTGAACATGTGGCATAAACAGTAGCCCTTGGTTTTCGGAACATTGGAACCGTGTGCTTTCAACTAGGGATTGCAATCCGGAAAAACGGATCCGGTATTCTGGCGGATCCGGCATCAAAATGCTCATATCGGATCCGGCACAAATCCAATCTCCGGATCCGGTTAATCAATTCAAGGAATTTTTCGACATATTCAATATGGACCGGACTCGAACCAGAATCCGTAGCAATTTCACAGGGCTATTTTAGGTAAAATTGTGGATACTTCTAAAGATACAAATAGAAGAGGAGGCAAATGCGTAACGCTGGGTGCAGTAGAATGTTGCCTATGCCTCCCTGTGCCCAAGGTGGGGTTTAAAAGGTACTGTTGACTGATCGTATTGATAGTATTGACTATCAAATGAAGACATCTCTTAGAAAATTTGTGAGAGCATTACGCAATAAAATTAGCCGATAAAATATATATTAATATTAACCTATTTAAAAGCAAAATTATTGTGATTATTGTCTGCTATTCATTAGATTAGTTCGGTATGCCGGCATAATGTGTGTGCAGTTATATTCAAGCATACCTAATACTGATAAAAATCTCAAACACTAATTCTTGATATAGTGTGTCTAATAATTATTCTCGGTTATAGGCATTACTCCTGGGACGCGGAGGTCCAACTACCCATCCAGCTCTTTGGTGCTCGTCCAAGGGTCTGCTGGTTGATGTGATTTCGTCCTCTTATATTTACCAGAATCACCCGATCCGTTCTGTTGACGTGATTTTTCCAGTAATGCCTTCTATTCCTATTTCATTGCCTGACGTTCTCGATATTGTAGAAGCTCCGAATCCGGAGTTTGTAACTCTGCCTTCTTCTTCTTCACCCTCGCCTTTGTCCCATTATTTGGGGTCGGCTCTCCGTGTCCTGTTGCGCCAAGATTTTCTGTCCAACGTCATCTCTGGCTCCACTTCGCATTCTTTTAGGTCCCTATTGATGCTCGACAACCATGTGGCGGGTGGTCTGCCTGGTCTCCTGGCTGGAGTTTCAATGTCCATGGCTCTCTGGATCATGTTGTCTTGTGGTCGTCTCATAACATGCCCATACCACCTAAGCCTGTTTCTCTGCCTCGAATGGTTTATTCCACAATGGGTTGGAGAGTTTTCGAGAATCTTTCTCTTTCATGATGTCGGTTCTGGTTTCCATATCGTAAATCATGATCGATCTCAGCAGGGCATATAAATATGTTATTTATTTTCGTTAAATTTCAATGTGTCTATAATACGTAATCTAATTTGTAATTTTATTTGATTAGAAACTAAAAATTTCAAAGATTCTACATATAAAAGTAGTCATACCTTAATTAAATTAATTTCGTGTACGTGCCACTTTATTTTAAGCCTTCATTATTGTTAAAAAATGTTAATTATCAAGGTTAGTTTAATCCTGCCGGATCCGATCGGATCTGGCCGGATTGACGAAAATCCGTTTGGATCCGGTCGGATTCAAAATGAGACCGGATTGCAATCCCCATTTTCAACTCAACACACTCTCGACATTACCACGGGAGCAATCTTTAAAAGATGTTTATTTATTTATTTTATTTATTTATTTAGATTATGAAGTTACAAAAATTACATATTTTATAACTTAAAAATAACAATATTATTCCACTTATATTATACAGATTTAGACGTTTATTTATATTTCAACAAACCAATCGGAGTCAGTAGTTAAGTACATGGCATTTCCAAATACATATTAAGCTGTCGTTGAATCGGCATCGAAGCTTAGACACTGAAAGTCGAATCGCTTAGAGGCATTCAAAATGTGGATTCTTAGAAGAATGTTGCGAATCCCCTGGACAGATATTGTGTTGTGTTGTCGCAAGGGCTTCCACCCATCTTGTAATATTTTTTAATCTCAGCAACCATGGTCCTGCAATGGGACATTTTTCCCCAGAAAATAAGGGAAATGTCCAATTGCAGGACCAAGGTGGCTGAGATTAAAAAACATTACAAGATCGGTGGAAGTCCTTGCGACAACACAATTTCTGCGTAGAAAATCTTGATTTCATGTCCTCTTGTCCATTTGTGGGTGGTTGTATCTGTGTTGATGGTTGTTTTGAGTATGTCTGATGTCGGAAGATTCATTTGAGAGAGACATTTCTTTTGGTCAAAATCAATGTAATATTTGTAAATGAAAAAAAAGTAAAATAATAATAATAAATAAGTAAAAAAAAATGTAATCTCATCCTTACTTAATGATGACAAAATTTTGTCTGAATATTTAGTTTAGAAAGTACATCTCGTCGCTCAAGCAATAAGTTGCTTAAGACGAGATGGACTACACAATATTGTAAATAGCTGTAGGTAAGAGATTTTTGTGTAATAATAATAATTGTGTAAAATAATATATTAAGAATAATAAATAAAGTAAAAAATTGGTAAGCAACAACGAGGTTCTTGCTAGAGCCAGAACAGTACGGGAATCGCTGCTCAAACAGCGCAAGTTATTATATCTGGGCCATTATAAGATGTCAGAAATACAAAATTCTTCAACTCATCAAGAATTGAGATGAATTGCTGTTTGCAGAAAACAGACCTCATGGCAAAGAATTATCCAAGATTGGACGAGCATGAGGAGACTTATTTGATCACGCAAAAGTGTTGATCATCTGGATCAGAACACCTATGCCATTTGTTTGCCTCGGGCTTTTTGCTTCAGAAATAAAAAGGTATCGAGATAAAAAGCCGGAAGTCATCCAACGCGATCCAATCAACCAAGGAGTGTCTTATTCTTCGAAATATTCTGAGCTGGTACTAAATCAGTTCAAGGGTTAGCGTGTGTCGACTAATTTTATCAAAATTTCGGCATCTAACTGCGAAATTATTTATTTGAATTATTGAGTCATATAAATAAAGTTTGCACATCGAGAAAAGATAAAATTGATTGCAATCGAAATAACCAGGAACATAATATAATATTTAAAGATTTCATTATCGATAAGATTTTTTTCAAACAATAATTTAAAGTGATAGTTAATCATATTTAAGTCATACCAAAAATAAAAACAATTCTAGGTATTATTTTCAAATATGCAGGATAAAACACTGCAAAGCGATCGTATCTTCTTGTAATGATATTGATCTATATTAGATGTAAGGTCGCTATGAGAGATATGGCATACATTTGGATATTTCATAATTCTGTCTTGTCTGTTTTCTCAGTTGATTGTGCCTAAAATGTTGAGATCTCATTTTCGGGAACAGTACATTCAGATGCTCCTGTTTTCCGCACCTTGTCCCCGTTTTTTTAAATAGTGCGCACACCTGTGTACGTTGAACTTAAAATTACGAATATTGTATCCAAAAACAATATTAAGGGTATTCATAAAGGGCATCGTGTATTTATTTGAGCATTTGAGTTGAAATGGAGGGTTTCATGGAGGTAATTTGTGGAATTTTAGTTGCAACTCGCTTTTTTTGGAAACAATTGTTTGGTTATTACTGTGTCGCTGATGTCCATAGTGATTGCTATCAACAAATAAATAATGCTTCAGTGGTTTAACGCCTTTTAACCACTCTTCAGTGACAATGAGAATTTTCACGTAAATAGACAATATGCATGTTAATTAACAGCATTGTCGATTGGCCTTCCTTTTAGTAAGTTCCTTATTGGGTTGAAGAAAATTCAACAATTTCATATGGGGATACCTTATAATAATTAAGGTTTATGACAATAATCTAACGAACCTAGCCCGATAGATACAAAACGTTAGAGCAAAAGTAGCAGCTATATCAAAGACAATGTGCAAGCGTATTCTTTGGCAGTAATTTGTGCGAGAGCAAGAAGTTTTGTTTTTTTTTTTTTTTTATGAATCTGTGCTCACTCAAAGTGAACACAAATACACTCTTTGACTCTTTCACAGTAAGCTACTTAAAGCTTGTGTCGTGAAAGCGGAAGATGGTCGCCACCTGGGATCGAACCCACGACCTCCGCACGAAAGAGTACGAAACCCGGTGTTGTAACCGCCAGTCTACCAACCACGTCGCCTTGGATCCTCTCCTAATGCTTGATTTCCTGAAACGTCTGATATTGGTGAGGAAGCTCTAATTTGGAGACATCATGAGCAAGTAGGGGAACCATAATAGAGAACTATAGGTCTGAGCGCAAAATACCCTCATGAGGAAGAAAAGCGTATTTTTTTCATAAATTTGCTTCTGAATTAGAAGAGTGCCTGTTAATTGGTCCTCATTAGGATAGTAGCATTATCTTTGAGGTGGTTGATAGACCAGCGGTTACGACACCGGCTTTCGCACTGTTTCGTTCGGAGGTCGTGGGTTCGAATCCCGGCCGTGTCGACCATTTTCCGCTTCCACGACACAAGCATTTGCTTACTGTGAAAGATGTCAAATGTGTATTTTTGTTCACTTCGAGTGAGCACAGATTCATTTAAAAAAAAATATTTTACAAAAATGTAAAATGTAAACAACATAGTTCGCTGGTAGTTTTTGTTTCATTGAAATAACAAATACTCGATCCTTTAGAAAACTCTATACATAAAATCTTGATTCATACTTCTGTTTTACATTATTTTCAGGTACGATACTGATCATAAAAATATTGAAACACGAATTAAAACTGAACGATGAGACTATCGGATTGATTGGTGGAATTTCCCAGTTTCTGGGCTCTGCAGTGCTGATATTCAGTTCACAGGCATGGATGGTTTTCATGTGTAAGTAAAATATGGACAATATGATGAAAAAAAAAATAGCAATGAAAGAAAGCAAAAAGGGATATTCCTCTCCAACCGTGGTAGATTCTTCACCACGGACAGCCTTCCCTTAACTTGATGAACCAGGATCTCGTTTTGATCCACCAGATTTGAGATTCAGACTAGCCAGTAGGGTTGCTGGCATTATGCAAATTGGTGTTTCACAGCTTCTTATAGATCCAAATCTTCAAGATATAGAGTACCGGCCCTTCAAAATTCTAAACCCATTGAATTTGGCGTTGATTCATGCTTCATTCAAAACATTTCTCGATGAAATTCAAAGAATTTGTATCCATGCAGATAGATGTAAGAGGGTTATTTATGAAACGGCCTTAGTACGATCTTGTTGCTATCTTACTCAAATCCTAGCCATTTCAGACACCATTTTGTTTTGTCAAAAGTATTTTTTTTTTTGAGAATCACTTCTACCTGGCATAAAATTAAGATGAAATAACATTGAATGGGGCAGAAAAATTAGCACGTTTCCTATAGGTATGGATGATTTCCTATAAAATTATAAAGAATTCACCAAGTTTAGTGGAAATTTCTACCAATCCACCCAAATTCCAAACGATGGTTTTGTATAACATGCAGCGTTGCACATTATACGGTCACAAAGAATTTCAACAACGCATAGTTCACCCTTGTAGCTTAGCAGTATAAGCGCTATCTTCTGATCAAAAGCTCTGTTCGATTTCCGGTTGGGTCATACTTTTTCAACGTATTTTTTTAATAGAAATTTCTAACCTTTTCTGTTTCCGATTTGTAGAAAATACCTCAGCCAATAATTTCCGCTGACTGCATTGACACCTTCGTTTATAAAAGTGTTAATTTAATAATTTAAGATTGTCATGGTCTGGCCATTGGAGAGGTCTTGCTATTGCCTCCATATGTGGGGTCACAAAGGGTATTCGAAGTAGCTTGTTTCCTTTGTTATATTTTGTGAATCTTCCAAAAGTTCACATCTTGTGATTTGCTCATATTTTCAGCTCCTGTGATGGGATTGTTCTGCAGAGCAGTATTGATAGCTGAGAAGCCAGTTTTGAACAAGCAAATTGTGGCAAATGAACAAGGTGAGTCCGTATTTTATTGACTAATCCACCGTTTCCACATTGTGAAGACCCAAGTATATGTGTGGAGTGCAGGTGGGAAGTAACAAGTAGTATAAGAACATGTCGACAGAAAGGGCCGTTTCCACTTTGTTAAGTAGCAAACCAAAATTGCATCGTATGTTAAGTCAAAAGTGAGTGTCCACTTAAGTGTAGGCTAGTCATAAATTGCTCCGTTTGGCTCAATGTGTTTTTTTTTTCGCCGTATAGGGAAGGAGAGCGGGATGAGGCTACTCGCAAAAAACAGGTCCAACTTATATCACTATTAAGTTGACTCTTGCACTTCATTCGCAACTCGAATGAAGTGCAAGAGTAAGTATCAGTCACAGAATTCGGTTTTATTTTTTGCCAGTACAAGTGGATACTTAAATTTGACCTGAGACGCACACCTGTTACTTAATTTATGTGTTTATTTTATTATTTTCTTTCAGGCAAATTAAACTCCATAACAGCTATATTGGACAAAGTGCTCGCATTCGGTGTTATACCATTGACGCATTATATTTACTCGAAGACAATATCCTGGATGCCCGTGTTTTTTCTGCTTTTAAGTTTGGTAGCAGCCATTGTACAAATATTCAGTTATTCCGCAATCAAAAATGTAGAGGAAAATAACGGCAATGGAAATAAAATTATTTGAAAAAAAAAAAACGTTTTTATGATCACCTTCATTTAAATTTGTTAAAGTCTATGCCATGCAGAATAAAATGTGTCAATGCTTTCAAACTAGCCCATTTCCACTATTTGTCATTTCTTTTAGATAATTATGTCAATGGATAGAGAATATTTGATGGATCATTTCTGCGATTACCAAATGAACTACTTTTGGTCGAAAAAAAAATGAATTATATAAAAATACGCTTTTTCTCAAATTCACCTACGTCCATGACAAAAAATATATCATCAGAAAGCTGCAAATAAGAATGCCGATTTTCCAAAAAAATGCTTTGTGTCGCTTAGGCGAGTTTGAAATCGACATCCACATAAATGCAGTAGAGCTAAGAGCTGTGCGAAGAATATGTGGTAGGTAAATGGGAAAGAGTTAAAAAGATGTTACAAAGATGAAAGTTTATAAGTTGTGATGATTCGGGCATTTTGAAAGAATGGCTGTAAATAGAACAATACAGAGAATTTATGAAGCTGTAAGGAAAGGTGTGAGAGAGAATGACGTGGATCAAACACATCGGTTCCGTTCTCAATGGTATGTCGGTGAAAGAAGCGAAAGAAGTAGTGTGCTTGGATAAAAATGAGTGGAGGTCTGTTCTCTTTGCATACCTTTTAAGAACACGGTGTGATGGGTAAAAAAATTAGTCAATCCTGACACAGGAAACAGCTTATTGATAATTGTCACTATATATAATATGGTGATGGCGAGTGTCAATGATTAAATCATTTTCAAGCACAGATCCTCAACATTTATATCATCTTATGCAAATATCCATAAGAATGTTTTTAATACGGTAAGTTAGAGCGATTTGGGCCAAAGCCCAATCAAAATTGAGGAAGAAAAACAATGCAGTAGTCAGTGGCTGATCAACAAAGAAGCATTGAAGGGCGTGGTAGAAGCAGAACTCCCAATTTAGGCATTCAACTGATTCAAGCTCCGTAGTCTGCTTGACTATCAAGAAATAATAAATTGGCGAATGGAACAAGAAACACCACATAAAGGAACTTAAAGCCGATTCTAGAAACAGAGCATACTTTCTTTTATCGTTGATATTGAACACCATGGAAATAATAACAAGGAAGAACTAATTAATGGCCTTTAATAAAAAAAATTGTTAACTAATTGTTGAACATGCATACTTGGTGGAATTAATTTAAATAAAATTTAAATAAAACGATTTTTATCTCTTCCACAATTTATTTTGTCCCTGACATGTTTCGAAAGGACACGCCTTTCATGCTCACAGGGTTTGGTGAAACTTTTTTTTCAGTAGTCAGTGGCTGACAGGGTTTCATGCTCACAGGGTTTCACCAAACCCTGTGAGCATGAAAGGCGTGTCCTTTCGAAACATGTCAGGGACAAAATAAATTGTGGAAGAGATAAAAATCGTTTTATTTAAATTTTATATAAAAAAATTGTGTCAAGAAAATATACTCTTCTTACAGCTCTGGCTCTATGGTTCGAATGCACCGTACACTACATTTTAAGAATGAATGCTTTAGATAATGATCGTCAATGTTATGTATCTGCACTTTTGCCCACTAGTAGGTGTGAAAGCAAACATTGAGTCAAAGATATTGAGTTTGATAGATTGAGCATATTATATTCAAAGGGTGTAATCACTTTCATACTACTTTTCATTCACCAGCAGGTCTTTGCAGGTACTCAAAAGAAATAATCTATTGTATAAAACTATTAAAAGACGCCACAGAAGAGAACACGTTGTTAGAATGGGTGTCAGAGATACTTCCAAAAGTTGTAACCGATGAACTGCCACCAGGAAGACCACCAAAGAGACTGATGGTCATCCGAGCTCACGAACCAGCTCATTCCAAAAAATATCAGACCCTAGATTTAATTAAACAGGAAAACAATGAAAACTATATAGATAAGCAGAACAATACATTAATTCAGACTATTATAAATACAAAGACGACACAAGCTTTAAGTAGCTTACTGTGAAAGAGTCAAGGAGTGTATTTGTGTTCACTTTGAGGAGAACAGATTCATTTAAAAAAAAAAAAAAGGGCGAATAAATCTCCACTACAATAAGATCAGTCATTCTGATGTACGTGGTTTTAAAAAGTCACTTTTATGTAGGAATTTCTGTTCACAGTTTTCTTTCCTAAAACAATTTGGAATCCACAGTTCTAAAAAAACTCCATTACCCAGACAAAACCGCAGTCCTGAAAAGGGGTCGAGAGGGTTGGAGAGACATCATCAGGGATACGTTGAGCAGATGGGCAACAGGCCACTGCTTCAGATATGAAGAAAGCGACCAAGAAAATCCACAGAACAAAAGAGATCATACGCGGTCTTCGGCATTAGATTATTGAAGAAAGAGGGACGAACCTTTATGAGTTAGACTTACCATTTCAGAAAATGTGTCAATATGCCTACATACTCAATTTCAAAAGGGAGAAAATGCACTTCCCTTACCTATTGCCCAAAATAATAGGTATTTCAAAATGGTCGATCATCAGAGTTCTGGTGCCATTGACTATGTGTATCAGATCTGTTTGTTTTCCTTATCTTGGGTACTTTAATCTCGGAACACGTAGCGCGTTTTAGGAAAAAATATATTTTATCTATTCGTATTATCAATCACCAGGTTTTTTATATTACACATTATCAATACCACTTTTATTTAATTGACTTTTAGTTGTTTCACCGTAAAGACTACAAACAGCAAAAATGGAAGGTGAGTTTTATCCTTTTTTTTCCACATCATAAGCCATATTTTTTGTTAATATAGGTACCTACTGTTTTTATTTGCCTGTTTTATTTTGCCTTGGACTACTCCAGGGCATAACACAAGGTCCATTTATATTTTTATATCTTTATCTTTTCGTATTTTTATAGTTTTAATGATTTTAAATCCAATGATCGTTTTTTTTTAAATATTTGTAGATTTGTTGTTTATTTTTTTCATTTTTCACAATATCATTTTCATCGCTTGATACAACGCTGCTATCTTTCAAATAATTTTCTAAAAATATTACAAGATGTTTTTTTAATAAGGTCATTTTCTCAACTTGATTATTCGCAATCAGATAAAATATTTGCCACACCATTGTTTTATACTTTTTCCTATACCTAGATAAATAGTTTATTTGCTTGGAATATACCAAGGCGCTATACAGGGAACATTTACATATTACCTACTGATATTTAAAATTTTCGAAGTTTTTTTCATAGCTTTATCGATTAAAGGGAAATAATAGCCACATCGTGTATAATTTTCATTCCTTTTTTCATAATTAATCTGCTTTCATCACTTCACACAACGGTGTTCTTTGAATGCATGCTTTTATAAAGATTTATTTGGGATGGTCTGATTACCGACCGGATATTTCAGCCAAGTCAAAGAATTACAAACTTTTCATATAGGTTATTTTGTTTTTATTTATAACCCTTCGTTCGAATGATATGTAAATTTTACCAGCTCGGACTATCTCAAGACACAAGGTTCCTTTAGCATTCGATCCTAGGTGCCGACCATCTTCCTCTTTCACGCCACAAGTTTACTGTGAAAGAGCCAGAGTGTATTTGTGTTCACATTGAGTGAGCACATATTAATTTATTTTAACAAAAACCTTAATAATATTAAAAATTAAAGGGTAATGGTCAATGTTATGTGCTAAATAATTGTAAACTGCCGTTGATGTACGTAACATGTATGTATTTTCATCCGTTTTTCACAATTCCACAATATCACTGGATTCTGCACAACTACAAGCCAACTATTAAACAACTATCAAACAACAATTATAGTAATAACATATATTAATTAAAACAATTATAACAATTATACAACTATTAAATTAATGTTTGCTAACAGTTTAGGGTGTTAACTGGAAATAATCGAGTTGGAAGATTTTCGTATGATTTCATACTTTTTGTTCAATAAGAGCAACAAACGTTATGCACAATTGCACCATCTCTTTATTATATTTTAAGGCTAAGACATTTTTAATGTTTGAATGGTTTCTTCAACGATATCGTTCACATATCGTCATGACTTCATATGAGAATTATTTTATTTGCATAATGATAAAACAAAATGTCTGTGTCATGGTGTTTTTCTCTCTTTCTGACAAACACAAGTCGTCATTAGGAGACACTTCTACACTGATTTCTGTTTACTTTATATTATTGTGTCTTGTAAACAATGTTGCAGTACATTCAGGGCTGTGGAATTGTCTTTCATCGTTGTTTCTGTAATTTCATATTAACTTAAAAATGTATTAAATATTATCACGCCTATTAGCGTTTGAGCTTCATCATTGACCGTTGATCAAACTTTGTCCTTCAACTAATCAGTAAAAGTATTTTGTTTTCGTAAATCGTAAAATACAATATTCTGTCGTAAAATGTGTGGCAAAAATTGAATATTTCCTATTTTGTTTCATAAGAATACCCACATTTCTGATATAATTTTCTTGTATTTTTATAAATAGAAAATTGACTCAATGAAAATTGATCAGGGTAAAGTTATGTTATGTCTTTTGAGAAGAATTTTTCGATGTATCCCATCGGGTCAACCTAATATCAGCGGGCAGTTCTGTGAATGTTACTTTCTTGATTCGCTCAAAACAGCTCTTCCACACTTGTTTTTGGAATTTCTGAATCTTGATAAAAAAAAATTCCCATTGATTATGAAACAAATTTTCAAAAAGTACAATGCATTTCTTTTTGCTGCAAAATTTTCATTCATTATCATCAATAGCTCCACAACTCAGTCTATTTTGAGATTTTCTCTAATACACTGACAGGCGTAAAGAGATTGAAAACAAAAGTAATGACCCTATCTGTAATATTTACAAACTGTTCTGAAGGTAATAAAACAATAATGGAAACAATAAAACAATATTAAATGCATTTACCTGTAAAATGATGAATATAATATCTCAGTGACTCAGTTTTTGAAGAAGCGGATGATAATATAGTGCCGAGTTCGTTTGAAGTTGATCAGGTGGTGATTGTGAAGAAGTTGATAAACATTATTAAAACCAACAATGGCATACAATCAACCAATACTCGGTAAATCATCAATTTATTGATTTTTAGTTTTAAGTATGTATGTGACCTGGCGATTCAGTCTTCGAATTTCGTACTTCTTGAGTTTGATCTCCGAAGCCGACCAGTGATTACCGGAGTGAAGTTTTTTGTCAAGACAAGCTGAGACCCTTGACATTAAATTAGCACTGATTGAAATTCTAGGTTTCAGAAGATGACCTTGTTTCTGGTTTTTGAGATAGTCATTCAATGTTATTCATCTGTAATAATTATTTTTTCTTAGTCTTTTATGGTTTCTCTCAGATTAGAAGCGATCGGTTTTAGCTTTCTGTTATTTGCTCTTTGCTCTAGTATATAGGTTTTATGTTTCTTCTTCTCTTGTTCATATTTGAAGGTCTATCTGGGAGTTTTCTTTCATCGGTGTTATTTCCAATAAGCGATTCGTGCAGTTTTGTGATCTCACATTCTGTTGACGTGTTTGTTTACTTGTTTTCATAACGATTTTATTGTGTTGTCTCCTGTGTTGTGTTTTCTCTTTCTTTCAAGTTTGTAATTTTCAAGAGGTCATGCTGTTTGCATCATACAGACCTTCATCTGTTTTAGGACACATTACTTTGCTATTTTCACTTACCTTTTTTATACAGCTTCTTCTATTTCTTTTACTTCTGAGAACGAATCAAAGCTCCATCACTTCATTGTAGGTTGTCCACACTTTTTATCCCATTTTCTTTCTGTCGTATTTTCGTTACTCTTGATCTCATATCGGAAAAATAATTTATTAGAAGAATTATGAATGTTCAGCCGATTAGAATAAATGAAATTTTGGACATTTTGAAGAAACTATTTTCAAATTAAATATTTATCCAGGTCCACATCTGATGGGTGTCCCCACTGTGTATAACTCATACGATCCAGGACTTTTGTTCATGAAAGACAGAATAAACGTGCCGTACAGTTATAATAACTATGATCCAGGGTTTGATCTTGAACTCATGATCAACGTTTTGAATTGGATTGTTCCTGATAAATACGACAACTATGATCCTGGATTTGACCTGGAAGCCATGATCGATAATTTGACAATTACTGAAGTTCCAGAAAGTTACGAAAATTATGATTCAGGACTGGGAAATATGATGTATGACTTAATCATTGATATTCCAGATAAATATGACAATTATGAGTGTGGGTTTCAAATGGAAAACGACTTTGATGTTCCCAGTGATTATCCCAACTACGATTGTGGATTTTGCCTAGAAACATTGAACGATGTCGAAGAAACATTACCCGTGCCAAGAATATACGAAAATTATTTCCCTGGATTTTTGTTAAGAGAGCCTCAAGATGTGGTCAACATTGATCTTAATGTTCCCGGTAGCAATTTGTCCAATAATCCATATCAGCCACAATTCCCGATGCCTACTGGTCATAATCCAACTCCTATAAATCTTGGTGGCTTCCTTTTGACTCATCCCAATCCACTTGATATGTCTGAACCTCGTCAAGACTTCAGACCTCCTCCTCCTGGCTTCTTCCATCCTAATCCCCGCGACTTGTCATATCCCCAATAGCCATCTTTACTATGGTGCTTGGTGCTTTTGACATGGACAACACACAATTCATTATTTAGCATAGTTCACAATATTTTGTTTCAATTATAATATACAGTATTTTAATCATATTAAAATATATGTTTTATTTCGTTTCAATCAAATTCATTTTATCATTGATAAAAAAAGTCGTAAGTTCATCACTTTCATCATTTTCTCAAAGGTATCATCATTTTACTACAAGGTATCATCATTGTGTACATATACCGTGCCTTAAGGTATCATTATTTCACTCCAAGGCATCATCTTTTCATCAAAAGGTAACGTCACCACTACAAGGAAGGCACCATCATTTTAATCCACGGTATGATAACATTCCCAAAAGGTATCATAATTTTTCTTCAAGGTACCATCACATTTAAGACGACGATAATATAGTTTTTCTACAGGATATCACCATTTTTTAAAAATATGTTATGGTTTCACCATGTTTCTGGCCACTAAATTACCTGAAATTCTACGCAAATTTTTGCCCTTTTCTATACTTATTTGTTACATACGTTGCCATATCGTTCTTCCGATTGCAATAAAATTAAGTCAACATATTCCTTGCACTTGTGCTTTACTCAACACTATATTATTTCCTTCTACATTATACAGTTAATCACCATGCCGTAATGTCGTATTCTTTAACTGCTATAGAGAATGTACTATCATTAGTCCATGAATAATTTTCACATTGCTGTTTGTTGGCACAAATCAAAAAATATTCATCGATCATAATATCAACTACAATTTTATCAATAAGCTTTGACAGTTTAAGTGAGGTAATTTTGTATCTCTAAATAGACCTTCAACAGTGCCAAAATGAGATTAGATAAATATTTTAAGACCATTATTTCATCTTCCTACAGCCTATAACTGGGTCCCAGCCAGCTCTTCAAATTGCTCATTCCCTGGAGCAATGCACGTTGGAACAGATCAGGATGGCTCCCCAATATATGCTGGCCGTGCCTATCATGATGGAGATGTCATCCCAGCTAAGGTTATTCCCAACAAATGCGTGGCATACGTAGCTTACAACGGAGAGGAACATGTTAAAGATCAATTCGAGGTACCTATAGAAGAATCACTATTTTTTTAACAATTGATTTAAAACCTCTTTGATCCTTCTTGATCATAAATCCGCTGTATATATGGAACAGTTTATGATCAAGAGAGACAAAGAAGAACTCTTAAGTCAAAATTTCTGTCTATTCTGGAGAGCTGTTCATAAAATGGTCTAAATAAAAAACGATCTAATTCGAATCATCCAGATTACCTCCATGGCATGGCATAGCTAACCTCATGGAACACGGCTCCCAGGCAGACCATCAAAGAGGTGGAGGGACAGATGGGAGTCGACTTCTAACTTCACCTCTTGAATTACAGGCCATAAGGCCTAAATTAAGTAAAAGATGCCATTGTTTTAAGGAGAACTGTGGCGCGTATTTTCAAATGTACTCTTTTACGTGACGTGAACTGGGTCCAATATATGTATGGGCCCACCTTATTATATTTACTACGAAAGGGCACATGCTTAGAATAGTAAATATTACTAATTATTATTATCGCTGATGATTTTTGGACACAGTCACTACTTCTTTTCCTTGACATCCCTTCGCACATTCTCACAATATTATAAATTTCTTCGTTTTCAGGTTCTCGTAGCGAAACAATTAAAATGGGTTTGGGCAAGCGGTGGAGATGTGCCCCCAAATGCAGTGTCCATGGGAGTCACCAGTGGCGGAGAGACTCTTTTCTTGGGCAGGGTACACCACGACGGAGCCTGCACGCCTGGAAAGGTATGGAATTTCCATAAACTGAACAACATTCAAAATAAAAGTAGAGCACACCATTACAAAAGAGCGATCTTTGCCTTTTTAACGATTCATTTTAAATTTAATTTTGACAGTCTTCTGCTACTGTTTATTGCTAACCGGTTGACAAGTCTTTATTCCTAGGCTTCCATTATCTTTGGCCTATCTTCTTCTCTCTTAAACTTCTCGCGTTTTCTTTCTTTTCTAAAATCTGTCCTAGTTCGATTTCCTAGGTCTAGCTTTCTTTTTATTTTCTCCGAAAAAATGAAGGCTACATTAATAATTTCAATATTAAGGTATCGCGCAATGAAAGAATATAAACGCGTAAAAAATGTGAACATGGAGAAACATAGATTGACATAGAGCAGAAAACATAGAGCCATACTCACGCTAATCACCGAACTTAACGCGAAATTAGGTAAATAGTCGAAATATATCGCGTTATATCTATATACTAGCTTTCCCGACAGCCGTCTTAACCGGAGGCGGCCCGTTCATAATATGTGCACTGCGCCCCCAGAAACAAAAATACATAATTAATCCGATTAAGTTACTAATAAAATAATAAATGTTAAATATTTCTAAAACATCCATATTTCATTCGTATTCAAAGCTCAGGCGGGAACAATTTGAGAATATAATATAATGCGCGCGCACACATTCTACCTCACCTATGAAGTAGGTACCGACACGAATGTCGTGCCCGATAATTTTGTTGACTTTGCGGTGGAGTAAGTGGGATGGGCTTCTGTAAGAGCGGCAATCACGTATGCGAGAATGAGAGGGAACTACCCGCGATGGCTTTGGCGCGTCGCAGGTGACCCTTCCATACTAACTTAAATATTGTATTTTATATCATTTCTTACCCATTTTTCAATTTGTTATTGGTTATTCTGTTACCCGGAGCGGAGAAGAATCTAATAAATCAAACATCGGAAGAATCTGTTGAGCCGATTAATACGTGAAAGAAAAACTTTGTGACTATTTTTACGGAAAATGCGGAGTATGAAATTTTTCACACTTATAGTTTATATAGAGGAGGGGTGGCGAATACTAATATTTTCTTAAAATTATGTATAAAAATAGGTTAAATCAATAAAAAAAACATTACAGACACTACTGTAATGTTATGTATTTGATACTCACATACACACACTTCCACAGACTACTTATAAAGAACATCACCTTCATAGAAAAAATTTAAATTGTCAAGCGCCCCATAATGGGCGCAGAAAGTTTTTTTGAAGGCGGTATATTCAAGTGGAAGGTGGAGCTGGAAATTGCGGGATATTCAAACTCATTGCGTCAAATTGAGAAAAGATTAATATTGTTTTTTTAATAATAATAGAAAAAACTTTTAATATCAATATTTTTTTTAAATTTGACGTATCCAATATATTTTTTTATTTTTTTTATTTAAATAATATACATTTAAAATACAACAATCAATTAAACAACATAACACAAGACACGGTATTCCTCCATAAGCAACTTAATGCTTGAGCGGAGGTATTTTTTTTTTTTTTTGTTTCATCCATGTCATTGTTTTGCAAAGAAAATTGTAAAATGGCGCTCGCTCAGTGTTTGACAATGGAACCTTATTAATGTTCAAACTTATAATTTAAATTAGTTATGGTCGAATTTCGAACACTGGTCGAGCGGATAAATACAGTTATTGCATCAAGTGCATTAATTATGTGTGTTTGTAACAAATGCAAGTGACTCAAAAGCCCCCAGCTCTATGAAAAACGAGGGAAATAAAATTAACGCTTTGAGGATCAAAAATTGATTTGTGGCATAGATAACTGATTTAGTCATTTACTTTCAGATCCACCCTAGTCATGGCACCTGCTACTATCCATTTGATGGAGCGGAAAAGAACTCCAACGATTACGAAGCTTTGGTTGTTGAATAAATTTGGGGCTCTATATACCAACACCCTAATGACAAACTATTATTATGACCCATGGAGTTTTTGTGCTTGTTTGAATGAATGATTTGTACCTTAATTGTTTTTTTATGAAATTAAATAATTTGAAAATTTATCTATGTTTTTTTTTATTATTTATAACCTATTTATAGTTTGACGTATAAAAAGTTGGTCTCCATCATGAATCCGAAATTGAGAGAGACCCTCTCATACTATGAAGCAGAACTGAAGAAGGAGGTCCTGTATAGTTAATATTGAAAATTGAGCACAGTGGACAGCTCTCGTTACCTTGCTTTTCCCCATATGTAGGGTCAGAAAAAGAGAAGAGATATATTTATTTATGGGTCGTTTATTTTTTCATACTTCTTAATTTAAAAGCAAAATTTTCATCCCTTCGGAGTGAGAATGGTTTTTTCCTAACCAGGCAAACTTCTTTGCTTCATTCATTCAATATAATTTTTGATTTGAACCTCCCACAAGACAGCACCGATATGATTACTGATTAGTCCACGTCATTCTAGGTCGGTCACGTCTTCGTACATCCGTTGTTTAAGATTTATAGATCCTTCTTGGTTATATATCTCTTATCTCTACGTGCCCAAACCTCTTCGACTTGTTCACTTTCTTTCTTTAGTCTATTTCGCCAACATTCAATCCGCAGACCCGGAATCGTGCCATAGATGTCATGACTTTTTCATTGTGGGTGACTAAGCACCGACTTTCCGGTGACCGTAATAAGATTTATAATGAATCGCTTCAATGCCGAATGTTCGGTTTTCGGATATAAATTCATATTGTTATCAATAGACTAAAATGGGGGTAGATTTCTTTTTTGTTTTTGTGGGGTAGGAAGAACACTTGTAGTTGCTATATAAATTCTGGCATTTCGAACCTTTTCTTATTGCCTTACAAATGTCGTTTCCTAAAATTTGTGTACAATCTAACATTACATACGGTAAGGGCTAATACCATTGCTACCAGAAATGTGATAATGCTATCAGAAATAAAAGCTGTCAAGAGCATAGCTGGAAAGATTCTCACAAATATAATAAAGAACAAGAAGCTCACGCAAATGTGTGATGTCGAGGAAATAGAAATATGGGAAAAATCAAAGAAGAAGGCTCTGGTTTGCACGTCTGCAGAGATTGTACTCATCCAAACTTCCTTAGATGGCATTGCAAGGCCAACAACATGGAAGACGACTGTTACGCAGACCATCATAAAGGTTTAAAGGAGGAGGACAAATTCACAGGAGGTTTACCCCACAAACCTCAAGGCTAAGCATAAGAACCTTTACTCTTTGTTTTTAAATTTGAAACTCAGGTTCCTGAAATATCAAATATTTAGTAGATGGCGATGCGACAGAAGGATCCTTACATCCTTAGCTGATTACAAACCGCAGACATTGTTTTTAAGTTTATTGATGATAGACTTGTGGTTCTCTTGACAGTCCATGGAATCCTTAGCATGCTTCGCTAGCACCACATTTCCAAAGCGTCATTCCATCTACTATCACGATCTCCTATTGTAAACTGTAGAGAAATATCGGGAATATGGCATATATATCCATCACGCCGTCTCTCCTTAGTGGTAGGAAGAGAAAACGGACATTCAATCCTATCTTTTCAAGCACACTTCTTTCACTTCTTCCATCGATATACCATTTCTCATACAACCTCTGCTGTTTCTTTTGCTTCTGACCTGACCTTCCTTGATGACGGAATCAATATGTTCATTTCACGTCATCTAGGTCAACTACACCGACAAAGAAACATAAAGTTGCGAGTTTATGTAATTTTTGTTTAATTAGATACTCCGATACAAATATAACTGGCCACCGTCCGTGGGTTCGATCGCACACCAGGAGATGGTGAATCCGTCTCGTAGGTTCGGCGGAGGTCAAAACACACACCCGACTCATATTAAGAACTTATCACTGAACCCCTCTTCAAATTAAGAAGGGTTCAGAAAATTCGCTGGTGGGGTTCAGTACTTCCAATAAGTTTATGAATCACCGCATTAGATGATGATCGTCAGTCTAGAGTACAGACGAATAGAAGTGTCATGAGTTGCATCATTTGAATTTTTTTTTGTACCTATCACGCCGTGTCCCGTAAGGGGTAGGCAGATAGAACGGACCTCCACTCTTTTCTATCCAAGCATACTTCTTTCGCTTCTTCCACCGACATACCATTTCTCATACAGCTTCTCCTATTTCTCTTACATCTTACCTGGCCTTCCTTGAGGACGGAATCGATGTGTTCGATCCACGTCATTCTCGGTCGCCCACGCTTTCTTACACCTTTCCTTTCAGCCTTATGAATTATCTTTGTCATTCTGTTTGCATCCATTCTTTCCACATGCCCAAACCATCTAAACTTATTAACTTTCATCTTTGTCACAACACTTACTTCCATACCACATTCTTTCCTAATATTTTCATTCCTTTCCATATCCCATAAAGTTTTTCCACATATTCTTCGTAGAGATTTCATCTCTACTGCATTTTATACTACATTCTTCTTTTTTCGTCCATGTCCACGTTTCACAACCATACATCATCGATGGTAGCAGGATTGCGTTATGCACTAGTTTCTTTGCTTGTAGTGAGACGTTGTTGTTTCTCATTATAGGTCTTAGTGCACCGCCCACCCTGCAACCAGCAACTTTCCTAAGTTCGATTTCTTTTTCACACTTTCCATCACGACTAAACATGCTTCCTAAATACACATACTCATTCACTTGCTCAAGACATTCATTTTCTAGGGTTACTTTGCAATTCGTTCTTGCTTCATCCCTTTCAAATAACAACACCTTTGTTTTGCTTACATTCATTTTTAGACCATTTTTTACACAATTTTCAAACACACTTGACACAAGTTCTTGCAAATCATTTTCACACTCAGCCATAAGTACTAAATCATCTGCATACATACCTTTATTCCATTTAATTCAACCCCTATATTTATATCTTTTAACCCACTGACGAAAAAATCAAAGAACAAATTGAACAACCAGGGTGACATGACGCATCGTTGCTTCATACCTTTCGTAAGATAGAACTCCGGTGAAAGGTGACTGTTCACCTTCACACACGCAGTACTTTCCGAATATAGCGAAGCAATGGCACGAATCAACCGGTTGTTCACTCCATAAATTGATAGAACTTCCCATAATTTGAAAAAATGGAACATTTTATATAAATTAAAATGTCGGATGGATGAGTCAGAATGTCATTCGATAACTCAAAAAAAAGACAAAAGAGATGCGTCAAGATGTCATCAATGATAACTAACCGTACAATCGTAGTTAGGTATGTATTTCTAGAAATCTCCAGCAGACATCAAATAAGGTGTGTTTTCTATATCTTATTTGCTCAAGCATTATGGTACATTGGTACAGTCATACTAGTACATAATATGTAGAGAACTGATTATATAAATAAGGTACACTACTGACTTATCTATATAATAAATAATATTGCCACTCATACTAAGAAAATATACGGCAGGTACTGTTTTATATTTGGAAAATAATTATAACGTATGGCGACACTTTAAGACTTAGTATTAACGTCTACAATATGAGGGAGTCAACCTCCAACCAGACTGCGTGTTTATTTTCAAGTTCTTTTAATGATTTAAGGTTCAAACAAAAATGAACTTTCGACATCTTTCGGACATAAAGGAGGTGGTGTCGTGAAAGCCAAAAAGCCTCTTCTTAATGTCACCAAGGCAGGAGTTATTTTACCCATCTGCTCCTTTTAGAGTACTTTTACCTTTCGAACGTGATACTAAATCTGGACAAAGTACTGGATTTTTCTTCCCTGGCTTGATGGTACGATCCACCCTCGCATCAGTGCATATTAACTTGACATATAGGGACGGCTACTCACTTGACAGCGAGCGCGAGCTCAACGAGCGCGAACTCAACGCACGCGTTCCGCTCGCGATCGCATAGCAACAACTCGCGCTCGCGGCTCAAGTGAGTGACCGGCCTTAGATAACCAACAATTTAATGCCATCGTTAAATTAGTGTTAGATTTTCAAAGGTAATTTTTTTACAAATTTGTACCACTAAGGGCTTACGACCTTTCTTGCACCACAATTTTCTTGGTCCGGTGATCATCATCTTTCAATTGACCATTTAACAACCCGATAAGCTCTAACTCACTATTGTCCCATTATTGGCCAATTGAAAAATCGGGCATATCATGAAAAGTATACATGAAAAAAAAAAAACAATAAAATATAGGTAATTTGTGTAGAAATTTGTGCTTCTCCGGCGTAAGGTGATTCTTTGTAAGTCATACTAAAGATAAACTTAAGTACACAATTTGTATATCGCACAAAGCAAGAGCTACGGTAGATTGAGGAGACAAGACTTATTAAGTGTATTATTTATTATTCAAAAGGCAAACAGCATAACTACTATACAAACTATGGACGGTGAGTTTTTACAACTTTCCTTGATAATTATTGTTGCATTGTCTGCATTTGTGTCGGTCTGAAAATGACACTGTCTGCATATTTGTGTAATGTCTAAAAATTAATGTGTAATTAGTTTCAAGTTTTTTTTGTCACTAAAGCATTTTTTCAGGACGATGTATAGCAAACGTTGTAAAGGTAAAAATATCAAATGCATAATTTTTATTTTCTTCACTCTCACTTGTTTTATTGGGAGATTTTAATGATCTTTAATATTTTGGACAGGAGGTGTTTGGTGGTAGTTGATTTCAAATAAAATTTAACGTGGTCTTTCATGGATCTTCCACATAATACATAAACAAAACTTGAACCAGTTTCTGGAGACTATCCATTAGGATTAAATGAAGTTGTCTTACAAATGTTGCTGGATAACTGCCTCTTCTATGTTTTCCAAACGTCTCGGTCTTTTGACTTCTGAATCCATTTCATTCCCGCGATTGAGTATGGTTATATGCCCATTTCTTCTGTAACACCTGGTGAAGGGTCTTATTGAACGTTTAATTCCAAACTCTTCTGTAGTCTGCCAGCGCTTCTTTAAAGATTCTAGCTGTCCATCTGTTGTTGGTACGATTTTGTAGCTTTCCCGGACATTGACGTTTCTCAATCATTTGAATATATTTTAAGATTTATGAAAAAAAAAAAAAAAAATAACCTAATTTTTTGCAATCATGTCTAGAGATTATTCGGAAAGGGTATCGAAGAAGAAGTTAATTAAACTTTTTTTTAATCTTACAGCCTTTCGATGGGAAGCTGCTAGCACCGAAGACTGCGAAAGACAAGGAGCCCTTCTTATAGGAAGAGATATTGATGGTGCCGCGATATATGCTGGAAGAGCTTATCATGAAGGAGATTTGATCCCTGCCAAAGTCATACCCAGTAAAAACGTCGCTTATATTCCATACAATGGAGAAGAAATTGTGGTCGATCAATTTGAGGTAGCTAATAAAATAGTTCATATCATCTTTAAATAGGTACAATGCTTTAGAAATCAAATTAAACGAGTGGAAATCTGAACAGGTTTGAAGACAATTAGACAAAGCGCCAAAAAACAATAATTATCATTTCTTAAACATTAAGGTACCCGCGTACAAACAATTATTGTTGGTATCGTTTTTCGGGCTATTAGAGCTATGTCCATTTTTATTCCTCGCCCGTTAGCGCAGCCGTCCACGAGCCACCCGAACATAACCCAGAATGTGCGCCGAAGCCGTCGAAGATGTTTCCCATAAGCCCCCAATTAGGAGACGAAGCGTTGGACACAGAATACCCAAATCGACCACGGCCTAATTGCCCGGAAAAAATACCAACAATTTTTCGAGTACCGGCCGTGAAATCCTGAGAAGCTGTTTTACCCGTATTATAAATATCTAAGTTAAATAATTTCTGACCATATCTGTTTAACGGATACGTAAAATTCTACGATGAACCCACATCTTAAAAGCTTATCATTATTTTTTGCCATTTGTTCATCGTGTTCATCTACGTAAAAACCATGACATATTTTTGCCTTAAATTTATGAATTTACAAGGATCATTTATTTACAGATTCTTGTTAAAAACAACATCAGATGGGTGTGGGCTATAGATGGAGGAGTTCCTCCGGGTGCTGTTGTAGTTGGACAAACCGTTGAAGGAGAACCTTTGTTCTACGGCAGAGTTCATCGGAACGGAGCAATAATTCCTGGAAAGGTAACTGTAACCGACAAGGCTACGACCAATATGGATGATTGACTCAGGGCAGCAGCTGGTCCAATAGAGAGGCTCCAGATCACCAGGGAAATGAGAGGGTAGAAATGAAACTAGCGGTGTATTCCTGAAGGCAGATGTCCGGCGAGATCACGAGTTCCAAAGTGTTCCGACGAGTAATTCACAATTCGAACTGATCTGCCTTACAACTGCGCCTTTATTTATACTAAATCTCAAAAACAGAAAACCAATCAAAATCATTGCTTATTTTGACCAATCACAGGCCTCCATTTTCTAAAAATTCACCAAAAATTTTCACTATGAAATTTGGACATTTAGTTAAATATCTTACAAACTATACAAGATACAATGTCATCAGTATATAACAATCAAGTATCTATAACTAGGGCATATGAACATTAAGCATTTATCGATGAGATGTTGCAGGTATTCGTGATAATTGATTAAGAACACCAAAAGTTTAACGTGCAATATTTATATAATAGGTACAAAAATCGACCACAATAGGAAACGGATCGGACGTCTGCAACACAATTTTATTGATTCCGTCCAGGAATCGACCACTCAATAACCTTGAGTGCCAACACAAAATTTTTACTAAAAAAGTGGCATCTCGAAATTGATTATTTCGATGTAAATTTGCATATAATATGTTCTTACTGAACAATCAAACAAAGCTATACAATTTGTTTATCAATTAAATCAAGTTTTACATACATGATCTTACAATAGTTTCTCTATTCTGGTCATTTTGGATTATTTAATACATTTTATTATTTATTTAGGAAAAACAGAGTTACAATGATAGTTTAACCTAGTTTATAACCACTAAAGTACATTATTTACAAATTTCAATAAAAATAATAATACAATATTTTGAACATATTTCACCAGTTGGCAATCACTGTCTCAGATCCAAGAAACTACGCAGTTTTTAATTAATTGCGCATTAATTTTATTCCACAAACTACGCAGTATTTAATTCTAATAGGTAAATTCAATTTACTTCCTAAAATACGTGTATTTATGTTTTAAACTATTAATAATGACTAAATATATCATAATTTACCACGAAAGCAAGAAACTAATTATTTTACAATTAAATAATCGGTGTAACATGATATTTAAACTAGTAACGTGGATACAAGGTGTTTAAGCTATCAAAAACATCCCTTTTTATATCTAAATTGATCAGCTATATAGTGATCTTCAAAATTCTGCGATAAAACATCATTTTGATGTGTCAAAATATTAATAAAACAATATAATTAAATTTTTAATCAAAGATTTATGGGTCAACTTTAAAAAAAATACATGTTCGCACTGCAGTGTCTATAAAATTCGATATCAGAGGTCAATAAAAAATCGTGAGATGCGCACACCGCAGTGTCTATATTATTTGATATCAAAAATCAGGGTATATGAATTCGATTAACGCTACCGCGATATCCCGAATGGTATAAATACACGGGTTGATAGTTCACTCGCGTCTTCCGGAGTTTATAAATATAACACACTTTCTCTGCATTCGGTCAGTTCACACATACAAAAAATATCTATTGTTACCTGTAGACTGTGTGTCTAACAATGCACAAAAAAAATCGAAGACCCTTTTATTATTATTAGGTACCTACTTAACAATATATAGAGCGAACGACTGCATTCATAGACATTATTATTGCACTGATGTGGAATAATAATAATTAAAATACGAACGTCAAAAGGCGTTTTTTACACTCCCGCCGTAAAACAAAGTTTTACTATTTATTAACGCCTTTTTAGTAAAATAATTTTTACAGACGGCCTTGTCATGCATGTCATTAATACGTCAGTATTTTTAAACATCTATTGGCAAATCTTTTCATCCAAGCTGTGGCCCTAACTAGCCTCGAAAGTTTGGAAAATCGGTTTATATAAGGTAAACTTCTCGATGAATCGGTGTAAACATTTATGTTTACGCAATTATTTTTCAACTCGGTAGAACTGTACCCAATCGGATCAAATAGTTCCATTACCGAACTAAGTAGCTGTCTCTTCGTATGTATAACGTCAATGTACTTCAATCTGTTATCAAATTTTAAAATGAAGTTGTCTGATTTAGGATCCCAAGTTACTCCTAACACCTTTTCGCTATTTTGTGCACGTATAATATCAACTGTGGCGGACGCCTTTAAGGTTTCGGGAAATTGATCAAGTACAGTGGGCTCATTGGAGGCCCGGTTAGTTAATTCAAATTGTCCGTTCTGTAATAAATCGAAAACCCCTTTGACTGTGTTTCGCGCACTGGACACACAACTAAATGATTCTAAGTAATCGTCCATGTAAAAGTTTTCACGAATACTACACGCTATTTTCGGTTGTGTGTGTTGTGCATTTTCCGCTATTTTATTGCGAACGTACTGTGCACTGCTTGGGGAACAGGTTGACCCAAAAATCATTGACGTCATAACAAACGTTTTAACATCTAGCTCTTTGCTGTTTCGCCAAAGGAATAATTGCGACTGTTGATCCTGTGGTATTATTTTTACCCTCAGAAACATTTCTTTAATATCAGCAGACACCGCAATTGGGCCTTCTCTAAAACGCATCAAGCAACCAACGAGTGATGCTAAGAGGTCAGGGCCTGACAACAAGGTTTCATTCAGAGATATTCCTTGACATTTGCTAGCTGCATCGAAAACAATACGCAATTTACCCGGTTTGTTAACATTAAAAACAGGAAAATGTGGTAAGTACCACCTTCTAGGATTAGGTATTTTAAGTTCGTGATTTAAAATTTCCCTAGCGTAGCCTTTCGTAATATATTCATTAATTTTATCGCTATATGCCGTTGCTAGCTGAGGATCCTTCTCGAGCTTACGTTCTAAGCCCCACAATCGGTTTAAGGCACATTTTCTATTGTCCGGCAGACCCACAGAGTCGTTTTTCCAAATTAAACCGGTCTCAAAATGCCCATTCTTCAACTGTTTTGTTGTGTTTGAGAGAATTTCTTCGGCGCGCACATCTATTTTACTAATTCTGGCAGGCCCAGAAATACCTAAACTATCGATTGCGTAATGCGCCTTTAACAATTCGCACAACATATTATTGTCATCAGTTGTTCTTTGAATGTGTGTCACTAGACCAACGGTACAGTGATTATTTTCATAATTACTATTAATCCGGCCATGCAATGTCCAACCTAGTAATGTTCTAGAATTAATCAAATCACCACCCCCTCTAACTTCCCTGGTTACAATCAAGGATGCGTTATCCTGACCAAGTAATAGTTGAGGTGTAACCATTTTGATACACTCCTTGTCGTAATATTGTTGAGCGGGCAACTGAAGCTTGCTCACTGTATGCGCGCTTATATTAAATTTGTTGTTAATTGTTAAATTAACTTTCCTAGATTTATTTTCACTCGCGCACATACCCCGAGCCCCGTGTATTTTTAATGGATGTAATTCCCCGTTAAGTCCAACAATGCTTGCCAACGAGTTACATACCAAACTTATGTTTGATCCTTCATCCAAAAGAGCAAAAATAGATGCTGTGCTTTTTGACCCTCGGATTTGAACCGGAACAATTTTTAAAGCCACTGAACTACTGGCGTATGTATTAGCAACATATGAATTTTGACTCAAATTATCATTCGAATGATTTTTTGAAAGGTCTCTATGCAAACAGCTATTATGCCCTCCCGAACAATTTAAAACATTACAAGTGATTTTACATTTATGTTTGATCGAATATTTAGAATCAAGACATTTAAAACATAATTTAAATTTTCTTACTGCAGCCCATCGTTCATTGATGGGTAATTTAAGGAAATCCTTACACTTAAATAACTTATGTGGTTGATCACAAATCACACATTTATTTGTTTTCATATCACTTTGCACATTATAAACCACATGCTTATTATACATATTTTTCGAATTCACAAACTTTTCGGCCGCACACGATAGATGTAAGTCACACGCTGACTTCAAGAACCTAGAGAAATCTGCAATGGATCTGCTCCTCCTGTCGTCTGCTCCATGTTGTGATGACATCCACCATGTCTTCATATGTGATGGCAGCTTGTTCACCAGTTCTCCAAGAAGGCCGGGGATATTTAGGTATTCAGCCTTCATACGTCCGGCAACAGAAACAAAGTTTTTAATTGTGACGTAAAACTTGTTCAACTCATCACTTGCCGGAGATTCTGACAAACGTGGAAGGCGCTTCACTTTTTCAAGCATACCCATAATTATTATTTCTGGGCGCCCATACTGCTCTTCAAGCGTTTCCATGGCCTCACGTACGCCACTGGGGTAAAGCAATAGGCCGCTAACAGATTCTTTAGCTTTCCCTTTCAGGGATCTTTGCAACCTCATCAAGTTTTCTGCGTTGGATAATTCGCAGGTCTTTGTTGAGATTTCGTACTGTGCCTTGAACGCAGGCCACTCTAGCGGATTTCCATCAAAGTATGGTAAATCTCGAGCTGCAGTCTGCCTAGCCATTAGGGCACTTAATTGAATACCCGTTTTCGGAACTTTTTCTTCGCGGGGCTCAGGAAGTGTGTTATTCCTGGGCTCACCAATACACGTATCATTATACTCTGTGCTGGAACTCCCACCAGGTGAAAAGAGGTGTAACATATTCGGAACTGTCACACCGGACGACACCCGATCAGCCAAATTAAATGAAACTTCAGGCTGTCTATTAACACTTGCCCTGACATTTTCGCACTTCGAATTGTTTTTAATAGCTCCTTGCCTGTTCTCGAGGAACATCTGGCTTAATTGATTTTGGCTTTCCATCAAACGTTCAAAAGCGTCATTAATGTAAGACAACATAGTGTCCATATCAGCTCGTCTGATATCGTTTAGTTCACGACGTGACACAACTTCACTCGCGCCCCCCACTGGGGTAGACTGTACGACTCGCGGGTTTTCACTTTCACTACGATTTAACTCTTGGACCTCAGAACCCTCAATAGGGCTATCTGCGGCTTCAGGTTGGCAATCGCCTACACCAGCTAGTTCCGTTCCTCTCATTTTTCCCGATCGCAGAGGTCCTGGCATCCAGTCTTCCACTGATCAATCCGACGACGAAGGACCAACAATGTAACCGACAAGGCTACGACCAATATGGATGATTGACTCAGGGCAGCAGCTGGTCCAATAGAGAGGCTCCAGATCACCAGGGAAATGAGAGGGTAGAAATGAAACTAGCGGTGTATTCCTGAAGGCAGATGTCCGGCGAGATCACGAGTTCCAAAGTGTTCCGACGAGTAATTCACAATTCGAACTGATCTGCCTTACAACTGCGCCTTTATTTATACTAAATCTCAAAAACAGAAAACCAATCAAAATCATTGCTTATTTTGACCAATCACAGGCCTCCATTTTCTAAAAATTCACCAAAAATTTTCACTATGAAATTTGGACATTTAGTTAAATATCTTACAAACTATACAAGATACAATGTCATCAGTATATAACAATCAAGTATCTATAACTAGGGCATATGAACATTAAGCATTTATCGATGAGATGTTGCAGGTATTCGTGATAATTGATTAAGAACACCAAAAGTTTAACGTGCAATATTTATATAATAGGTACAAAAATCGACCACAATAGGAAACGGATCGGACGTCTGCAACACAATTTTATTGATTCCGTCCAGGAATCGACCACTCAATAACCTTGAGTGCCAACACAAAATTTTTACTAAAAAAGTGGCATCTCGAAATTGATTATTTCGATGTAAATTTGCATATAATATGTTCTTACTGAACAATCAAACAAAGCTATACAATTTGTTTATCAATTAAATCAAGTTTTACATACATGATCTTACAATAGTTTCTCTATTCTGGTCATTTTGGATTATTTAATACATTTTATTATTTATTTAGGAAAAACAGAGTTACAATGATAGTTTAACCTAGTTTATAACCACTAAAGTACATTATTTACAAATTTCAATAAAAATAATAATACAATATTTTGAACATATTTCACCAGTTGGCAATCACTGTCTCAGATCCAAGAAACTACGCAGTTTTTAATTAATTGCGCATTAATTTTATTCCACAAACTACGCAGTATTTAATTCTAATAGGTAAATTCAATTTACTTCCTAAAATACGTGTATTTATGTTTTAAACTATTAATAATGACTAAATATATCATAATTTACCACGAAAGCAAGAAACTAATTATTTTACAATTAAATAATCGGTGTAACATGATATTTAAACTAGTAACGTGGATACAAGGTGTTTAAGCTATCAAAAACATCCCTTTTTATATCTAAATTGATCAGCTATATAGTGATCTTCAAAATACTGCGATAAAACATCATTTTGATGTGTCAAAATATTAATAAAACAATATAATTAAATTTTTAATCAAAGATTTATGGGTCAACTTTAAAAAAAATACATGTTCGCACTGCAGTGTCTATAAAATTCGATATCAGAGGTCAATAAAAAATCGTGAGATGCGCACACCGCAGTGTCTATATTATTTGATATCAAAAATCAGGGTATATGAATTCGATTAACGCTACCGCGATATCCCGAATGGTATAAATACACGGGTTGATAGTTCACTCGCGTCTTCCGGAGTTTATAAATATAACACACTTTCTCTGCATTCGGTCAGTTCACACATACAAAAAATATCTATTGTTACCTGTAGACTGTGTGTCTAACAATGCACAAAAAAAATCGAAGACCCTTTTATTATTATTAGGTACCTACTTAACAATATATAGAGCGAACGACTGCATTCATAGACATTATTATTGCACTGATGTGGAATAATAATAATTAAAATACGAACGTCAAAAGGCGTTTTTTACAGGTAACCTCTTTGGAAACACTACAGAGTCCGATATTTTTGCCATGCCTATGGAGAGAGAACGAACGTCCACTCTTTAGAATCCAGACACACTTCTATTTTTCAATCCACATACCACTTTAAATAGAAAAGTAATGATTTATTTGATCCATGTCATCCATGGTCAACGATCCCTTCTCATATCTTGAAATTCTTTTTATTATTCTTTTATTACTGCTTCTTTACGGCGTTTTCTTCCATGCCACATTCTTTATTTAGAAATATTTTTTTCTCCTTCCACGAGTCGCAGTTTATTTCTCCATTATGTATCCCACATTTAGGTAACTTTATTTTTTAAACACCCGGAACGGACCTAGAATTTTCGATTTTCCTGGATGATGCAGAGTCATTTGTTTGCTTGGGATGTGGATCAAACTAGGAATCAAAAGGATATCAACTGGATGCTGTCAAAGCATTACCAACAACTTTAAAATATTGCTGCTGAGTCGTAGACATTCTACATATTTCTAGATGTACCTATGCCTATGTTTCAGTTTTTTATTGATGTCCAGGGAACTTATAGAATTCTTCTTCAGCATCTCTTTAAACCCATTATTTGGATCTAGTCTTAAGAGTAGTGTTTTCGATTCTACTTCATATAAGAAAATAGATAACAGAAGTTTACATACCTTTTTCAGTTTCGTGTTTCTGGATATCTTTATGGTCCTCTATATTTTGTTGAACTATGTATCGCACCTTTCTCCTGACCTAACTTTCGCATTCTTTTAGGTTGCTAATAATTAGGGGTACGTAAATTTCGTATTTACGAAATAGATGCGATAAATGCGAAATTTGTCAATATATTCCATAAATGCGATGTTTTAATTTTAGAAAATTTCAGTGAAATATCGATAATTATTATATTCTAAAGGTAAACGATCAAGTAACTCGTCAAAACGAACGCTTTATCCTTGTGAAAATAAGTGAAACTGAAAAATCAGTTAGTAGAAGTCGTCGATGTAACTAAATTGTATTAATTGAAAGCGTATATTTTATTACATGTTGATATTTTATAAAGGTTTTATACAATTGTTAACTGTTTATTAAATATTTAAAATACTGGGGTTTTATTATAGACTTTTTATGTTTTATGCGAATAAATGCGAAATTTCGCTTTTATATATTTTTTAAATGCGATATTACAATTTTTTATTTGCGAAAATTACGTACCTCTACTAATAATGTATCCCAGATAAAAATGAGCTTTACAACCGTTTCCAATTCAGAAAGGGTTTCTTCGTCATACCGTCTTATTAATAACACAAGATTAAAATTTAAGTAAGGCTTAAGTCAGAAATTTTATCAATAAAAGATGCTTAGCCAGTGATGCATCTTAATCTAGACAAAAAGTTAAGCAATACCTTAAGCGAAGTGTGGATAACGCATGCGCATTGTCCCGGTTTCGCGATTTGACATATCGTGAATTGGTTTTTTGTTTTCAAAAAGGTACGTATGAGTAAGAGTCTTGTACAGTTCTATCACATATAAAAAATCTCTGATAGAACTATACAAGACTCGTTTCATTTTTATTTTAAAATGGATCATTCTACTCTTTTGACATACCTACCCAGATTTCACTATACAAATTTCCGCCATTGTTGCAAATTAAGTTGTTTCTCAGCTAAGTCTTGTCTAATCGGACATTATTGATGAGAGAAAGGTTGGCAAAAGATTAACGAGTTAAGTCACGATTAATTAATCGTCAATTTCAATCGTCAAGTCAAACTTAAGTATTAATTATGCGTGTGATTAATAATAAGACAGTAATTCAATTTATTTTTCACAATTTCCCTCACTACTAAACAAATATTCTCTGTAACTCTTTTCCTTTCTTCCGGGAATCTTCTATCAGAAATTTTTGATATGTCATTGTGACAGTACAGTGTACAAGACTCTTTCATTTTTATAGACAATGTTTACTGCACTACAGATTTAATTAAAATAATCATTTTTTCATTTTAAAATTTTAAATAGGTAAGTATATTGGAAAAATAATTATTTTAAAATCATAATCATAGCTTTTTGAAAACAAATAACCAATCCCGATATGTCAAATCAAAGATAATATAAATATATCTAGTGTAGTATGTCAATTGGCATGATTATGATTTATGATTCGAAATAAAAAAATTGGTGAAAGCAGCACAATGCGCATGAGTTATCCACACTCCCTAGTAGACTTTAAACTACCCCCTGTAGCCCTAGTATAAGTTTTCGTTTTCGAATATCGTAACGATCATCGAAAGAGTTTCGAAAATTTTCCATTCAAAAATGATCGAACTATTCGATCGTTTGATTTTAGAACACTATTTGCACGTTTATAAGCGCTTATTAGCGTGCAATAAGCTTTCGATGAAACTCGTACTAGCCCCACTGCAGTCGCTCAAGGTATTGCTTAACTTTTTGTCTAGATTAAGATGCATCACTGGCTAAGCATCTTTTATTGATAAAATTTCTGACTTAAGCTTTAGGTACTTAAATTTTAATCTTGTGTTATTAATAGGACGGATGATAAGAGAAAGGGTAGCAAAAGAACGAGTTAAGTCACGATTAATTAAGTTAAACTTAAGTATGAATTAAGCGTTTGATTATTAATAAGACAGAATAAGACCGCTACGAGAATAACCCTGCAGATTGGACGGGACCGGTTGACTGAGAAAAATTGCCCAAAGTTCAAGGTATAAGTGAGAGCTATATGAAGAATATATGGGGAAACTCTGTGAGATATGGAAAGTAATAGGAATATTAGGACGAAATGTAGTATGGAAGTTAGTGGTGTAACGAAGTAATTAGTTGAGAACATGTCGAAAGAATGGATGCAAATAGAATAAAAAAGATAAAGGCTGAAAGCAAAATTGCATAAAAGTGTGGTCGACCGAGAATGACATGGATCGTACACATCGATTCCGTCCTCAAGGAAGGCCTGGTCAGAAGTAAGAGAAATAAAAGAGGCTGTAAGAAATGGTATGTCGGTGGAAGAAGCGAAAGAAGTGTGTTTGTATATAACAGAGTGGAGGTCCGTTCTCTCTGCCTTCCGCTTAACCCATATCTTCCCAGACATAGAAATAGCCGTAAGATTTTCATGAAAATCATACCAGGGACTATTTACGGTATATGTATTGATAAATAAGTGTCAAAAAAAAAATTGGATTTTTGGATTTTTAGTTATATAACCGTTCCAATAATGGAACACTGGGAAGATACATACATGTAACATTTGGGCTTTTGTATGGGAAATCTAAAATGATATAGAGCGTAGTAAAGTACTTTATGAGGTTTTTTTCAAAATTTTAGTCCACAATTTATAAATTATAAACCTTGTATAAAATAATAAAACAAAAAATCTTCTTCTTCTTCTTTTTTGTAGACACGGGAGTGTGTTTTATCAGGGTTATCATCTTGACTTGCGTTATTTCAGGTTTCTTCCCATCGCTTGACGAGTATTTTTGATCGGCGCAGCCAATTTGATACCCTCATGCAGGGCTAGATATAGTATTCTTGCTTTTGTTTAATTTTTCAATACATGTTGGTGTCACTAAAATATATTATAGCAAATTATGACGTAGCCACCTGACCACATTGTTCGACTTATTAGATCTCTCAGATTACTGTGTTTCTAATTCGATCACGCAGATATTAACCATGGAGTGTTTTCAATTTAGATGTTCTTAGCATGCTTTTTGTTTTGACATTGTCTGCTCTGGATAAATGCCATGTGTCTTTCTTCACGAACCTTTCTGTCTGTCCTCATATCCTTGTTTTTCTATATTATGACATCTTTCAAGCAGACTGCTTCTGCGGCAGTTTAATCAACCTGTGACCTTACTTATCAGGCAAGCAGGTTACATTGCTATTGACTGTAAAGCAAAGCACTTCAATAGCTTTCTGATGCAGGATTTCCTCCTGTTTTGGAGATATAACACCTGCTTTAACGTTTTTCATAGCGTTTTTGATGAAAAAATTTATCACCACATCCTGGTGGTATTATCACTCATCAAGTACAATGAATTAATTTTTTTCTATTTTTGAGCGTAGCAGATCTTAGGTGGAATCCGATAGTTAAGATGATTTTGCAGATACTTTTTGAAAATCAACAACATTCACCTTCAAAGTAACCATACAAACAACGTTTTCTTACTGTGTAAGGTTCAGTTCTACCAGCTGTGTGCGCATATTTTCTTTATATAAAATACTTTTTTCGTTTCAAGGTGTTAAAATATTTAGTACACTATTAAACTACGACCAAAAAAATAAATTGCCAACAATAAATAAATTTATTGCATGAAAATAGTACAAAAATTTTACATTGGCATATCATCCCAGTGTTCCAAAAATGGAACGGTTAGGAAAAAGGACATGAAAATACCTACTTATAGTCATCTTTATTTCTTTAATTTTTTATAATGACAAAAGAGACAGGAATATAACTGGTAACGTATTATTTGAATGTTAATTATAACAAACAAAAAATATACGGACATTTTAAAACGAGCAATGTTTTTCCACAAAATCTGCTATAAAGAATGCTTCATAACAGAAAAAAGCAGACGCGAATATCATTCAACAATATCTCTAACTAAAGCCTATTAATCGAAGATTTTAAGCAGAAAAAAATAAACGCGTTGCGCTTTTCCAAAAAAAATAATAAAAATTACTAACTATACCGTTCCAATAATGGAACACTGGGAAGATATGGGTTAAGGAGAAATTTTTCCAGGTGATAGCAGACGTCATGAGCCCAGTAATTTTCACATGACATCTGCTTTCCTCATTGTCCTTAGCGATATGAATAATTCAACAATGCCAAATCGATTTCCATTGATTGTATGCCAGTCCACTAATACCATAATATGTTTTTCCAGGTTCATCCAAGTCATGGCAGCTGCTACTACCCATTCGATGGACAAGAGATGCCTTCAAAAGAATACGAAGTCCTAGTCATAGATTAGAGTAACCAGCGAATATTTTCTTGTGGCCTTGTAGTGAATTCATGACAATAAACTATTTTAATGTTAAAATATGCACAACCTTATCATGTTTTTATAATACAAGATTATTAATAATAAATTTTGAAAGATTAATCTGTATTGGGTTATTATTAATCTGTAAATCTTAAATTTGGCTGTAATGTAGTGTATTCTTGTAACAATATAATATTATATTGATAATTTTTGTTTGTTTACTCTTTTATTCGTATTGATGTGTTGTGTTGTTTGATTACTAATGCGTTATATTATGAAGATGAATATTATGTTTTGAAGTGTAAATGCAACTTTCGTTGTGTAAATTGCAAAATACAATATAATAAATAAATAACGTATATAACACGTTTCATATGTGACTCATTTCCTAGTACACCGCCATCTCTTGGAATTTTTATAAAAATACTCAACCATAACAGAAGAATTGCTTTTATTACAAACTAGATGGGCTGTCGAACGTCATCCCACATCAGAATCAATAATAATACCATAATGCTATAACTTGTTGTTTTCATATTATTTGTCCGAGTTTAGTTCATGTTGTGTATGTGTAAGCTACCATGTGTCAGCTGGGCAGGGTCCAACCAGTAGCTCATGCAGCTACGAAGGCCCTCAGTATCACCGACACGCTTACGCACCAGATGTCGATAGATCAGGAGACAGCAGCGGTTCCATCATTGTTGAAGCTCCGATCACCAGGGGTTGTGAGAGGTTGTAGAAATGAAACAAGCTTTCAATCTTGAAGGCAGACGTCCGGCGAGTTGGTCCTCTAGAAGTGGTCCCAGTGAATAGTGGAGTATCTCAAGTAGATTCCAGTAGTCGACTCAACTCGCCGTACATTTTGCGATTTTATTTATATAAAAATCGAGAACAAAGAAAACCAATCAGAGGACTGGTTTAAATAGACCAATCAACGGTCTCTATTTTAGGAAAAATTGTGAACATTTTTCACTATCAATTTGTGACATTTTTCTTAATATCTTTTGAAATACATAATTTATTTTGATCAAATAATAATTAAATCATTCATATGTAACAGGCAATGTAAATTAACGAACAGAAAGGTGCGGGACATGTCTGGCTGACATAATATTTCAAATAAAGTAGCAAAAGTACGTAAGTTCCTTTTTATATGAAACTCGCCAGCTCCCATCGAAATTGATGTTCGAAGCCGAGGCTCTCGGACGCAGCCACAGCTTTTGGTCATAATTCGCCAGGCTTTGTCAATTCAAAAACCCTGGTCGTTCCAAAAGTTTTAGTACTTTTACAAAAGTTACATTTATCAATTGATATTTAGGCATCCCTCTGCACGTAGTGTAGGATACTCTTAGTAGTACATGCTATCTTATACATTATTATAATCAAAAAATATAAATCGATAATCAACTCAATAAAGGTATTTATAATTAGTTCAAAAGATTCTAAAAGCAATGACTCTAATATGTATTAGGAAAGGCAATCTAAACAATATAGAAATTAAATATTTCTATACTTAGTAATTTGATCATTTTTAACACAAAAATTAATTTCAATTAACTCTGGACTAATTAACCAAGTTGATTACTATGTTCGATTTGACATCAAATGCTTCTCATGTGTCCAGCAGACTGTTGGACTACAGATCGAAGTATACTTACATCAGAGAATATAAGAAGTGTAGAAATAGAGTGAATAGGTTAATATTGAACTGTAAGAAATTATTTTATAGTAATAAATTTAATAGTTGTTTTGGTAATGTTAAAAAAACTTGGAATAAAATTAACACGATCTTGGGACGAAATACAAAAAGCGACTGTGATGAAGTGTTGAAAAAGTATTTTCTTACGGGTAGAAGCGTTGATTGTGTCCTGGATGAATTTGCAAGTCATTTTTCAAAGAGCATATCTGATATGTTGCATCATTGTAACTACAGAGCGCTTGATATGAATTATGATACACAGCAACAAAGTATGTACTTACCCTATGCCACACAGGTGGACGTAAGGGACATTATTGGACAATTAAATAACTCTAAGACCACTGGAATCGACAACATTCGTATGAGCGATATTAAAACACACGCGGAAATTTTTGTTCCTATAGTGACTAGCTTAATTAATTGCATGATAAGGGAAGCGCATATACCGGGGGACCTAAAGTGTAGCATTGTAAGACCTATTTATAAGAGTGGGAAACATGCCGACGTAGGAAATTATAGACCGATAAGTATTCTTTCTGCGATAGAAAATTTTTTGGAAAAATATATATCAAAGCATCTGAACAATTACTTACAAAAATTTAATTTGATTGATCCAGCTCAGTACGGTTATCAGAGAAATAAGGGGACTGAAATTCTTCTTAGAGATTTTAGTGATTTTGTCAATGAGGAACTGAATAAAAGGAGACATGTTTTAGTAGTTTTTATAGATTACTCAAAAGCTTTTGATACGATTGAACATGAAAAACTAATTAAGGTACTAGAGACAATAGGAATTGGGGGAAATCTGCTCAAGTTATTTAAAAATTATTTAACAGAAAGAACTTTCATGATTCGCATAGGTGATAAACTGAGTGAAAAAAATGTTATAAAAGCGGGTGTACCACAAGGATCAATTTTGGGACCTACACTGTATTTTGGTTTCGCCACACTCCACGGACTCTTAATAGGGGGAACTCTGTTCCCCCACAAGGATATCCATAAATATACTTGGAACTCGCCTGACAGGAGAACAAAAAACCAGATTGACCATCTTCTGGTAAGGGCCAGCAACCGAACTGACCTGCGAGATGTCCGCACCTACCGAGGGGCAGACATGGATACTGATCACGAACTCCTTGTGGGTTCGTTGAAATTCAGATTTACCCATTTCCAGCAGGGACCGTCTGCCTCTCGCCCGCTGGACATACGCAGGTTAGAGAGTGCTCAGTGTCGTCATTCGTACGAGGCTGAGTTACGCACCAGGTTTGCCCCCTTGCAGGATTCACACGGAGCTGTTCCAATTGAGACAGCTTGGAATAGCTTCCGTGACGCCGTTATGGAATCCGCACGTTCTTCTGTCGGCTATAAGAGCAAAAAGAGGCCAATATGGATGTCCGATGGGTCCTGGAGCCTCATCGAAGATCGCCAGAAGGCTAAGACCCTCAGAGACAGCGAAAAAGACCCTCAAAAACTGGCTGCTTTGGTGTCTGAGTACAGGGAGCTGAGCCGCAAGGTGAAGCACTCTGTACGAACAGATAAAAGAAGACACCTGGACTCTCAGATACGGCGAGCGCAATCTGCTGCACTCGGAAATGACTCAAGGACACTTTTCGAAATCACCCGGGAGGTCGGGGGCAGGGGTCAAAAAAGACCCGTGACGGCAATACGAGACTCTCGTGGAGCCACTGTCACTGCCCCCGAACTGATTAAAGGGAGATGGAGGGAGTACTTTGAGTCAATATTAAACCGTCCCGAGCCCTCCTCACCTTACAACTTTGAGGAGGAGTTGGCTGGTCTGAATATACCTCAGGCAACTGGGATATGTGAGGAACCGCCAACATACAGTGAGATGGTGCTGGCCGTGATGAGACTTAAGAACAACAAAGCGCCAGGAGACGATGGAATTCACGCAGAGCTCCTCAAACAAGGCATAGACACCCTTGGCCAACCACTATTAGATATATTTAAAATGGCGTGGGAAGAGGAGAGGTGCCCAAAAGATTGGCGGAATGGATCCATCGTCGCAATATTTAAAAAGGGGGACCCCCTTGAATGCGGAAACTACCGTGGAATTACTCTACTGAGTGTTCCCGGTAAGGTATTATCTCAGATATTACTACACCGCATTCGGGGGCCTGTCATGGCTGTCCTGAGAGAGCAACAATGCGGCTTTGTACCTGGAAGGTCCTGCACGGACCCAATTTTCTGTGCCAGGTGCATCTTTCAGCAGTGCAAGGAGTTTAACTCTCCAGTCGCTTGTTGCTTTATAGATTTTGAAAAGGCCTTCGACAGCCCACATAGACCATCAATATGGAAAATACTTGCTCTGTATGGTATACCTCCGAAAATAGTTAAAATGGTGCAGTCCCTGTATGAAGACTCTGAGTGTAGCGTGAAAACGCCAGGTGGTCCTACTGAAGCTTTTAGGATCACCACGGGAGTCAGACAGGGCTGCGTACTAGCTCCCTTTATATTTATAATAGTCATGGATTTCCTGTTGAGAAAGTCCATGCAAGGAGCAAGAGGTATACCGATAACACAGAGAGATGGTCTAATGGGCGAACTGTGCGATCTGGAGTACGCGGACGACCTAGCGTTGTTCAGTACGACAGTGGAGGAATTACAGCGCAGTGTTTCAAGACTCTGCAACGAAACAGCACGCCTCGGCCTTCGAGTCAATGCCAGTAAGACGGAGCTCATGGCGAATAATGCCTGCCCCGATAAACAGCAACCGATAACCATCGATGGTCACCAGGTCTCCCGGGTGGATAAATTTAAGTACCTGGGAGCAACCATTACCACCGCTGGTGACCTCGGGGCTGAGCTCCCGATTCGTATCGGTATGGCAAGTGGCGCCTTCAACAACATGACCAAGATATGGAAAGCGTCGGCGTTTAGCGTCGAGACGAAATGTAAACTGTTTGATGCGTGTGTGTTGCCCATTCTCCTTTATGGGTGTGAGTCCTGGCACCTGACCAAGGCCCAGGCACAAAAAGTCTCAGCCTTTGAGATGAAGTGCCTAAGGAGAATTCTGGGCGTAAGATGGTACCACCGCATCACGAACGACGCTATACGCCGGCGCACCCAGCGTGAGCCCATCACCTCCACCATTGTGGGGAGGAGATGGACTTGGCTGGGACATGTGTTAAGGATGCCGAATGACAGTTGGCCGAGGAGAGCGCTGTTCTTCCTCCCATCAGGGTCCCGAAGACGAGGAAGACCCTCTCACACTGTGTTCCGCTCCTTCGAAGCAGAGCTGAGGGACATGGACATGGTGTGGGAGGAGGTCATCACCGTTGCGCAAGATCGAGCGCAATGGAGAGCTCTTGTTGCCTCCCTATGCCCCTAAGTGGGGTCTAAAGGGAGTTTGGATTGGACACTGTATTTAATATATGTCTCCATGCTAAAAAATATATTCAAACATGTAAAGCATTTTATATACGCCGATGACACAGCATTGGTGGTGTCACATATTGATCAGAGTATAGCTAATGAGTACTTACAGGAGGACTATAATACGTTAATTAAATGGTCGCATGACTTTGGGTTAACTATTAACGCAAAGAAAACGAAACTCATGCACATTAGAACTCCACACACAGTTGTGGACAGTAATCCAAAAATTAAGTCTCATAATATGCAGTGCGTACATCGAAATGTTGAGAACTTTTGTGATTGCAGTGCCATTGAGTTACTTGGGGAATATACATACCTGGGTATTGATATTGATAGCTTTTTTAAATGGGACATTCAAGTTAAAAAAGTATGTAACAGATTATACTCCATTCTGGGTAGGTTGTATAGAATTCAATTTTTTGTTCCAAAGTCTATTCTTAAAATCATATACAGATCCTTGGCAGAGTCAGTGATTAGATACGGTTTGTCTGCCTGGGGTAAGACGACACAAACAAACTTAAAGAAAGTTCAGCACAAGCAAAATTCAATAATCAGATTGATTTCTGACTATATACCAGGACCGCATAGACATTTTGACACGTACAAATATTTTGGGGAATTGAAGTTGCTGACTGTTAGGGCTATTTTTTATTACAAATTGGGTATGGAGAACTTTTCAGACAATAAATTTAAAAAAAGATTAATACATGCACATAACACAAGGTTTACTAAAAATGAAGGATTAAAGGTACCAAAAACTAACAACAAGTATGGTGATCGCACTTTAGAGTGCTTAGTTCCGAAAATGTTTAACTCATTGCCAATGAAAATAAAAAAATGTAAAAAAATTGGAAAATTGAAATTGTTGCTAAGGGATTGGCTGTGTAAAAATAAAACTATGTATGTATAACCAAACCATAGTATAATTAGTATTAAATGTAAGTGGATATTATGATGCGGTAAACTGAGGGTGGAAGTGAGCGGTACCTGTTGACAAGTCATTTAAATGACTTAACGGGTTCCGCTCATTTGTTGCACTGTTTCTGTGTAAAATATTGTGTAAATAAGTTTCTTATTGTATCTTTCTGTTTGCTTGTGTATATTTATTTATTTAATAAAAGTTTAATTTCTAAAAAAAAAAAAAAAAGATGTGTCCTATGCTTATAGATTGTAGGTTTTCACGTTTTCCTAGATATGAAAACTTGAATATCTCCAGTTACATTCAATGTATCAACTTGTGGTTTTCACCAAATTGTGTAAGACTTAATTACCCACAAACTAGTATAAAAATAGTCCCCATACGAATATGTTTATGTACTTAAAAATGTTTAGCAATGGTAATAAATCCCTCTAATATGTACTCTTACCTAGTACATTAAATAATCTTGACCTTATTTTCCAAGATTTAACACATATTCTTATTGATACATATAGAGAACACTAATTACTACATATAAGCAAAAGAAAAAATAAAATTAACCAAGTCGTGAACATGCATTTCTTGATGGATATATTTGAAAATAATCTATAATAATAAAGGAAAGTGCCTGACTGACTGACTGACTGACTGACTCATCAACGCACAGCCCAAACGGCTAATCGTAGAGAAGTGAAATTTGGAAATCAGGTAGGTCTCAATACAAAACCTTCCACTAAGAAAGGATTTTTGGAAATTCCACCCCTAAGGGGGTGAAAAATAGGATTGAATGTTTTTCAAAGTATGCGAATATCTCGGAAACTAGACATGGTACGAACTTGAGATTTGGCATATGAATTCTTCTATAGAAATGAGTGTTAGCATATTCGGCGATTTTTCCAAAATTTAACTAAAAGGGACGAAAAAGGGCACATATAAAAAGGGATGATTTTTAAGTGGCTCCTAAAAAGTTTAAAACTGGTTTTATCGAAATTTCAAAAAAATGATTTCTTCAGAAAGAGTCAAATTATATTATTTCGTTTTCAAAAGATATCAGTAATTAGAGGGGAGGGGGTGAGGGGCACTTTTCCAACGTGTATGTGTGTGTATCCGTCCCCTCTTTATAACTTTTGATTCGCTTGATACACAGATCCTAAAATTTCAGAAAATATTGAATACTTTAAGCATACAAAATTTGTATACTCAGAATGTTGAATTTTTTTTTCAGTCATGGGTAATCAACCTTTGAATTTTTATTTAATTTTTTCATATATCTCAAAAAACATAAAAGCTAGAACCCTAAAAATGTGTATGTATATAGAAAAATACAATATCTAAAATATAGTTTTATGAAAAAGTTCCAGCATTTCTCAAACTTTTTTTATAAAGAAAAATATTTTTTTTATGACAAATTTACGAGTTTCAGTGCATATATTTCAGAATTTTATAAAAATATCGATAAACGACGAAACCCTCCAACTAGATATTTTATTTTTCTATAAAAAATACATACATCATAGCAGGCCATCGACAGTTGGATCTCATTTTACATGTAACTTTTTTTATAAAGTAAAACATTTTTATGACAAATTTACGAGTTTCGGTGCCTATACCTATTTCAGAATTTTTTAAAAATATCGAAAAAAGCCGAAACGTTTAAAACTGGTTTTATCGAAATTTCAACTGCAGATAGAGTCAAATTATATTATTCCGATTAGGGTGCGTGGTAGTTTTTTTCGAAAAACCATATCTCTTAGATAAATTAAGTGAGAAAGCTGTAAATTAATATATAGATTCTTACTTTAAAATAAAAATCAACCGGTTTCATTGTTTTGTCAAAGATTTATTTTAAGCAGTGTTATTTGTTCCCACCTGGGATACGAATAAAATAAAATATGGATGTTGTTTCCGAAATATTTTAATGATGATTTTAATTTATTAGTTTAAATAAGACGAATTAATAATGTATTTTTAGCAAGGAGCACAGTGCACATTATGCAGATATATCAACGAACCGCCTCTTCGTTAGTTTACTCACGATACATACAAGAGTTATCTTCTTTGACGAATTAGAAAATGCTAATACACAGTGAATGTAGGTGTCAGCGTTCCCCCAGTTTAGGAAGAGAAACCAAAAAGCACGTGAGCGAAGCCACGGGTAACTAGCTAGTGTTCAAATAAAACAATGTTTAACTTATCCACAAATTTTTATTTTCCCGAAGGAAAAAGGGAAAATAAAAATTTGTGGATAAGTTAAACATTGTTTTATTTGAACATTATTTTTAAAAGAAAAAATATAAAAAATATTTAAAACAACAAGGAAAACTCAATATCATTACAACAGTGCAGATAATTAATCATGTACCACAAACCACAACACATCGATATTGTGAAGTGTACACTCAGCGATAGTCAAATATTGGTATGACAGTGATTTTATGTATGGGTGAGTGAATACATATTTATTAAAAATGTGAATGTATGTGTGCCTTGTCCTCCTACAAGAGTATAGTACATATCGTAAGTAACTACTCAGCCATCAAACAAAGATTTCTTCGGCGTAGGACAAAGGTCCATATAAATATGGGTCACAGTTCATACAGTTCTCATTTATAAATATGATTCGATGCTGGAGTGATGTGTCCATTACAGTATGGATTTATTATTTTTTAATATCCTTACTTTTTTAATGCCCAAGGACATTTCTCGAAGCCAGACTTCAAAGTCGCAGTGGAGGACGGTCATTAGCCCGTAATGGTTTGTTCATACCATTTAAAAATCAAACAGTAGGTATTAGTCAGTCATCAGTTGTTGATACATTCGAAGATCTAGTCCTACACAAGAATCTAGACAAACCTTGTGAAAAAAAAAGCGAAATTAAAGAAACTTACCTCTTTATACTACCTTTTTTGTACAGGGTGGGGCAGAATGGACTCCCTAGTTTCAAACACTCACTGTAGAGCGCGCAGGTGGGTTAGCGGAGTGGGAGTAGTAATGTTAGGTGGGGGAAGCAACGCCATTTTTATTTCAAGTAGTCGCCATGCAGTAGTCCGGTGAGCATCGAGACTTTGTCGTATGTCGGTGGAGGAAGCGAAAGATGTGTGCTTGGAAAGAAGAGAGTGGAGGTTCGTTCCCTCTGGCTGTAAAAAAAAACAATTACTAACATATATTTTTTCATCTTCTACTCTGATCACACTCCTAAGTATGTCAACATTTTTCCATTCTAATGCACTCTGTCTACGGCAGACCTTTCTTCCGTATTTTTTAAGTAGTTTTTTTCCACGGGAGTTTGTCCCATTGATCATCCACTCCTTAGATTAGGAAAGAGAGGGGATACGTAACTTCTATGCATTGCCGTACTAAGAATCTGTGACCATTTCGACATTTTTTGGTGGCAGGTACAAAATACATTTTTTGTACTAAATATAAATAGTTTGCCAGAACTGCAAATTATAAACTCTAAGGAACATGCATGTGATGTCAAACAAAAGGTAGGTACTGGAAGAAAGGAAACTAAAGCGCCACGGATGATCCGAAAAGTGACAGGCTGGTGGCAAACAGGCACTTTTTCTATAGCAAACAGGTATAAAAATGGTCACACGCCACCGGGCATAGTTACGTATCCCCTCTCTTTCCTAATCTAAGATCCACTCAATATGCATATTTTTCACAAACAATAACGCCTACTTATAGACTGTGATAGTACCCCCTATTCGGATTTTGGAACGTTCTTATTAAGAACGTTCGAAATGATTTAGAATTAAGTTCACTCGAACTAAAATTCGTATTCGGAATTATGCCGTGTTCTAAAAACCAATATTAGTTCACCATAAATATTTTTTTGAATTATAATTGTCTATGGATCGAGCATGCGGCTTATTGGTTGATGCTGACAAGCGGACAGCCAATCGGAGAAGACAAATTCAAACGAGCTCCATGTTCCAAGTAACATGGTCGCCGGAAACTGCCGAACCAACCCGAAGTGTAACGAAGACGACTGTATGATTGCATTGGTGTTCAATGATAATATTTTTTTATGCTATTATTTGTATTAATTATAATAAATTCGGGGGAAATGCTTAATATTTTTAATAAAAATAATCTTGTTTTATAATTATTTGGTTTAAAAAAAACGTTTATCATAAAAATATCATCAGATATCTTTTTAGACGCATACAATTAGGTGTGAACTAAGATTAGGAACGTTTTGACAGATAAACGCACTAAAATTGACTTAAATACGAAATTCGAATACCAAAATGAACTAATTTCAAACTATAGTCTAATTAAGAACAAATTGGAACGTTCTAAAATTTCTCGAATACCAATCCGGCTAATTAAAATTGGAACGTTCTTATTTTAGTTTAGTGCGTACTTAATTTGAATTGGAATAGGGGGTAGTGTTGCGAAATTAATAATGCTAGAGAAACAAGATTGCCACTTGTATAAGTCACTCGAAAACGAGTGCAGGGCTTAAAAAAAAAAAAGATGGGACTCGTCGATTCTCCAATTTGTGAGTGCGGCTTCGATGATGAAACGCTGAACCACGTCCTTTTCGGTTGCCCCTTGAGAGATAGATTTCAGCTCTACCGCAGAATCCCAGACGTAGAGTACCCACTGAGTGTGGAGTATTTATTGAGTCTGGGATCTGTGGATATAATATATCGATAATTATATAGGTTTATTGAGAAAAACATAGTGATTGTCTAGTATACCAAATTGACTTCTAATTATTTTAACTTTCCTATTTTATTTACTTTTTTTACTATATTATAGAATAAATAACCCATTTTATTTATAAATCAATGATTTGTCGGTGGCATGATATCGTCCAAGCCTGGATGCAATGCCGGAAACAAAAAAAAACAAGATTGATTTATGTAGGTATGTGTCCCATAGTTACTTGAGACTGGCCAGGAAAACCAACAAGGTGAAGGCAAATAAAAAAAATATCTGAAATAGGCTTAATTTCTTTAAATATTAGCTAACAAGAAAATTTTCGAAAAACTTCACTGTTATGTTTGGTATTTTGTAAATAAAGGTCTCTCAAATAATACGACAGTTATACTCTCTAATGGCGTCTGGCTTCACTACCATAGATAATTTATTGTCATAGATAACTATACAACATTCACTAAAGAACTCTTTAGCTAAAGGAACTTTTAAAATTTATCGTCTCCTTTAAATGGGATGTTTTCTGGGGAGCTTCCGACAAGACACACTAGGTGGCATCACTTCTAAACCGGTCTATTGTCAAATTATGACAGCTGTCAAACATACCATCTAGCATTGACTGATGAATATTATGCTAATATATCTCATCTCTTTTTTGTTTTCTCAATTAAACAATTTAACGTTTTAATTATTGATGATTGCAAAAGTGGATTTTTCTAGGAGGTAAACCATATAAAAAATAAAATAAGATAAACAATTTTATTTTTAATAGTATGTAAAAAGAAATGTACAATGATTATTCTAAACATAATATATTGTAAGTTATCTTATTATAATAATATATAAGTTGTTTAATTTGAAATAAACTAGAATGATAAATTGTTTTTTCATTTTTACTGTAACACAAAATATAAACAAAAAGTTTAAATTATTTATTTACGAAAGACAAAACCGACCATAACACAGTAACACACACGCACATTCATATGGTTGAGGTTATAAACGTCAATTTGACCAGTGTTGCCAACGCTGTTTTTCAAACGCAAAGTAGCCCAACTGAAAATTTGGTATGCGGTCATTTGGAAATTTTAGTATCGAAGAGAGGTGGGAGTTCACTAAAAAAAGGGTCATTTAGTATCCGAAAGGTGAAAATTCGCTAAAAGGGAAGTAACCCAAGTGGCTGCCTGTCGCCTTTTAGATTTTTTCGTCGCATATTCTCGTTCCAAATAGTCCAAATGGCAGTAAATCGCCCCCTTTGGCAACACTGAATTTGACAATAGATCGGATTAGCTAGGGCGCCTCTAGCGGCACAAAGCGGGAAAAAAAACATCCCATTGACACGTTTCATAAAAAACATTCCCGCCTATTTTAGATAAAGTTTGAAATGTCAAAAAATGATTTGAAAGTTACCATGTGTTACCATGAAAATCTATGGAAAACATAGGTTGTTTACTAATATTTTCGCGGAATTTCTGTAAATCGGTCAGTTTTCATTTCCCAATAGAGCATCAAAGCTATCAAATCAATATTATTATGGTTTATGAATTAGTAAACGAAATCTGTTAACAATAATGTTCTTCCCGTTTTGCCATGCCGCCCTATTTTAGTAATTTTTGTGCACAGTGTTACCGCATACAAACATTTTCATCTTTGTGACAGGGAAAGCTGGTAGAAAGCGCCACGAAATTTTCAATGTACTTCGGTGGAAAAAGATTGAACTACATTAAAATCGACTCCCAAAGTCCCAAGAACGGGACTTTTACTTAAAGTATCATTTTGTTGTTATGAAACGCGTTATATTTAAAGGAAACTTAAAGTCTCCTTTACTTTTTAAGAAACCGGCTGTACTTCTCTTTTATTTTTTATGAAACCGGCTTTGTTCAGTAACTTCTGAATTAATAATATTTTGATAGTCATTTTTATGTTGGTTTTTATAAACGGAACAAGTACTTAAACAAAGTCATTCTAGAATTACATAAGTAGGTATATTTGATTTGAATATGATAATAATGATAAGCTCATTCGTAGAACAAGAATCTAAACCTAAATAACCTTTTTGCTGTTGCGGTTGGATCATGTGTATGCACCGCTTTATTTTATTATATTATTATATATGTATATATTTTTTTAATATTCTTTTATGATCTTGGTAAAAAGTGTTTATTTTATATTTTTATACTTGTATTAGTACTGTCCCAGAACAGATTTTTAAAATTCCAAGTAAATTCCAAGAAGGATCTTAAAGACTTTGTTTTTTTAATATTGATGAATTTATACTATATTTCTGTATGTGTGTTCTTCTTGGAAATAAATTTCATTTCATTTCATAACTCAGCGAAAATTCGATTATCTACCGGATGTTCACATAGGATGATGGCACAGAAAAAAATAGATAAATATTTTAGGAAATGAACTAAGCGATTATACAAATAATATTGTAAATCTACTATATAAATTAAAGTCGGGTTAGTGCAAACACTTATAACTCGAGATTGGCTCAACAGATTCTTCTGATGTTTGATTTATTGGATTCTTCTCCGCTCCGGATAACAGAATTACTAATAAAAAGTAAAAAAAATGGATAAGAAATGATGTAAAATACAATATTTAAGTTTGTATGGAAAGGTTACCTGGGACGCGCCCACGACATCGCGGGTAGTTCCCTCTCATTCTCGCATACGCTCATATAGTAGCCCATCCCACTTACTTCACCGCACCGTTTCGATAGTTTTAGAAAATTTTCATACAAAGTCTACAATATTATCTGGCACATTCGTGTAGGTAATACAGCCGTCCTAAGCCAAAAGGCGTTATCTCAACAAAACCTACTTTCGAGATAATTGATATTTTGTAAAAATCATTTTCGCACTAACTTTTAATAAAAAAAATGTATATATTTTTATTGCTTTTAACACTATTTCATGTCTATTTATTAAAAGTGTAAACAAAATATCACTATATTATGTATTTCAGTGTTTTTTATGAGATACCGCCATTTTACTTAAAATATTTTGATTTAAAAAACTAGTTAACGCTTTCGCTCTTATGCATAGTATGCAATTTTCTATACAAAAATGGAAATATTCAGTTTGGTGAAAAATTAATAGTTCTATTTTGATAATAAGGTCGATTTATTTTTTTTAAATAATTTTAATATATTAAAAACAAATTACGATGAATTAAAAAATGATAGGATGTTTTATTCGAACAAAAAAAAAATCCTCAAAAGTTGCGATTTCTCTCCAAAAACTCAATCTGTTTTCAGGTCTTATAGGGTTTGGAGTGATTTCAGAATACCACATTTTTGCTTTTGAAATTTCAATCGGGTTAGTTTCCTTTTTTGGGGGTGGCAGAACATTTTCTTTTAGGGCGCGGTGAAAATCGAGAAAGCTTGTTTTGTGTCGTATAGTCATGCCTTTCATAAAAGTCGTCTAGAGTCATTTTCTTAATCTTGTCATTTTTTTCCGGTAGAACATACAGCTGGAAAAAAATCTTCAAATAACATCACAGCGAGCAGGTTAATCGTAATAGTTAATAGACAAAAAATACCCAAGAACCAAATATATTTTTAGACTAATAATTAAACCCTTACTTGTAAATAATTATTAACGTCCACTTTCCTGTAGAACTGTGGATATATCTCCGGCAATCAAAATAAATTATTAAGTTTGCGGAATATAAAGATAAACTGAAGTGTCGAGAGAGAAAACAATAATTGTCGATAAATTAAAACTATGAGATAATTAAATTTTAATGCTTAGGTAAAACTTATTTATTTATTCAAGATTTCAACGGCTTAAGATCCTTTTACATTAGGTAATTTTTAAACATACAGAAACAATAGACAACATAATAAAATATAATTACATGTTACCTAATGATTAAAAAAAACAAATAAACTACGCAGTATCTCCTGATCCAGTGTAACCAGGTACGTGTCGCTCCATGATAATGATAAAGCGATATCTCAGGAAGCCAAAAATACATTTAAAAAATGTCTTTTGTAAAAAAATACGAAGCATCGAGGCGGCAACTCCAAAATCTTTCGGAACAGAAACTTAATTACTGCCTTTTACCTTAGTAATTATGTTTGTGCTACGATCCCTATTTCCTTAGCCTTTTTCATGTATCTTTGACATACGGCTCTTTAGCTTCACAAAATTGGCATACGGCTAAATTTCTTCAAAATTTAGAGTAAACTTGAGATACGAAATATTCTTAGGTGTTTTTTTCTATGTTTTATATGAGATATGAATTTTTGGCTTAGTCGAATAGATACAAACTGGTGTCAGCTATCAGAAGCAAAAACAAAAGATCGATTTTTTTGAGATACCGCCATTTGGCTTAGCACGGCAGAATAGGCGAGGTAAAGTGTGTGCGCGAGCGCATTTTTCTCAAGTTGTTCCTGCCAGAGCTTTGAATACGAATGACATAGGAATGTTTCAGAAATAGTTTAATGTTATTATTTTTTAGCTTATCTCTTCTTTTCTTTATTTAGACGGCAAAGCACCCGGTATCGAGTGAATCATGCCCATATTTACACATGTGTCTGTTAAGCCGCGTACAAGTACAACTCAACAAAAAAGGGAAAGTAAACCAAAAGAACACAAACAAAAAATCAACCGAAAACAGGCGGGAGACAGAGAAAAAATACCTAGCCCAAAAATGCCATTCAAGCTACCCACCTACAAACATAATTATTATAATATTGAAATCACAAAATAATATTGTAGTCAGTACTAAATACATTCCATCACCATCATTATAGTTGCAAGTATAAACCAATTACTAATACAGTTACACGGGGAAAGGAGCAGGGCCGCAATTTATCTACTATAAAATACTTCGACCTTTATATAAATATATTTTTTTTATTTTTTTATTAGGTTTTTGTGCTTTTTTTTCCTTTTTAATTATTTTATTGTTTTTTTTTTTTTTTTTTTTTTATTTTTTTTTTATTTAACGTATATATCTATATATATACATACTCCCACTCGCATCATAGTTTTTTATCATACTTTTTAAGATGGTTAACTAAAATCACATAAATTTTTAAATCGTTTAGGGCTAAAAGGGATATTATTTTAATGGGGAAAGTGAAACAGAATTTTGAGATGTCCTTTATAAAATCCTGGTTAGGTAAAAGTGGACAGTTAAAGAATACATGGTCGATAGTTTCTTCCTCCTTCCCACATTCACAAATAGCATCGTTCACTATGCCAATTCTGGCCAAATGAGAAGCTAAAACGACATGTCCTAATCGGAGACGGCATATAAGAGAAACGTTAAGCTTAGGCATTTTACAATTTTGAAACCATGGACTATGCGGAATATCACCCTGCACTGTCCTGTAATGGCCACCAGCCGAGGCATTCCTATAAACTTCATTCCATTCCTTCCTAATAAAACGATCCACAGCGCTCATGCAATCCGTAATAGGCAAAACGAAGGAGTGGGGCAACACTCCGCAAGTGCAAGCTTCTTTGGCAAGCGAGTCCACTCTTTCATTGCCACTTATTCCGATGTGGGAGGGAATCCAAACGATTGTTACGATAAGACCTCTCACGGACGCCAAGTACAAAGAATTTTTTATGTCACCCAGAACATGGCAACTCAAAGCAGACCTTGAATTGGAGTTCAAACACTTTACAAGACTCTTTACACTTTTGGGTGGGTCATTAGATTGGCCTTGATAGACCTTGGACTGTAAGGGGAACAAATTTCTCAATATGTAAATACTTACTATCTGTTAGGCTGGGCCGTTCTAGTGTGGAAGTTAATAAAGTGCTTCTAATCTTAATGTAATAGTGATAATTTGTTGCCTTATGATGTATTATAACTATCTACAAAATTTCATGACAAAATAATAAGATCTTCTGTCTCCGAATCGACCTTGAAGTTTTGTATGGGACGAAAATATCCCATACTAACTGATATCTATATAATATTTGTCTTGAACACTGACTCACTGACTGACTGACTGACTGCCTGCCTGACTGACTGACTGACTGATGTCATTAACGCCGCTAGATGGCGCGCCACTCGCACCCTCAAACAAGTTTTGATCCAGCGGATCGGGGATGCTTCTGAGTAACCAATAGCGTTTTGCCGTTATGCGCACGCGCGTTGAACATACAGGTATACTAACTAATATTATTAAGTGTTGCCAACGTGGGCGATTTATCGCCATTTGGGCTACTCGGAACGAGAATCGGCGACGACAAAATGCCCTTTTTTTGGTGAACTTTCACCTCTCCGGCCAGGGGCGCCACGGGCGCCTTTAAAAAACTAGTTTTTATAATAATCATGTAAAATGATTTCTGCCTTGTTTTTTTATTCGTTTTATTTTATTATACCACAGTTAATTCAAGTACATACTTCTATTTATTGAATTACACAAAAATAATAAATAAAACATTAATATTTTTTATGTAAAGTAAGTATATGAAATTATGTTATTTTGCAGTGATTGTTTTTGATAAATTGGGTTTGATATCTTGAGTAAATATTTTGGTAAAACCCATTGCATGTCACATGATAACGATATTGATATTAGATAATCGAATACAATCAGCAATTATATAATTATCCAATGGGCTGTCGTGATGGTTAATTTGTTGCTTTGCCAACAGACAAAAGAACGTGTTCTTAAATAACATATTATAAGTATATATATTTTATTGATAAATAAATAATTATAATCATGTGCTGGATTGTGATGTGGGAATGTATAAGGGTAAGAATGTTATTTAAATTTTATTTAACCTATAATTTAATGCCACAAATGTTTTTTATTTTTCTTATTGCATTTATTGCCGAGCTCAGACTATTACAAACATAATTAATGTGAGGCGTCCATTGTAGTTTACTGTCAACTGTAATTCCTAAGAATTAGCAATTACACTAGTGGCCAAAATTCTGGACACTTTTTGTGATAATCAATTTTTCAACACATATTCAAAGTTTTTCAATTTTTTTTAGGTATTGATGCAACAAATTTTATTTTTATTAACTAAAAATGTTTTTTAATATGGTTTTTAATAATAACAAATAAATATAATCATAAATATATTATTATTTATCTTTTTTGTACACTTAAACAAAATCACCAAAACTCTGGATTTTTACCACTAACAAATGACTCACATTATTCGTCACTTAAGGATGACTCATCGTCATTAAAGAAATTTAGAAAGTTGTTGCCTCTTTCTGCATTCAATACAAGTTACTATTAGTCACCCATATTGGGCATTATTTATCAAGTTTTTTCTTTATTCATCCCAGTGCCACCTAGACTTCAGTTATGTTTCAAAATTCACAGTGTTCGGACAGTAATAAAATCTATTTTTATTCTAAAAAAGTGAAAAGGTTTTGAAACGGTTAGATTTGTCTCCTTCGAAGAGAAGCCGAGCTACCACACTTCGTGAAGAAGGCTATACTTATCAATAAATAGCTCTTAGGCTTGGAGGAGGTGCAAAAAGTCAGGAGTCCGAAAAGTGTGTGAGCGATTTAATGTGTTCAATTCAACAACAAACTTAAAAAGAACTAGAAGAAAAAAGAAAACAAGTGACTACGATGACAGACAACTGTGCAGACTTGCTCTTAGTAACCAAAGACTGAGCTCAAAACAGCTTCAAGGTGCTATGGAGTCATCTGAAGTTAATATTAGTGCCAGGACTATAAGACACAGGCTATGTTAAAATGGCTTGCATGCTAGGAGACCAAGAAAAAAGCCATTTTTGAATGACAAACATAGTAAAAAACGCTTAATCTGGGCTAAAAAGCATCAGAGCTGGACTTCTGATGACTTTTGATTCTGGGAAGGTCATATTTAGTGATGAAACTAGAATATCCTTGTTTGGGAGCGATGGGGTCAAATATGGATGAAGCCTAGGTGGCACTGGGATGAATAAAGAAAAAACTTGATAAGTAATGCCCCATATGGGTGACTAATAGTAACACAATGCTTGTATTGAATGCAGAAAGAGGCATCAACTTTCAAAATTTCTTTTTAATGACGATGAGTCATCCTAAAGTGACGAATAATGTGAGTCATTTGTTAGTGGTAAAAATCCAGAGTTTTGGTGATTTTGTTTAAGTGTACAAAAAAGATAAATAATAATATATTTATTTTATTTATTTATTTATTTATTACATATATAAAAATCAATCATTTTTGTACAAAAAATCTCAACTAGGACAAGCCTGTCTTTGAGAAAATGAGTTGTAATATTTTTATAAAGTTTATACATAACTAATTAATAATACTTAATCTAGTTACATTTTATTATTTATTTATATCTACTTATATATGAGGTGGCATATTTTAATTACATATATATCTCTTATACTAAGTTCCTTCTACTTATTGGCATTTTCTTTTACATTTTTTTTTAATAATAATTTGGATAATTAAATTGGCATTGGCATTCTTATCTATTTTAGTAACACGAATCAAGATACACTGAACAATTTTTTATAAAATACGTACCTACACATTTAATGAGATTTACGGAAATATAAGTTACATTTTCTATAGACATACATTTTATTCTTATCATATTTGAGGCATATTAATTAAAGTATTGGCATATTGTTTTATAATGCTCTTCTATTTAGGTAACATAATTTTATAAACAATAATGAGTATACAATAAAATTAAAACTAATACCTAATAAAAAATAATCAAATTTTTGTAATGAAGTAAATATTCATAACATAAAAAGTAAAAAAATAATATAAAGGTATACAATATAATAAACAAAGATCTAATATTAGTCATGAAGTAAATAATCATAACATATATTACCTAATATAAAAAATATAAATATATAGTGGTATATTGTTGGTAATGTGGTAAACAATAAAAGTAAAAAACAATAATAAACAATAATCAAATTTAGGCAATTGTTTATTGTATTTAATCATCCTTAACAAGACAAAAAAGAAATAGCAAAGGCACAGAAAAATATACATGGAGAAAAAAATAATAGTTTATAGTGGCAGAGAACAGTCCAAAGAACATCATACAAGAGCAATGCTGGTTGCAGTGTAAAGAGCTACGAACAGCATTTTGTCAGGTAGACTATATACAAAAAAAAATATCACAGTTTAGGAAATAATGTAACTTCATGATGAATATCAAGAATTAAAACAGGCTTTTAAGAAGATGGGTACCGTTCACACTTTTTAAATATGTTACTAAACTCTTTTTGAATAAATGAAGTTTAGGTGATAACTTCATTCTAGGGTCCAGCTCATTGAACAATTTGGGTCCGATGTATGAAGCACAGCGCTGTCCTGCCAAAGTCCTCCTCCGAGGTACACTTAAGTTAGCATGCAGACTACTCCTCGTAAATCTTACCCTAGTTATTATTTCGTAACTTTCTTTTCTTTTAAAAATCTTACAAAGAAGAGAAGATATGTATAATTGTTTTATATTCAATACGTCAAATTTATTAAATATTTCCACAGTGGGATATCTTCGAGGCTTTTTTAAAATCATTTTTATAATTTGTTTCTGCGCTATCTCCACAGGACTAAGAAATGAGGTAGCACATCCTCCCCATGAATCAATGCCATACAGAAAAAGTGACTGACAAATTGCAAAGTAAACCGTTTTCAGACTTTTCAATGATAAAATATTTCGCAGGTCCCTGAATATGTACATGGACATTCTGAGCTTTTTGGCAACAACCTTGGTATGCACATCCCATTTCAATTTATTGTCTAAATTTATACCTAAGTACTTTATGCTTGAGGTTTTTGTAATGTATTTACAATTACAAGAAATAACAGTAGGATCACAAGAGTGAATTTTTATCTCTGTAAGGTTAGCAGGCTGCCCTGTCTCTGTCAGACTGAAAGTCATGAACTTGGTTTTGTCCACATTCAAACTTAATAGATTACCATCTAGCCAGAGTTTGATTGTTCGCATTTCAGTTTCACATAATTTTTTTACAGAACTCCAGGAATCACCTGTAAACAGAATAACCGTATCATCGGCAAATGTCGTGATGCAGCCATTTGTTTTCAGGTCACAGAAATCATTGATAAAAATATTAAACAAAATGGGCCCAAGAACACTACCTTGTGGTACTCCATATTCAATCCCAGCAATAGTACTAGATACGTTATTTATGTTAACTACTTGGGTTCTACCTGATAGGTAACTTCTGAACCAATTCAATGCTGTTCCCACGATACCTATGTTATTCAGTTTTGCTAATAACAGCCGATGACAAACTGTGTCAAAGGCTTTGGCCAGATCCAAGAAGACACCAATACAGTACTTACTCTGATCCAGGCTGTTGATAACATTTTGGGAAAGTTTAGAAATTGCATCAGAAGTACCAAGTCGTTCCCTAAAACCAAATTGGTTTTTTGAAAGTATATTGCTCGAATCGAGAAATTTTGTAAGCCGATGTTTTATAATTTTTTCGAGAATTTTCGACAGTATGTTAAGAATTGAAATAGGTCTATAGTTTTTAATTTCATTTCGATCGCCGCCTTTAAAAAGCGGTATGATCTTGCCTTCTTTACATTTGTTTGGAAATACACCATTTCTAAGACTAAGATTAACTATATATGTAATAGGAAATTTCAATGAATCTATATTTTTTTTAAATATATCAGAACCCAGACCGTCCGTTCCTCCAGCACTACCACTTTTTAGATTCATCACAGTTTTAAATATTTCACATTCGGTAGTAGGAGTCAGATAAATATTAGCAGAAGATTGTTTATCGCACTGAGTGTCAATAATACTGGACGCGTGTAGAGAATGCTGCTTATGCTGCAGCTCGTCTGCTAGATTTTTTCCAACTTTACTAAAGTAATCGTTGAAAAGATTAGCTACAGATAATGGGTCCTGATTTGTATCAAGTAAACCGTTATCTGTTTTAATTGAACTAACAGCTGAGAGTTGCGGTTTAATATTTGCAGCTTCTTTTATTACATTCCACGTTTCCTTCAGATTACATTTATTTTCCTCTAATTGATTCCTGTAATATGATTCTTTTGTGTGTTTTATTAAAAAATTACAGTGGTTTCTATATTTCTTATACTCATCCTTGAGTATGAAATTATTTGGATATTTTTTACACATTGAATTTAGTTTATCTCTCTTATTGATACTTCGTAATATACCGTTTGTCATCCATGGCTTCAAGCATTTATTTTTCCTTGTAAAATAGTAACTACATTTATTAACATATTTCTTTAAAGTCTCAATGAAATTGTCTACAGCCGTATCTACATTGGAAGATCTTACAACCGATAGCCAATCCTCTGAGTTTAGGTCGTTTCTAAGTAAATCGAAATCTATCTTGTTTATAAGGAATTCTTTGGAAGTTTTTTTCTCGGGAGTATCTAGCTTGATTTTAAACAATAATGTGTAGTGATCGGTAATAGAGTTTTTATACACCATGGAATCTGCGATTTTTTTCGTACGATACATGACATGGTCTATGCAAGTTTGGGTGGTTTCACATACCCGTGTAGGAGAGTTAATACTAACTTTCAGGCCATGTTCAGCAAGAAGATTCATGTATTCGTCTGCATTAGAACAAGAATTTAAATTCAGAATATTTATATTGATGTCGCCAGCAAGTATAATGGTTTCTTTGTCGCTATTCGATCGTAAAACATTATCCAAAGCATCCAGAAATGGAAATATATTGGTGTTGGATGGACTGCGATAAATTGCAAGGATTGACACATTAACATTTAGATCCAAATGCAGTGCATTGGAACCAGGCAATTCAATTTCTTTGATGCTTTTTACAGAGTACGCATTTTTTTACATAAACGACAACTCCATCATTCTGGAGAGGATGATTACTAGTGGAGTACGCTGTATATCCATCTATGTGCTTTAAACTTATCAGTTTTCCTAGTCTACATTCAGTGAGAATGATGATATCCACATTGTATTGCAACTGATTCAGCAAAATAACTAATTCATCAAAGTTCTTGTGGATACTTCTAATATTAAGATGTAACAAGCGGAAATGTCCAGTATTGCTAAGATAAGATTTACACGTATTTATATCTAGACTTGGTTGTGATTCATGTTCGTTGTCTTCTAAATACTCACTATAAAAATCGTTAAGTATACCAGTCATTGTATTTTTTGTTAGAATATATCATAAAAATACAATATTTTTTACAAATATTTATGTAATAAGTATGCCAATAATTGTAGAAGAGATAATAAATTATCGAGACATGCCATAACTTGTGGCAAGGAATAAAATGATTATTTGTTTTGAATACACAAAACAATATACATTTATAGCAATTTGTATAAGTATTTTTTTTACATATCAATATATTATAGTAGTGTAGATAGAAATAATAATATTTAAAAATAATGTAAATAAAAAGAGACACGACCGCGACGTATAAAAAATAATGAAATAACTGTGCAGCATTAGTTTCTAAGAAGTTATAAAAAGTAGCATTTCTATTGGAATGCTGATAAGAAATATAAATATAAGTAAGTTGTGATTTCATTGTGTAGGGTAAATTTTCACAAAGTCTCCTTTGAGACTTTATAAGATTATATGTAATAATTTTAGTAGTGGGAGAAGTAAGCAGATAGCAAAACAAATAATAATTTGAGATCTGAAACGACTTGTGATAAATACTAGAATAAGTTTTTGTTTTGGCTATAATGCACTTTTGAGGTAAGTGTTTACAACAAACAATAAATAAAAGGATAAGCCAGTTATAAAATAGATAATACATATGGTTGAAATTATATAGCCACAATTTATGATAAAAAATGAGATTATTTTTAGTTTTAAATAATATGCAAAACATAATAAGATTATACGAAATTTTAGTGATGGAAAAAGTAAGCCAAAAGTATAAGAAATGATAAATGGAGTGATGCGAATGTAAATACCTATTCTTCAGTCATAGTATGCTCTTCTCCAAGTCATCCAGGGAGTGGATCCTGTGGGTTGTTGAATTCTTTGTTTTTATAAAAATGCTGCCATTGAAGAGCCAGGTTTGAAGTATAATATTTTTCTTTACTTTATCTCTTGCTGCAAAGAATATTTCACCGTCTAGTTTAGTCAGGAATTCGTTAATGTAGATAGGATTGGAATTTTCTAGCCCTATATGAGAACCATTTAATTTTTCATGTATATTTTTTGTTTTATTGAACTTTCGCATATCTCTTATAAACTTTATTTTAGTTTGTTTATTACTAAATTCTATCGTTGTTTTATTCTTCCTGACGTCGCCGATTACAATTTTTGAGGGAATGATATTGAAATCTGAGCTTTGAATGTCTCCTCCTATAGCCTTGCTTACGTCAAGGATAGTATTCTTGACATTATTGTCCTGTGGTATTCCTATAATATGTACTTTCCTCGAACTTGAGTCTTGATCTGTTTTATTGGCTTTTTGCTCCAATAATTGTATCCTTTTAATAAGAATTTCGTTTTGATTCTTTAGTGAGACTAGTTGTGCTTTGTTTTCTTTATCCATATCTTGAAGTTTAATTTTTATGAGGTTATTTTCGTCGCTTATGAAATTCAACGTTTTGATTACCTCGTCAAATTCTCTTTTCAGGTTTTCATAGGCCTTGAACGTGATTGCTTGGAACCCCTTTAAACTATTGTCAATAGTGTCTTTCACCTTTGATAATTCCATCGTTGTTTCGTCCTCGCTTAATGGTATGTTTCCGCCAACAGGTTGATCTACATTATTTTTGCAATTGGTGCACCTCCATGCTTTTTTCAAATTAGCACTCAGTTTGTTAAATTTTTGTGTTGAGATTTCAACACAAACAGGATGGGAGATTAGATTGCACGCTGAGCATCTCAATATTTTCTTAGGATTCCCGCTCTCTCTGCAGATGTCACATATGCACGAGTTGTTCATTTGCTTGGCTGGAGTCATGGCGTACACAAATACAAAAGTTAAAAGAGTTGGAAACAATAGACACTTGTAGCTGTAGAACTGGTTGATTTATTGGGGTGGTGCAATTGTTGTGAATAGACCACACGGCGTATTGTTATTAGGCGTAGGTATTGATGTGAATGGTCCCAGTGAATGAAGATGGTATACTATTAATTTTATTGCAGTGCAAGATTTCACAGCCACTTGTTTCACACGTGTTGTTTTAGAATTGATGCGTTTAGTTTAGACACTTAAGTAGGTACCTACTTATTTACGATTATTATTATATATAGATATTTTTTATTATTTTTAAAATTTTTTGTCAAGAGCACTGATTTGATGGTAGTCGCACGTGTTAACCGGCCGAAATACTGAGATCAACTGATTGTATTTATGATCATATGATTATATTTATTGGTTATTATTAAAAACCACATTAAAAAACACTTTTGGTTAATAAAAATAAAATGTGTTGTATCAATTCCTAAAGTTTTTTGAAAAACATTGAATATAATATTCATAATGTGTTCCGGGAAATAAACATTCTGAAGTAAAAAGTCAGAAAATCAAGGAGCGCACTGAAAGTTTCCCAGTAATAGAGTCACATTATGCTCGAAAGTAGAGTAAAAACTTGTATTTAGAAAAAAATGTATCAATATTATAAATGTATGATATTTATATAGAAAATTATAGTAAAAATATTTCCACTCCTGTTTGACAATCGACATTATTTTTTTGTAATAATTTGACTTTTTTTTCAAACCGTAAAAAGATTTATGTTGGACATGCGTAAAGTATAATAATATTAAAAAAGACAAAAGTGAAGACGCCATACAACTTTATTGTGATCATCTGCGTCGAAGAGGTGAAGCTAATGAGGCAAAGGAAGCGGTCAAATTAGAGCTCAAAATGATAATAGATTCGTTTCTGTCACATGCGATATGCAAAGTGTTCTACAGATACCGAATTCAGAAGCTAGTCCCACGTACAGAAAATTTTAAGTCTATAACATAACTATTTATGATGGTGGGATTGGAAATGCGCAATGTTTCCTTTGAAATGAATTACATTCTGAAATGGATCCAGTCGTTGCCCCAAGAGATAAACGAGCAGTCTCTATTTTCAGTTACATGCGCTGGACAAAATAGAAACCATCATGTTACAGCAGCTTTACTCTGGGTAGTCAAAAATTCCCATATCGAAATAATAGAACAAAAATTTATAGAATCCGGCCATGCGTACATGGAGTGTGATATTATGCACTCCAATATTGAAAAAGAAAAGAAAAATATTGAAGTTTATAGCATGATTGGAGGGGTTCAAATTTTGAATGCCTGAAAAATTCGTAGACAACTAAATAAAAATCCATACAAATACTATATTCAGATTTTTTCGACCTGCAAAATTTATCATAAAAAATAATAAAAAATAGAAACATTGACGAAAACGATAAGAAAATTAACTGGCTTAAAATAAAATGCCTCAAGTATAAAAAAACAATGCCCAAATCAGATTTCATTTAAATATAAACATAATCGTGATTACAAAAAAAAATTATAACCGGCCGAGGAACGGAGGATCAAAACTTAATAAAACTGTGTGACAGAATGATACCCATTCATAGCAACAAAAAAAGATTTAATGAAGCTATGCAACACAGGAATTGTGCCTTTAGAATTCCATGGTTGGTACGCATCTCTGCCTGAAAATAAGGAATCAACAACTTTGTAAGTGACAGAGCCTGCTCGCGATTCCAGTGAATCCGAATAAAATAATATTGCTATAACTATTATAAAAATACAATTATGTCGCAATTGTATTCAAAATACTTAATTTTTCATTTTCTTTTATTAATTTATGTAGGATTATTCATCATTACCTAATAAACTTATAATCACTAAGTGTTGTTTTTATAATGTTCACATGTAAGGAAAAATTCACTAAGTGCGAAAAATCAAATTGTTCCTTCAACGTACGATATAAATTGTATATTTCTTAATAAAACACAAGAATAATATTCTTTGAAATGGAAATAAAGAAAACCATAGAAGTTTCTGGTGTTTTGGATTTTTAAAACGAAAAAATCGTTTTTCTCCGTTAAGTTAATTTTGTAGTTAATGACTTTCTCCTTAACAACGACTATGTGTTGAAAAATTGATTATCACAAAAAGTGTCCAGAATTTTGGCCACTAGTGTATTTTTTATTTCAATTGAATTTTCGGACAGTGTTTCAATAATCGGACTTTGGGATTTTTGTCTGAGAGAAAAGCAAACCGCATTTGTCTTCGTTTTATTTAACACTAGAGGTCCGCCCCAGCTTCGCACGGGTAGATAGATACTTAAAAATAATTTAGTTTTCATACAGATCCCTAACTTTTTCAAAATATTTTATAGCATATGTTAATCTGAAATAATTGCATTGCAATGTATCGTGTCACGTCACTTTACCACCGTGACTACTTTGCGCAGTATTTCTACTAAACTTGACATCACTCCCCTCAGTCCCCTCCCCGTTCCCGTACGCACTCTGCATCGGATAAGTTGAGATGATGAGAGACTATGCTTTTTTTTCCAATACTCACATTTTTAAACTCGTGATAGCTTTCGAATGGAATGTCCGAATTGAATAATTCAAAAAGTTATACAAACATATTGAAGCAGACTTGAATATGAACTAATTTATTTTAATAAGGAGTAATACCAAGTGCCTTTTCTAGAGGTGACATTTTATTGATTTTTTTTAAAATAAAAAAACACTAATTGTGGCATAACTGTAATAGTTAGACATATGCTGTCGCGATACCTTTTGTAAATAAAGATGTCTTCTACAAAATTGTGTTACATTGTTTTATTCTATCATCATTAGTTTTCACAGCGTTCGCGATAAAAAGAATATTTTAGGTAATTTTTTTACACCTTGGGTTACATTATTAAAGTTTTCGAAGGTTACCCATTTTTTTGGAAATTAAATATAGCCTATGTTCACCGCCGATATTGTAGCTTCCCAAAAGTGAAAGAATTTTTCAAATCGGTTCAGTAGTTTTGGAGCCTATTCGATGCAAACAAACAAACAAACAAAAACTCAAATCTCTCCTCTTTATATATTAGTATAGATTAAGTTGTTGTCGCCGAACCAAGCACCCACATTTTTTAAAAGTGTTTCTGTGTTTTCTAAAACTTCACTGTCAATGTTACTATTCTTGATCAAGAGAGAAGTATCATCAGCGAACATTACTATTTTATTATTATGTGTTATTCCAGGTAAGTCATTAACATAAAAAAGGAAAAGCAGAGGCCCCAATATTGAACCCTGAGGTACTCCTTGCTTAAGTTTCCCAGGAACCGATTTAAAATCTTTTATGACCGTTATCTGTTCACGATTTGACAAATATGAGATAAAGAAATTTAGCTCTATGTCTCGTACAGTCGTACACCGTAATGTTCCAGCTTATTGATAAGGACAGAGTGACTTACGCAATCAAATGCTTTTGATAAATCGCAAAAAATGCCATACATATCACACCCCTCATCAAGAGACGCAAAGACCGATTCTACCAGAGAAGCTATTCCATCGCGTGTCCCCTTACCTTTTTGAAATCCGTACTGCTGTGGGTGCAGTATACTATTTTGTAATAAAAAGCTTGTGAGCTGCTCGGCGACAATTTTTTCTAGGAGCTTGCTGAGTACAGGCAAAATAGATATAGGTCTGTAGTTACCCGGATCCTTAGGATCGCCTTTTTTATAAATTGGAATTATTTTTGCGATTTTTAGTTGATCTGGGAACGTTCCCTTCAACATAATATATAGAATATCTTTTGCAACTCATACGAAATACTTGCTATATTCTGTTTCATTAATTTAGGAGACAAGTTCCAAAGATCTTGTGAATTTTTACCTTTTAACTAATTTGCCGTTTTAATAATATCAGCGGCAGTTATAGGCCTAAATGAAAATCTATGTTCGATTCTTTGTGATGGTTCTAGATATAACATTGCTCGATTCGCTGAACAGTCCTTTTTTAACAATAAGGTATCCGCGACATTAATAAAAAAATTGTTAAAGTTATTGGCCGTTTCAAATGACTCTACAATAGTACTGTTATCATTGAGGTTAGATTCGTCAGGTGATCGACCTGTTTCTTCTTTTATTATGGTCCAAGCAGTTTTGACATGGTTTTTAGATTTTGCAATCCGTTCCGAAAAAAAACATTTTTTTTGCTTCTCAACAGACCTTTTTAAATATTCTACTGTATTTCGTCACACGCCTCCTAAATGACTCACCATTGTGTTTAATTTGACTTGTGTTGATCTGTGTTGGCCAACTATCGGATCAGCAATGAGCCTGGATACTCATTTGAGATGGTGTGTGCGACTAGTACCCGAATATGTCGAGTTGCCAGCACACACCATTTGTGAGCCGCCACTAACATGTGGGACAGACGCTCACTGCTTCTCCGTTTAGTCGCGCTTTTGGGATCCCCCGACGGGTTGGTTATCATCAACTTCACCCTAAAGCCCGTTGCCCGTCGGTCACCGCGTGGAGGTAGGAGAAGCATGGTGGGAGAAGCTGTGTCAGTCCAGGCCCTAGGACCGATGTATTGCGCTCATGCCACCCGACCGACAAAGGTGGTATGGACACATAGAACGACGACCACAGGAGCATATCGTACAACAAGCAATAAACTTGAATGTTTCACGTTCTGTGACTAGAGGGAGGCCAAGGAATTCCTGGGTGACGCAAAGGCGCGAGCAGATGCAAAGATGTGGGGTGGGGGAAGTAGTGCAGCAGAGGAGAGTCTACAGCCTGAGGACGAGGAGAGCTGACCCTAGTAGTCTTCATAGACGATAAGCTGGGAGCAAGCCAGGGAGAGAGAGAGATTGGTGCCTTGTTTAGCTGTATGTTTATACAGCTAAACAAGGCATGAGATTTGACCGATAGTTGCTCATTTCCCAAATCTTAGCGAAGAAAACCATTGAAAAATGAGCGATTATCGGTCAAATCGTAAAGATATATCGTTACGTGTGTATGCAGCTATGAAATGATCGCGCGTCGCTTGTATAGCTCTGCTCTGTTGTCAAGGAAAGTGGACGCGCGTTCATGCGATGGCAGTTATGACACACAATTTTTCATCGTGCGATCACAATTTTGTTTATGCGTTCATCGTAATCTCACGATCGTGTGATCATGCGACCAGCTAGGTCGGGGCCTCACCCTCCGCCAAAAAGTACGAAACCACAATAATTTTTATTCAATAAAATCGTGGCTTCCGTTATTTGGTAATGTAGACGTGACTTTAATTTAATGTATGCATCAAGAGAAGACCATAACCTCTGCAAGATACCGTGAGAGCCTTAAAATTGCTGAGGGCCATTCTGAATTAGAAGGCAGACATGGGAGTAGGTTTGCCTACTGCACGAAAATGTCAGACAATACAAGGCTAATGTCACGAAGGAAGTGCTCGCCTCATTTGACAGAGTCGAGCTGAGCCATCCAACGCATTTCCCCGACCTAGCACCTTGAGATTATTATCTTGTAACTTTCCTGAACTTGCACGTGGGTGAAAAACTTAGTACAATATATTATTATGTATTCATTCTCGGTCGGCAACGCCTTCTTTCACCTTTCCTTTCAGCCATGTATGTTTTCATTGTCATTCTGTTTGTATCCATTTTTTCTACATGCCCAAACCATCTCAACTTATTAACATTTATCTTTATCACAACACTAACTTCCATACCACATTCCTTCATAATATTCTCATCCTTTTCCATATCCCACAGAGTCTTTCCACATATTCTTCGTAGAGCTCTCATATTTACTGCATTTTTATTTGTTACTCCATGACCACATTTTACGTCCATACATTTTGATGGAAACAGGATTGCGTTATGTACTACATAGTTTTTTTTAGCTTGTAGTGAGACATTGTTGTTTATCGGGATATCCATGGGACGTCGAAAGAATATACACGGGATACTCAAGGGTTGTCGCAGGGATATCCACATCCCGATTTATGCGATACGAAGTTCGACGGGTCAGCTAGAGGTCGATATGCCTTGGATATCCTCGCAAAGTCCCACGGATATCCCGCACATTTCGAATATCCCAATTTCCCGGGATGTGGATATCCCTGCGACAACCCTTGAGTATCCCGTGTATATTCTTGCGACGTCCCATGGATATCCCGCATATCTCGAATATCCCGGGATGTGGATATCCCTGCGATGTCCCATGGCAATCCTGCATATCCCGAATGTCCTATAGATATCCAGCATAAACTGTGTTATCTGGGTAGAGTGCAATATCCAAGACTTCAAACAACAAGGCAAAATTATAAAGTTTATATTTTGTTCTTTCAGGGATGTATTTGCGCCTGCTGTGAAGACGAATCCAATGATGGCGGAGTAACTTGGGGTGGAGGAGTTATTGGTGAACAGCCCGGAGGTGGCGGTGTTGTCAATGATCAAGGACCAAGTTGGGGAGGAGGCGGTGGAATTAGTAATGACCAAGGACCTAGTTTTGGAGGAGGTTTCGGTAATGATCAAGGACCCAGTTGGGGAGGTGGTGATGCGTCTAATGATCAAGGACCTACGTTTTAAAGATTAGGATTAACATTGCAATGACAAATCGAGTATTTTCTCATCGAGCAAAATCAATTTTGACTGTGAAGGTCAGAAGATATCAAAAACCATACATATTCATCCGACAGACAACACAATTTATAACACCTCGTCTAATCATAGTAACTACAATATTAAATTAATAAAATAGCCAAAACACCAACAGTGGACTTAGGAAGATGGAAGAGATGATGATATGAGCACAGGACTTACCGATTTTGCCCTTTCGTCCACAGGTCGCTGGTTCTGTAAAACCTGCACAAACACAAAAAACACTTGTACAGAATGATTTCCCTTTTTATGGTTTTTAATGTTGTTGAATTAATATTATAATGATTCCGACGTGTGATTATTTTTATGAAGTTGATTTTTATTATTAAATTTGCCGATTAACGATTATATAAAATTTTAAATTGAAAGCGAAGTTAATACCGTCCGACCGTGTAACCGTATGATTTTTTACTGATGTTTTTGGTAAGGTTTTTAGGGTAGGAACAATAATTGATGTGACATTTGGATAAATTATGGAATGTAGGTAGCCGGAATGTACCTATGAACCGCATTCACACCTAGGTGTCCGAAAAATATTAATTGTTCCGAAGAGTCACAACAATTAGGTATTATAAAATATGTATTTAAAAAAATATCATTCGCTACCGTAGGGAACATACTCCCCCGGCAGCCCGAAAAGAAAATAATTAAACCGTACCTACCCTAACTAAAATCCGTATAAATAAATAATAAAGTTGAGAACTTAAGCCCCGCAGCCAAACACTCAATCCGCAAATATAGCTTTATAATATTTTCTTTCTATTGGAAAAAAATATATGATACGTAACAAAAATTCAAAATTAAAATGCACCATTTGCATTTTCCGTAAAATAAAATAGATACTATCCAAAATTCTTGTCGAGTAAATGATAAAGTTAATGATGAACCGGTGTGAAGATATTTCCTATAAAAATAGCGAATTATCAACGTTGTAAATATAAGATTCTTAGGAATTATGATCGGGTGTTTCCATGAAAATTTCTCAGTCTTCCACCCACTTGTAATACTCCTTCCGCATCTATGAAAGGATTTAACCGACATAGTTTTGACATAATATGTGATTTTCCGTTTTTAATTAAATTTAAGTCCTCATGAAAGTTAGCCCCTTGAACTTGAAGAATGAGAGCACGCAAGGCCTCATTCCATTCTTCCTTTGAAACACACCCCGATAGTTTATGCTTCTTATTCCGTAAATTGTGAATGAAACGTTTACACAAAGCCGTAATGTTTACCAATTTCCGAAATGAACAACTATATTTCTCAAATATATCCCATTGTTCAATACGAGTAACGTTTGATGTAATAATGTTTGAAGGCAGTAATTTTTCTGTCTCATAATCAACAAGATTGAATTTCCACTGTAGCCATTCTGATGTTGGTTTCAGTAACCACTTGGGCGTCCACCAAAAATTATGTTCAATTAAATTTTCCGGAAAAATTCCCCTAGTGGCACAATCCGCAGCGTTCATGGAAGTCGGTACGTACCTCCATGTAGCCGATTCTAAATTTGCATGAATGGAACTCACTCTGTTACTCTCGAATGTCTTCAATAAATGTGTTGGAGTTCTCAACCACGATAGAACTATTTGAGAATCACACCATCCGAACATTTTCATATTTCCGACATGACTGAGTAGATTTAAGACATGTTTGAATGATCTTGCTAGTAATACCGCTCCGCATAATTCCATTTTAGGTACCTATAGTTAATTTTTGTTTGAGAGGTGCTAACTTCGTTTTTCCTAATAGTAAATGTAAAGTAATATTGCCGCTATCGTCGATCACTCTCAGATAAACACACGCCGCATAACCCATTTTTGATGCATCCGAAAAACCGTGTAGTTCGTACTGCCGTGTATTCGTAGGTATTACTAACCTAGGAATTTTTATGTGTGATAATAGATTGAGTTGTGATGCAAAACTCTTCTATTCTCTATCTATTCTCCAAATCATCTGGGATCCGTTCGTCCCACCCTATCTTCAGCAACCAGAGTTCTTGAAGAATAACCTTCGCAGTGAATATCACCGGAGCTATCCATCCGCAAGGGTCGTACATACTTGCTATGTATGAAAGAATATACCGTTTTGTGATAACCGTATTATTTGAAATTTCTGTATTTCTGAATTCGAATAAATCGCTGTGAGGGTTCCAATTTATACCTAACACCTTAACCGTCGTATCATCTATTGTTTCAGTTTGCACACAATGTTCATGTGGCAAGTCCTTTAAAAAGTCTTGTTTGTTACTTATCCATTTTCGTAACTCGAAACCTGCACTATTTAATAACCGTATGAGACTAGACCTTAGTAGCGGAAGTATTTTTTCACCTGAGCTCTCTGATTGGACGGTACGGCGGAGCGTACTAAACTGCTATCTGCCCTTGAAAATCACGTTACGATTTTGCGTATGCGATCATGCGTCGCCGGTAAGTCATTCATGTTAAAATAAAAAATATATATTATTTTATCGTAATCTATTCAAAAAAAGCTTTATTATACTTTCATTTTTTTTAAATATGACATTCGTTTTGTGAGTTGGTAGATATTTGATGATCTTTTTCAACGTATGATATATCATACGCTGGGCACTCACGCGAATGCCATGTTAGTAATGATCAGCTACCCATGGGTGTCTAATTCTACTTTAAGAGTATTGGTGCAAGATTTGTTTTTAGAACGATTCTAATAAATGACGCAGAGACGAGAATTAATATATTAGAACATTTTAATAATAAAGATGAGATTTCTTCTACAATCATTGTCCGAAAAATTGATTTTATGTTGTTCCTAGTACCAGAAGATGGATATGAAAGTGATCTAGATGATGCAGCCTGTGATGATGAGAGAATGCCTTCTTTTCAAGATGTAGTGTGAGGAATATTTCTCGTCCAATGGAAGTTAGGAATAGTGGGTCCAGTGTAAATGGCTATTTATGATGAAGATAAGTCGTTTTGTAAAACCCCAACAAGAAGCGTAAATCGCACGTTCGAAAATACAAAATTCATTATATTACAGTTTCATAATCTTCATTTTTCTGGACAAGAAATTCCGACAAACAATTCCTTTACAGCGCGTGTCCTAAATTGCGTAGTACTCAGAGAAATTGTAAAAATCACAAACAAATAAAACATAAAATTTATCTAAGGGCAAAGGTAATAAAGAAAACCTTTTTGTGCTCAGAGTGCAACAATATAGTTTTCCATCAACTAGAGGACTCAACGAGCATTTTGTTTTGGAGCATCAAAATATTAACTGCAATATTGAAAGTATGGAGTTCATTGTAAATGGGTGTTCCATTAAATTTGCTTTTTCAAATGTATCGAAGAATCGGGATTTCTGTACTTCTAATCCCAAATAATAACTGTATTTACCTAAGGCCACGGCGATTTGATTGTACTTATTTCAAAATTATTATTGTTGAATGATATTTGCACTGTTTTTGTGGTCTTCGAGAACATCAATGTCTAAATGATAAACTGTTCCATTTTCTAGTATACCTACTTAGTTTTTTTTAAAAAGCAAAAAGCAACTTAGCTGTGTAGAAATGAATAAAATGAAAAAAAAAATAAAATATCATTACTTACATATTTAAATAGTGAATAAAAATAAACAAGGGTTCTGTCTCTCAAAAAAGGAATAACGAATCCTTTCTCAATGATAAACACCTCATTGTAATAAACAAGTAGTTACAAAGTAAAACATAAGGGGAAATAACTATGAAATAACTTAAATTTTCAATACTTCTGCTACTAAGGTCTAGTCCGTATGAGTTCGTTCCGATAAACAATTGATTCCACAATACTTGACCCCCCACTTACAATATCATCTACAAAAGTATCAGACGTTAAAATTCTACTTGCGTTGGGAAATGACTCGCGCTCTTCTTCTGACAATCGCACCAGACATCTCATAGCTAGATATGGAGAACAGGCGACCCGAACGTCACTGTGGTGAGTCTGTATGTTTCCAATGGCTTATTTTTGACTGTTTTAATACTGTTACTATAATCACATAAAATATCATCACATTTGAATTTCATACATCAAAAACAGTGGCGTGCGATGAATAATACTTGGCGAATCTCTCCACAACACACCGTGAAATACTCTATCTTCAGCATGAAGTGTAATTTGTCTATACATTTGTTTAATATCCGCCATAAATGCAACTAAATGTGTTCTGAATCTAATCAAAATATCCATTACTTCGTTCTGTAATTTGCGACCCGTCATAATGGACGAGTTCAAAGATAATCCGCTATCTGTTACCATTGACTCATCAAACACTACGCGTACCCGAGTACTTGTAGAGGTATCCTTGATAACGCAATGATGTGGTAAAAAATATTTTATTTCCGAAGTCAAGGCCCTTTCCATGTGACCCAATGTTATATATTCCTCCATCACCTTAGACTATTCCGTTTTAATATCAATGTTCCGTGTTAATTTATTCTCTAATGTATAAAATCGCCGTGCAGCGAGATTATATGAATTTCCCAATTCATGAATATCCGTTTTAAATGGTAGCCGAACCATGAATCTTCCGGATTCTGTTCTGCTCACTGTTTGAAGAAAATGATTTTTACATTTTTCTTGTGGTAAGTTTTCCGTTTCCCAAAACCGTTGCATTAAGTTATCTAACGTCACACAACCCGACATTGCTGACGAATTTTCCGAAGATTTTCCGCTTATTTTTCCTAACAGTACCCATCCAAAAATAGTTGAATATGCTGAGGGCAAATTCTTATCAAATGAAATCTTATAACCGTCAACAATTTCATTAAATAATATTTCGGCACCCAAGAGCATATCAACTGGTCGAGATTTATAAAAGTCCGGAACTGCTAACCGAATGTTTGTATATTTCTTTAATACATCCGACGAAATATTTTGCGAAGGCAAGTTACCGGTTATGCTTTTTAAAATTAATGAGGATATATTAATTCGAGGTTCATCGCTAAATTTCGGCTTTATGGTACATGTTATCTCTCCCGTAGTCACGTTAATGTTTTCAGTTCCTATACCGTACACCGTCTTAGATGACTTATGTTTTGTTAAACCGAGTCGCGCCACACACTTTTCCGTAATTAAACAGCATTGACTTCCCGAATCCAGTAAAACACGTACATCTCTATATGTTCCGAATTTATCCTTGAATGATCGCTGTGCCGAGAAGAACTGTGCCAATTGTCTCCCGAGAAGAATGACATGTCGACGTACTGCATTTTAGCCGAGTCTCCTCTCGTGTATTTGATGTGCTTTCTCCGCCCTTTACCGTGTTTTCATAGTGTAGAAGAGAGTGGTGATTCCGTTTAAATACTTTACATGTGCTCTTCGATTGACAGTCTTTGACAGCATGCTCCCGTAGACAGTTCCAGCATAAATGTTTCTCCTTCACTACCTGTCTTCTCTGATGAACTGTCATATTTGTAAATTTGTTACATGACGAAATGTAATGATTATTGCTATTGCAATGAACACATCGTTGTGCCATTCCGCCGAACATGGCACTCACATGTTTTCTTACGTTATATTGTTGATTGCTGCTAGCTGGTACAGTGGTACATCCCTTCCGTATGAAATATCGATGTTTGACGCTCTACATTCGACTTCAAGAAATTCCGTGAATTTTGGTATCTCAGAATTCGAGACACCCAATTCAAATCTGTTTCGCAGTTCAATAGTTAATTTTCTCAAAATAATATATAACAATATAAATGACCAGTCATCCACATTAAATTCTAACGATTTTAACGCTAAAATATTTTCGTTAATTATGTTGATAAAGATTTGCCGTGGGGTTGCCGGCTAAGAATAGCACCTCTGCTATTTTTGCTGGTTTTTTCGAGCATCCTGTAAGAGGCAGCAAATCGAAAAATCAGATCGGGACCGTGAGGTTGACCACCTCACGTCCTTAAACCTCAACTGGTCAGAAAAGGCACAAGAGCCTCGGACGCCTTCGAGCGCAATGGAGAGCTCTTGATGCCTCCCTATGCTCCTGAGTCGGGCTTAGGTCTCCCGCATTGTGGGTTGGTCTGGGGGGATCCGCGGCGGGCTTGATTTGTGTGGGGCCGGCTTTTCGGTTTGATTGCTTTGATCGAGCTGGGAGGTCGGTTTCGTGCGGTTCGGGTTTGCTGCGGATTGGTCTCCTCCGGGCTGGCTTGCGTAGAGTGGGGGACCTTAACGGGAGTATGTATGTATGTTGATAAAGTCCCGTAACTTTATTTTCCCGCTTGATAAATTAGGCAAGTTCATCACCATACCTAAATGTTTGTCCGCAATGATTCTAGGATTGTGATACCTCTGTTTCAATAGTTTAACTGCGACTAAATAATTTTCACTAGAAATAGTTAAATGCGTAATAAGCTGGCGTGCCTCGCCGCTCAGAGAACACAATAAATAGTGAAGTTTTTGTACCGGTGGTATACTAGCGTCCTCGTGTACCAAACTATTGAAGATATTCCAAAAACTTGTATACTTAGTGACATCTCCGTCAAACTGAGGTAATTGTATTTTTGGAATCGAAAAATGTATGTTACTCGCTTTTGCTTCTTTATCACCGCCAGATGAACTCGCATTATTCCGTTCTTTCATCCATTTATCAAAAATTCCCTTTATTTCATACATCTTGTTTTCGTATTCCAAATATTCTTTTAAGTGTGCCTCAGCATCAAAACCAGCCTTTTTAGCAGCTTGCACTGAAACGTATTGTTTTGTAAATAATTCCCAAGTCTTATCTATATCTTGTACCCTAGCAATGAACGTAGATATTTTGCAATTCAGTCGTTAAACTCACTAAGTTTTTTGCTTGTTCCGACAAAGTAGAGATGGCTTGTTTTGCCAAGTCATATTTTATCTCCATTGCCATTGTGAAAGAAATTTATACTGAACAAAAAATATGTTTAACTTTGAAAGATTATAGAAACAATGAAAACAATAGTAATTTCTCCGTAAGTCTACCGTTATATACTGAATTGTTGGCTTTCCGTACCAAATAAAAATGATTGAAAATTATTCTATAACCGTATAATATAATATGCTATAATATACCGAATTGTTGAATTTCCGTATTGATAAAAATACCTGACTATAATTCTATAACCGTAGAATATATTGATTGGTATGTGCCGCAATATACCGAATTTTTGATTGACCGTAACCGTAGCAAAATAGAATAAGAACCTTTCTATTTATCCGTATTTCCGTGCAAAACCCTTTATATGATACCAAATAATGACTCAATAGTAAACACTATGTACCGTAATAGTATTTAATATATTTAGTATTGAAGATTTAATAATTAAGTGTAAGTTGTCAAAAAATGTAAATAATAAACAAACAATATGTCCCCCGTATTTACAGCTGTTTTTACACTGACATTATATGCAAGATGGCTGCCGATTGAATGTATATTCCACTATGTATGTGTGTACGATTGTACATCACCCAAGTATGTATGCGCGCGCGCTGAAGTAAAATTTTACCACCCACTAAGGTAACTGTTGCAACTCTCCGTACAAGAAAAAAAATTCGAACAACCAAACCACAAATGCGGCTCGAAGGCCAAAAAAAATGTTGTTTATTTTAACTACTATATTAAATTAATAAAATAGCCAAAACACCAACAGTGGACTTAGGAAGATGGAAGAGATGATAATATGAGCACAGGACTTACCGATTTTGCCCTTTCGTCCACAGGTCGCTGGTTCTGTAAAAACTGCACAAACACAAAAAACACTTGTACAGAATGATTTCCCTTTTTATGGTTTTTAATGTTGTTGAATTAATATTATAATGATTCCGACGTGTGATTATTTTTATGAAGTTGATTTTTATTATTAAATTTGCCGATTAACGATTATATAAAATTTTAAATTGAAAGCGAAGTTAATACCGTCCGACCGTGTAACCGTGTAACCGTAACGTGTTTGTCCTCTTTGTGATCACCAAATTGCATTTGACACTGAATACCGGCAAATTCACAGGCTTTCTCTAATGTGACAGGATGTGTGCCGTCTAGGATAGCATCGTGGGCTTGTACGTAGAGCAAGTTCAACCGCACTGGGTCCCTGGAATCGATATTCTGATCTGAATAGAAAAATTTACGTCGCAGCAATACGGTCTCCGACTCATCTACTCCCTGCTCTCTTAACGTTTTAGATGGATCAATCCATTTCACTTCATCATCTGTCCTAAGCTTTTTCCTCAAACTCTCCATTTTTGCATCTCTTTCTTTCTCTGCCGTCTTTCTTTTCAACGTTAGAGTTCCGTAGTTTGATTTGTTATCGAAATTGTCCACTTCTTCTTTGATTTCGTCTCGCACTAAGCTATATTGTGTATGTGCTACGTTACATTAATTTGTGAATAATTGCAAGTTAATTTGGTGAAAAGGAAACAAAAGGACAGCCAGTTAAAAGATAGGTGCGATCTTATCCATCTGCCTCCTTTACGCAACATCATTTTGATGCGGTGAACCCACGGAGGCTTCTTATTATCCTCCTCTGATGCCAAGAATATTCCATAATCTTTTGGTTCAGCCTGACTGGCTTCCAGAATTTTATCCCTGATGACCCTGCAGGCATCGTAGTCGGAAGTAGATGGGTCGAACTGTATTGTCTTGATAACTTTCCCTTTCATTTTTTCTTTCACTAAGAAAAATGCAACACCGTATGTCCGTAACGCTCTGGCCTTCTTTGTGTATAAGACTTTGGAGTCTAACTCAGACAGTCCAACGTGTTGTTTATGTTCTTTGAATATCTTCTTCTCGACAGCTTTTACTTTTATGTAGGATTGTGGTAAGAATTCTTTTAGATCTAAAAAACCTGTAACGTGTTTGTCCTCTTTGTGATCACCGCAGCAAAACGGTCTCCGACTCATCTACTCCCTGCTCTCTTAACGTTTTAGATGGATCGATCCAATTCACTTCATCATCTGTCCTAAGCTTTTTCCTCAAACTCTCCATTTTTGCATCTCTTTCTTTCTCTGCCGTCTTTCTTTTCAACGTTAGAGTTCCGTAGTTTGATTTTTTATCGAAATTGTCCACTTCTTCTTTGATTTCATCTCGCACCACGCTATATTGTGTATGTGCTACGTTACATTAATTTGTGAATAATTGCAAGTTAATTTGGTGAAAAGGAAACAAAAGGACAGCCAGTTAAAAGATAGGTGCGATCTTATCCATCTGCCTCCTTTACGCAACATCATTTTGATGCGGTGACCCCACGGAGGCTTCTTATTATCCTCCTCTGATGCCAAGAATATTCCATAATCTTTTGGTTCAGCCTGACTGGCTTCCAGAATTTTATCCCTGATAACCCTGCAGGCATCGTAGACGGAAGTAGATGGGTCGAACTGTATTGTCTTGATAACTTTCCCTTTCATTTTTTCTTTCACTAAGAAAAATGCAACACCGTATGTCCGTAACGCTCTGGCCGTCTTTGTGTATAAGACTTTGGAGTCTAACTCAGACAGTCCAACGTGTTGTTTATGTTCTTTGAATATCTTCTTCTCGACAGCTTTTAATTTTATGTAGGATTGTGGTAAGAATTCTTTTAGATCTAAAAAACCTGTAACGTGTTTGTCCTCTTTGTGATCACCGCAGCAATACGGTCTCCGACTCATCTACTCCCTGCTCTCTTATCGTTTTAGATGGATCGATCCAATTCACTTCATCATCTGTCCTAAGCTTTTTCCTCAAACTCTCCATTTTTGCATCTCTTTCTTTCTCTGCCGTCTTTCTTTTCAACGTTAGAGTTCCGTAGTTTGATTTGTTATCGAAATTGTCCACTTCTTCTTTGATTTCATCTCGCACCAAGCTATATTGTGTATGTGCTACGTTACATTAATTTGTGAATAATTGCAAGTTAATTTGGTGAAAAGGAAACAAAAGGACAGCCAGTTAAAAGATAGGTGCGATCTTATCCATCTGCCTCCTTTACGCAACATCATTTTGATGCGGTGACCCCACGGAGGCTTCTTATTATCCTCCTCTGATGCCAAGAATATTCCATAATCTTTTGGTTCAGCCTGACTGGCTTCCAGAATTTTATCCCTGATAACCCTGCAGGCATCGTAGACGGAAGTAGATGGGTCGAACTGTATTGTCTTGATAACTTTCCCTTTCATTTTTTCTTTCACTAAGAAAAATGCAACACCGTATGTCCGTAACGCTCTGGCCGTCTTTGTGTATAAGACTTTGGAGTCTAACTCAGACAGTCCAACGTGTTGTTTATGTTCTTTGAATATCTTCTTCTCGACAGCTTTTACTTTTATGTAGGATTGTGGTAAGAATTCTTTTAGATCTAAAAAGCCTGTAACGTGTTTGTCCTCTTTGTGATCACCAAATTGAATTTGACACTGAATACCGGCAAATTCACAGGCTTTCTCTAATGTGACAGGATGTGTGCCATCTAGGATAGCCTCGCGGGCTTGTACGTAGAGCAAGTTCAACTACACTGGGTCCCTGGAATCGATATTCTGATCTGAATAGAAAAATTTACGTCGCAGCAATACGGTCTCCGACTCATCTACTCCCTGCTCTCTTAACGTTTTAGATGGATCGATCCAATTCACTTCATCATCTGTCCTAAGCTTTTTCCTCAAACTCTCCATTTTTGCATCTCTTTCTTTCTCTGCCGTCTTTCTTTTCAACGTTAGAGTTCCGTAGTTTGATTTGTTATCGAAATTGTCCACTTCTTCTTTGATTTCATCTCGCACCAAGCTATATTGTGTATGTGCTACGTTACATTAATTTGTGAATAATTGCAAGTTAATTTGGTGAAAAGGAAACAAAAGGACAGCCAGTTAAAAGATAGGTGCGATCTTATCCATCTGCCTGCTTTACGCAACATCATTTTGATGCGGTGACCCCACGGAGGCTTCTTATTATCCTCCTCTGATGCCAAGAATATTCCATAATCTTTTGGTTCAGCCTGACTGGCTTCCAGAATTTTATCCCTGATAACCCTGCAGGCATCGTAGACGGAAGTAGATGGGTCGAACTGTATTGTCTTGATAACTTTCCCTTTCATTTTTTCTTTCACTAAGAAAAATGCAACACCGTATGTCCGTAACGCTCTGGCCGTCTTTGTGTATAAGACTTTGGAGTCTAACTCAGACAGTCCAACGTGTTGTTTATGTTCTTTGAATATCTTCTTCTCGACAGCTTTTAATTTTATGTAGGATTGTGGTAAGAATTCTTTTAGATCTAAAAAACCTGTAACGTGTTTGTCCTCTTTGTGATCACCGCAGCAATACGGTCTCCGACTCATCTACTCCCTGCTCTCTTATCGTTTTAGATGGATCGATCCAATTCACTTCATCATCTGTCCTAAGCTTTTTCCTCAAACTCTCCATTTTTGCATCTCTTTCTTTCTCTGCCGTCTTTCTTTTCAACGTTAGAGTTCCGTAGTTTGATTTGTTATCGAAATTGTCCACTTCTTCTTTGATTTCATCTCGCACCAAGCTATATTGTGTATGTGCTACGTTACATTAATTTGTGAATAATTGCAAGTTAATTTGGTGAAAAGGAAACAAAAGGACAGCCAGTTAAAAGATAGGTGCGATCTTATCCATCTGCCTCCTTTACGCAACATCATTTTGATGCGGTGACCCCACGGAGGCTTCTTATTATCCTCCTCTGATGCCAAGAATATTCCATAATCTTTTGGTTCAGCCTGACTGGCTTCCAGAATTTTATCCCTGATAACCCTGCAGGCATCGTAGACGGAAGTAGATGGGTCGAACTGTATTGTCTTGATAACTTTCCCTTTCATTTTTTCTTTCACTAAGAAAAATGCAACACCGTATGTCCGTAACGCTCTGGCCGTCTTTGTGTATAAGACTTTGGAGTCTAACTCAGACAGTCCAACGTGTTGTTTATGTTCTTTGAATATCTTCTTCTCGACAGCTTTTACTTTTATGTAGGATTGTGGTAAGAATTCTTTTAGATCTAAAAAGCCTGTAACGTGTTTGTCCTCTTTGTGATCACCAAATTGAATTTGACACTGAATACCGGCAAATTCACAGGCTTTCTCTAATGTGACAGGATGTGTGCCATCTAGGATAGCCTCGCGGGCTTGTACGTAGAGCAAGTTCAACTACACTGGGTCCCTGGAATCGATATTCTGATCTGAATAGAAAAATTTACGTCGCAGCAATACGGTCTCCGACTCATCTACTCCCTGCTCTCTTAACGTTTTAGATGGATCGATCCAATTCACTTCATCATCTGTCCTAAGCTTTTTCCTCAAACTCTCCATTTTTGCATCTCTTTCTTTCTCTGCCGTCTTTCTTTTCAACGTTAGAGTTTCAACATTCAAGGCGAAGTTAATTATACAAAAGTTATGGTTGCTACATACTTCTTGGGATGAACATCCTTCTCATGATATTCTCCAAGAATGGAAATGTTTTATGAATAAGTTAAATATTATCGAAAAATTTACGATTCCGAGAAAAATATTTGATGAAAATGTGTCGGAAATTTCTATACATGGCTTTTGCGATGGTTCACTATGCGGATATGCTGCAGTTGTGTATCTTAGAACTGTCGATTTACGAGGTAAAACTGAAATTAATTTATTGGCAGCTAAGTCAAAAGTTGCTCCTGTACGTACTGTATCAACTGTCCCTAAGCTTGAATTAAATGGTGCGCTTCTTTTGACCCCTTTAATTGAGTGTTGTGTGTTGTCATTTGGGGACAAACTTAAATTTGATTATGTTACTTGTTGGTCAGACTCAACAATATGTCTTGCGTGGCTTCAAACGTCACCTCATTTATTGCAAATTTACGAAGGGAACCGTGTTTCTCAAATTTTTTATTCTAAGGTTGATATTACCTGGAGGTATGTACCCTGTAAGTTGAATTGTGCTGACATTTCCTCAAGAGGTGCTTTTCCCTCAGATTTGTTAAATTTTGATTTATGGTGGAGTCCACCATGACTAAAGGAGTCTTCTGATAATTGGCCGTGCCAAAAGAAACATCCTTTAGACTTGAAAAATCTCCCTGGTCTCCGTAATACGAGGTGACTTCTCTACACATTGACGTAAATAATTCCATATGTATTAGGTTTAGTTCTTTACAACGTTAACAAAGAGTAACCGCTTACTGTATGAGATTCATATCTCGATGTAGAGAGCAGAAAACGTCTTCTGGTCCTCTTACACTAGAGGAATTGAGGTTGTCTCTATTGTCGTATGTATAAAAAGTAAGAATTAATTCATCAGATTTAGGGTCTTGATAACTCCGTGTGAATATCACTAGTTCTAAAGTTATCGCAAGTAGGCCACTTAAAATTAGGACAGACAGTTTTGCGATCTGATATTATTCCTAAATGTGTGCACAAGGCCGAATTCATCCGTAGCAGGATATGCCCCCCTCTTAACCCCTTTCATTCTTCTCCACCGCTGGCCACCAATCTACAGGTGCGCGGCGTGTGAGCATACATTCATTTGATAGACAGCCTTCTGCTAGGAAGTGCGCAGTTCTCTTCCCTCAGTGCACCTTGGTGTGCTGAGGGAGAAATTTTCATAATTAATACAGACATTTAATAATAGTATAAAGATAGAATTGATAAACGATTATATTGGTGTATTTGTTAATTGTGTATTGTGATTATACCAATATGTGTCTGCAGAGTGGGTGACTTTGTTTCCCCATCTCAGTAAGACTAAGTGTGGAATCCATACAACAGTTTTATAAAAGAATCGATAAAGACATATACTACGAAATTTGAGTGGTAATTAAAATAACAAACTGATAAGAGTGATAAGTGAACACCCTGAACGAACACGTAATTAAATGTTAACTTAAATTGTTTATATACCGAACTATGTGACTAACTTGAATGCTTTGAGACTTAAAAATAAATTGTGAAACGTGCTTATGGACTTTAAATTATTATGATCCTTCAAATCACGAACTTCACAATCCCTGAAGGTGAGAGTATGTTCTACAGACTAGCCGAGGCACTTATAATGATCAACCTGTTGGTCTCTAAAGTTTGAATCCTCTCTTCTACAACTCCATCTGATCATGAGAAGAGGACGTAAGAGATATCATCATGTATGGGAGAAAGATCGTAAGTAGAAACCATCCTTACAAGTAGTAGTCTTCACCAGGATAGAGCTAAAGGAGTCTTTACGACACTATGTAGATTGGTCAGGTCGGAACAGTTAATTGCATTTGATGACCAGATACGCAGATTAGAGAACGGACAAGCGTGCTCATTACGACATTTAGCAAAGCTGTCCCCATTTGTAGACAGTGAAGGCATGTTAAGAGTTGGATGGAGACTTCGGGACTCGAAATTACCTTACAACTCCATATTTCCCTTATTGTTGCCAAGGGATTCTCATTTGACTGCCCTCATTGTCGATAACTACCATAAAATGCATTGCCATGTCGGTCCAAATTCTCTCAATGTAATACAACAACAGCAGTTTTGGATAATCTCTGCGCGCCGTGTTATTCGTAGTCGTATACATAAATGTCTGAGATGTTTTAAGGTTAACCCTAGATCTGCGACCCCCCAGATGTCAGACCTTCCATCGGACCGTGTTCAAGTGGCTCATGTTTTTGAAGGTGTTGCGACTGACTATGGCGGGCCCTTTTCTCTACGAGCAAGTAGAATACGCAATGTTAAAATTACGAAGGTTTATTTTATGCCTATTTGTTTGTCTTTCCACTAAGGCAGTTTATTTGGAGGTAGTATCAGACCTCTCTACGGAGGGATTTTTGGCAGCCTTTTCTAGATTTTCTTCCCGCCGAGGGCTTTCGTCCTTCATTAGATCGGACTGTGGTAGGAACTATGTAGGAAGTAACAAGCATCTTAATGAAGCTCAAAGATATCTCTCTAACTCTGAAGTGCAGCAGGTACTCTCTGATAAAGTCCAGCAGCGTGGTATTACTTGGCATTTTAATGCTTCAGGTTATCCTAATAGCGGTGGAATGTTTGAGGCCGGTATAAAAAGTGCAAAAAATTTACTAAAGAGAGTTATCGGAGAACAGATATTGACATTCGAGGAGTTTTCGACTGTTCATGCGGAGGTAGAGGCTGTTCTGAATTCGAGACCTTTGACGCCTCTGTCAGAGGATCCTTCTGAGTTGGATGTCCTCACTCCCGGCCATTTTCTTATTGGTCGCCCTCTTGTCGCGGTTCCAGAGCGTTGCTACGATAGTGTACCCATCTCAAGGCTAAATCGTTATCAGCTCATTAAGTCTATTTCGCAGTCTTTCTGGTCAAGATGGCAACAAGAGTATTTACATATTCTACAACAATGGTCCAAGTGGCTCAAGGCCACAGTTCCTCCAAAAATCGGAGAGCTTGTCCTGATACGTGAGGACAACGTACCAACATTGCAATGGCGACTGGGAAGAATAACAAAACTTCTTTCATCTCGAGATGGAGTCACTCGTGTGGTTGAGCTAAGGACTCCAACTAGTGTCCTGATGAGGCCAGTGTCGAAGCTGTGCCCACTTCCTCATCAGGATGGTTAGATAATGTCTATCTTTTTTGTTTATTTTATTTTAGTTATTTGAGACATTTGCCTTGTTTGCTCTATGTATTTTTTTATTACAGTTTGCAATCCGTTTGGGATTTATAATTTTTGCTTTGTTAAAGAGTCTTGGTATATGTACATACCAGGCCTCTTCGGGGGGGAGGATGTTTTCTATTCATAGTTCCATTATACCTATTGTCCTTCCTACCTATCCTGGGTCGCACCTGTGACAATTTTTCTATGTGAAGACACTCTGTCTATGTGTCAAAATCTCAGTATGCTACGAAGCTTCCGTGGGGTTGCATATATTTTGTACTGTCGTCGGAACTGTCAGTTCGGCGTATTACGTTTACGTGTGTGTTAAGTTTCGTGAAGTTATTAATGATTATTTGATATAAAAGGACACCCAGTCAAAAATGTAGGTGCGAAACTTCCCATCTAACCCCTTTTACGCAACAGCATGATTTTAGACACAAGGGTTGAGAATGATAGCATCTTTGGACTTGCGAATGCGTACATCGGCCAAATATGGTATTCATTTAAAAAACTGAATGACCGGATGTGACAAATCTAATATTGAGCATAAGTTTTTGCTTACCAGTCCTGGAATTTTGACTCAGATTGTCATAATTTTCCAGTTTTGAAAACAGCACATTTAGATTATTATTAATTATTCTTTTTTAAATCCCTAAAGGACAAAATTAACTCTTTTATTTTATATGGGATGAAAAAAGAATCTCAAATTATTCCAAGATTAATACTGGTTTTCATATTTCATTCAATATGTGAGTTTTTAATAATTATTTATCTTTAATATAGTAAAAAGATGATCTATACGAGTGTAAAGTTAGTGTTTAGAGACCTCTAGCACTGTGATCCAAAAAACTATCTGACATTTCAACGTCCATATACTAATTATTTACTAAATTGTTTTGAAATAATTACTTTTATTTTATTTATTTTTAACCACAAACAACGTTTTTAAGGTTTGTTTTCCCCCTGCAGGGTTATTTTCGTAGCGGTCTTATTGCAATCTTATTGAAAAGATATCTTAAAGGGCGGCTCGGATAAGGATTGGACCAATCAGAGAGAACGAGGGAGTGTCTACATTACGATGTAGCCAATCGTGGAACGATCATGACACTCCCCCTTTCTCTCTGATTGATCCAATCCTTATCCGAGCCGCCCTTTAAGATATCTTTTCAATAAGATTGCAATAAGACCGCTACGAGAATACGGCCGCTGGTTGTTTCCATTACAAATAGGAGCGTAAATACATTTATGCCTTCCTATGAAGTTGATTTTTTTAGAAATGTTTTCAATACAATATAATGTATGTAAGATTGGACCAAGATTCCGTGTTAACATAAGTTATCATAGATAATAATAAAACAGTTTTAACTAAAGCTTAAGATTTTTTCTTTGCGAATTATATTTACTTCACCCATTACATACCTAGTCATCAAAATAATAATTATTTATTTTTACATGGATGGTGTGGCAATATTTTTATTCCATCATCTACGACCCAAAAGGGTAGGCCGAGACTGGGCCTCCATTATTTTCTATAAGAAATTATCTTTCCATTCCTTTTGTCCTTGGAATGTAAAAAGCTAAGCCTATAGTTTCCGGATAGCCCAGGGTTGTTCAGAACACTATGTCCAAGGATGATTTCCTATTTCTGGAGTCAATTATTTGTGGTTAGTTAAACGCAATTCATGGTTAAAAACACATTAAAAGACTAAAACACGAAACAATATCCATCTTAATCGCCACGTCTTCCGGATAAATACATTTGAATGTCTCAAAAAAGATGCTGGACTTCCGATTCATTATTTTAATATTCTGACCTAATGCCGTAGGGTTTCCGGCTTAGAAAAGCACCTCTGCATTTTTTTCTGTTTTTTTTTTCGAGCATCCTGCATGAAGCAGGTAATAGAAAAATCACATCAGGACCGTAAGGTTGACCACTCCACGCCTCAAAAGGTCAGAAAAAATGCCTCTGGACCTCACCAGCGGTGGATTCAGGCAGCTGGTGTCCCCCCTGTGACAGCGCGATGGTGAGCTCTAGTTGCCTCCCTATGCTTTTAAGTGGAATTACGGAGAAAGAATAAATATGGGACACATAAAAGATATTTCACCGATCTTCCTTTTCTTTGCATATGGACCCCGCAAATCCAGTCAACACCAACGCCCTGGAAATACTCAATTTCCGTATCAATTATCAATCATTTGAATTTAATTTGAATATCAACAATCAATATAACAGCATATTTAGCAAAATGTGTGAATAATAGCAAATTGCCAAATATTTCAAATAATGTGAAATGATTTTCATTTCCTACAATATAGGTATTTAATAATTGATCAAATAATGTGATAATATTTTGAGAAAAATTAAATAGATGGCGGGTGGATATAGATTATTTCATTGGATAAGAGGAAAAGTAATAATATTAATGATTGATAGGGCACCTATGAACGACAATATTCTGGGAAATCGGCTTAAACAGCGACGCAATAATATGTATATATGAAAGAAAATGGACGACGTGTCAGATTTCGTGATTTAAAATGGAAGTTTCGAAAAATAATTCAAGTTTGCCCTCAGATTGTTATCTGAGATAATGGAGTATTTTGTAGACAACGCGAATGGATTAATAACTAATGAATAATACCCTTAGGGTTGCCAACTCTGTTGTTTCGCTGAAACTTCTTTCACACCATATTTCTTATCCAAGGTAATCCTGGATTCTACATCAGAACAGACAACAGACTCCCACTGATCTCTCACATCCATCACCACCATATCCCAAGCAACGTTGTCCATTAGCCGCTCTCTTAATCTTGCCACCAGTCACTGTACATAATGAGATTTTTTAAGGACCTCTTTATTCTAAACCTGAAAACACGCACAATCCATGCAAATCTCTTATTTTATTTTTTAAAGGCAATCCACCCGATGCTAATCTTCTTGATTTGATGTCACTGATGATTAATAGTTATCCTGATGGGAGTGCGGTATTTCGTATTGCTTCTCAACCTCCGTATGCAAGCCGAAAGCTTAGGCTTAGGCCTAAAATCTGGCAGACGTTACCAATCTCTGAATATTATATTCTAAGATTCCAAGCAACACATGAGTCATTACCACCGGTTCATAAAGAATTTTGTAGACCTAGAGTTTATTTGACATAGAAACGAAAAAATCACAAGGTCGTTGAAGGAAATAGACTAGAAAAGGCAAAAATACCTTTCATTTAAATAACCAAAAAGACGCGAAAATATATTTCATTTAAATAACTGTAAGTGGAGAAAGGTAGCGAGATGCAAAAACGACAGACTAATTCGGGACATTCAAATATAGCTGACCAAACTGTATTAAAATATTATGTAAAAATAGATACTTACTGCGACGAAATTCAGAAGTTATTTTGGATGCACATTTTGGAATCCCTAATAACAACTTATAAACTTATCGTTAGTAAATAAATGATAAGATAAAAAGATTGAACAAAATAATATCGATATAAGACCAGCCACATCAGCAAACAAGCAAACATTGACGCAGCAGTCTGATAGGAGCTGGCAACAAATTTTTGAACAAAGGTAATCAATAGTCCTTTCTATTTCAAAATATTCAAACTCCAACTACCTTAGAAAATAACTACTTTCATTTTGCTACTGACTATATTGCAAAATTGTTTTGATTTTCTTCCGTATAGTATTCTGATTTTATTAAACCTTTTTTTAGATAGTTTTCAGTTTCATAATTGTTTATAAGTTTCATTTTCATAACAATTAGGAACAAAAATGAGTTATTTTGTATCTTTTAGTTCATTATTTTAGTATCCCCGATCAAGATCCAAAAGTTTGGTTTGTAGCGTTTTTATTATTTCTTTTTTTTTGACCAGCTAAGTCAACCTTCTAAATAAACAATTATCTTAAACGACAGTAAAGAGTAGTATATTTCTTGTCCGGCAAAAGTCAACATTTTAAATTTTCATTGCGATGGTCTCCTGTGAAAGAAAATCATAGCCATGTAGCATCGAACTGACAGATTACGAATCAAAATCTCAATGATGTTTTACGATTTTTTCCAGACCACTAACGCAAAAACATGGATCAAGGACCAAATTGGGGAGGCGGTGATGGCAATGATCAAGGACCTAACTTCGGGGGTGGTGATGTCAATGACCAGGGACCAAATTGGGGAGGGGGCGGTGGTGGTGGAAATGACCAAGGACCTAATTTCGGAGGCGGTGACGTAAATGACCAAGGACCCAACTGGGACGGAGGCATGGGAAATGATCAAGGCCCTGGATTTTGATTCACAACTCTAATTTAATGCCTACATTATCATTATTTTTTCCCATTATTTAAGAGAAAATTCCTAGTCTTTATTTTTAAATTATACGTTTTTTTTTAATTTGTTGTTTTTATTCAAAACATTTGTTTTTACATCAAAACCTCATAACCGTATCTTGAGGAAAAACAATGAAATACTATAAGCCAAAACCAACTTTTCAGAGAGAGTCAGAGCCAAAATTTCTGGGCTAACTGGATCTATCAGTTTTGGCCTATCAGGTATAATAAGAATCCACCGTGGCAAGCAAGGAATGTCAATAGAATGTGAATTGGAAAGCAAAAATGCGAAATGCTAGACTTTTAACAGAAAATATTTAAAATATTCAGCTGGCCCCCTAGACAATTTGAAATTGGAGTTCGACTACAAACGAACATTTCGTCAATGTAGAGTGCGAAAAAAAAACTGTCCACTGGAACATTTATAAACAATTATTTAAACCAAATAATGCTACTTACATAAAAATATAAAAAGTAGACAGTTAATTTTCTTCCTACTTTACATTATCAAATAATTCGTTTGTAGTCGTTCGCCAATTTCAATTTGCCCCTGTAGGTACACTCGCTAGAATTTAAACATATGAAAACAAAGAGAAAAAAGAGACGCTAGCTTCACTCTTTCTGGAGCGCCCAAATATTGGAGAGGGTGTACACAGGAGGACCTTGCTGATGCCAATGACAGGGCCATACATGTGGTCAACCACTGCAAATTCTTGGTCTGAAGATCCAGGCTCGAAAGTAAGCATAAGTAATTTAGTATACTGTGAAAGAGTGTATGTGTGTTCAATTTGGGGCCGTTCCTGAATCACGTGATATTTTTTCTTACTTTTTAGACCCCCCTCCCTCCTAGTGATACTTGCTGATGTTTCAGAATACCCCCAACCCGACCCCTGAAATCACGTGTACCTACTTTTTTTGTGCAAAGAATTAATAAGGTTCGCTCTTTATTCGTTTTTTTTTTTAAATTTGAATGTGCAACTGTGTTTCTTTAAATTCATCAGCAAAAATAAATGCACGTGATTTTCTGACCCCCCCCTTAAGTGATATTTCGTTATTTTTTTCCAGACCCTCCTCCCCCTTTTGAGCTCACGTGATCCATTAGGACGACCCCTTTGAGTGATTCATTTAATTTATAAAAATTCGGACAAGGATAACTTTATACAAGTAGATCCAATAGGCCGTTAATGAATGAATAATTAATAAATAAAATAAAATTATTTTTTAGTGAGAATATCTATAGAGAATATACCCGACAGTATTTCTGTAATTTGGAAAATCAATCATTGAATGAAACAACATTTTTATTTTGACACTGACGCAGAAAATAATGCTGGTGATCTTTAGACGCTAGTCTGCGAGTTCGTCAGCAAAACCGCGATGTGTTCGAGCTTGTGGATTACACTGTGTTGTTTCAGATCAAATCATCAGTTCGGACATTTTGATAACTTACTGTCCGGGCATTAATAAAACCGTTGTAATCATTGGATATTTGAATAGAATACACCGAAGCATTCTTCCTTCTTTTCATATTTATTTAGCCATCTTGCGTTCACTGTTAGGTAAGGGTTCCCTCCCTTTCCCAGCTCTTTAACTTGCGTCAATCGCATTCATCTTATCGAAGAACCTTGCTGGGCTGACGATGCGTTTTCAATCGGGAAGGCTATTCACGAAATGGTCTAAATACCACCTAATTGCGATCTAATTCAAATCCTAGTCCTAGTAAAAGACCATCACTTCTGGCTTATCTCTTAGCCTATCATTAAATTAATTAAAACAAAATACATACATAAAATGAAGTGTGGACGCGCTTCCCCGTCTCTCAAGGAGTAAGCGGCTATAGCTGTCTCGGGAATGTGCAGGCAGAAAAAGCGGCAATCTTCAGTGACGTGTTTATTGGTCTGATTCTTACGGGCAAATGATTCTATACATTTTAAAATCTATATAATTGATCTATGTGTAACACCCCGTCCCCCTCTCCCCCAACCAAGCCCCTCTTTTTTTCCACGCAGCGTCGATTCTAGCGCCTCCAGTGGGCTACGGTCTGCATCGAACTACCCTTAATTCGATGCAACCTTGACTCACCGCGCTGAATCCTGAAAGGCTTAAAGCCTGGCGAGTTCCTCGATTGATGGCACTGTATGTATGATTTATCCAAAGTGTAATTTTTACTACTTCTGCAAATTTATTACAGAAGTAGTAAGCCTTTCTGCCCAAAATCCCAAATCCAAGGTTTCATTCCACCCGCACTGAATGATTCAAGGACCTAAACAGGTAGATTAGTAACTAAGGGAGGCTCTCTGATATTAGGAAAACTCAGGGTGACTTACAACCTTATCCTTACATGCGGGGCTCTGTAGATGAGAACTCTTATTTCCCTAGATATGGTTATGGCATATGCACCTAACTCCTCTGTAAAGAATATAAAAATGGTGGGTAGTCCTAGTACCTCCACATCAATGGTCAAAAGGGAAGTTAGGTCACATGACCAAACAACAGTTATTGTTGCAACCAGGGAATGGGAATCCTGTTAGGATCAATCTTTCGATGATAAAGAATACTTGTTGCGGAGGGCAGGAGCTGACAACGACGAGACACTGGTACTCTGCAAGTAGTGGCCTCTTTAGACGAGGCACAATAAGAGGCAGCGCTCCATGAACGAATTGAAGGATGCTACAATAGACCTAATTTAGCTTAGATTAGGAAAGAGAGGGGATACGTAACTATGCCTGGTGGCGTGTGGCCATTTTTATACCTGTTTGCTATAGAAAAAGTGCCTGTTTGCCACCAGCCTATCACTTTTCGGATCATCCGTGGCGCTTAAAAGTTTCCTTTCTTCCAGTACCTACCTTTTGTTTGACATCGCATGCATGTTCCTTAGAGTTTATAATTTGCAGTTCTGTCAAAATATTTATATTTAGTACAAAAAATGAATTTTGTTCCTGCCACGTCGAAATGGTCACAGATTCTTAGTACGACAATGCATAGAAGTTACGTATCCCCTCTCTTTCCTAATCTAAGTAATTTAGTCGTGGTGGGACAACGGATATTATGATATCTCCAACTTCTATGTAAAAAAATGTTATTGGGTCACTGGTTGGATAAATCTAAAAACACATAAGTATTCGTGCTTATTTATAGATTTGAATACAATATACTTAAAAATACTCAAAAATTTAACAATCGGTACATAAATAATAAGAAAGATGTCCGGATTTTGTGCAAAATGTCCAATTCATCACTTCAACCATAACATCAATATAAATATTATTATCTATGCACAATACGTTTTAGCCGAATTACTGGAGAACGAGTGCAGAGCTAAAAATAACATCGTTTGAAGAAGCAAAACGGTTTGTTATTGTAAAACTTCATTTAATTAACAAATTCACTGAGAAGTTTAGAACTTTTATTTTGTTTAGTGAGTGTATTTGCAGTGCAAAATATGCATAGTGATAAACATTTGTGAGTAACTTATGTACCTAGATAATAAAATAATATCTACTAAACAAAAAATTCACTCTTGATAAGAACGCGAGACTGCTAAATATTATTGGACGCAATATGTCGAGTAAGATACTATTATCATTTTTATGCTATTTTTATTTGAACTAAATAATAAAATTTTACTAAATGAACCATGGATCTTATGCTCAGAAGTCTACGCCTATAAAACTAAACTACAAAGACTCTGGACAATATATTTAGCTAACTGAATGCGCATTCATAGTGTCCGTTTACACCAAATTAATATAGAGCCGAATCAAGAAACAGACCATACATTCTTTCATGGTTGATGGAAACAATAACAAAATGATGGGCGATGACAGATTAGTATCCATATCAACGATCAAGAAAATAAACCTTCAGGTTTAAATGCAGCCTTAGTAGAATTGAATTATTCTAATAATTGTGACTAGTTTCGTACGCAAATGTTTTGTCACAGAATACAGCCCCCTTGAGCAGGCAAAAACAGCTCTGCACTGGGCTCGAACTTTTACATATTATTTTGCTTTGACCTCCTCTCACAGAATGTCAAAGTATCCTTCAGCTATGCTTCGAAAACGGTGTGACAGGGTGTTCCTCGTCTGATGTTTATATATCATTTACATAGCTAATATGTTTCAGCTATCTCACATTCAGAAGTCTATTTATTGCACCTTTTTCAATTGATTTTATAAGAATGAGGACCGTGTTTTATTACAATATTATTTGTTCATTTTCAAGGAATAAATCTCAACGTCGGAGTTTCTGTAAATAGTCCTGCAAGAGGTCCACAAGCCAATCATTCCAATGCAAACCGTCCGAACAACAATCGAAACAGTGCCAACAACTATCGTCCTAAAAACGTTCAACAGAATGCACCAAATGTCACACAGGTTGTCAGAATGCAGAACGTACACCAACCAAAAGCAGCACCAAATAACAGTCAGAAAGTGCACGCACCAAAGGTCACACAGATTGTTAACATGAAAAACGTGCATGCACCAAAGGTAACGCAAGTTGTAAACATTCAAAAAGTTCACCCACCAAAGGTCACGCAGAATTCTAATGCCCAGAAAGCACACCCACCAGGGTTCAAAAAGATGAATGCCTACCACCCAAATTCTAAGAAGAATGTGCAGGTTAACGTTATACACGTTCATGTTCAAACGAAGAAGTAGCTTATGAGAAAAACGAGATTTTTTAAAGGTATGCTACCTTAATGAAAACTACTAAATATTGCTTTTTAACTTAATGTAAATATATTTTTATGGTAATAAAATCAGTTTTATATTTTTTGCATATATTTTATTAAGTTTTTTTTATATAAAAATGAATCTGGGCTGGGAATACAAATACCTAGATTTCCGACATCTTTCACACAAATCAAAGCTTGTGTTGTGAAAGTGGAAATGGTCGGCACCGGGACTCTAACCCACCACCTCCAATACGCTGTACGTACGAAAGCCGTCGACTGATACCACTGGTCTACCAAACACTCCTTATACTTGGAGTTTCATATATAAGCACATTTTCTAAGAGTTCACCCCAATACACTCATTTTAAAACATCTAAAGATACCTATAATGGTGATGGATGATTGTGAAGTGTGCTGAAAAGACTTTATGAATGTATGTGTGTTCTATTTTGTGTGCGTGCTTATTCTGTATTTAAGATTTTCTATGCAAGTTGAAAACTTCATATATGGTTGATGGGTACATGGTTTCTTTTTCTTTTTACATTAAGTAGTATTGCCTCAGCACAGACACTCGTCTCGTGAGGTAATAACCCCTTTATACAAATTATATCTATACATACATTGTAAAATGCTTATGTTTTTGTTTTGTATTTTTTGGGAATAAAATAAATAAAAAAAAAATAAAAAAAATAAAGTCGGGCTAGTGCGAACACATATAGCTCGAGATCGGCTGAACAGATTCTTCCGATTTTTTATTTATTGGATTCATCTCCGCCGCGAATAACAGAATAACTGATAATAATAACCTGCATTTCCGATGCTGAGTTGCACTTATGAGTTTTTATATTTTTTTGAATGAAAGGTGATCGCAGTGAATGGCACTGTTATCCTGCATATATGCAACTAGTCTCAAAATATAGTTTATTTATGTTTTTTTTTTTGAAGTTTCCAGTATTTCTAAAAAAAAAAAAAAGTATTATCTCGGCACAGGCGTCTGCCTAGTGAGATAATAAATCCCAAAATAAATTAATATATATATATATATATATAGATTGTAAGTACTTGTACTTATTATTGTACTTATGTTATTGGTATGGGAAATAAAATAAATAAATAAATAAACTATTGAAAAGTTGGAAAATGCATAAGAAAAAATATAAAATATAATATTAAAGTTAGTATGGAACGGATTTTCTCCGACGCCAAAGCGATTTATGAAAAAATCTATAACAACAAAATTATTGTTTAGCTGACAACCATTGAGATTAAAAATATTGGTTCGCAGTTTTTTTATGGAGTTTTTTTCGAGCTTTCAGAAATAATTTTTTAACATTCAAACAAATTTGAAATCAATATTCATAGTACGGACTAGAGGACAACGTCTGTCGGGAAAGCTAGTTTCTTATACAACAACTCCTATTTCTTTTAGATACTTCAGACGAAAGTTGTTGCTGATATAGGTTTTTTCAATATCAACGGATGATGATGCTGACATTATAAAAATTATATTAGAACTCATCTGTTATTAATAGGGGTGTAAAGGGTACCATTGGCATCCCCTCAATGAACAAAGCTATAGACATTTCGTATAATATAAGTCGAGAAGAGCATTAATTATGTTAATCATGGACACAGACACCACATAAATAAGGAGTTAGGCTGCATGTCATCAAGGGAGTGAAAGTCATTTCCGATAAGATACCTTTTAACCTCTCTCTGGAAACGTACAAAGTTAGGCAATTTAAGATCAGAAAGAAGATCAGCTCATGCTGATGCTGTTATTCGCAAAATCCCTGGCCAGGACTCACACCCATACACACACGCAACAGTTTACATTTTGCCTCATCACAAAACGCCGACACGAATAATATGTATGTATAGGTAATAAATTAAAGACACTTAATTTAAGAGACAAAAAACAATATTTTTATATTGTATCATTTTTATGGGAGAGCTCAAATTTCTATATTTCATGACTTGTATTGTTAATGTTGTTATATCGATGATTTGTATTGTTAATGTTGTTATAACCATTACCACCTCTGGTGACCTCGGGGCTGAGCTCCCGATACGTATCGGTATGGCAAGTGGCGCTTTTAACAACATGACCAAGATTTGGAAAGCGTCGGCGTTTAGTGTCGAGACGAAATGTAAACTGTTTGATGCGTGTGTGTTACCCATTCTCTTATAAAGGTGTGAGTCCTGGCACCTGAGCAAAGCCCAGGCACAAAAAGTCTCAGCCTTTGAAATGAAGTACCTAAGGAGAATTCTGGGCGTAAGATGGTACCACCGCATCACGAACGACGCTATACGCCGGCGCACCCAGCGTGAGGCCATTACCTCAACCATTGTGGGGAGGAGATGGACTTGGCTGGGATATGTGTTAAGGATGCCGAATGACAGTTGGCCGAGGAGAGCGCTGTTCTTCTTACCATCAGGGTCCCGAAGACGAGGAAAACCCTCTCACACTGTGTTCCGCTCCTTCGAAGCAGAGCTGAGGGACATGTACATGTTGTGAGAGGAGGTCATACACGTTGCGCAAGATCGAGAGCTCTTGTTGCCTCCCTATGCCCCTGAGTGGGGTGTAAAAGGGAGTGTTGTTGTTATATCGGACGGGATTCACTCCGATGTGGGACAGATTCATTTTTCTTCTGGTCTCGGATTAATAAATAAATATATGAAACAGAATTAATGTTATCAAATTATGGTGCGACTGATTGGTGAACATTAAATATACTCTTATCTTTTGGCCAAAGCTATGACACAGTTAGTTGATTACATTATTATCATGTGATATTATCTTTCACACATCGATCCCTTCAGCAACATTCAGTGTTTACGAACCAACAAACAAACAAAATGTCAGGTAAGCTTTGTTCACTATTAATCTGCTTCAGATATCAGTTTTTAATATTTTCATTATTTTTCATATTACACCCAAAGGGAAAACAATACACTGACGGAGGAAAACGTAGTTTCGTACACTTACTGCTTTATTTAAAAACTAAGATCAGTGGAAAAAATAGCTCAGCGATAGAAAATATTACGATCAAGCTGTCATCTAGATAGTTTAACTCATATCGCTTGATTATGAGCTGATCTCTGTAGATTTGGACATTTCCATATGGGATTTAACGTCAAATGACAGTTGTTTCGAGTATACAAGAACGCTTTTTGTAATAAATTCACTAAGCATGTGCTCCCTTTATATTTTGGTCCATTGTATTTTGATTAGTCATTTTTATAATAGGAAATTTAAACAAACAAAGCAAATATTATGGATTCTCGTAATCATTCGAGGGCTTACAACCATGATGCACCAACTAAATCTATAAGAAATATAATAACGTTTTGAAGAAAATATTCAAAGAATACTTTTAATGTAGGTACAAATATCAAAATTGAAGTGATCAAACATAAATTACTTTTTGTAAGGTTTGTGTATTCACATAGTGAAAGTTCATTTTGATGATTAAAATGATTACACAGTTGCACTTTCACAGTTTTTTTATGAATCTCGAGCGCTTTCGTCTCTTGACAATGTCTGCGTGAGTCGGACGAAAGCGCTCGAGATTCATAAAAAAATTGTGAAAGTGCAACTGTGTAATCATTTTAATCATCAAACATAAATAAGTTCATTTTGGCTAATACATAAAGGTTTCGAATGATTTTATTTATTTTATTTATTTATTTATAAAGCATACACGGCGAAATCGCCATTAATATTTAAACAACAAAACATTTTTCACAACAATAGAATACAGAAAAATAGATACAGTTTTCAAATCAATAAAACACACAACAATTTACAGCAATAAGCAGAGTCACAAATAAAACATTCAACCCAAATTGAGACAAACAATTAAATAACAATAGCAATAAAAGAAAAACAATAAATCAAAACATAGTCAATTTATATATTATTAAATACAATGTCCATGTGACAAATAAATAACATAGTCAATTTATACATATTTACAGTACAATGTTTAAGTGAAAAATAATTCAACAAATAATATTTATATACTCAATCTGTTAAACAATTAATATATACGTACTGTCCATGAATCACCAACTGTTAAATCCAAATACCAACTTGGAATATGAAACAACTGAGATGCCCACTGACGACAACCGGGAAGCCAACCCCCCCTCACTCACAGAAATAAAGCTGGCAATAAAGAAAATGAAAAACAATAAGACACCAGGAATAGATAATATGCCAGCCGAGCTGCTAAAGTACGGAAGTGAACACCTCCACAGGCTACTTCACAGCCTGATTGCGAAGATCTGGGAGTTAGAAGAAATCCCCGAGGAATGGCAGATGAGCATTATATGTCCGATACACAAGAAAGGGGACAAACTCAAGTGCGACAATCACAGGGGCATATCACTGTTGAGCACTGCTTATAAACTCCTCACCACGATTTTGAAAGAAAGGCTAGAATGCTTCTCGGAGGAAATTATAGGCGACTATCAGGCCGGGTTCAGAAGAAACAGATCTACAAGTGATCAGCTATTCACAGTACGAAATATCCTGACCAAATGCTGGGAGTTCGATGTCGATATATATCAACTCTTCATCGACTTTAAACAAGCCTACGATAGTATCAACAGGGAGAAACTATACAAGATACTTCTAACATTTGATATACCCACTAAGCTTGTCAAATTGATAAAAGCAACAATGAGTAATAGTAAATGTCGGGTAAGGATTGGAGGACAACTCACGGACGAATTCATGGTGTCTCAGGGCCTCAAGCAGGGTGATGCATTGGCCCCTACACTGTTCAACTTGAGCCTTGAACACGTCATTCGACAAACGTACCAAAATAACACCAATTCCAACATATACTTCCAAAGCAGCCAGATTATTGGATATGCAGATGACCTCAATATAGTGGGAAGATCCTTGACAGCCTTACAAGAAGTCTTCGAGCCACTAGAAACAGCGGCCAAAGCAATAGGATTATCAATTAATGAAAACAAGACGAAAGTTATGAAGCAATCCAGAAGCCAAAGAAGTGACCCTCGACAGAACATTAGTTTTAAAGATTCATATAACTTTGAGGTAGTGAATGAATTTGCCTACCTTGGATCCACCATTACAAAAGATAACGAAGACCATGTGGAAATAAAACGGAGGATCGCAACTGGAAACAGAACATTCTTTTCCCTCCTACCAATGCTCAAATCCAGAAACGTCCACAGGAAGACCAAAATAACCCTGTACAAAACAATCATAAGAACAGTGGTAACATATGGATGTGAAGCATGGACGATGACGGCAAAATCTGCCGAGATGCTGGATACATTTGAGAGGAGGGTGTTGCGTAAAATCTTGGGGCCCGTGAATGATGGAGAAACCTGGAGAATTAGATTCAATGAAGAGCTATATAACATCTACAAGGCTCCCAGGCTCTCTGTACATGCCAGACTGAGTAGGCTGAGATGGGCCGGGCATCTGCAGAGAATGCCATCCTCACGGGTCACTAGAAGGATCCTCGAGGGTCACCCAGGCGGAAGACGACGTGTCGGAAGACCTAGGCTCAGATGGGAAGACGAAGTTAGGAAGGATGCGGCACAACTCCTGCAGGTGACGGATTGGCGGACCGCAGCGGAGGACAGGAGGAGTTGGAGGCGTTGTCTACAGGAGGCCAAGGCTCGATTTGAGCTGTAGCGCCATCGAAGAAGAAGAAGTCCATGCAATAAACAATCAAAAATCAATGCGATGAATAATCAATAGAAATTAAAATTAAAAATATATTGCGGCAAAAAGTTAAAATCAATTAAAATTTATTAAAATACGATAATTAGAGAAATAAAAGATAAAAATTAAATCAGTCATTCGAAACATTAAAACTCAAATAAAATGTCAGACACAATAAAATACAAAAATATAAAAAATTAAAAAATTTCTGGCCACAATTCACTTGAAAAGCAATCATTCCCTATAATATTCAATCCATCTACCTGGTTTAAAATGGTCAGAGACTACTTCCCTAAATTGAATAATTCCCTAAACTAAATAAGGACTTAACTATATTATGATAATATAAAATAAATAATTAAAAAATAAGGTCTGGCATCTATTCTGCACCTACTCGAAATCATTCAAATCTCACATAACACATCTTGGTTGTAAGCACACGCGTTGCCGGGCTACTATTTTGTTTGTTTACAAAATTTTGTATGAAATATTGTCATCTTCCCAAATTTTATTTTTTTATTTATTTATTTATTATGTTCTCCAGACAGCTTTATGCTGGTATAAGGAGAAATAAGTACAATGTTTTCATAGATAAGTACAACAAATCAAGTAAAATACAACAAGATCAGAATTAATTAAACATACAAAGCATGCACTCAATTAAATCAAGAAAAACAATACATAAGACTCAACACGTCAATAAATTAAAATAAGAAATGTCAATTCAAATAAAGATAAAACAAAGCAATAAATTAACAAATATCCTCATCAGTAACATAAAAATAGAATATAAAACATGGTGTTAATTTAATAAATAATATCATCAGTCATACATATATATATATATATACATATATACATATATATACATAAACAATCAATAATAATAATAATAATAAATCAGATTTATTTTCGATATATAAAAATTCAGTACAAAAAAAAACAAGCATACAATTAAAACAAAAAGCAAATCTTCATATATAACAAACGCGGATTAAATATTTTTTTGTAAATGAAGTAAAAACTGATCGGTGAGTTATTCGTAATCCTACGATTAACGATTTTTTTTATAAGTAAGACGGTTATAGTTTAGATTGAGAAGGAGTGGCGAATGCTAATATTTTGTTAAGTACCTACCTATACGGGTGTAAAGTCGATGTTTAGAGACATCTAGCGCTGCTCTAGAATGCTCTAGCGAAGCTATCTGACATTTCAAATCCCATACAAATTCGCAAATTCGGTTTTTTATTTAATTTTTGTTTAACCACAAACGTTTCTAAAATGTTTTTGCCCCTATTTGTTTCCATTACAATGATTAGCATTAATCCTATTTTTTGGTCTCTTCTATTATTATTAAAGACATACAATAGAGTGGAACAAAATTTTTTTTAGTCGAATTTCGATTTGGAATAGTTGTATTATGTTGCCTATTGGCATCAATAATCTACATAAAAAATATAAAAGTTCTCATACAACGTTAAGAGCCCCCGCTTTGATTTCGAATATTTACAAAAACGGCAATTTTGGGGCTGTTTTCGCGGTCTACGAAATATTACAGAATTTACTTAAATAGGTTTATTTTATTCAAAAACTAATTCAAACATGGTTGACTAGCTGTTGCTATCACTATTTCATCAATTTAATAGTCTTTGACGCTGTGAGAGAGGAGCAAAGTGCAAGACAAAACGGGGGCGGCAAGGGCTGATTTATACATTTGAAATTTTAGTTTCATCAAGTGCAGTGGATGATTATTGTCTTAAAGTGAAAGGTCGCATGTCAATTATTATTTCCAAGAGTGTGTAGGAATAGGTGATGTATGTTTTAAAGTGTATTAACATGACTTCTACGAGACAAAAGTTAAAATGGCCGATAATTGGTTTCATAGAACTTTTGTGCAGAGTTAATAGAATAAATCCTACCTACGTATGAAAATGTGATGTAATTCTATGAATGGGTTTGACAAATGTTATAATAAAAATAAAAATCTGTGTAGAAACTTAAGGAAGTAGAGTTAGAAGCATTCAGAGTCCAAAATAGAAAAGTTTTTGACATATCTGCATATAAATGTAATGAATTTGTAAGATGTACTTATTTTAGAAATGAAAAATTGACAAAAGAGGAACAAATATTTTTAAATGGCTGAAAGAATAATAGATTTAGGAATAATTGATCTAATCCAAAGTTAAAAGTTTGCAGAATAGAAGATTACGTGCTCTAAACAAAGAAATATTTCATAATTCAAATACACGAACTGAAGAAATTTCTTCTACTAAAAACTCGCTAAAAAGTGGATCTGCCTTCTTGTTCGTTGACCGCAGATGGTTTTAACACATATAAATTCCTCGTTGGAAGAAAATAAAAGACGGCCAAAACTATTTTTGAAGGATCGCAAAAGCCTAGAGTGGTTGTACCAGAGGAACATATTTCGATCATAAAGAAGTCAAGTTCTGTTTAGCTTGGGTTCGTTATTTCGGAAAATAAACCATCTCAAGCATTGAAATGGATAATTTTTCACATACACATCAAAGAGTTGCCATTGAAGCGATTGTTTACCTATGCCGTTGGTCCATTTTGATAAGATTGAAGATCTACCTCCACGAATATCAACAGATCTCAACGCACACCAAAAACATTTACAAGAAATTACTACTGCTCTCATAAATGGATCCAGCACTCCTGATTCATTAAACAGAACCACATTTAAGCTATCTCGAACCCGCTGGTTGCCATTTAAAAATATTTGTACCTCTTTTGGCAATTTTTCATCTCTAAAATAAGTACATCTTACAAAATCATTACGTTTACATGCAGATATGTCAAAAAGCTTTCTACTTTCGACTCTGAATGCTTCTTACTCTACTTTCTTAAGTTTCTACACAGATTTTATTTTTTAATATAACATTTGTCAAACCCATTTATAAAATTACATCACATTTTAATACGTAGGTAGGATTTATTCTATTAAGTCTGCACAAAAGTGCTATGAAACCAAGTATCGGACATTTTAAATTTTGTCTCGTAGAAGTCATGTTAATACACTTAAAAACATATATCACCTATTCCTACACACTCTTGGAAATAATTATTGACATGCAACCTTTCACTTTAAGACAATAATCATCCACTGCACTTGATGAAACTAAAATTTCAAATTTATAAACCGGACCTTGCCGCCACCGTTTTCTCTTGCACTTTGCTCATCTCTCACAGCGCCAAAGACTATTAAATTGATGAAATAGTGAAAGCAACAGCTAATCAACCATGTTTGAATTAGTTTTTGAATAAAATAAACCTATTTAAGTAAATTCTGTAATATTTCGTAGACCGCGAAAACAGCCCCAAAATTGCCGTTTTTGTAAATATTCGAAGTCAAAGCGGGGGCTCTTACCATTGTATGAGAATTTTTATATTTTTTATGTAGATTATTGATGCCAATAGGCAACATAATACAACTATTCCAAATCGAAATTTGACAAAAAAAAATTTTTCATACAAAAGTGTTCCACTCTAACATACAATCAAGGGCGTCGCCAAGGGGGTGCAGAATAAAAAATAGAGCCAACTGTACATTTTATTCTCTGTACTGTACAATAGTCTCTGAATAGGTCGAATTGCCCCCAAAATAAACAAAAGAATATATGCGCCTGTGTCAATGTCAAATACATCTAAGTGTGTACCTAATAAAAACATATTTTTATTAAGAAAATGGAACAAAATTTCATGAACACCTGGAGAATTTAGAGAGGGCAGGTAAACTATACATAGAAGAAAACTGATGTTTTTGAAGAGAAAATAAATGTCCAAAGAGTCCTTCAGTGGACATCCAAAAAACACGTGATCTAGCGTTTCATCATCCCATTCGCATTCTCATAATGGAGATTGAACTAGTCAAAATCTGGACAAGTGACTATCTAGTCCTAGTCTAACGTGTCCAAAAAGCATCCTGGATAAATATGTTCACTATGAAACTCCTGGACATTCTTTTGGAATTATTGAACCACGGGCGCGAAGGTAAATCTGGCTATAGCATCCTATAGTGTGAACCTTTACTCTTTAGTAATGTTCTTTTTATTGATTTAATCTATTTTTATGCATTATTATAAAAAAATATTAGCATTCGCCACTCCTTCTCTATATAAACTATAAGTGTGCGAAATTTCATACTCCTCCGTCTGCGCAATTTTCGTAAAAATTGACACAAAATTTATCCTTCACGTATTAATATATAGATTTAAAAACATCCTCAGTAGCATATTTCTGGGCTTGTGTTTTCTACCGGTTGGCAACCATTCTCAGATTGGACAGGAAGGTTATGTTATGGAAGAAACTGGCTAAGTAAATGATTTCCGCTAAGTTGAGATCTTTGCACAGAAAACTATTCAGTACTCAATTTCTGGCCATTCAACATTCTCCATCTGCTATTAAGAGTAATCAATTGAAGCATTTTTTATTCACTTTTTTATTGATTGATTTTTATATATTTTTTTTAAGATTAATGTAATTTTTGTTTAGGTTGGTTTTGGTCTTAAAATACAATAGGTTTCTAAGACCAAAATCACTCGAGGCCGGATGGAGGACTTTAAAATATAATATTTTTTTAAATACTCAATTATTTGTATGTGTTTCTATTTTTAGGTGGTAATAACATTACTGTCAATGTCGATGTGTCAAAAAACCCTCGAAAAAATCCCGACCATGGATACAGGAATAGATGCAAGCAAAATTTTGGAAATCACCAACCTCAACAGCCTAAACCAAACACTCCAATCAACATCCATGTCCATGTGGTGAACCCTACTCCTGTTCCAGCACCAGCGCCAGTTTCCAAGCCTGTCACATATCTTCCACAACGTTTTCCACCAAAACAAGGTATTTTTCTCATTGAATTTTCTGTATTTATGTGTGGCATAGCCTGCAGAAATGCGTCTATAGTCACAAATGCCTTTAATATGCAACTATCTGTTTTCTAAAAAAAAAACTCTTTATATTTTCAAATAGGTATTTATACTTTTTTCTGAGATATTTAAAAGCATAGGTACTTTTTTCAAATGTATCTAGAAAATACGCCAAAAAGTGTGCAAATATGCAATCCCGATTTTCATCATCATCTTCTTCTTCTTCCTCTTTGTTTAGATCTACGATCTATAGGGCTATTCTCGTAATCAATCGCTTTTAAAAATCACTTAACCATAAGATTTAGTGGTTGGTGACCCAGCGGTTACAACGCCGGCTTTCGTACTGCGGACGTCGTGGTTCGATCCCAGGTGCCGACCATCTTCCTCTTTCACGACACAAGCTTTAAGTAGCTTACTGTGAAAAGAGTCAAGGAGTGTATTTGTGTTCACTTTGAGTGAGCACAGATTCATTAAAAAAAAAAAGACACGATCGCAAGCAGTCGTATTCACAAAACTATCGGAATCTAATGTTAATCATATCTTGAACTGGATCATTTTCATACTGATATTTCAAACATAACGAATTTTTAAGATATCTACTAGATATCTTGTTTTGTGAATACCAATCCGCCATTTTATGATTGTCAATCAAGATAAGAGCGTATTAAGACCGCTACGAGAATAAGGGCACTGTTTGTGAAGTGCTCAAATCGGGCTCCTGTGATGATGAAGTCCAGCTTTCTCTCCATCTCTTTGGTATCATAATAAAATTTGAAGCAACACGATGGAAAGCGACAATAACCTTTCGAATAATCCTAGTCCCTTTCCGTCTTATTATTTTCGCGAAAAAGGTACACTTGCCTAGTTTAAAAAGCATTCCCAATAATCAGATGAAAATCGACATATCTATTTTTTGAAAGCCTTTAATATTTAAAATAAAAAATATCCTAATATGTATGTAAATTTGAAGACATGACGAAAAACTACCCCCATATTCACGAAAAAGTTTAGTTCGAATTAAACAATACATAATTATTTACTTAAAGTATGTACTTATCGTTTTCTTAAAAAAAACCTTTTTTAGTGAATGAAACAAATCATTATTAAGATTTATTATCACATTTTTTTCCGCAACTAAACTAGCTTAACTATTCAATTAAAGTTCATTCTACAATAAAACGTAAAGTTCAGTTTAATCGCAGTATCATTAAGTAAAATCGATTAAGAAAAAGTGCCAAAAACAGCTATTTTGAGAATTTTCGTGAATTTTGCTGATTCTCACGGATTATTTATTTATTTATAGGTAAAAACATTTGAAATAAATCACTACAATGTTGCCCAAATAGGCTAAGTATGTGCTAGGGCAAACTTTATAAAGCTCACAAAAATATAGTCTTTAAATATACAAGTACAAAATAGAAATATTAAACACAACAGACTCTCTGTCACACACACAAACACCTTCAAACCCTCATTCACTCACTGAATATATACAGAACATATAAGTGATACAACTACTTTATAAAAAACAACCACTCTATACATAAATAAGGCGACCACTCTATACACAAATGGCACAACTACTCCATACTTAGATGATAGTCAATCCTCTAAGCATATCATGCAAGGATACGACAGACAGACCAAGAACCAAGCCAGAAACTCTCAGCCCGAGAATACAAGGGTCAGTTATCTCACGAATGCTCTCAGGCAGGCAGTTAAATGCTCTAGGCGGAACGTATGAGAATTGTCGCTGTTGTTAATAATAGTTTTGTATTTTTCAGTCAGCACGTTTCAATGGACATTCACAAATATTCACAGTTGTGACTATTTGCTTAACCGGGCAGTACAAGCTGGTCATGAAGCACACAACAGAACTCCCATTTATATAGGTAGAGCTAATTACGGTGGAGAATTGGTGCCATGCAAGATCATACCAAACAACAGGGCTGCCTATGTCGCCTTCAATGGTCAAGAAATAAGCATCCAAGATTTTGAGGTATTTATTTTTAGCAGTTTATTCTGTTTTTTTTTTACTACTTACATACGTACTCCCTTTTTGATCCCACTTAGGGGCATAGGGAGGCAATAATAGCTTTCCACTGTGCTCAATCAATGACCTCCTTGTTTTTTGTCATTTTCTGCAAATAATTGTAGTTGTGAATTTACAAATTTTTTTTTTATTGTTATAAGTGCTTTGTTTCATTACAATAAAAACATTAATGAGGATCTTTACAACCCTTTAATATTAAAGAGATAAAGATTTATATATTATTTTATTCTGTTATTAGTTTTTTTTTGTCTATTGTCTTTTTTTGTCTATGTTATTAGTTTTTTTGTCATAATTATTTTAAGTATTTTTTTTTTATCAATAATTGTGACGAAATACTAATAGGGTCCTTTACACCCCTTTAGTATTGAATGGAGTAAGATGACATGACATTGTATTTACTGTTATTTTTTTCTCTATGTAATCTTCTTTTTTCTCATCATTGTAATAATGTTATTATGATATGGATCCGAGTGTCTCGAATGAGACCCATGTGGGATAAGAAATAATAAATAAAATAAATATTGTTCTTCAGTTGCTGACGTACAGCGGAGGTCGTCCTGTGATCACCTGGGTCTCAGCCAGCAATGGAAGAATACCCGCTGGAGCAGTTCCTGGTGGGCATGCCAAAAACAATGAAACCCTCTACATAGGAAGAGCCCACTACAGTGGATCCCTTACACCTGGAAAGGTAAAGACTTAAATAACTCATTAGTACCTACTACAAAAATCAATTTGCGTCATTGAGTTTTTATTATGAACAAGAAGCGGCACCTTTTCATAACAGTGGGCAATGAAATAGAGTTGACTGGACATCACATATAATTCTTCTGGTGGTACCTTGTCAGGATCACCCGGTTGCATTTATAATATTATAATCACCAATGATCTTATATTCTATGGATTGCTAACCTGAATTTCCGGTGTTATCAACATGACGAAGAAAAAAACAACAATAATTATGACAATTAATTATTAATGATAGGAACATCATTAATGTAACAGTAAAACTTTTTTTCCTACTAAAATACAGCAGAATTTAGGTTGACAGCTTCAAATGAGTACCACTTAGTTCCTTTTTAACAGTTCTCCAATGCATTTAGGCTTCTTCGTCAGAGAGGAGAAATCCTTGCATATTGATAACCTCGAGTTGTTTCTTTGACAGTTCACGTAAGCAGTAGTAGGTCTTTGAACGACAAAAATATAAAACAAAACAAAATATAAAATCTAACACATACCTAGTAGCATTACAGAAGACTTGTTAGAGGATTACTTAAATTTTTTAGAATTTTGATAGTTTACATAAGAACTTACATGAACACATTCCTACGCTCGATTTCTTTTTCACACTTTCCATCCCGACTAAACATTCTTCCCAAATACACATACTCATTCTCTTCAAAGATGGATACAGACCAAACAATATGATAAAACTGGCAAAAAATGTATTTATAGACTATGAAACATAATGATAATTTGATAGAAAATACAAAATAACGATTGCACAAAAATATAAGATTATGTGAATGAATTTCAAAACATGTACTCAACATCAGAAGGGAGCTAATAATTGTATCACCAAATGAATCTTGGAATGCCTTGAGAGTCGGTACTTGACTGTCATGTTATTCCTATATTCACTGAGGTGCTGCTAGTACCCTTGAATGTTGGCGTCTCTGCAAGGAAATCTCCTTGGCTTCGTGATCCTTCACCGTCCGCAACAGCTGGATGCCTGCTCTTCTGTTGTAACTTTCTACAACTCACATCATAATACCCACTAAAATGTTGTTCCTTATTTACAGGTTCATGCGTCCCACGGTTGTCTTTACATCTCTTTTGGGGGGAAGGAACTGCCGATCAAAAGCTACGAAGTTATGGTATCGAAACATGGGTGGGGAGGATGTTAAACTTTTGCATGTATTGATTTGAATCGAATCTTTGCTGTAAACTTAACATTGAGAAATAAATTTCGTTGCGGTGAAGTAAGAAAAATTGTATTCTGTATTTTTTTAATTGCTTGTTGTAAACTTATATTTTTTAAATAAAATCCTAAGTTCATACAATTGACTGCTGTATTGAATAGTAAAAAATATTCAACCCAATTGCAAATTTTCTAAAATCTCGTTTTTTTTATATTGACAACATTCTCCTATACCTATTGGTTGTAGAGAGTATATTATTATACAGAAGAATTTAAGTACAGAAATTTAGATTTTTTGGTTACTATAAAGCGTCCAAAATATATAAAAATAGTGTTATTTGATTTTGCAAATTAAATTCTAATCAAATTTGTGTAGTAGTGAAACATTGAAACTAGTAAGTCTCTAATTAACATTATTTATTTCATTATGTATTATGCTTGCACAATATCTTATATTTAAATAAATACTTTTGTCGACGTAAGAGTAAATATTATTTGATAGATGATAAGATGATCTAAGGATGATTCATTTTATCATTACGGACTATGATCTGTTGATCAAGTAGTAAGTAGGTATTGGCATTTTCTTAGCAATAATCCCCATTCACAATTTCAAAATGAGGTTCATTTCACTATCCCTCCCTCCCAAAATACTGAAGAAAACCAGGTAGGCTTTGAGGCGTTTCGTCCACATCACCAGAGCACTTATAGATCAAGACTTCCAGCATTAAGTAAACGATTGGTGAAGAAAGAACTGTGCACTTAAAATAAATTTCAGCCATACTATCCACTTTTGGATATCTTTTGAATATGGCAAGCTTCCAGGCAGATTTTGAGATGGGAGTTCTTCCATGTTGGCGCGTGGGTCAACATCATCCACCGAGGCTGGTTACTCGATGCCCGAATACGATATTAAATGGTGAATAATATGTTCTTCTTTCATAACAGAGTGAATATTATCTTCTTCATTCCTCCTCTATTTTCTTTCTTCTTAACATTGCCTCAACAATTTCGAGTCGCCACACAGCTAGTATCTGCTTTATCAACATTATCAGTTCCCTGCTTGTTTTATCTCTAGCATCATGATATTTGCTTTAATTATTAATGTTAATATTTTCTCGGCACTCGCTTATTCATTGGTTGAGTGCTCGATGCTTTTTAATTTTACCTTGATTAATTCATTGTTATCTCTTTTAATAGAAATTTAATATAATTACTGTGCTGAGGAGAAAAAGGACGCGTGGCATCTGTCAATGTATGAATTTTTGATGACCCTTACGTATGAGTACATTTTTATGTAGGTACTTACCTAATTATTTTTTTATTTTTTTTTTAATATTTATGTTATGTACCTACCTATTTAAACATGATTTTGCTCAAATCAAACTCATTAAACTGGTCATTTTTCATTTATATTATCAAATTTAAAAAAGAAACTTTTTAACACTTTTTTTTGACCTATACCCAGACTCAATATCACATTACATAATATATACAAATACACTATTGTGTCACGTCACTCACGTCAAGTCTCGAGAGGAGACTTCCAAAACTTATTTTACTTGACATGACGTTTCGAAGGGACACACCCTTCATGCCACAAGTTAATTAGAAACTTTAATTAGCCTGTGACCATCAAGGGCGCGTCCCTTCGAAACATGTCCTCAGGTAAAATATTTTTTATGTTTATTATTTATGAAATCTACGGCCAAGGTCTTTTGCATGTTAAGTATTACATAATATTGTACAACATTAGAAATAGACATATAAGAAAACAACGGTTTAGTTACAAACATATGAATTTCAAAAAAATAAACGAAATTATTATTTTGAAAATAGTCAGATATAAAACAATACATCCTCAAAGATTTATTGTCAATTTTCTTTATGTTCAATTTATAGGTCAAATCCTTCGAGAAAGTGACGCCCAAGTCTCTCAGGCTCTGAAGTCTTTTCGAAAAGGACGATTAAGTGATGAAGAGATTTTGAATATCGTCATAAAAAGTCCCGGAGTTGACTCATTCAAATTGAAATCTGAAGAAAATTTTTGTTTAAGTCCTTTCCAAAAATGTTTTACAAAGAAAAGAGAGTCAGCACCAATTACTGGTATTATATTACCACATGACTTTGGAGGCGCAACAAAGCTGCAAGTCATCAACCTTTATACGGAAGAGTATGTATTTTGAGGAGTTTTTCACAGTTTTCGAAATCTTTTTTAACCAGCCTGACGTGTCGGAGCTGAAACTGTTAGTGGTGGACATGATGCGAACCATTTTACAAAGGAAAACTCTATATTGCTAACCAGTGAAATATTGACTTGGGGTGATGAGATATTGGCAAAAAAGTTAGACCCCTGGATAAGAACAGTCCAATAATCAAAGACACAATGGATTTTTCTCTAAGCTATAATATAAAATCTTTCACAGGTAGAAAAACCAAGTTCGAAGAACTACACAAATTGATTACAGAGAATGAAAGATCCTCTGTGCGAGTGGTCCATGGACTGGGTGGTGTTGGGAAAACAGAATTTGTGAGGCACTATATAGAAATATACAGCAAATATTACGATTTCAAAGATATTTGGATTGATGCTGAAAATAGAGACAGCATTTTTAATTCATTTGTTAAACTGGCCAAACGTAAATTGCCATTCATGGAAATTCAGGACGAAAAACCTGATAACATAATAAAGAATATTTTTCAATACTTCAGTGACAAAATTTGTTTGTTAGTTTTTGATAATGCGAAAAATTATGGTGATTTAGAAAACATTCTGGCCATAACCAAAGGTTTAAAAATCTGGAAACCTCATATTATAATAATAACGTCACGGAACTCGGAGTGGGAGTCGAGTATAAAAAAAATTAAATTGGCAGAGCTAGAAGTTACAGAAGCAATTGATTTAATTAAGACAGGTTTGCAAATAGACATCGATGAAAGTATGGAACAAAACAGCTCTCTTGCAATGAAACATTCTGAACAAGATATTAATAAGCTGGCAGTAACATTGCACTGTTTCCCATTAGCACTCCAACAAGCTATATCATACATTTATTATGAACATTCCATTTCCGGTTACAGTATCGCAAATTATATTGATGATTTTAATAAAAATGAAGCGAATTTTTTAAATGAAAAAAGAAAGAATGAGATGTATGATGATTACCAGATCACAACATTCAAAACATGGCTAATCACTAAGGAAAAAATACAATCTAACCAGTCGTGTGGAGCTACAGCAATCCTCATTTTAAGAATGATGGCTTATTGCGCACCAAGCAATATTTTGTCAGAAATGTTTTTTGAACTGCCAGACGTGACTGAGGCACAAGTCAAAGAAGCCATACATCTGCTTATAAGTTATTCCATTCTAAATGATGACGAAGGGGATGAGACAAGACTGAGTATCCATAGGCTTGTCCAAACTGTCACTAGAATTGAAACACAAGAAGATACTGATTCGAACAACAATATTATAAAAAACTGTTTGTTGATTTTTGAGAGAAAGTTAAACAAGTCAACATTGGATCATTCTTTAGCAACTTGGAAATACGCAATAGAAGAAGAAATGTTACTTAAAAGTTTTGGGCATATGTTGAGCCTTATTTTGGATCTCATGTATGAAGAATCTAGATATCAAGAAGCGTTCAGTTTTTCACTCAAAGCATTGGAAGAGCTGCAAAAACATTTTGAAAAAAGTCATGATAACATTTTGAACGTGAAGTGCGAGATGGCGCGATTATTAAATCGTTTATCCAAATTTGAACAGTCTCTAGAAATATATGAAGAAGTACTCCACGATATTCCTACAAGTAGGATGGAAGAACAATTGAAAGTCAAATGCGAAATAGGAAACGTGTTGCGAAAGATGAACAGATTTGATGAAGCATTAGAAAAATTGAGAGAAGTAGAACGTCTAGCCGCTGACCACTTATCACCTGGACATGTGGTTGTGATACAGGCTAAAGAAAGCATTGCTAGAATACACAAACGGAATGGTCTTTACAACGATGCCCTGAAGATGTTTCAAGAAAGCTTGGAAATATTGAAGATGGAGCGTGAAGTATTAAAAGATAAGGTTGATATTGTCAGAATAATAACAATTAAATCTGATATTGCATCTTGTTACAAATATTTGGGTAGATTTGACGAATCAATTGATCTCTTTCAACAAGTGTTGAAAGAGAAATTAGAAAAATATGATGAGAAGAGCGCTACAGTTTTAAGAACATTGAACAATATGTCAGTAGTGTTCGTTAAGCAAGGTAAATATTTGGAAGCGTTGGAAATTTTCAACAAATCACTGAGTATTAAAAAGAGTATTTATGGTGAGAATTCATCTTCCGTACTAACCACAATGCATAATATAGGAGCTATTCATCTTCACCTACCACCAGACAAGTATGAGGAGGGACTGAGAATACTGAACGAGACAGCAAAAGAATCCTTAAATGTACGAACATTGTATCATAAATCCACAATAGACACCTTTGAGAAAATTGCCAAATTATTGCACCTGATGGGCAGATATGACGAGGCTATGAGTAATCATGAACTATGCTACAACACAAGCTTGTCCCTGTTTAAGGATAAAGACCATCCACAAGTATTAGAAATTCGAATTAATATTGCCCGAACATTGGCTGCTCAAGGTTATAAGGACAGAGGGCTGGTAATAATTGAAGAAGTATTAGAAAAAAGGTTGGAAAATAAAAATTTAGGAGAGCAACACCCCGACACGTTGACGACCTTGTATGAAAAAGCTTGTATCCTGAGTTCAATGCGGAAATTTGATGCAGCTTTGTGTTTATTTCACGACATTGAGAAGAAAGTAAGGAAGAAACTGGGCTGCGAACACTTCTTGTATAAAAACACTGTTGAAGCCGTAAAGAAGATAGACCAGGCAAGACACAGAAGGTGCACCACCAAATCATTCATCTCCACATTCATCAAACAAACAACATTTATACTCATTTTAGCCCATGCATTTTATTATATGTTTACATAATTATTATCTAGTTACTTTATTTTAAGACATGTTTATGCCCCTCCATTTGTAATTTATTATTATGAGTCTACTGTCTCCCGCATTACATAATTACGTATGCATGATGGTTTGGTTTTAAATGTTTATTGTAATGTAATTTAATTAACACAAGCTAGCTGTTTTGCCTTATATTGTTGATTCGGATAGTCATACTTAAGCAGTAGCTCTGGTACAAGTTTTCGATCATCGAAACAATATGATCTTTAAAAATAATAGGCAAAACTTCGTACGTATCAACATTTTAAATTTGACATAATATTATTATATTTTTCATTGTTTTTTTTTAAATAAAATTGTGAATTAGCACTCGCTCAGTCTTCGACAATGGAACCTTTAATGTTCAAACTTAAAATTTAAAATAGTTATGGTCGAATTTCGAGCACACCTCCGTAGACAAATTCAAATTGGCGTTCGACTACAAACGAAGATTTCGAGTGCGAAAAAATGTCCACTGGAACATATAAACAATTATTTAAACCAAACAAAGACACTTCTATAAAAATATAAAAAGTGGACGTTTAATTTTCTTCCTACTCTACATTGTCGAAGAATTCGTTTGTAGTCGATCGCCAAATAATGCAATTTGTCTAGGCCTACGTCTACCACTAGTTAAAATAAATACTTTAATCAACGTATGCGTAAATACCGACCTCGGTAGCCTAGTGGCAAAGGCTCCGACTTCAGATCAAGAGGTCCCGGGTTCGATTCCCGGTCGGGTCAGAAATTTTCAATGTGTTTTTTCACTTGAAATTTCTGCTCGGGGTTGGAATCCTGTCTCAGATTGGACGGGACCGGTTGACTGGTAGACAATGCTTCAAGCATTAAGTTCCGCCGGCTATACTGACACCTATGTATAGAAGAGTGTTATTTATTTATTTTATTTATTTATTTTAAATATTATTTGAGAGATGATGAAATCTAAGGATGATTCATTTTACGATAGCGGACTTTGCTATTTTGATCAAGTAGTAAGTATCAGGCTATGGAGAGGAAGATGTTGGGTATTTCGTTATGAGAAAGGAGAACAAATTTATGGGTACAAGAAAAGACCAGGGTTGTCGATGTGGCGGAGAGGGATGCCACTCTGAAATGGAGATGGGCAGATCATGTGGCTGCAGCATTGGTTACGTTACCGCGCGGACTCCGATGTGTGTATGTAAAGGCCATTACTCATTGCTGGTCATGCGCTTTTCTTATGGGTATATCCCTTCAGAGCTAAAAATTTAGAATGTAAGGTTTTTTTTTTGCTTAAAATAATCAAGTTTAAAATTTTGGATAAATAAATATCATAGAATTGCAAATAACTATAATCCAATTAATCCAACAGTATCATTTAGGTAATTATTTATTTTGACAAAACACATTACAGAGGACAACTGTATCTACATCAAAAGTAGAAACGATAGAAAGTTATGGCCTATAGTTGACCTCCATCTAGATATGTCACATGTTACATCTTACATTGATTTAAATGGGTACCTACAACATGTAGAAAAAAACACAAGTAAAAGGAAAACTCTTAGTACAAGTAAAAAATGAAAACAGAGAAAGATAAACACAAACATGAATGAAGAGTGCACGAAGAAAGAAGGCAGGGGTGTGGGAAAAATAATCAACAACTAATAATCTATGTAGATTGCCAATAATAATTATTGTACATCGTTGCATCGCGGATTGCCAAAAATCGCTTTTTAGTAAAATTAAAATATCTGTCTGTTGATTTCAAAGATGAATGATCCTAAAGACGTACATGTAATTTATTGCTGGTTTAAAATATATTAGATGGGTAGATGAAGAGGTCTTTAATATACTGCGTCAGATAGCTGTTATATTTTAGAAACCTATCCCAAAAATGGAGGTCACAGAAACAAAAGAAAAGGTCACCACATGGAACTGGTAAAAACTATCCATTTATTCACCAGAAATTCAGACACAAATAATCGGTTCATCAATAATTTACCTTCTTTTTAATTGCATATCTTAGTATCTGGATCAAAAATCGATTATTTTTTACTATCCTGTAGTGCATCCCATTGCAGATGTTCGCCTGAAGCATTTACAGTTTCTTGTTCTTGCCTCATTTTTCAAGTTGTTATCTGTTGAAGCAAATCTGCCTTCATTTTCTGGCCTACTCCATTGAATCATACAGGAGGACATAAGTTAGAACAGCATTGCTAGTGATTCTGGTACATCATTATCAACTACATTGATAAGCTTAGTACGATGGAAATGCAATAAACGTAAAATCAAATCTCTAATGTGTGGTCGCAAGAAGCTGCAGAGAAGCCAAAAATCTAGATATGGAAGCACCAAAATGAACTACGCGCTATTACAGTTATCTGTGGAATCATGAATCGACAATCCAATGAAAGTAAAGATGGCTATGGAAATTAATATCAGCCTTTAAGAGTGAAAACCATTTAGGAAAACAATTTCAAACAAGGAGTTCAGAAGGCAAAGGCACTACACTATTCCTCCAATAAAAATCGATGTAACACAGAAAAGAACAGGTAGGATTTAAGGTGTAAATATTATCTCACCAGAGTACCATATGGATCAAAATCCCCGGCATTGTGTAAAATGTTGAGGAAGATGGTAATCTATAATAATAAAGGAAAGTGCCTGACTGACTGACTGATTGACTGACTGATTGACTGACTGACTCATCAACGCACAGCCCAAACGGCTAATCGTATAGAAGTGAAATTTGGAAATCAGGTAGGTCTCAATACAAAACCTTCCACTAAGAAAGGATTTTTGGAAATTCCACCCCTAAGGGGGTGAAAAATAGGGTTGAATGTTTTTCAAAGTAGGCGAATATCTCGGAAACTAGACATGGTACGAACTTGAGATTTCGCATATGAATTCTTCTATAGAAATGAGTGTTAGCGTATTCGGCAATTTTTCCAAAATTTAACTAAAAGGGACGAAAAAGGGCACATATAAAAAGGGATGATTTTTAAGTGCCTCCTAAAAAGTTTAAAACTAGTTTTATCAAAATTTCAAAAAAATGATTTCTTCAGAAAGAGTCAAATTATACTATTTCGTTTTCAAAAGATATCATTAATTAGAGGGGAGGGGGTGAGGGGCACTTTTCCAACGTGTATGTGTGTGTATCCGTCCCCTCTTTATAACTTTTGATTCGCTTGATGCACAGATCCTAAAATTTCAGAAAATATTGAAAACTTTAAGCATACAAAATTTGTATACTCAAAATTTTAATTTTTTTTTTCAGTCAGGGGTTATCAACCTTTGAATTTTTATTTAATTTTTCCATATATCTCGAAAACCATAAAATCTAGAACCCTAAAATTGAGTATGTATATAGAAAAATACAATATCTAAAATATAATTTAATGAAGAAGTTCCAGGATTTCTAAAACTTTTTTTATAAAGAAAAATATTTTTTTTATAACAAATTTACGAGTTTCAGTGCCTATATTTCAGAATTTTATAAAAATATCGAAAAACGCTGAAATGCTACAACTAGATAATTTATTTTTCTATAAAAAATACATACATCATAGCAGTACATCTCGAACTTTTCTTAACAACTTTTGTAAAAATTTAATTTATTGACGACATCGTTTCATACAATAAACATACATCATACACCGCGAGCTGGTCCGGTGCAGCGTGTATGAATATACTTAGGTAGACCTACCCAACCCAACCTACTTTCTCCAATACACGTGTCGAAACTATTGCGTAATCTATAATAATAATATAGTTTTGAACTAGCCGACCCGTCAAACTTCGTCCCGCCTTGGAATATAAATAATATGTTCGAGATTTTATGTATAACTTTAAGTTGATTTCAGTTTAAAGTTATTTAACACAGACGACGACGTGGTCCTTATATTATTTTTCAACTTAATATAATAACTGTAACCGCTGCATCTGTTATAAAACATATCATTATATTATTTACTATCAGCATTCCGTGAATCGTATCATTCATCAAACAACTGATTCCTGTCAAACGCCTGATTTAATTTCAAAATTAGAAAAAATGTAATAATAATATGGAAGTTTTATTTTTATTCCGTGCAACTTTTTTCTTTCATAAGACCCTTCAGACAAAAGCAAACACGATAAAAAAAATGGGCGATATAAGGTCAGCTGTTCTCATAGGGTAAGAAACACGTAGAATGCCGATTCTGACTAGCGCCAACCGGCGCAAAGAATGTTACTATGCATTTGAATGGGGAAACCCACAGAAAAAGCAGGAACCCGCTTTCCGACATGCCCATTTAAATGCATGGAAACCATAGACAACAATCTTTGAGCTGGTCGGCGCGGATCGTAATCGGCTTTCAACGTGTTCTTACCCATACGATGACCGCGCAAATTAGCGTTCCATTTTTATATAAGAGATAAATAATACACTTTCCGTGAATTCAGACAAACACTTTACGTACCTACCTACTTCAATATATTTTTCGTACCATGCATCCTGTACAGCGATTCTGAATTGTTTTTTTTACGATCGACATTAAAATCATTATGTAGGTACCTACCTATTTTAGTAATTTATTATCTCTACTAAAATAATTTACGGTAAGTTCACGAAAAGAATCTGGATTGTATTGCAATTCTTTATGTCTTGATCTATCAAAATATTTGAAGCCATTTCATAAAAACACTAGCAAAAAAAAAAAAACTATGTGAGTAATCTTGCTTTGAATTTATTGCGTAAACCATGAATAGCAAGTTGATATAATATTATGTTGAAAAAAGGTAAATAGTATTATGAAGTCAATAGGTAAATTATTTTATATCAAATGTAGTAAAAGTGCAAAATATTAAATTTTAAAATTATCTACAAAATCCTCACATCATTTTAGGATAGATCGTAAATAATTGTTTTAAAAACACTGGCAAGTCAATGACCATATCATTTCGTCACTGTCCACTGGAACGTATAAAAAATAGAGACGAAAGGGATAGCAGTTAGCCGGATATTATGACCTCCTCACACACCATTTCCAGATCCCTCAGCTCTGCTTCGAAGGAGCAGAACACGAGGAAGACTCTCTCGGTATGAGAAGATCTTCTTTGTCTTCGGAACCCTTGCGGGAGGAAGAAAAGCGCTCCCCTTAAAATATCGGTGTTTTTATTTTCAAAAATTTATAAAATTCGTAGAATGCTAAAGAAGTCCTTACTAGAGCCCGGCCAGTGCGTAAATTACAGTGGCGGATTTACCAGCAGGCTGAGTAGGCTTGAGCCTAGGGCGGCGGATTTTTGGGGGCGGCAAATTTTCCCCAAAAAAATTATTTTCTTACAGAAATAAAAAATAAATAAATACCTGTTATTGTTGATAAATGTTATAAGATTTCACCACTTAACTTAACCTGTCAAATTGAGGAATTTAATTTGACATTTGTCAATCTGCTAATACTTTTTTTATTTGGAGCGCGGTACGGGAACGAATGGGATAACCATCCGTTAAGAGTGCCTGGCCGAAAACGCCTACGCCTTCATAATAGCACCATCTGATCGTTTAATGTTGATTATTTTCCAAAACTGTAGTAAATTGGAAAACATTCATACGTTTTCGAAAAGCTTATTAATTGGGGAAGTTTTTCTTGTGTTTTATGCGCCAAGTATATTATCCTTTTTTGGAGCAATTCCTTTAGAGATGACGAAATAAAAAAAATTGACTTGTGATTTAAAAACGTTGTATTTCTGAGAATCTTTTAATTTTCTTCTTGATTTTTTATTTCAACCACTCCTTTATTCTTCAACTATTAGAAAAATGTATTTTTACTTTCCTAAATGGAGTACCTACTTTGTTACAATTTCCAATTTTATCTCAAAAGGTGAACATTTGAAAAAAAACTGTAAAAAGTTAAATAACTCGAAAACCACTGGCATTTTACCCCTGGTTAATGGGAACAAAATTGTTGCAAATTTGCTCTAGTATAACCCCTTCAAGGAATGTATCGAATTACCAGTCACCCTGTATATAATTAAAAAAAAAAGAGAATCATGTTTTAGTCTTAATTCTAAAATATTTTCTTCCACCTTCTTTTGTCCGTGTAGAAGGTTAGAAGGGGCGGCAAAATTTGAACAGCCTACTGGCGGCAAATGCGTAAATCCGCCACTGGTAAATTACCATGGGTACAACGCATGAATTACGCTTACGTAGGCGGTATATACCAATTGGACTGACTCCGTTGCCGGAACGTTATTGTTCCAAAAATCGCGGAAACTATCTGCATCTTCAGCCAGGATGATATATGACGAAACGTTGTTTTATTAAACTTCCCTTACTTACGAAGACCAGCAAAGCTGCTGTTTTCCTCTATATAGTCTAATAGTCTATATAACGAAATATTATATAGAATTACTCTCCATAATTTACCTTATGCTTGATAATCAATTTTCTAAGTTGTAGAATTTATTTTGTGATTATAAGGTGTATTTCTTAAGTGATACTTTAATAAACAAATCAATGAGTTATCCAAACATGTCTCTTTTTACTATCCGGTATCCGGCAGGATATTATTTACGCCGCCGGATAGACCGGATATCGGATAGTTGCCGATATCCGTTTCATCTAATAAAAAATATAAACAGTGGACAGTTAATTTTCTTCCTACTCTACATTGTCGAAAATTCGTTTATAGTCGAACGCCAATTACTTATACCATTAGAATACTGAGGTTGACCACCTCACTTCCTTAAACCTCAACCGGTTAGAAAAGGCACAATGAGCCTCGGACGACTTCGAGCGCAATGGAGAGTTCTTTATGCCTAACCTATTCTCCTGAGTGGGTCCAAGGCCTCCCGTATTATGGGGTGGTTTGGGGGGAACCGCCACGGGCTTGGTTTGTGTGCGGCTGTCTTTTTGGCAATCGGGTTTGGCTTTGTGCGGATCGGGATTGCTGCGGTTTAGTTTCCTCCGGGCTGGCTTGCGGTGAGCGAGGGGGCTTAAAAGGGAGAATATTACGTTATTATAAAAATGGAGACCTACTTTACGTGGTCATCGCATCACGCCTGGAGGCCAAGTCGAAATATTAACGACACCTCCAACGTTAACAATTTGTTGTTATTTCCATAGAGATAACGTAAAAACTGTTGTTCAACGTGCGTTAAACAATGCTGTTCCAAATTCCGAGTCAAAAAAATAATTCTGTCAGTTATTCAAAATTAACGTTAAACGTTACCTCAAAATCTTTGGAAGTATTACGACGCTGCTATTATATTGAAGACGAAACGCATTTTTTTTTTTGTTTGGAAACCATTTTCAATTTGGTAAACGTTAACGTTCGGAACGTTAACAGTTTTCACGTTTAACGTTATTTATTTCGACCTGAACGGCTGGACCGATATCGTTTATTCTTTTTATGTCGTGTTTGCTCAGGATAAGATATTTATGAACTAAATTTCGAACCTACGACCAGACAAACAACAACAAATCAACGTGAAAGATATAAATTGAAATGTTAAAAAAACGTCTGTAGCTTGAAAAATGCCCAAAGCAGATAGAAATAAGTGTTTTAAAGATCACTAATTTCATTGCTTTTCGAGACCTGAATATTTTTTTATTCATATCCAGCAATATAAAAATTGATTTCAAATAACGTCATTTGATGGAATAAAAGTTATTCGAGTTATTTTTTGGGATTCTCATAGAACAATGTCAGTCAATTTAGCGAAATTTTTAAGTTCGCGGGCTGATTCTATTTGTATAAGAAGCACATATTTTTTAAATACAGATTAATAACGACAAATATAAATAAAAATATAGTAATTTAATGGAAATTTTAGAATATATATTAAAAAAAAGAAGTGTTGATGATGTTTCTTATTATTATTAATTTTGATGCGAATATAATTAATTCTGCATTGTTTATGAAGAGAAAGCAAATACAGTAACACGTGAGCGAAGCCACGGGTAACTAGCTAGTATGTACATATAATAGATAGCAGCCATACTATTCTAAACTGAACGTGGCGTTAAAACTTTTCAGGCGGATTGACAAGGAAGTCCTTCCACGTTCGCGCATGGGTTAACATTATTTACCAAGGTTTCTTACTCGATATCTGAATATAAAGCATGGTTTTCAGAAAAGACCAGATTTGAAAGTGTGTATAGATTCTTGGCATCAAATCAATCCTTTAGTAGCTTTAGATGGATGCTAAAAAGTAATGGTGTCCTTCGCCCAGAGTTAGTATATTCTTCTATTCTCCTCTCATAATATAATGATAATTGTTGAAAATTCTAAACATGCATCACACTATGAATTCACCACACAGCTAGTAAGTGCTTTATCAACATTATCAGTACCGTGCTTGTTTTATCTCTAGCGTCATTATATATTTGCTTTCAATTATTATCGTTCATATTTCCTCGTCACTCGCTTATTCATTGGTTGATTGCTCCTTTAAATTTATTAATTTTACAGTGTGAAGCGTTTTCAAGACATGACGAATTCATTTTTATCTTTTTTTTACTAGAAATTTAATATTATTATTATCTTTGCTGTTATCAATATTTTTCAAAAGATTATTCGTTCAGAGACTTCGATGTCAAACTGTATCAGTTAAAAGAGTTTTAAATCAAAAAACAAAATGGCTGGTAAGTAATTTTTAATCAATAATATTTTGATATCTGTCTTGTATGAGTAAAAGTACGTTAAAACTTATGATTATTATGGCAACACTTTCATTCCTCTTGTTATTTCGTTGATTCGAATCGTCCTTTTACTTCGAATTCTTTTGGCAAGTTCTTTAATTCATGGTTTTACCTTTGTGAGTTCCAAATGTCTTTTTAGTGCAGAAGGTCTTTTGGAAGACATTTATCTTTATCTAGTACAAGGTTGTATTCATTCTTGTCAGCTTCTCTATCTCAAACTCCTTATTGATTTTACATACATACATACTGATTCGCTCTTTACGAGGTCTCTTAATAATTTGTTGGCTATCATACTGAATACCATTTCAGAGGTTCTTATTGTTTGTTTGCTCAGCTGCTTTCGAAAACTGGCTTTTAGTGACAGATAGTCAATGGTAGTTCAAACTAAGAATTTTGTCGTTGTTGACTGTTGAGCTAAAATTAACATTCGTCTTCCCTTACCTCATCAAAGGTATGATGACACATGAGAGTGTGTACTGTGATTTTGTAAGTCTGCTATCCTCATCTCAATGAAAATCAAAACATTCGTATGTTAGAATTGCTGTTTCCTCTCTTTTGTATCTTATCGGCTCAATTTCATTTTAGGAAAGAAGATTGGTATTAATATTGGACTGTCTTTGAATCGTCCGACACAAGTCTATGTTCCTAAGCCCCCTGTAAACATCCATGTACACACGGCTCATGCTGTCCACCCTGTTCCAACTCCGCAACCACATATATATCCAGTTGTTCCATCAGCTCCAATTATCGAAGACAGCTGTATAAATAATTCAGGTACAAAATAATCATAAATTAATATTTGAAAACAAGAACATCCCAAAAAAATAATCCTTGAGATAAGCAATAATGTGCAGAAAAAAAGTAACTAAACGTCAGTAATATTTATAAAATATACTACTTTCCGTTCGAAAACTCACAATTAACTAAACTTGTATAAGGTCCACTTTAATTAACTTTATTTGCTTATTAATATTAAATTAATATAAAAATAATATAAATAATAAAATAATAAATAAACAAAAAATAAAATAAATAAATAAACTAATTTATTGCACCCAATAGTAATCCTTGAGGAATGCCGTATTACATTTTGCAAACAAGACTCCATTTCAAGTGATGACGCTAACTAACCAACTAACTAACTCTTCCTTTTACACCCCACTCAGGGGCATAGGGAGGCAACAAGAGCTCTCCATTGCGCTCGATCTTACGCAGTGTTTATGACCTCCTCCCACACCATTTCCAAATCCCTCAGCTCTGCTTCAAAGGAGCGGAACACAGTGTGAGAGGGTCTTCCTCGTCTTGATGAAGTGATGACAACGTAACTTTTAACGTCTAGAGCTACCTGCGAAATGATGCAATTTGTGTAATTCTTCGCCTCAAGGTAACATGTATTGTATTTTACTTAAACAATTCATTCTTTTTACAGAACCATTCCATTGGGTAGCTACAAACATTCATTACTGCGATCATTTGCTGAGTAGAGCAGTCCAAGCAGGACATGAAGGTCATGATGGCAGCCCCATATATATTGGCAGAGCCCGTTACGATGGAGAATTGGTGCCCTGCAAAGTCATCCCAAGACATAGGGTTGCTTATATTCCTTACAATGGGCAAGAAATTAGTGTATTAGATATTGAGGTAAACAAAATCATTTTATATGTCTATTGAAATTTGAACCCAAAGTCATTCACGCTGTGGGTTTCCTCTTTCTGGCATTCTCCCAATTATCTCATCTGTTGGCTGTTCTGGTCGGTTCTCCTCGTCCAGAGATCGTAATGTCTTCTTTTCTGTATTATTTGTTCTTGTGTAATGCCATTGCTTTGCAGAACCTTTTTGGATATGAACACAAATTAGTAAGGAATGTGAATGAATAAGTGCTGTTACAAAGATGAAAGGTGATAATATGGGATGATTTGGGTATATTTAAATAATAGATGCTTATAGGAAAACAAAAAGAATAGATAAGATTCCTCAAGAAAGACCAGGTTAGAAGCAAAAGAAAATTGGAGAGCCTGTATGAGAATTGTAATGTGGATGTAGGAAGGCTAATAAGTAGGTATGTCTGTTTGAAAAGAGTGAAGGTCTGTTCTGTTTGCGTGATAGGTAGAAAGATTGAACCTCAGATATGACAGGTCCTAAAATCACTTACTATAAATAAATTTATTTATAAAAATGTCTCTTTTTTGCAGCTTTACTGCAGAAAAACGCCCGTCATCAATTGGGTTCCAGCCAGTCATGGGAGCATCCCAGTTGGAGCAATACCCGGAGGTCATGATAAGAATGGGGAAACGCTGTTTCTCGGAAGGGCTCATTACAGTGGCTCCATAACCCCAGGAAAGGTAACCAACAAATTATTATGTCAAAATTAAGTAGCAGGTAACACAATAATTAAGTAGTCAAGAAACAATATACCTATCTAACATTATTCAATTTTATTGTTAAACCAAAGAAATTTTACAGATAAATTTTTATAAACTTTTGGGCCATTTTCCATTATTAGATCTTAACAGTCAACATTTCACTGATTTCTATGTTCAATTATTAAATAAATGGCTTCTGCTTCTGATAGTGCCCTGTCAGGTCCCCAGGAAATTGACCGTCACTCTGTATAATGGTCTGTTTTCATATAGGACTACGGTAATGCACAAGAGCGTCGCCAGCCCGGAGCCCAGGGGGGGGGGGCAATTTGACCTATTTATAGACTATTGTGCCCCCCCCCCCGCCCCTCCCCCTTAGCGACGCCCTTGGTAATGCTATGGCAGAAGCGGTGAACCTCAACTTACATTGATAAAACTGCCGTCTTGTCAGATGACGGACTGCTCCCTAGGAACCCAGTGCATAAGCAACAACGAGCAAGATCTAATTAATGGGCGTTGACAGTTCTTTCTCATTGTTATTTCCTTGGTGACCACAACGATCGAGAAAATATACTCTATTTTCCAGCTCTGGATCTTTGTTCATTTGGTATAAACGCATCCTAACTGATTAGCTTTTGCTAATGTAATTAGGTTCCTTATATTTTCACCATTTCCAACGGATGTCTCTTTGTTCAATTTCCAGGTCCACGGATCTCATAGATGTCTTTACATTCCCTTCGGAGGTAGAGAAATTCCCATTCAAAACTATGAAGTTATGGTCGTAAGCTATCAATGATATGATGCTGTCATATTCCATGTCATTTTGTAACTATTTTTGTAATTATGTCTTTTGTATATTTTTGTGTAACAAAATTTTAATAAACTCAACATTAAGTTATTTTGTTTGTTTATTTCATCTTTTTCTCCATTCTTAGATTCTTCGATTGCAGCAAAGTTTTGAATCTCGATTACTAATATTATTACCATTGTGTTTTTCTCTGCAGATTTTTTCATCCCGAAATATAGTTGGTGCAGCTCAAGCCTTCGTACATATTATGGTCCAGATATTTCAGTTAAGAATATCCCCTTTTATTCTCCCTTCTACAATTTTTCCTATAGGAAGTAGTCCTGTAGAAGGTCCTCGTGGTGCATGATTTAGCATAGTTAGCAGGGACGACTAGTGAAGTTGGTTTTGTGTTGATGCCTCCAATTTTCGATTATCAAACAAACAAATAAGGATCTCAAATAAGAACTATCAAACTTACACAAATACTGCAAAATGGACGTAATTTTAGGGCAATAATGCAAAGATTGGAAGTGTGGGTTTCCACCAAACGAACATAGAGCCGAATTTAGAATCAGAGCATACTTTCTTTTATGGTTGACGAGCCACTTTAAAATCATACCTTTTTATATGTGCCCTTTTTCATCCCTTTTAGTAAATTTTTGAAAAAAAAAATGCCACATATGCTAACATTCATTTCTATAGGAGAATTCATATGCCAAATCTCAAGTTCGTACCATGTATAGTTTCCGAGATATTCGCATACTTTGAAAAACATTCAACCGTATTTTTCACCTCCTTAGGGGTGGATATTCCAAAAATCCTTCCTTAGTGGAAGGTTTTGTATTAAAACCTACCTGCTTTCCAAATTTCACTTCTCTACAATTAGCCGTTTGGGCTGTGCGTTGATGAGTGAGTATGTCAGTCAGTCAGTCAGTCAGGCACTTTCCTTTATTATTTATGGTTGATATTGGACACCATGAAAACAATAACAAGCAAGAATTGATTAATGGGCGATGACAGATTCGTGTCCGTATCAACGTTAAAGAAAATATACTCTACTTAAAACTCTGGCTCTATCTTCATTAAGTTTAAATGCCCCCTTGGATATACCTATACTGATAATAGGTAAAGGAATTTTTTTTTAACTAACATTTTTTAAGTTCTATTTTTCAACTAACAATCAGTAACATGGACCATTGATTCCAAAACCATCGTCGTGATGCAAGGGCCAAAACCAATTTATTAGCGAAATAAGGGATAGGCTATCCAAGCTAACATCAAAAGTGTTTAACCGTTTGATGATACTTTATATGTTCCCAAAAACCTCAAATATACCTTAGGAATACCAAAATGTCAGGGGCAGTAGGATCAGTAGCCCTAGTACAAGTTTTCGATGATCGAATATCGAAACGATCATCGAAAGAGTTTCGAAAAATTTCCATACAAAAATGATCGAATGATTCGATCGTTTGATTTTCGAACACTATTTGCACGCTTATAAGCGCTTATTAACGTGCAATTAGCTTTCGATTAAACTCGTACTAGCCCCCCAGCGCAGGGATTGCCAAGCGTCCGTTGGTTTTTGAACAATTAAGGAGTCTCCAGGCTTGCATAGTTTAATTTTTTTTATTTTCGGTAAATACAATGTTTTTATTGGCCCAGCAATCTTTCAAAATTAATATATTTGTCGCTAAGACTCTCCATTTAAATAATAAAAAAATGAAAAAAAAGGCATTGACACAAATGTCGACAGCGCAATATGGTATTATTGCCCCCCCCCCCCTTAAATTCGAAAACATGCATAAAATAATTGTATATTTTATACCATTTTTTTAGAGATTTTACCTACTGTATATAGAGATGGGACTAACGGCTCAAAAACGTTATAGCCATTTCGTTATTCGAAAATAACGTTAATATTAAAAGCTGAAAGCTATTTTAAACATTTGGTAAAAAAGGTCGTTTCCAAAATTTGGTATCTGGAAACTTGACTTTTTCCTAAAAAAAAAAAAAAGGTCGTTTCCAAGATTTGGTCCTCTTCTCAGTTTCATACTATTAAGCGACATATACATAATAGGGGTAGGCTATTATTTCCCTGACTATTATTTATAAATAACGTTTAATATTAATAACGTTAGATACGTTATTTTTATTTAGCTATTATTTTTATCAGCGTTATTTTTTTTTTTTTTTTTTTTTTTTTTTTTATTTTTATTTGAAAACAAAAAAACATATTACACAGATTATAAGATTTACAAAAATATATACCTATATGTATATATATACAAACGTACAAATAAAATAAAATCGTTTACTCTCTCAAAAGAACAAGTCTTGTGTCGAGAGAGTGAGCTCTATAGATTTTTAACATAAAAAAAAATTAAGTAGGCAAAAAAATTAGTAAATGAAAACAATTATTAATTAAGTAAGTACATGAAAAACAGAGAGAGAGAAAAATACAAACAAAAAGATTCTTTTCAAAAGGGCAGTCTCCAATAAATATAACATAATGTGCATATTAAGTATGCCAGATATTACATTAAACGCACACAGGCATTTTAGTCACTAAAAATCTACACCTTCATAGTATCTATAATAATAATATTTTATTTACACCTCCACACGCAGAACTACGAACTATGAAAATACATACTACATAGGTACGACGCTAGTAGATCGATCAGTTGGGGATACAGCATTAGAATGCGCGGCACGGTAATATTATTTTTGTTACAATTCATAAGATCCAGTGGTGGAGTGACATCGCTACCTCACGGTTAACAAAATAATAATTTAATAAATGAAATTATTCGTTGTGTTCTGATATTATATGCTCAATCATCTTTCTTTTAAATATTTTAAAATTTGTCTCCGCTCTAACATGCGTGTTTAGTCCATTGAAGTACTTTACCCCCAGGTAGGTGTAGTGGCGTTGGCCGACATCCCTCCTACACTGAGGTATTGGTATGCAGTTGGTTGCTCGGAGTGTTCTCCCTTCCTGGGGCTGTATTTCCGGTGTCGTTCTATATTCTTTAAATATCTGCAATATTGCGTTTTTTTTATAAATTTGTTTAAATGAACACACAGCTATCTCGTTGTACAGCATTTTGGAAGGGTAGTCACGAGGTCTACGAAGGATAATCTTTAGGATAGTTCTTTGGATAATCTCAATTGGCTTTACGTTAGTTGGGTAAGCACAGTGGCGTAACGTGGGGTTTCGCCGCCCGGGGCGGGATTTACATTTGGCGCCCCCCCCCTATCTAATAAAGTTTGGCGCCCCCCCCCTCCCCTATATAATAAAGTTTGGCGCCCCACCCCCCTATATAAATGGAAAAAACTACTAGCTGCCTTACGCTGAGACAGGTTAAAGGGAAAAAAACCTTTATTTTATCAATTTTAAGAATTTTAGTGATTTTTTTTCTCATTTATTTTCCCTTCACAAACTCGGGGACCCGATTTTTTTTCTCATTTATTTTCCCTTCACAAATTCTCGTACCTACACTATTTAAGTTTTGTGTTTTTTTTTATTTGTCGGATCATTTTGCCGCCCCCTGAAAAGTGCCGCCCGGGGCGGACCGCCCCCCCCGCCCCCCCCCTAGTTACGCCACTGGGTAAGCACCTCCCCAGCCGGCAATGCCATACTGCATGATCGATTGTACCAGCGCGTAATATATAATTTTAAGTTTATCTACTCTAATAATGTTTCTTAATTCTATAAATATGTATATACATTTTCTTAATCTTTTCACAATTGTTTCAATATGTTCTTTCCATTTAACATTACCATCTATTATTACTCCCAAATATTTAACTGTCTTTGCTACTTGTAAGGCGGCACATTCTTCGTCACACTCCTCGCCGTCACATTTTGCAGAATGAATACACATTTTAAAATCTATTGGGGCACCCACGCTGTTTGCCGAGAACGGCATGCAAACAGTCTTCTCCGTATTCAAGGATAAAATATTACTGTCAAACCATTGCTTAAGAATTTTCAAATCATTTCCCATACGATGAGTTAAATCATCCCATGTGTCTCCCTTAGCTACCAGGACAGTGTCATCGGCGTATGAAACAAGTTTGCCGTTCAAAGGCAATGCAAACATCTCGTTGACATAAATCACAAAGAGGAGTGGTCCCAAGACTGTTCCCTGAGGGATTCCGTATTGGCTGCTTCGAGAGCCACTAATTGTGTCATTTATTTTTGTGAACTGTTTTCGGTCAGACAGGTAGCTCTTTACCAGGGAGAGTGCACCGTCAATAATACCTATCCTTTGTAGCTTCGTTGTCAGGATTTCATGTGATACACTGTCGAAAGCTTTACGTAGGTCTATAAACACTCCTGCACATTTTTTTCCGGTGTCCAGATTTCCATATATCTCCGACGTCAATTTCGCTATTGCATCCTGAGTTCCCAACTTGGGCATGAATCCATATTGATTATTATGTATTATCTTATTTTTACAAATATAGTTAGTAAGTTGGTTTTTCAATACCCTTTCAAAAATCTTAGCAATATTAGATACTAAGGATATTGGTCTATAATTTGATATGTCTTCCGTGTCTCCCGATTTATAAATAGGCGTAACAATAGCTCTTTTGTAATTATCTGGGAAAGAGCCCTTTGCAAGGCATGTATTCACCAGCTGTGAGAGTGGCTTGGATATAAGCTCTTTTATTCTTTTTAACACGTCGATCTGAATACCATCTATACCTGGAGATGAACCTCCTCTTAGTTCCGATATTATTCTTTCTATATCAATGTGTGTTACTCTTTCGAAATTCTTAAATGGGTGGTGTGTGTAAGATTGGTTTCTTATCAACGAAACGTGGGTACGGCCCGTTGGTATCTTCTCAGCTAGCATATTTCCTACACTAGAAAAATAGTTGTTGAAAATGTTTGCAACTCGCAATGGTTCATTCTCAGTTTCCAGTTTCAATCCTTCATGTTCGATGGATACTACTGCATTAGTCTTTTTTTTCCTTCCAATAGCTTCCCCAATTGTACGCCACATGTTCTTGTTGTTATTCTGTTGCTCTGCAATTTTGTTGCCGTAATAAGTCTCCTTAGCTTTCTTTATTAGTGTAGAAAGTACATTTCTGTATCTCTTGAAGTATTCAACCATTTTCTTGTTTTCGGGATTTTTTTTCATAGAAACATAAATTTTATTTTTATGTCTTACGGATGCCAACAATCCTCGTGTTATCCATGGCTTTAAGCGTATATTCTTGTTTTGTACTTTAAAAGTAATTTCTCGTGATGCATTATTGATATGTTGCGCCAGTGTTTTTTCAAAATAGTTCGACATTATGTTAACACTGTCATCAGTGTATTCGACTGCGCTGGACAATGCGGGCCATGTTTCTTCCTTTAATTTATTTAAAAGCAAATCATAATCAATTTTTTTCTTTTTTATTGTTTTAGAGCTAATGTATTCTGGATTTGGCTGTTTACAGGTTAAAATGCAAGTGTAATGGTCCGTGATGTTTGTTTTCCAAACGATACTAGAAATATTCTGCGTGTGTCTCGTGTTGCACCAGATATGATCGATACAAGATGATTGTTGGCCCGTCACCTCTCTTGTAAAATTGTTGATACATGACTTATAGTTCAGCTCTGTCATTGCATCTATCAATTCATCCCTGCATTTGTTTGTTGAATTGTTCATTATATTAATATTAAAATCACCCAACACAATAGTGAACATGCCTCTGTAATTATTCAATATGTCCTGTAACTGCGAAATAAAACGATCTGTACTGGATTCGTGTGTTCTGTATATGGCTAATATTTGATAGGTAACAGAATTATTCATTTTTACTCGTACAGTCAGACAGTTAGAGAGATCTATGTCTCTGGACTCCTCAACAATTACATTCGTAAATGTTTCATGAGTATATATAATTATTCCACTGTTTTTATTTATTCTGTGGGTAGTACAATAACAATTATAATTTGGTATATTGAACAATAAATCGTTCGAGTGCGTTTCAGTTAACACTATGCATGCCGGTACACATTCTAGTTCGGATAGATTTATCAAAAATTCATCAAGGTTCTTATTCACGCTTCTTATATTCATATGCAGTATTATGAAATCTGTCTTTTTACCTTTCAACAAGCTGTTACAGTTCTGTATATTATCGCATACTGTTTCATTAACTGAGTATATATCATCTAGATTATTTGTTGTAAATTCGTTGTCTATCATAATGTGTTATTAGAATGAGAAATACAATAATAATTTTTAGCAATTGTAATCGATTCTTTGTTCAGCTAGTATATTCATTTTAATTCTGTACTTACAGCATTTATCGTTAGCCTGGTGCGTCTCATCGACAGCTTCCTTGTACTTTTGGTTGTTCCTTATACAGTTTATGCATCTTGGTTCTCTGTTCCTACTTTTGCAATCTGCGTATTTATGGTCTTCGGAGCAGTGTTGGCATTTTGGTTTTTCCGCTCCATGAAAGCAACGCATGCTGGTGTGTCCGTATCCCAGACAGTGGTAACACTGAATAAGAGGACTCGAATCTGTGACTTTTATCCTGTAGAGTCCTAGGTTTAAATACTCCTTTTGTAATAGGAATGCTCTCATTTGTCCGCTCGTCTCAACTATGTAATTAACTATGTGAGGATTATTTCTGCCTTTTATTATTCTTTTAATTTCCATTTGATTCATTGTCTTATTTATGTTGTGTATAGTTTCTATATCGGCATTCTGGGCTAGTAGATCTTCCATTAGATTTTTGGACGCGTAATCAGCTTGAACACCTTTCAGTATAATGCATGGTTTTTTTTTCTTTATTGGTTCTGCTGTTGTTTTTTTCATTTTTGTGTTTATTTCTTTGACCAAGATTTCTGCGTGTTGTTTTTTTTCGCAGGTGATTAGCATTTTATTATCATGTGCTTTCTTGAATTTGGTGATTCCAATTCCCAGTTTCGAAACGTTAATATTCTTTTTTATATCTTGAGCGAGTTGCTCATGCTTAATATCTCTGTCTTCTGCATTCACAATGATGCTGTATCCGGTGTAGGGAGGTGTTTTCGCTTCTTGTTTCCGCGTGCCTCTTGCAACTCCAGCATAGGATCTCTCCGTTTCCCTTCCCTTTGTAGCTATTATTAAGGCCATGTGGGCGATCATCTCACTTAATATATTTGATTCCTTTGACACTTTGATTTGTTGCTCCTTCGTAAATTTACTCTGTTCAGAGAGAGTACTTATGATCTCATTAAGACTTCTCTTCGCTTCTTTGATGAAGGAGTGAGGGTCCCACTCCTCCATTTTAAAATTAGGTCTCGCAAGTGTTTTTATTTATCTATCCGCCGTCGATACAATGTATTCGTCTAGTCACACCGAGGTGAACTCGAGAACTGAATTGCCCATTATATTGCCCATCTCTAACTGTATAGTGTGGCGTGCTAACCAGTAGCCCTAGTACAAGTTTTCGTTCATCGAAAGGATGATCGAATTACGAAACGAAATAGGACTTTCTCATACAAACCGACTTGTCTAACGGTTCGATCATCGAACGAACCATTCGTTGAACGAAAGGAATCTCCATATAAAATTATCGAATGTTCGATCGTTGCGCTAATTTTACGCTAATACGCGCTTATTAGGGTGAAATTATGTAGCTTTCGATGAAACTCGTACTAGGCCTACAGATCCATAACAGTTGTTGTACCAATTGAACCGTAGTAAACAAGATTAAAAAATAAAATGTATACTTTGGGATGTTAAATTTGGTCTGTTATTTATAAAATCGGCCTTTAAATAGCAGCATAATACAGTGTCCGTGTGGCTGGCGGAACTTGATAATTTTCTGATCCGACCGGGAATCGAACCCGGGACCTCTTAATAGATATTATTAGAATTAACGAATTGAACGTGCATTCTTGGTGGAATTATTTAAATAAAATAATTTAAATGAAACAATTGATTTGTTATTCCACAATATTTATTTACCTGACTAGTTTCGCAGGAACAGGTCCTGCATGGTCACAGGTGACTTAGAAACTGACAACAACTGAAACAGTTTCTAAGTCACCTGTGACCATGCAGGACCTGTTCCTGCGAAACTAGTCAGGTAAATAAATATTGTGGAATAACAAATCAATTGTTTCATTTAAATTATTTTAGATATTATTAGGTTTAGCACATAGGTCCTCCTGGGCTAGTTTAGGTAAGCATTTAGCTATGTAGGAAGGGTAGTAAAGTGGTAAAAAATTAATATTTTATTTTCAGATTTTTTTATTAGGTAAAAATAGATAAAAGGATGTTTTAAAACAAACTGGTCATGAGTTTATATTATTAAAGTTTAGAGAAATATAAGTTGTTATTGGTTTTCTTCATACGGTACGGGGTAGGATGGGGGGTATTGGCCGGGGGGCAACGCTGGTCCTTCGGGGTAAATGGGGCCATCCGGTACCCCACCTGGAAGGTTGACTGGGGCATCCGAGGGAGGGTAAACTGGGTAGTCTGGATGACCTGGCAAGTTCACAGCGCTGTTTTCAGTAGGTACGTCTCCCATAGTGACTGAAAAGAAAGAAAATTGTTTGAAATACATACAGTAAAAGAGCTCCCGATACGTATTGGTATGGCAAGTGGCGCCTTTAACAACATGACCAAGATATGGAAAGCGTCACCGTTTTAGTGTACGTTGCCCATTCTCCTGTATGGGTGTGAGTCCTGGCACCTGACCGAGGCCCAGGCACAAAAAGTATCTGCTTTTGAAACAAAGTGCCTCAGGAGAATCTTGCGTATAAGATGGTACCACCGCATCATGAACGACGCTTTACGCTCGCACACCCAGCGCAGGCCCATCACTTTTAACATTGTGGAGAGGAAATGGTCATGGCTGGGACATGTGTTGAAGATGCCTAATGACAATTGGCCTAGGAGAGCGCTGCTCTTCCTCCCATCAAGGTCTCGAAGACCCTCTCATACTGTGCTCCTTTCCATCGAGGCAGAGCTGAGGGATCTGGATATGGTGTGGGAGGAGGTCATAAGCATTGCGCAAGATGGAGCGCAATGGAGAGCCCTTGTTGCCTCCCTATGCCCCTGAGTGGGGTGTAAAAGGAAGTTATTGTATTGTATTGTAATGATCTTTCATTATTATGATATGCTATAGGAACGTTAAAAAATATACAGGAAGAACTGTTAATTTTTCAATCTGCAATATTTTTTCCACTCAGTATTGCCTTATCTACAAACTTTTCATATACCTAGGTACCTACCTATTTCGCCCCAAGTCTTGCTATTTAGGTACCAACTTGATCTATAAATCTACCTATTTTTGTGAATTATTAATAGCTAAATATGAAAAATGTTTTTTTTTATTATTAAATTGAACACAGCTTCTATAGTAACAACTAGACCAAAATTATAGGAATGCCTTTTTTGGAATCACAACAAATCTGAACTGATTAGATTGGTAAAAACCAATCTACCTATTTCTACCTGGCAGTATTACCTATATCTAAATACATACCTAATTATTATCTAAAATTAGGGTTGGCAACACTGGTTGCACTAACAATATTATAAAAATTTAAAAAAAGTAGGATTTTTTTACAATATTACGATAGATAAGTGTAAATAAATGATGAGTAGAAGGCTAATAAAAATAAAAATAAAGTATATATCTAACTATTTTCAAAATGACTAGTAGGTACTTAGGTACTGAAATTCTACATTTTTGAAAGATTCTCATGTTTGCTAAAGAATTCAAAAAATCGAAGACAGGATGACGAAAAGTTCTTTAATAATCACAGAAGCAGGGAATTTTTTTTACATGTAGATACCTATTTTGGCTGTTATTTTATAAATAAGCTTATTTTTTACTTATTTAAATAGGTAATTATAAATATTAATTTAAACACTTAAGTATGTTGAAAAATCATACCTGATATAGATAAAAAATAAAACAATTTAAATAATTTTCTCCGTCTTGTGTAGATGGATACAACCTATGAACTGATTTAGTTCTATTAGAATTTAATTTTAATTTTGTCTCTATGCTACATTTTTTGTGTCCACAAAATCCTTTTATTTGTACAGAATTAAGATTAGATAATTATTTCGAATGCTGATAATAAATCAATGTTTGATCAATGTAAATCCCCAAATCGCGTAAGTATTTTCATAATAAGATTAAAAAATTATTTTTCTTCAAATCATAATAAATTATTTTTCCATTGCACACGTAAACAAAATAAAATTCAAATGCCATCTGTAGAATTTTATTGATAGTAATTTGAAGATTAAAGTTCATAACAATTTCGTGCTTAGTACAATATTACAACAGATGTCTCTTTAGACTAAATTGTAGTAGCCATATTGTAGCTACAAAGTAATTTCAGTAATAATCGACAGGTGTCTCTTTTTTTTATAAAACATTATTTTAAAATAATAATATCTCTTACTTTCAATTCTAATATTATTTAATCAAAATTAAACAAAAAAAACTTTTTAACTATTCCACAAATTTATTTATTATTTGAGTTTTCAAATAACCTGTGACCATGAAGGGCGTGCCCCTTCGAAACATGTCAGGTACAATAAATTTGTGGAATAGTTAAAAAGTTTTTTTATTTAAATTTGATTATTTAAATTACTTCCACCAAGAAAAATGCATGTTCAACAACTTATAAATTCTAATATTATTATTATCAGACTCTGACCTTGGCACAAAAAAGGAAAAAGCTTAAGCAATCTTTGGCATAATCAATCAATTTGGACAATTTTGGATTACGAGTATCCATCTTTAGCTATTTTTTTCTGGAATTTTAACATTATTATTTATTTAACCGCTTAATTATTAAATAGAATATGATTTTTGAAAGATGGTAACTTTGTAAAATAGTTAATTCGGTAAAATGTTGAAAATAAACTTTGCTCTATTAATGCATCAAAATTTTAGCCAACTGTAGAATATAGATGAAAGCTTTTGATTTGAATGTTTTCAAGGTTTTTCTAGAGATGGCAAATCTTATTTCAGAAATCTTTTCACATGAAAATGTGTCAAAAATTTACATTTATTGAATAAATAAAAGTTTTGAAGTTTTTTTTACAAGTTTCACACAATTTTATAATAATATTCGAGCATCAATGTTCTTTTAATTTGGAAAAAAAACTATCCTCATTTTTCTGCTCAAAGAATGCAATGAAACAATTCGTTGACAGAGCGTTAAAAATTAAATCATTTATTTTTTAATTAACTACAAAATATTTTAAACCAACTTTTCAAATGTTCATTATTAATGTAAAAATAATATTATTATTCTGGCATCTATTAACCTAAAAATAATTTGCAAATGAACATAACCAAACTTGCACACACAAAAACTATTAAAACTATTTTTCCATCTCTTTCTCACGCAACGGTTGAAACATACGATGATCGATATGTTTATCCTTGTCTTATAATTCCCGCTAAAAAGTCAGTAAATGTTCAACTCCGGTGTGAGTTTGACGTTTCGGTTCGCGTTTATCCATTTTCGTGCTTTGATGTTCGTAAATATTCAAAACGATAAGTTTTAAGATTATTATTAATCTAAGTAATTATTTTGTGAAGTGTATTAAAAATATAAGTGTTAATAATTATTTTATTGATAAAATTACCTGTTTTTAAAAAACTACCTGTTTCATCCATTAAACGAAATGTGAACAAGAATAATTCAATATCGTATTATCAGTGCTTGTGTATATAATCTACGTGTGTTTTTTTTTGACGTTTGGTTATAAATTCATATTTAATGAATAAAAATTACAGCAATTAGGTTATTTTTTACAATGAACTAACGGTCTACATTATAATTTACAAGTTTTGAGCATTTTTTCTATCATTACAAAACTTTGGAAATTGTTTGAATTAGAATACTGGTAAGTTTTTTTGAAATATAACCTAACTTTTTAGGATTGTTTTAGTAGATTTTTTCAATTATTATTAAAGGGAATATCTTTTTTTAAATGAGTTTATTAAATAATTTTACGAAATGAAATGTGTTTTTTAATTGCAAAACAATATTGATTCGCCGATTTTTTTCTCGATATGTACTTTTATGAATTATAATTTTTATTTTTCAACACTGTCATCGTTTGAAGTAGGTACATAATAATATCAACAGTTTTTTTTTGTTTTTATGTCCAAGGTTTTGTTTTTATACTACTTTTGTATACATTTAAGTTGAATAGACCAAACACAACCCGAAAGATAAGGTGCACCTATTATGTCTGGGTTTACTTTTAGAAAGGTAAACAAAAATCACGGTGATAAGATGTTTTCCGGTATGCATTTAGGAGTTTTAAGATTAGAATGAAAGATAAAATTATTCGAAATTCGAATTTCTTGACTTTTATAATATAGCATGAACAATTTGTCATCACTTCATACATAAATTATTGAGTTTGATTTATCAATAAGAACCTCAATCAATGTGTGTACTATTATTAGAATATTATGCAAACTTGTTGCAAACAAATAATATGAATGAAATGGTTATATATTCAAATTATATATTCAAAAAAACTTTGTAATATCTTACTTAATTACTTTGACATTGTATGAATTTAAAAAAAATACGTAGGTACAAGTTGATGCATATTTTTCTCAGTAAGATACCGGCGTATATTTTTTAATAAATTTGGGCTCTTCCAAAGTGAACACAAATACACTTTCAACATCTTCCACATAAAGAAGATCTTGTGTTGAGAAAGTGGAAATGCTCGGCACCGGGGTTCGAACTCACCACCTTCATTACATACCAATCCAAATCCAAACTCCCTTAAGACCCCACTTAGGGGCATAGGGAGGCAACAAGAGCTCTCCATTGCGCTCGATCTTGCGCAATGTTTACGACCTCCTCCCACACCATGTCCAGATTCCTCAGCTCTGCTTCGAAGGAGCGGAACACAGTATGAGAGGGTCTTTCTCGTCCTCGGGACCCTGATGGGAGGAAGAACAGCGCTCTCCTCGACCAACTGTCATTCGGCATCCTTAACACAAATGTCCCAGCCAAGCCCATCTCCTCCACATAATAGTAGAAGTGATGGGCCCACGCCGGGTGCGCCGGCGTATTGCGTCGTTCGTGATGCGGTGGTACCATCTTATACCCAAAATTATTACATACATACATTACGAAAGCCTTCATTCGCATTCTGTCAATCGCACCAATTGACAATTTCTGTCAAAATTTCAAAATTGGAATAAACATCTAAAAAGTACTAATAAGGTTGTCTACGTAGAGTTTTCTTTAATTTTCAAATTTTCCATGCAATTTACTTAATTTTTTTCTTCTAAAAGGATATTCTCCTGATAAAAGCCTACACTACAAAAAAAGAGTTTGTGAAATCGGTCCAGCCGTTTAGGCGTGATGCGATGACATCGGGAAATAGCTCTCCATTTTTATATGTAAGATTTTTCCTTCTTTTAAATGGTTAATGGTCAGGTACTTGGATATGCACAACCATTGAATTGGTGGCTGGTCATCACCTAACATTCTTTTTCTTCTAAGCAAGGGCATTCTTATGACCATGTCAAGACTTGGTCAAGACCATCCATTCTGAATTATTCAGAATTTGCAGGACCATACGTCTTCCAATCCTGTGGAATCTGGACTGATCATAATGCTCATATGACCTTCTGTTTGATTGATGTACATTCTATTATTTCTTTCTTTTAAAACTGCAATGTTGAAAATAAAAAATAAAAACTTTTGGCGTAACTATAAGATGCAGGTCCGCCCACTCTAGTCAGAGGCGTATCATTTTATTTTAAAAATGTCAATAAAAACACATTTATTATTATCAAAATAGTATACTAATTTGTTAAGTTTGTCAGTAACTGTGTATTTTCGTTCAAACACACTTCACCACATTCGATATAATATTTTTCATACTTAAAATTTTCTTCGGTAGTTGCTAGTAATGTATCCGCGGGTAAAATTATATCCAAGAAATACCTATGTGACACTTGATAAAAGATTCCTACATACAACAACTGTTGCTATGAGAATAAATGTCAAATATCCCGCAATTTTAGTCGTTGTAAAATGCAACACCACCTATATAAGAAGGCCTTTGTGCTGGCGGCCATTTTGGCCTCTCGCGTCACCAGGCACCAGAAAAAGTCATGTTTCCAGATACCAAATTTTGGAAATGACCTTTTTTTTGTTTTTAGAAAAAGTTATGTTTCAAGATACCAAATGTTTAAAATAGCTTTCAGCTTTTAATATTAACGTTATTTTCAATTAACGAAATGGCTATAACGTTTTTGAATTTAAGGCGTTAGTCCCATCTCTATACTCACGATGTGATGTAGCGCTAAGGCCTTCTTATATGGGTGGTGTTGGTAAAATGTGCCCCCTTTAAGGGTCGATGTGACTGATTTTTCTGCCATAAATGACAGATTTTTCTGCTGGTTAGATAGTAAAAGTACAATAGATTTGAATTTAGAATATTAGTTTTTCATTCTGGGCATTTGCCCAACTTACCGCCTCTGTTTGATCATCAAAGGTTATTATCAGCCTTCGAAATAACAGTAGAAGATGGTCGTAAGCCCGTAGTGGTTTGTTCCATTTAAAAATCGAACATTAGTAATGAATTGTTAGAGTCATTAGTTGTTATTTTTTCTATCAAAGGTTAATCTATGGTTCTGGGTGTTGTCTTCCGCCTTGTAGGCTCTCTGCAGGATTCTATCGAATGACATCCGTCAAGTCAGTCTGTCTCAAAGTATAAGAATGTAGCAGAAGATCCTCCGATTGACCCATTGCCAGCTGGCAATCTTAGTCGAAAGTAACAAAAATTACCTAATATAATTTTAGTTAGTGTACCTACTGCCAAAGAAAATCGTGAACGAATCTTTCATAAAATACGCCTCTGGCTCTAAAATGACTTGAAGTTTTTTTTATTCTAAACTAAATTTAAAAAAGTAATTAATGTTTTTATAATTAGTGGGTATGTTATAATTTGGTTTATTGTTCTGGTATGATTGATACTATGCTTGACAGTGTACCAACATTATACTAATAATACTATTATTATTATGTGATACCTCAAAATACGAGTTTAATTAGTTTTAGGTAAAGTGTTCGTCGTATCTTGAAGCATTTGTTTTTGTTACGTACTTACGTGTTTTTTATGTATAAATCTTATATTAAATTGTAGGTACCTATATTGTGAAAGATAATACCCCCTATTCTGGATTTGTTCGAACTAAAATAAGAACGTTCCAAAATTTAAGAATTAAGGTAATATGAATTAAAATTCGTATTCTATAAAGCGATGTGTTCTAAAAACTAAAATGACTTAAATTAGTTCACCATAAACAAAAATATGAATTATAATTGTCTATGGTCTATATCGCGCATGCGCAGTTGGTCATCTTTGTTTATTAAAAATAGTACGAGTGTCAAAGTAGTGACCAAATGGGTTAGGAGCATCTCAAATTTGCCTTTTTATCAGACCAACTCTTAGATTTCCTTTTGAAATAAACAAGTATAATTATTTTTAGTGCAAATCTCGTGTTGTAATATACGCAAGAGTATTTATGAAAGTAGTGATTTTGATCTAACCTCCAATTTTCGATTTCGGCATAACGAAACACGCGCAAATAATCAATTTTATGATTTTATTTACCTTAATAAAGATATTTAACACTTTTTTTTAACTTATTAGGTTAAAATAATACTTTTATTATAAAAATATCATCAGATATATTTTAAGTCGCATACAATTAGGTGTGAACTAAAATTAAGAACGTTTTGACATAAGAACGCACTAAAATTTACTTAAATAGTGTTGTAGAATACCAAAATGAACTAATTTCAATATTAGTCACATTAAGAACGCTATACCAAAATGAACTAATTTCAATATTAGTCACATTAAGAACGCTCTTAATTTTTATAGAATACCGATGTGCACTGACTAAAATTGGAACGTTCTTATATTAGTTAGTGCGCACTTAAATTGAAACAGAATCGGGCGTAATGTATACGAATTAAGTGGTGGTTAGTAGCTTAGCGGTTCCATTGCCGATTTGCGCACAGTTGCAGCTTCTGAATCTCGTGGGTTTAAACCCTAGATCCAAAAATTTCATCTTTTAATTTCAGTAGATTTTTTGAAAAAGTGTATTAATCTAAGAAATCGGATGATTTGAACGTGAGGAAGAGCTATATTCTTTATCCTTAAACTTAATGGACTTTACTTCATTTAACTTTGACTTTAAAAAGGCACATCAATTTACATGTCTTTTCGTTTCATAAGCTTAATAATTATTGTCACTGCTTCTGTGCCGCAGTTTAATTTTTTCGCGTTTCTCAAAGCAAACTATAACAGATTTTGTTCTCGTATGCCAAATCACTCGTATGTCGAATTTTCATTGTAAACCTTCTAAAATGTTTTGAAGGCAACCCGGTAGTGCCGTTAGTTTCTCGTGTGTTGCGATTGCGAAACCGTTACAGACTGACAGATTTAAACAAAAGAAGATCGTCTGTCAGTCTGGTCTGTGTTATTGTGGCTGCTATCTGGAATATTATGGCAATAGACGCAAGACGGAGAGAGTGGTGTCTGTCTATGTCGTGATCTATGCTAAATAACCTTATATCATCAATAAATTATCCTATACTAGCTGACCCGCCCGTAGAATTTCGACACTGCCTTACTTTAAATATTACCTTTCGTTCCCAAGGTGGAGGGGTAACCGACGAGTTCATCGAAAATCAATTCATCGAATCACCAATTCATCGAAAATAAATATTTTGAAGATTATTTGAGAGACACACCCTTTTTGGCAACCAAACTATCAAATGTTCAATATTTGGTCTTCAATTTAGAATGCAATTCGATTCCGGGTTCTGGGTTTTTGTATAAAACTCTGTAATTATTTTTGGTAAAACTTCAGTTTAGTCACTCCTAATGATTTCGAGGTTATTTTATATAGGTACGATTTGAATAGATTAGATTTAGTTTGGAACGTATTAAAAAGGGGGATTTGGGGGGTGGCTACCGAGGTCAGTCATGTCTAAATTATGTATACATATCAACCTCCAATCAATCAAAATGAAAAGTGAACTCCACTCAGGAGCATCGAATATAAAAATAAGCAACTAAATTGAAGTATTACCAAAAATTACCCGGATCCAGGACCCCTATTCTGTAGCAAGTGTAGGGTAGTCACTTGAAAAAAAGTGACTATTAGGCAATACATTTTGTATGAAAAACGTCTATATGCGATTCTCGCATTCGATACGTATAGACGTTTTTCATACAAAATGTATCGCCTAATAGTCACTTTTTTCAAGTTACCACCCTACACTTGCTACAGATTAGGGGTACAGAACCCGGAATCGAATTGCATTCTAAATTGAAGATCTAATATTTCATCATTTGAGAATTTGGTTGTGTCTCTCAAATATCTTCAAAATATTTATTTTCGATGAATTGGTGATTCGATGAATTTGTTTTCGATGAATTGATTTTCGTTGAACTCGTCGTGAATCGGTGGAGGATGTGATCGCCACTAAGTGCGATCAAAACCGATATAAATATAAACCGTTCTTCTTATAAGGGCTGATCGGTGTATAACGTAGGTACTTGTTACAATAGTTGCTCATTATAAACCGTGCTTCTTATAAAAGGTGATCGTTATATAACGTATCTGTTACAATAGTTGCTTATTATAAACCGTGCTTTTATAAAATGTGATTGTTATAATACAACGTACTTGTTACAATAGTTGCTCATTATAAACCGTGCTTCTTATGAAAGGTGATTGTTATATAACGTACTTGTTACAATAGTTGCTCATATGAGAGGTGATCGTCATTTAAGTTCTTGTTACAAGAGTTATTCATTATAAACTGTTTTTCTATATAATACTAATATACTAATACCTATAACACTTTTCTTTACAAAGATGTCGGTATAACCGGCGAAAATTATTGCCTGCGGCAATTTTTCTAGTCAACCGGTCCCGTTCAATCTGAGACAGGCCAACCCCGGGTAGCAATAAAGATAATTAAAAAAAAAAATCATTTGATAAAACACTTAGAAAAACTCTGACCCGAGCGGGAATCGAACCCGGTATCTCGGATCTGAAGTCCACGCTAGTACAACAGATCTACACTACCGAGGCCAATATAAAGTACAAAACTTAATCATTACAAACCGTGCTTCTTATAAAAAATGCTCATTATTAAAGTGCTTTTTATAAAAGGTGCTCGTTATTAAAGTGCTTTTTATAAAAAGTGCACGTTATAGAATGATCTTGTTACAATAATTCTCCATTAAATGACGCTGCGTGTTTTAAGATGTGCTCGTTATAAAATTATATTTGACGGAATTGCCGATTCAACAAAATAAGCCGAATAAAATAATAAAAAAGTAATCCATGGGCCTAAGTAAGTTCCTCGGTCATGACATAGAAATAAATAATACCTCATATTGGTTTTATTTTGGGAGAAATAGAACTAATAAAATACACACACACACCCCGCTGCTGTCCAATATTATATTATGTATTATATTAATATAAAAGTGTCAGGGCGAGGTATCGAACTCGAGTTTCGCGGTTCCCGAGATCGACATCTGTGTCACACAATATCGCAGAGCCCCCTACGTGACTCCACATTATGAAATCATTTCGAAGTTGCAAGGTACCTGTTGTTAACCCTTTCACTCAAGCTTCTTTCCTGATATAAAAGTTATTTTTCAATGTATTCCCTCAATTTGAAGTAATAACGGATACAGAATCAGAACGTTGTGCACCAACAAAGGCAAATAGACAAATGGATATATTCATATCCTGGCGCCAAATACATGACAGCAGTCGCAGTCTTTTAATTTGGTTGCTCTCTTGCTCTCAATAATTTCCAACTTTTATCTCTATATCTCATCAATTATTAAATATCTACTTGTTGTATACATGGGATTTTTCGACATGTTAATCTCATGATTAGTAGTTTCGGAGACTTAAACCTTACCACCTAATGGCGAACGTTGTAAACGTAAAGTGATCACATTAAGCCAGTTTTCGAAATAACAGTAGAAGGCGGTCGTAAGCCCGTAGTGGTTTGTTCCATTTAAAAATCGAACATCAGTAATGAATTGTTAGAGTCATTCTTCTTTTTCTTTCAACGTGGCAATCCACTCTCGAGAGAGTGTTGTTAGAGTCATTAGTTGTTATATATTCGAATAACGGATACGTTGATAAGTAATACCGACCTCGGTAGCCTAGAGGCAAAGGCCCCAACTTCAGATCAAGAGGTCCCGAATTCAATTCCCGGTCGGGTCAGAAATTTTCAATGTGTTCTTTCACTTGAAATTTCTACTCGGGGCTGGAATTCTGTCTCAGATTGGACGGGACCGGTTGACTGTTAGAGAATGCTTCAAGCATTAAGTTCCGCCGGCTATACTGACACCTGTGTATAGAAGAGTGTTATTTATTTAATATTGAAGTAGGTAGTTTCTCTGACATATTATCTTGTATCCTTAATTTCGATTAAGTTTTCATACCAACCCAGTGACATATTTCATGTCAGAATGTTCTCTCCTTCATTGTCCATTATTCCTGTCTCTCACCCTTAGCCTACATCCTTTACCTCAAATAGGCTTACACATACCTACTATAATCTACGTTTTTCTATTATTTTTTTGTTGTTTTTTACTTCTCGGCAACGTTTTTCGGGCCTTGTTTTTTGTTGTTACTCTTCGTGAGACTCGCGTGTTTTCCAGTGTTTCCATCCCAATTTTTCACTTAAATAATTCCCTGAATTCTTTCGCAAGCAATGGAGATCGTCGAACTTTCAGGCAGAAGTTGCTTGGTCCAGTCCCTATCTAATAAAAGGAAATATTATGAGCAATTTTTTGGAACATACAAGAGACTTGAAACCTAATGTAAATATGACTCACTTATTTTCCACTTTTTATGCAAATTTAAAAGGGGACTTATAATTAATTCAATTGAGAACTTATAATTATATTTTTAAAGAAACATTTAGATTTCAGAGTCTCTGATGCAGAATTTTGAAATGAACCTGCAATGTTTTTTTTATGAAACATTTGCTCCTCTATCGAGTTAGTCCCCTTATTTTCTAACTTTGTTTCACTTCAACTAGAAATTTTAGATTTAAAAATCGAGATTCTGAGTTTAGTAATGTATTGAACCTTAGTCTTCTAGTTCACAAAACTGGTGTATTGATCGCTAAAATTCTCGAGTTTCATAAACCATCCATAATTTTTCGTAATAAGCTCATCGCTGTTTGCTCACTGAACTGTTTTATATGCGTGATTATGCAAACGCCAAAATATTCCATTTGATAAAAAATAATAACACACTTTTCCCTTTCCGTCACTTTAATATATTTTAAGACGAAAATGTGACCGGTGCTTGTGTCTCTAATTTCACAATCACTGCTATTTAAAAACAAAAGTAAAGAAAGCCGCCGGATAAAAAAGATCAAGACATCCTCCTAATTGGATGTAATCGCACGTTCTCTATTAGGGACAAATTTTGTCCCTAATAGAGAACGTGTAAGTATGAACATGTAAGTTACATTCAGTACAGTAAAGAACAAGCCTAATGTATTGTCCCTAAGTATGAGCATGTAAGTTACATTCAGTACAGTAAAGAATAAGCCTAATGTATTGTCCCTAAGTATGAGCATGTAAGTTACATTCAGTACAGTAAAGAATAAGCCTAATGTATTGTCCCTTAGTATGAACATGTAAGTTACATTCAGTACAGTAAAGAATAAGCCTAATGTATTGCCCCTTCTAGCTACTACTTTGTGAGATATTGAAAAAAATGTGTCAGAAAATGGAAAAAAGGAAATTTTAGGGACGATTCCTAACTCCAATTCCTATTTGACCGATCTGCTTCCCTAGTTTTCAGCATTAGCCCGGTTAGTAGCATATTTCTGCATCTGTTTTAATCTATCCTGCTTTGACCTGTCCGCTACTCTTCAACATTATATGAGAAGCAGCCAGTAAATATCCTAGCACAGGTCTTGTTGATTTTCTCTACGCTCTGGAATATCTTCCTTCGATCATGCCCCCAATAATTTCTTAAAAAAGACCTTACTGACGCAGAATCTGATCATTATTTCCATTGTTTGCATTTTCCAGTAAAATATTGAGTGCACAATTAACCGGTCACGATTCATGAAGAGAGTTCATGTCAAACTGATTTTGAAAATCATTGAAGATAAAGAGAAATGCAATCATGATTTCACTGATATAATATGCAGATTCACCAACACAGAATAGGCGAGTCACATGGGCTTGCAACAATGTATGCGGGCTTAACGGGGGCGCTTATGGCCAAGTCACACTTACCACTCTCCGACCAATCTCCAACTATCAATCCACTCTTGACTCTACAATAAGACGTGGACGATAAAATTTTTGACACCCTATCCAGAAATTCGTTTAGAAGTGAGAGACATTGAGTTCTTACTCACATTGGAGAGCAATCATTTAATGATTTGTATCGCCTTATTTTTGTAAATTAATTGTAAATTGCCTAATATTGTAAACTTTTTTTTTTCTATGAAATAAAGAATTTTTATTATTATTATTTGTCTTTAAAGTATATAGTTGTTGCAGGTGCGGTGTGAGTGAAAGGTAGCACGCCTATATCTGATCAAATAAAAGTGAATTCGCTAAAATATCACTCCCAAATAATGTGATTGTTATCTTATCTTTTCTTCCATCACTCGCCTAATCTTCCTGCGACTGGGTACACACTGTTATTGCTTGTATATTCGCCATATGGTTGCTGCATATCCTCAGTTCAGTCTACATACACCCCCCTACAAGGGATCACATTTGAATTTCTCCACCGTGTCTATGTATGCCATAAAAAGTGAACTTGCCTTGCTATTATATTATATCACACGCCATCCAGCTCCACATAGAAACTACATACCTACCTTCGTAAATGCACCATCAATATTTGTGCTAAAAGATAAGGATCTTTCTCGCCCGTTATCTTGAAGAGAAAAAATGCCTCATTGGTTCAATAAAATGAGACCCATAATCTGCACCGATAACATGATTCTGCAATGAGAATATCAAATTCACTTGTAGAACAGCTGTAAAACTGATAATTTGAATGTCAAAAGTCTTAAGGCATTAGAATTGTAAATTTATCGCTCAATGTTCAAATTCTATATTTTTATATATCAAAGTTTTCCAAAATCACTCGAGTCTGGGCGAAGGTCTATAATAAAATTAAAATATCAAAGTTCCAAGATTTCAAGCTTTTTGCGTAATATCGACCGGAGCTTGTTCATTGTGTTGATTTTCAGCGGCCGAGTTCGAATAATTGATGGTTAGTAGGACCTTATGCGGTGTTCAGACGAGGCGAATATCGCCAGGACACTAAAATATCGCCAGCCAGTTGAACCGTGTGAACAGATTGTCGATAAATCTGAAGCGATAAAAATGGTTGAAAGCGATATCGCCTCGTGGAACGATGCACGCATGCGCAGATTGGCGCGTCGTCCGTACGTTCTGTTTCTTGACAGTTGACAGCACTGCTCAAAATTTATTTCTCCTTAGAATCCAATTCCGCACCCAATATCTGCGTTTTTTTTATTTTTCCTCAATTAGGAGTCTCCTTATATCGTTTAAAACAATATTTTCAACTAATCAACTAACTGCACTTGAATGTGTTTATTTATCTTAAATGATTTTGATTTTGTTTGTATTGTTTTTCGTTTGTAATAAAGTTTATTATGTTTTTTTTTTAATCCCAAGTACTCCACGACTTTTACCTCGACGTCCGCCATTTTTAAAACTATCAGCGCACCTGACAGATTGAATGTATGTCGGTGGACTCGTGTGAACACATCTCACGATTAATGGGCGATCGAGCGATATTTTTTTTATGCAAGCGAAATCGTCTGGCCTTATATCGCCCCGTGTGAACACCGCATTACAGCGGTGTAGTCGTCCCTGAAAATAGTCTTCAATTGATGCCCCAATTCTGCATTTAGCTTTTATGTGTGTTTAACCTTGCATACATTTTGGTCCTTCGAGCCAGATAACTGTTTGACAGAGAGAATGTTACACCTTGCATACATTTTGGTCCTTCGAGCCGGATAACTGTTTGACACAGAGGATGTTGTACCTTGCATACATTTTCGTCCTTCGAGCCGGATAACTGTATGAAAGAGAGGATGTTGTACCTTGCATACATTTTGGTCTTTCGAGTCGGATAACTGTTTTGCAGAGAGGATGTTGGAGTCTGCGATTGGGGGAAATGGTAGAAATAAAATAACCCGGCAAAAGTCCTCCAAATTATTAAAATGCACGTTCTTTTTCCAGATTCTTGACAAATAAGATTGGTTTTAAAGCATCGAAATGAATTTATCGTTAAACTCATTGGAAAGAACAAAGTTATAATCTGAAGAGAAAGTTGTTAAAGCCATTCTGTCTCGACTAAGCCGGCTATGAATCCTTTGAAATTAGGAAGTAAGCGGGCGATCGATCTAATAATTGGCCAACTCTAACTTGCTCTCCTATAATTAGATCTGTCTATTTCAACCCCCATAGAAGTCGTCGTCTCTCCCCCGTCAGCACCCCCTTCCGGCGACTTTTAAACTACCAGCGAATGTTCAATTCATCCGTTTATTCATAACACTTACTTTAATAATATAAAATATATCGTACTGCAGTCTTAAGACTTCGTTTGAGAATTATGAATTTTTGCTCACGTTTAATCTTTATATATAAATTTCGTCTATCCATGTGTATGTTAATGAACCTTTCATAAACGACAGGACTAATTAAAAAAAAATGTTAGTTTTGTGTTCTACGCTAAAAAAAATGGACGCAATTGGTGTGAATTTGGAGCATAATATAAACCGTAACCACAAAAAACTGATATAATTGTCATTCCCTCTCATCAAAAAGTTTTAACATTATTTGTGGTTAACGCGTCGATCATATCAAATAGACTTTATAGTATGCACAAATTAACAAATATTTATGGATTGTTTCGTCGTTTTTCAGGACTAGATCTTACGTATAGAACCAACTATTTGATGCAATAATTAAAAAAGACTCCAATGATTTCGAAGAATTTGACCATGTAAATGACGAACGTTGTTAAAATCAATCACACTTTCAATACAGTAGTAAGACGGTAGTAGTTCAATTTGGAAAAAAATACGTCTTGAACCGAACACTAGGTAATTGTTTTTGATTTCATCAAAGTGTTTTATGTGTAGGGGTATCCGCTAGTTTAATATTACCTACATTTTTACATTTTTCTACTTTCTCAGCAATGCGACTTAAGACCTTTTATCATTCGAATACACGTCCATTTTTTTCTTGATTTCCAATTATTATTCTTTTCTATTCTTTTAAAGTAGGTACTGCTATTTTACTCGCAAATGGCAGTAAATGTCATCGCGCGACATCCGTCCCACACTCATCTACTATAGATTTCCCTTTATTCACAATCAATTGCTTCCAATTATCGCTTCATTTCTCCCCCAACTCATTCTCGTCTTCCTGCACCCTCACTCCTTGCTTGCTTGGCTGCTGCACTTGACAGATATTCGAGTATCAACCACTAAATTGTGTGGAGGGGTAGCTTGGCCGCAAGGAGGGAATATTTGATACATCTGGGTAATACGTAACATTATTTTGCTCACGAGGTCTATCAACTACTATTTTTTTTAAAGAAATTTGTTAAACGTAGATATCAATAATTTAAAGAAGCAATTGAAAAAGCGCCTTATAAACCTGAAGTTTTAAGAATGTTCAGTAACAAAGTTCCAAATATTCGTGAATTCTTGCACCGTTTTACAGGACTTGATCTTGTTTTAAGTTCCCATGTTTTATCTTTATCGTAGTAATCAAATTTCATTAGCATCTGCTAATTTGTAGATGGCGACTAGACATTAACTATAACATCCATAAACAACAATATAATATATGCGTCTCTGTCAATGCCCAATACATCGAAGTGTGCGTGAGTATCAAGTATCTAACATAACAGTATTGGGAATTCTCGAGAGACGATGAGTCTATCAGATCTTGGACAACAGAGCTGAGGGCTTACAACCACGTATGCCAAGTTAAAAGCGCTTTCTACTCCTAGGAAACATTCGCTGTTCTCTGTTGGCAATTGTTTGTAATGTTTTTTTTTATTGGTTTAATGTATTTTTTATGAAAAAAAAAAACAATATTAGCATTCGCCACTTCTTCTCTATATTATAAACTATAAATGTGCGAAATTTCATAATAAATTTCAATTTCCATAAAAAGTGTATACAATTTTGCTTCCCGTATTATATATATATATATATATATATACAGATTTATGGATTCCTGCTCCGTTTACCAGTACTAGATATCACATATATATGTAGATTTAATAAACGCGTCTCTCGCTGGTAGCCCCATATGGGGTGTGACGTCGGGGTACTCGATCATACAAATGTATTTTTAAAATTTGTCTGCATTAAACATGTCACCAGTACTCACCACATTTTTCATGGTGTTACCTCTGTGCTGAAAATTATGACCGCGATAATTGCTCATTTGTTCGTGCGTGCGTTTAAATAACAGTCATCTCTCCAAATAAAATAATATTATCATATTGTTTGCTTTTGTGTGTCTGATGGGATCTGTGGGGCTAGTACGAGTTTAATCGAAAGTTAATTGCACTCTAATAAAAGCTTATTAGCGTGCAAATAGTGATCGAAAATCAAACGATCGAATCATTCGATCATTTTTGTATGGAATTTTTTCGATGATCGTTTCGATATTCGATAATTGAAAGCTTATATTAGCGGTACTGCTCTAAACCTGTAGAATTTCCTGTGCAATGAAGATGAATTCCTGGTGTTCTTCCAGGTGTCTTTTGCCAGTGGGTATTCCAGTGAACTACAATACAAATGTAAAATTCTACCATTGTTTAGTTAATCCAGTTTATTCTGTGATACCATATACTGGAAAATAAACTTAATAGTAGGTAGCTTACAGTAAGATTCAGTGATTCAATTACCCATCCACTAGATCACTCCACTCCAATATTCGGCAGCTGCAACAGTATTGTCATTACTCATGATTAGGTCTTGCATATCACACCTATGCATGTTTTTATTGCATCTAGTGACACCTACTCGTAGTCTGTTGAGTGTCTTCCAAGTTGGGTAAGGCAGTTGGTGTCTCCGTCCTAAGCTTTCCGGCAGCTCTATCTATAGGATTTAATAAAATTTCTGTACGAGTATTATGGTCAGGCTACGATTTGATATTCCGTTTCTGAAAGGGGTAGCACTTTACTTCATCTTCCGGAGTGCTATATCATTGTTGCAACAACCTCCCATTACAAGTGAGACTTGAGGAATCACTGCATTCGTTCAAGAGATTAGTTAAAAAACACTCACTTGTTGTCCTCACATTTAATATGGGACATGTGCTGAGAATTCCGAATGACTGTTGGCCGTGGAGAGCACTGTCGTTCCTCCCATCAGGATCTCGAATATGAGAAAAACGTTCTCAAATCGTGTTTCGTTCATTCGAAACAGAGCTGAGGGATTTGGACATGGTCATTGCAGCTGCGCAACATCGAGTGCATTAGAGAGCTCTTGTTGCCTCCCTTTACACTTTATTGGCGTCTTAAAGGGAATATAAAATAGATAGATGTTAATTAAGAATAAACTTAAAGAAATTTAAACTGTAAATGGGCTCACGTGTGAACAACCCTCTAGTCCGAGTAATGACACATACGACACTACTAATAATCAAACCAATAAGTCGGGGGAGCAGCCCCCTCTAGCAGGCATCAAGAACGCACAACTTGGTAATTGCATTTTCTCCGAACTCACAATTCATTACACGCGATTTATCAAGTTAAACCACGGCCGACAGACTGTACATAGATTTTCTCCAATCAATACTTCCTGTTACCACTGCAAAAATATCTATGTATTGTGACAGAGTTTCTTAAGTTAGAGTTAAATTAACAGGACCCTCTCATAGGTGGCAATAAGATAAAGTTAGGAATAAAAAATGTCCTACCCCAGGCAATCAAAGGGTGCATTTAAACCAAACGAACATAGTGCTAGAGCTGCAAGTAGAGTAGTGTATATTTTCTTGATCGTTGATATGGTCACTAATCTGTCATCGCCATTTATTAGTTCTTGCTTGTTAATGTCTCCATGGTGTCCAATATCAACCATAAAAGAAAGTATGCTCTGTTTCTAGATTCGGCTCTATATTCGTTTGGTGTATATGCACTCTTAGATATACAGAGAATCTTCAGGGAATGTGGGTTTAGATATCCAAATTCCAAACAGCGGACTCGATAAATGAAAGATTAGTGCGAACACTTATAACTCGAGATCGGCTGGACAGATTCTTTCGATGTTTGATTTATTTTATTCTTCTCCGCTCTGGATAGGAGAATAACTAATAGAAAATCGAAAAATGGATAGAGAATAATATTATATTAAAGTTAGTATAGAAATTTCGATACAACAACGCCATCTGTGAAAAATTCAATGGAAACGCAATTTTTATTTTTATTGACGTTAAAAATATTGTCATGCAAATTTTTTTATGGATTTTTTTCAAGATTTTTCTAAAATTTTCATAAATTAAAAGGCGCAAATTTAATAAATCTAATTTTGAAATCAAATTGTCGTTTAGACACAGTCAGTTGTTTGATAGTTCATGCGATTGACAGAATTCGGATGGAAAATATGGTGGTTTAAAACAGATGCATCAGTCGGAATGACATTGATTAAAAGTCATTTTTATCATTCTTTTATATTCGAATTCACTTTTAATATAACCAATATAATTATCTAACGATCACAGGACAACGTCTGTGTGGAAAGTCTGTAACGTCTGTAGGAAGTGGTTGGTGACCCAGCGGTTACAACGCCGGCTTTCGTACTGCGGACGTCGTGGTTCGATCCCAGGTGCCGACCATCTTCCCCTTTCACGACACAAGCTTTAAGTAGCTTACTGTGAAAGAGTCAAGGAGTGTATTTGTGTTCACTTTGAATGAGCACAGATTCATTTTTATAAAAAAAAAAAAAAAAAGATGGTGATTAATTAGAAAATGGTATTCTTAAATCAAGTCGGTGTAAAAAATGAAAGTAATTTGTCACCGCAAGATGGCGATGACAATGCCGTTTAAACAAATGAATCGGATCGTGAAATCAGCTCCATCGATTTTAATATTATTCTTATTACTTTCCCATCCGCATTTCCTCTTTTCGTTTGTTAATATAATTAATCTTCAGACCTGCCTAATATTTGTATATACCTACATATGCTCGCACGCTCACGTCCTGATTTTACATGCGATAAAATAACATTAGACAAAATAACATCAGGCAAAATAACATCAGACAAAATAACATCAGGCAAAATAACATTAGATAAAATTACATGAAACAAAAATTGAACTGGTTGGAAGCCTGTCGTTTATGACGCCGACTTTCGTACTGTTACGTACTGTCGTACGATCCCAGATGCCGTCCATCTTTCTCTTTCACGACGCCATCTTTAAGTAGCTTACTGAGAAAGAGTCAAAGAGTATTTTTATAGCTGTGCTCACTTTGAGTGAAAAAACAACTTTCTATAAAAAAAGTTACCTACATTCGTCGTATGTAATACTAATTTATTTATTTTCATTTGTCTTTGATATTTTAAACATAGACAAAATATAACTTCTTTAAGAAAAAATGTTACATTAAACGTAGGCATACCTATCTTATGAGTTTCTTTGACCATCCATCCTTAATCACATCAGACAAAATAACACCCATCTCATATTCTAGATGAAAAGCCATTTTTATGACCTTTATCTTTTCAGAGGTTCAATTTTCTGCGCTTGTTTATTTACCCCGCGGTTTATCGGAATATAAAATAACTAGCAGCAAAACCTATCGGGCGACAGGCATAGAAAAGTCTGATTTCTGTGTTCTCTGGGACACGTTTTTGGAGCAATCCTAGGACAGAAAGACATGCCTGGCTACTAGAAAAAGATGGCATATCCAATCAATGATAACCAGCTAGAAACAAACTTATCATATATCATTATTATTATACATATACGGGGTAACATAACTTTAGTAGTGGATCAACCGAAGCAGAGGTAGAGGACCTCAATATTTATCATCTATATATTAATACGTGAAGCGAAAACTTGTGACCATTTTTAAAAAAATTCGCGGACGTGGAGAAGTATGAAATTTCGCACACTTATAGTTTATATAGAGAAGGAGTGGCGAATGCTAATATTTTTTTTAAATTATGCATAAAGTATAGTCAATAAAAATGCATAAATATGCATAAAGCATAATCAATAAAAAACCACTACGCACACTAATAATTGTAATGTTATGTATTTGATACACACACACTCTACGATGTACTTCACATTATCACAGACGCACATATTCTTTTGTTTTTCTGTAGATTAATATTGTTTGTCTTTAATAATAATAGAAAAAAATTGTACATAATCATCATTTCGAATTTGACGTATCTATGTATGTCATTGTTTTGGAAAAAAAATTGTGCAGTAGCGCTCGCTTTGTTTATGACAATGGAACCTAAATAATGTTCCAACTTGTAAGTTATGGTCAAATTTCAAGCACTGTTCGACCACTAGTTATTATGAATGTTCAAATAACATTGAAATGCGCTTGTTATTTTATCCTATGTTATTTTGTTCTGTGTTGAAATTGCACCCCAATATACCTACCCATACGCATTCACCGTTATATAAATCAATACCCTATCAATATGACTGTGGTTTTTTGATTTATGGTGTTTCCCCATACCCTGCCCTTTGGCTTAACGCAAAGTGACATTCGCGCATTTTCCAACAGGCATTATTGTATATTTTTGTTATGAAATAACACATACTATACCAAAATAGATAAAGGGTTATAACATTTGAAAAAACATGTAGATAGGTAGGAAGCTACTCAATATTTTTATTTTAAACTAGCTTTCCCGACAAACGCTGTCTTGTCTTGAATATAAATTACCTATTTATTCATTATAATATTCCAGTTATATTGTTTTTTTTCCATTTTTGTAAATTCGCAGCTTATGTGATTAGTTTGACATGGTTAGTTTTGGTTAATCTTATTTTTTTCTGTGTTTAGCGATTTTTGTTGTTGTTCGTAATAGGTATAGGTATTGTGTTGTTTAGTTACCAATGCTGTGGAAATGAGATCACTGCGTAAGATATGCGGAAAGAGACTGTTTGATAGTGTAAGGAATGATAATATTAAAAAGGAATGCGGAGTGGATGTTCGCGTAGTGACTAGAATGAAAGTGAATAAATTAAGGTGGTTTGGACATGTAGAGAGAATTAACGAAGAGAGAATGGCTAAAACGATATAAATCTAAAGGAATGGGTGCACGCAGACGAGGCCGATCTCGAATGACATGGTCCGACAATATCGGTGCCGTCTTAAGAGGAGAGCCAAGTCAGGAGCAAAAGGAATACATAGAAGAGCATGTATGCGGAATGTTATGCGTTTGGAGGAAGCGAAAGAGATTTGTTTGGATAGGAAAGAATGGTACTCTCTGCCTACCCCCTTCGGGAAACGGCGTGATGGGTAAAGAGAAAAACTTACCAAAGAGTTTATTTTGAAATGTATATTATATTATTTTAAAATGTAAATGCGACTGACGTTGCGTTGATAGCGAAATGAATAAATAATTTCTATCGATGCATCTGTAGATAGGCGTATTTACGAAAATTTATAAAAACTAATATTACTAAGGGGTGGAAAATGAGACAAATACCTAATGCGCGTTATTAAGATTAAACTTCATATTGAATACAACTAGCTTATCTAAAAGTACCAACCTATTTTTTAGTTATGGAACATGCTAATCTGCCTCAAAATATTTGATTAAAATACATTCTACTAACACATATTTTAGTAATTATTAGTAAAAACATAGGTTACATTCATTTTAATAAGTATAAGCGATTGGAATAAAAATGCGCTAGAAATGTTAACACGCGGAAACATACCTACAATGGTACCTAGGAATTACTACCTACTATTCACTTATTATAAGTGCTGCCGTCAGTCTCGTTCAGCAAATTATTGCATATTGTATGAAATAGATGAATCCTCAAGGACTCGACTCTCTCAATGTCAGATCAACTCAGATAGGGTAGGACGACTAGTAATGTTAAAACATAATGTCTTCAGCTGAGTGTGACTGTGAAATAATGTTATGTACTCAGCCTGTGACATTTGAATGTGACATATGACTTGTTCATACTTTAGACACGTGTGTATGTCTTTCCGAATAGTTCCCTACTACACTCAAACCTCTATTATTTAACTTCGTTTGGACGGTGTTTATAATAAAGCGCTGGAACGTCTGCCACAATTATTATCTACTAGCCAATGTATTGGAAGACAATCTCAACAGACAATGAGTCTATCAGATCTTGGACAACAGAGCTGAGGGCTTACAACCTCCAACCATCCAACTCTGTTGTCCAAGATTTGATAGACTCATTGTCTGTTGAGATTGTCTTCCAATTCATTGGTTTTGATTACCTATGTTACTAGGAAAAATCCAGTTTTCAATCCGTGAGGATATAAACAAAGATATTATCTACTAGCTTTCCCGACAGACGTTGTCCTGTGTTCCTAACTATGAATATTGAATTCGAAATTGTATGGTGATTAATTCATTATCATTTGATCAATGTGATTCCGAACGATGCGTCTGTTTTAAACCATGTATATTCCATCCGTATTCTGTCAATCGCACCAATTGACAATTTCTGTCAAAATTTCAAAATTGGAATAAAAATTATAAGGTAAAAAAAGTACTAATAACGGTTGTGTACGTAGAGTTTTCTTTAATTTTCTATTTTTCCATTCATTTTTCTCTATTTTTTTCTTCTAAAAGGACATTCTCCCGATAAAAGCAAAGAATTAGCGAAATCGGTGATGCGATTACATCGGGAGATAGCTCTCCATTTATATATATATATAAATTGTTATTTCGGGCACTGTCGCGTTGTGAGTTGTTCCCGATGTTATTTGGAACATTATTAAAGGTGTTGGTTTGTTGGATATCTACGTTATTATTCTCCCACTTAAGCTAATAGTAGCTTATATATACTATAAGACTAATAGTAGCTTCGTCCCGTCTCAGAAACAGTAATCGTGTTAACTTATTATGAATTTAAAAAATAAACCCATGTTTTATTGTTCGCATAGTCAGTAAGGAACCAGAACCTAGTAGCTGACCCGACAAAAGAAATGCCTGGCTCAACGCAACCCAGTGAAATATGTAGTGTAGAGTTAACCGAATAGGATGTAGTGTATGCTGCACCACATCAAACTTACATCAATGGGGATGGGTGAACTCACCAGCATGCGCATGTGGGATGATACAAACAATCGATCATCTGATTAACGAGAGCCCCATATACGCATTTGAAGAAGGACTGAAGGACTTGCACGCACTAACGGATGACGCGATATAGACGCGGCTTCGGTCTCTGCAGGTCAGATTGTGAATGACCATGAGAAGAAGAAGAATAAAGTTAACATAGTACGAGTATATTATGTATCTCCGTAGAAAATGGTTGGGTGGGATATTTAGGAGTGAACATTTTGGGTTTATTTGAAAAAAAAAAACAAATTCGCTCTATCTGTCAAAATTTTAAAAAAGATTATTAATAGGGACAACCTTATTATCAGCAAGCGGTATGAAATATACTTTAAGACCTATTCTCTACCAAAACTAACAAAAAATCATAAAAATCGGTTGACCTGTTAGTAGGAGAACGGTAACATTTTTTTATACATTTATTAGAAGAAATGGTTGGTAGACTAGACTAGCGGTTACGTCACCGGCTTTCGCACTGTATCGTGCGGAGGTCGTGGGTTCGATCTCATGTGCCGAACGTCTTCCTCTTTCACGACACTAGCTTTAAGTAGCTTACTGTGAATAGTCAAAGAGTGTATTTTTGTTCACTTTGAGTGAACAAAGATACATTAAAAATGTATAAAAAGCTAAAACAGCGTAATGTTTGAACGCTGTAATCTCTTCTATCGGATTCTATAAAACTTTTGCATTCGAAATTCTATTTCTCAGAGAAGGCCTTAGGCTATTTAAAGTTACGTTACAACTATTACAGCTTTGCAGAAATAATAATAATGAAGATTTTAGACTTAAGATTTCCTTGTAGATTTTAGACTTAAGCTCCAGTATAGCTCATCTGAGATATTCAAGAATCAGGCTAGTCTGGATCCTGGATGAGGACAGAAAATATTAGTTGTAGAAGAAATAATGGAAATTTATTAAAATTTCAAATAAGTCCTAATTGTTAGAAAAAATCACTTTTACAGACACTTATGACATGACTTACTTCGCTATTCCAATTTCAAATATTCAAATTTTATTCGTTTAACGTTAGACTCTGTGATAATTTATATTATATTTAGAAGAACAGTGATGATTGTGGTACGACTGTACCGCTATTATTAGCCGTACTGTGTCAGTAGTACCAACTGCTTGGTATAAATAGTACACACACTTTGTGTACATTTCAGAAACTAACATATAATATATATCTACGTATCAATTCAGAAGATGTATTGTTTGGAAATTTTGATAAACTTGAGAACAGTTCAATTATGAGGCAAATTAGAAACGGATAAGGCAAAACTAGAATAATGTAATTTAATTGTTATTTCTGGTTCATACCATGGTTCATGTTTTTCTAATCTATATAATAATTGGTAAGTTCGTCAGACGAGATCGCAATATCCAAATTCAAGCATCTCAAAAGATCCCTACCGCAGACTCAATTTTTACAGCGCTTAATTAAAAATATTCTGCCTTTTACAATTAATTTTTTGTTTAAACTCACCCCTTCGAGCTTAACCCTCCACCGGTTAATACTTTTAAAAGTTTTCCAAAACAATTTATGTTCAAGTTTTGACCAATTTAAGTTAAGATGGTTTCATTACGACATTGTTCTTGTAATTAACTTTAAACTTCGTCTACGTATTTCATTTACTTTAAACACTTTTCATTAAAGTTTGTTTATTTAGAATTTTTGAACAGATATTAAGTAGGTATCATTTTTAGCTTTACAGTTTTAAAATTCAGAAACATATGGCTGATTATCCCGTTCTTGCTAGAAATTCTCAGTTAATGATAGTGGAAGAACCCAAGTCTGTTTCTTAATTATTCTTTACATTTACTTTAAAAGTGTGTGCTGCATTGTTAAAGTAAAGCAAATATTTTTTTAATGAACTTATTCGATCTATCAATCTATGGGTGCATTCAAACCAAACGAACATACATAGAGAACATGATCGTTGTTATGAACACTTCCATGTCATCGCCCATTAATTTTGCGTGTTATTATTTTCATGTTGTCCAATAAATACATACATACATACATCCTCAGCGTCACAACCCTTGGTGGGTCTTAGCTGCCTCCAAGAAATGTCTCCAAACCTCCCTGTCGCCGGCTGCCATCTTCCAATTCCTTTGCCCCAGAGCCCTGCAGTCTGCAACAACATCATCCAACCATCGCAGCTTTGGCCTTCCAACGCTTCTTCTTACAACTGGATCATTAAATAGTACTCTTTTTGGGAGCTCCTGGTCATCCATACGGAACAAAATGTCCTAGCCAGCGTAGTATGTTAATCTTAATAAACTTGTCTACGCTGACATCCTGGTATAGACAATTGAGCTCGGCGTTGTATCATTTTCGCCATACTTCACCATCTTTAATAGGTCATGTTTTCCAATATCAACTATAAAAGAAACAGGTATGCTCCGTTTATTTTTTTTTACCCATCACGCCGTGTCCCGTAAGGGGTAGGCAGGGAGAACGGACCTCCAATCTTTTCTACCCAAGCATACTTCTTTCGCTTCTTCCACCGACTTAACATTTCTCATACTTAAGCATTTTGCTTTTTAAGGAGGGCAAACATTGTATTTGGTTTTGATATTGTATAATATTGTAATATTTCTATGAAGAGAATAAAAATATTAAAAAATACAACCTCTCTTCTCTGATTTCTGACCTGGCCTTCCTTGAGCAAGAAATCGATGTGTTCGATCCACGTTATTCTCGGTCGGCCACGCTTTCTTACATCTTTCCTTTCAGCCTTATCAATAATTATTTTGTCATTCTGTTTGCATTCATTCTTTCCACATACACCAACCACTTCAACTTATTAACTTTCATCTTTGTCACAATACTAACTTCCACACCACATTCCTTCCTTATATTCTCATTCCTTTCCATATTCCATAGAGTCTTTCCACATATGTGTTCAAGAATGTTTCAATCAAACTGTTTTTGTGTAGGACTGCTCGTGTAGATGTTTCTCTTATCAGAACCAGACGGAAAAATGACCGCATTAAAATGTCTGAACGATGGAGAGCTTTTTTATATAGCAGATTGGACGTGATCCAAATAGCTTATAGTGATCTTTATATATACAGATTAATTTAGAATTAGAATTTGCTATTCTTATTTTATTGCTATTTTAAAGCCAATTTAAGTTTGTGATGTATAACATATCTTTGTATATTGAACTGCAATAACGATTTGTTACTGTTACTCGTTTATTAAAGTAATTTTCTTCTTACTAATAGAGGCTTCTGGACATCTTGCAGGCATTTGGATTGGATTGCAGCAATCTAATATTCTGTCAAGTCCTCCGCAGCCCTCTTTAGCTGTATTTAGGATATGCAGCCCATCTCCTCATACTGGTCTTCTCAATCTTTCCCTATTCTACAATACCTGCTGCTTTCATTTAGAACCTGTGTTTTTCAGAGTAGGTACTACGTAACTTTGTTCCGCTTCTTTGAGTAACCCCGTTAGCACACCTCCGCTGCGGATTAGCCGACGCGACGACGGTCACATCTGTCAGTTTCTGCGCGCCATGTTGAGAGTGAGATAGCATGCTCAAACTCGTACTGTTTTCTATACATTCATCTCTCTCTTGCGGTGTTTCGCCATAGATTACTTCAAAATTGTATTTACACCTCCGCCTGATATTTCGCGGATCCGTGTGTTTCGCATTCCGTCCGCTTTTGAAGTTGTCAAAATCGACAGAATTTTGGAGCGAAATTGAAGCGAACGTCATGTTTTCCACAGAAATCACAGATGGAAAACGTTAATTGCGTTTTGTTGTGGGATGGTTTGCAGAAGTTGGATGTGCATATTTTCTAAATTGTAAGTAAAAACGTTGTTAATGTTGTAATATTTAAAAATATATATGAAATGTGAAATAATATTGTGGTTTTAATTAATTTATATTTCCCAATAAAACATAACCATACACAGAGAAATTTCGTCATGGTGAAGGCTCGTACAGTAAATGGTTTTATAAAAACCGCAGAATACAAGAAAAAATCATAAACTTTTATGAAAAAAAACCATTATCATTGAAATAATCAATTTACCTTATCTGCTTATTTCCATTCCCAAGAATGGAATTTCCTAAATTCTCGTATCAGGGACTTATTCAAGTAATTCATAGATAGAAACAAGTTTACTTGTTTTACGTTTTTTCCAGTAAGAATAGAAATAATGTAAATGCTGTATGTCATTGATTAAACCAATGCAACTTGAATAAAACAATGATTCTATTTATAATAATTTAAAATATCCTGTACGGGAATTTTTTTTTCTATTACGGAGATGTTTTATATAAAAACGCAACATCATTGGTATTTTCAAAGACGGAGCATGGAGTTTTTCCTGGACATCCGTACAATTTCAAAAACCTATGCAAGTCAAATATATTTCTGTTGTAAAATCCATTATTTCTTTGGTTTTGAGTAAAACCAGTAGAAAAAATAGGATAATAGGTAAGAGCTGGTAGGTAATGGAAAATGGCTAGTAAACTTGAAAAATCCAATGACAATAATTAATTTCAACAGAAACAATTTCGAGAATTTCGCAAGGACAACGTGAAAAAATCCAGGCCCTTGACTTTCTCCCGTACGGCACCTGTTAAAACCAAGTTCGTACGGGGTTTTCGCAAGTACGTACGTAATGGAGTAGGTAGGGATATTTTTTTACCAGACGCAATCGACCTACCTCTTATATCTACCATTAGTTTATACTAAAGTCATTTTACAAATTATGGACCTAGTTATATTTCTCTATACAATGTGTTATCTGGATAATTATCGATCAAACGAATTGTACGAACAAAAGACAAACATTTTACGTTGAATGCTTCACTCTGAGTCAAAAAAAAAACAGTTCTTACGAAAAAAACTCAAGAAATACGAGCTTTTCCCCCTTACTTTTCTCTCAGTGTAGAATACTTACTATGTGCATTTTTTTCTTTCGCTACTCGTTTACCCGCTAGTGTACTAACACTACCTGCGATTTCGCTTTCTGCAGTTCCGTGTGCCGCGATTCGCGGCGGAGGTGTGCTAACAGCCTAAAAGTGATGTTTTAATTATTATGGTCATGCCAGTTTCTGCAAAGTACACGAATTTTAAACATTTTTCTTTGCAAATTTTAGTTTCTGAACTGATCATAAAGCAGGTTTTACTCTTCAATTGCCAACATGAACAAACACAAATCAGAACCCAATGAGAATCAAACCTGACAACCGAATCCCGGAAAAATTGTTAGGAACAATGCTTTTTGAAGAAAATGCCTTTTCATGTTCGCAGTGAAGCGTTGTTGTAAACCCGCAACTTTTACTTCTGATTTTCCGTCCGATCTTTACCCTGGAGATTCATAAGATTCTTCCAGACTCCAAACATATGGATAAATAATGTCCATTTTTGATTAAATAAGAACTGATCTTGTATTATCTGGAAAATCTTACTGATTCCAAGCAAAGTTGGTTTGAAGATCGAGACTGAAAAAACTATTCACGTGCAAGATCCATTTTATTGACATAAAACTCCTACAAAAATCAAAAGAACTAGGCGATCTATCACTTCTGTACTCAATAAGAGAAGATAAATAGTGTTAATTCCCTATTAAATTTTAATGCCGATAGAATTTATGACATTTGTAAAATTAAATTCGTTTAAGTTTTGCAGAAACAAGGTGCAAATTGCCTAGTACCCAACAGCCAAAACATTCCGAAAAACCCCATAAAAAGTTGCTGTAATCGTCCAACATGAAGTAAGTAATCATTTTGGAAGAGCTTCAAAGAGAGCGTGGGATCGTAGCGATGCCGTTCTAAATATTTCTAGAGTAAACAAAAAGATTTAATAACACAAAGATGCCCGTTTGTTACGCATTTGGCAAGGGTATTCGCAAATATAATTAATATTATATCTGGCCTAATTCCTTCACGTAAAAAACTTCGTGCGAATTTATGACAGTTGAGCTGATATGAATCTCTGACGCGACCATAAAATCAGATTCTGTTTTTAGTTTGTGTCCCGCTTTTTCTCTACATCTTGGGATGATATGGGTTGATAGTTTTTTGTCTCCCAAACTCTTGATTTTCGTAATGAAAGGCGTTACAGATATTATTCATTATTTCATACCATCATGGAATTAATCTATGTAGTGTTTACATGCACATTGCACATATTACAAAATATGTCAAGGCACTGAGTAGGGACGAGGAAACAATCTAATTAAAAAAAAAATGGAGTTGCCTTGTTTTCGAACGAACATGAGGCACCCGGGTCTGTTTATTACCATCGAGGAGAAGACAAAGACCACCTCAGAGATAAACTATACAGACCAGGTGATCAGGGACATGCGCTGAAGTACCTACCAAGAACTGAAGAGACTGGCGAGAGACAGGGAGGAGTGGAAGAACAGAGTTAGAAAAATTGGCAAAATACAGTGTGGAAAACCATCTACAGTTCTGGACCATGTGCAAACCTACGTAGCATTCATGCTTGCACTATTAAAAAAAACATCATTAAGATTCGTCGCTGTACCCTAAAAGTTTGCGGACTTCTAACCCAAATTCAATGACCTGTTTATAAATTGGTTTCCCCATCTTGATCGGTACATCCTAAGCCGGTATGCACAAAAAGCATATTTCGTATCGATAGCCGCTCATGCAGACGTTTTGGGTCTGTCGTCCCCCAAGGTACTGTTTTGGGTCGACAATTATTTTCCTCAAAACGAATACAGTATAATTTATATCAACAGTTACTCGGTCAATGCATACAAACTTAAAACATACACATTTTAAATAATCGCACTAGAATGTGCCTATTATTTTAAAATTATTATTAGCGTTATTTTATACTTGTAGTGATACCCTTTTTCAAACAGCAATTGAAATTGAGACCCCTAACATATCAAAAATATCGGTTAATGATTCAATTTCTTGAAAATTCAGATCTCAAGTACCAACCCTAAATTCTTCCCCTTCCTTTATTGCTGGAACTTCAACTGGTTAGTTAATGTAATGGCACCTAAGTCATGTTCTTGATATCTGATAGTTTAGATTTTCCACAATCTTTTCGGAGGTCTACCGGAGTTCAACTTATGAGGCAATTTTTTATGATCCATTTTGCCAACACTATCACTCCATAATTGTTTTCTGTATCAGCTACACCTTTAAACATATCTGCCTTACAGGCTTTCGAATCTTCTTATTAGATATTCTATTTTCAAGATTCCTGAAATTAGTTTTGATAAATTCGACTGTAGTCAAAATCATAAGGTCCAAGTGGCCGATTTTATGCGTAATAAATACATAAAGGATGCTTGTATTAAAGTGTCGTTAAATTTTTGGAAGTCATATTTCATATTGGTACCGTTAGTATTATTATTAACGGAAAGGTTCTGTGTGGCCGATATATTATAATATCTGCGGTCGTGGATAGTCTTGGCCACTTATATTATTATCATCCAAAGATTAATGGTAGCCAAACCTCCACCTCCAAGAGCGGGGCCCATCGTTTAGGGGTTCCTATGCAAATTTCCGCCGGCTATTTATGACTTACGAACCATTTACAAGTGTTATATATTTTATTTTATGTGTGGTCTGTTATTAATAACTGCGAGGGGTGCGAATCGGACACGGGCCAGTATTGCTTGTTGGGCCTTTCTCCATTTGCTGCATTTGCGTCCACATTATCAACGCCAATAATTATTGTTCGTATATTAACATTAATTTTTCCATATGTTTTACTATTAATGGCTTGATTCTTTATTTTGTAGAGCCTTTTCTCGAGTTAATCTTCAATTTTTGACATGTTTTTTCCGTACTCAATTTTATCTTGAATTAGTTTAAGGACCTTTCCTCTCCGTAAAACTGAGAGAGATACTTTTTCGGATCCGTCTAAAAAGAATTTCTCTTTAGAGCTAGTTCTTGGGTAAATCTTTTAAGATGGAGTCAGTCTGCTTCAGTCTTATTTTACGTGAATTTTCAAATTTAGCTTTATGTCGTAATGTGACGGTCATCGTAAGTGAAGAAAAAAACGGATCCTTTTTATCGCATTTTTTTATTAACCTTCCACTCATCTATCGCACTTTTATTTTACTTACATGATTGAAAAAGTGCAAGAGGGCTCTTTTTCGTTTTACATGTGTTAGTATCCTCTGGTGACATTCTTTCGCACTATTCATACATTCATACATTCATACAGACTGAGTTTATGTGCTTTCAACACAAAAATGTCCTCCTACAGGCTCAATTGGAATCTAAGGGATGAACCAATTCTCACACATCGTATTTTCTAATTTGCGTTTAAAGAATGGAATAAAATCTGCCACGATTTCAGAAACATTGAGGCATGCAGTATTTCCTTATCTCTTTCCAATCCATGTGTTTAGAGCTGTTGAAAATGCGTATTAGAACAGCCGATATATCTGCTTTTTACGGTCACATTGATGATGTCCATTCAAAATCTAAGCATGTCAATGCGAAACGGCGAATCTAAATATCCGCATTTCCATCCGAGTCCACAAGTAGGTAAGTGAATATAACTCGGGCACAATGAGGCAAATATTTGGATAATGTTATGGGGTTTGTTTGGTGTAATTACCGTTATTGGTTTTAAGGCAATTTACCGTATTATATATAATTCACTGTTTACATAATGTATTTATTAATTCCACTTCAACATACGAACGGGGGATCGAATTCCATACAGGAAACAATTTTAACCGCACGATTTTCAAAAAGTAAAAGTATTCTTCAACACTCCTAAAAGGAAATTTTCGTTACAAAATTTGAACTATGTACTTATAAAGTTTTGGGGACGTTGTTTTTGTATCGAGTAGCAGTGATTGCAGATTCTAACACCTTCCCTTATCACAATACAAGTTTATCGTTATGAAAAAGCAAATCGATTTGTAACCAACTCGGGAAGTTGAAAGGTTCCACCCGATCAAACACTTCCTCTTTTGCTAGGCCTGTTGGCCTGCTGTGTTGTTAGCCTCTTGTGACTTGGACTTCCAACTATCCTTCTATCTTTTGGGTGGTCGTCCTGGAAGCCTGCAAGCCTGTGGAATGTCATATCTAGCTGCCATTATAGATCTTGAGTCCGCCATCCTGGACACATGCTCATTCCAGAACTTTCTTCTCTGTCGTCCCATCCCATCTGACAATATCTTTAACTTCGCATACCTTTCGGATTTCCGTATTCCGTACTCTGTCTCAAAGGATTGTGCCAGCGACATTTCCGAGTACGGTCAAACACGTGGTGAAATATAATTCTTCGGTTAGTTCGATTGAGGAATTTTATACCTAATGCTTACAACACTAGTTGTAATAATTGCACGTTATAACAGAGGTACAAGGAAAACGTGATACTGTATTATACTGAACACCTTACGTTGGAAACTAAATAATATGAGGTTTTCTGCTGATACGTGCTCTCCTCCAAGAGGTTATGAAGACATAACACTATGTCTGAGCACTAAGTGCCCTTTCAAAGCCAATTATTTATCCATAGGTTCAAACCGCAGACGATTTATATTAATTATTATCGGGGCCTGCAACTTAAGGCTAATGTGTTGCTATTTACATTATGCATTTTACAGTGTTGTATTTATTTTCAAATGCTACAATGTAATATTTTTAAGATTATAATATATTTGTGTAAAACTGGTGTAAAAATATATCAACAACTATTATTTGACTGATGACTGACTAATACTGTTCGATTTTTTTAAATGGTATGAACAAACCACTACGGGCTTAAGACCGTCTTCTACTGTTATTTCGAAGGCTGGCTTAGTGTAATCACTTTACGTTAACAATGTTCGCCATTACGTGGTAATGTTCAAATTCCCGAATATTTCGGGATAATCTACTATATAAATTAAAGTCGGGTTAGTGCGAACACTTATAACTCGAGATTGGCTCAACAGATTCTTCTGATGTTTGATTTATTGGAGTCTTCTCCGCTCCGGATAACAGAATAACTAATAAAAAGTTAAAAAATGGATAACAAATGATGTAAAAATACAATAATTAAGTTTGTATGGAAAGGTTACTGAGACGCGCCCACGACATCGCGGGTAGTTCCCTCTCATTCTCGCATACGCTCTTACAGTAGCCCATCCCACTTACTCCACCGCACCGTTTCGATAGTTTTAGAAAATTTTCATACAAAGTCAACAATATTATCTGGCACATTAGTGTTGGTAATAGGCGAGGTAGGGTGTGTGCGCGAGCGCATTTTTCTCAAGTTGTTTCAGAAATAGTTTAATGTTATTATTTTATTAGCTTATCTCAATCGAATTAATTTTGTATTGTTTTACGGGGGCGCAGTGCACATCATGTACACATTAACGGGCCACTTCGGGCTAGAACCACAGGACAACGTCTGTCGGGAAAGCTAGTATAAAATATATAGTTTATAATACTTATATAAGTATGGTTTATAATTTATAAGTATAGTTTATGAAATTTCACATACTTAAGTGTGTGAAATTTCATACTCCTCCGTTCGCGCAATTTTCTTAAAAATGGTCACAAAGATTTTCCTATATAAATATCAACACCTAGTATCTCCAATATTTTATCGGTCGTGTAGTTTTTATCTTATGTGGCTACTGAATATTAATAAATATGATAACAGTTGAAATTCTTCGTCTATCTCTCGTAAATAATTTCTTATTTATTTACATAACATAAATATATTATCTTTCGTTCCAATTAATTAGTAATATTTCTGTCCTTCATATGAATATTATTTTTAAATGTTTACGTAGGTACTGTGATAGTGATCTCGATATTCTCGATCTTATGACATTATGCTTATGCATTTGTATCTAGGGGTCAGCCGTCACTATGTGACCCAATTGTAATTTTGATTCGACCCGTGAGTGATGTCTATGGCTATTGGTAATTACCTAATTTTCTTGTCTACAAAATGTTTGGTGAGATTTTGTTGTGAGACCAGCTATCCCTACAGACGTTGTCCTGTGGTCTTACTATGAATATTGAATAGGAATGATAAAAATGGCTTTTAACGAATGTCATTCTGACCGATGCATCTTTTTTATACCACACATTTTCCATCCGAATTCTGTCAATCGCAACAATTATTAAACAATTGACAGTTTGTTCTAAACGTTAATTTTATTTCATAACTAGCTTATACCCGTCATGCTTTACGTTTTTTATTCCGATTGTCAGGCTTGATCGGTAGGTAATTAAACAGGTTCTAGTCTAGCTTCCCATTGCTTAACAGACCTCTATAACTGATATAAGCACAGAAAAAGAAGAATGACACTTTTACAATTTTTGTTTTACCGACCTCATAATATTATACGAACCTACCGACATAATTTGCAAGTTTTACTCTCTCTATGGTTTGATTCTTAGCTACATTCCCTACACCCTCTCTAATGTGTGATAATTAATTAGGCATTCCACCCATAGAGGGTGATTTGTGCTATGTGTGATGAAGGCAGCTGTCAAACTTCAAAATGGAGGAATTATTTTGCAATTTTTTTTCATTAAATCTTTATTTATTGAGAATAATAAGATTTGAATAACATTTATATGTATAACAAATCAATCTACAATTATTTTATTACATTTTCATACCGTAATACCAAGATTCCATTCAACGTTTAGATGAGTAATTTTGTTTCCAAAAGATGGGTTACTGTCTTTTTGAGAAATTTGTATGAAGATCCTAAAAAATAGAGTTTTTTTTACATAGCTCTAAATATATTAAAGTTAATGCAGCAAATTGTATTTAAGAACCTTCTCCAGCATTTTGTACTGCTCTGGGCATAATAATATCTGACCTTAACGTCTGTTTTCTACGATTGATGCGCCTTCAAAAATATAAACGGACTAAAATATTATGTAGATAATAAGATTTGAATAACATTTATATGTATAACAAATCAATCTACAATTATTTTATTACATTTTCATACCGTAATACCAAGATTCCATTCAACGTTTAGATGAGTAATTTTGTTTCCAAAAGATGGGTTACTGTCTTTTTGAGAAATTTGTATGAAGATCCTAAAAAATAGAGTTTTTTTTACATAGCTCTAAATATATTAAAGTTAATGCAGCAAATTGTATTTAAGAACCTTCTCCAGCATTTTGTACTGCTCTGGGCATAATAATATCTGACCTTAACGTCTGTTTTCTACGATTGATGCGCCTTCAAAAATATAAACGGACTAAAATATTATGTAGATAAAGCCGTAGAAAAATTCAATGTTTACATTTATAGTTTGACAACAAAATATGACATAATATCCATACTAATCCATAGATTTTTGATGACATTAAAAAACTCACAGAAAACGCTAAAAAATATCTGGATAAGTGTTAAATATTATAATCGTAATTTATTAAAGAATCTATCAATTAAGATAAGTATCAATAAAAATTTTATTATTCACACATCCTAAACCTGAAAATTAAAAAAGCATTCAATAAAAATAATCATTATTTAATTTTCATTCACATAAAAATACCGCGAATAATATTTTATGGTACCTGGCAGGACCACAGAATTCTATACAAATAAAAATCTATGGGCAGGACCTCTGGCTGTCATCAATATTTTGACATAACAACAAAACATTTATTCGATTTTTGAAATTAGAATATTTTTTTATTTTATTTAACTGCTGTGTGCTGTTATATTTCTAAATAGGTAGGTACCTGATAATATTTAATTATTTATATTACCCTATATACCTACCTAAGTAATATTTACTAAGTTATGTAGAATATGTAATGATTTTGGTCTTTATGTAAATTCTCTCTTCTATCTGACATTACTATGATTGCATAGTTTTTATTTGATTTGATTCTGATGTTAATTATTTATTTTGTATTTTATAGGCACGGGGTTCCAGACTAAAACATTCTGTACAGTGCACAACCTAATATTAATGAGTATTCGTACAACATTCAAATCTAGATGTTTTATTATGAAGCTCTTAAAAATGTAAGTATGTAACCTCTTTTAATAAGTTATATCTTTAGATTCTAAATTATGTAATAAAGTGAAATACTTATTTTATGAAATTATATACAACATAATCGGTTGACTATTTTATTCTTTCATTTCATTGAATTCAATGTTATTTTATTAATTTGTATGCATAAAAAATTCATGAAATGATGTTATCTGTTAGGTACCTATATCTTTTGTATTTGTTCTAGGATGAATGATTTGTCACAAACCTTGGATAGTTTTAAGAAAAGCTCTCACAGATTGCTTTCTTCAAGAATACTTCTTTTGACACGATGAAACTCTATGCATATTGTTTTTTAAACAAATTTTCACGGCAGCAATACCATCAGTCTTTTATTTAAATGAACCTTGTATATTATTGTTTTTGCATAAAATATATGATAAATAAGCTAACATAGTTTTGAGTTTATTTACTATTATATTTCTAAATTATTTTGTGGATAAAACAAACGTTTTATTAAACTGATTAAAATCCTGAAACCATTTAAAGATTCTCAATTATTGTCAATTTTATTTCTTTCTCTCAACAATTCTGTCAAGTTCACTGTACCTAATGATCTAATTTTAGGCAACTGTTTTACCGGCCAGTTTGTCTATGGAATGTTCATACAAATTTAAATGTTTATTATTTTACTTGCAAATCTTTTTCGACGATGACGATTTTAAGATTTAAACTTTATTTATATTTCAGAAATATAAAATGATTCAACAATTATTGCTAAATTATTTTATACTTATCTACATTTGAATATGATTTTTTCAGGTAGCTACATAATTATTACTCATCTAATGGCTACGACGGTTTTACACAAACTGCGGCCATAAATTTTTTTAAATGTGTCAAATTACAAAATGGAGGAATTATATTTCCAAAATTTTTCATTAAATCTTTATTTATTGAGAATAATAAGATTTGATTAACATTTATATGTATAACGAATCAATCTCCAATTATTTTATTACATTTTCATACCGTAATACCAAGATTCCATTCAACGTTTACATGAGTAATTTTGTTTCCAAAAGATGGCTTTCTGTCTTTTTTGAAAATTTGTATGAAGATCCTAAAAAAATAAAGTTTTTTAAATAGCGCTTAATATATTAAAGTTAACGTTGCCAATTGTATCTTAGAACGTTCTCGAGCAAATTTCACCGCTCTGCGCAGATTCATATCTGACGTAGCATTTGTATTTTGAGCGTGATGCTCCGACATAACGGAAAGTATTGTCAAAGGCAAATAAAAAAACATTTCTGAATTATTATGTAGATTAGATTTATTCACTTTAAGCGTTTTAATTTATAAAAAATCCTCTTCAATGTTAACAAATAGAAAAAGCTTGAAAAAAAACTCCATCAAGAATCTGCGTGCCAAATACATGACAGCAGTCGCAGTCTTTAAATTTGGTTGCCCTCTTGTTCTCAATAATTTCCAACTTTTATCTCTGTATTTCATTAATTATTATCTACTTGTTGTATACCTACATGAGTTTTTTCGACATTCTCAATTCTCATTTCGACAATTCTCGACAACGAGGAGTTTCGTAGACTTAAAAATTACCACCTAATGGCGAACATTGTTAACGTAAAGTGATCACACCAAGCCAGCCTTCGAAATTACAGTAGAAGACGGTTGTAAGCCCGTAGTGGTTTGTTCCATTTAAAATCGAACATCAGTAATGAATCGTTAGTCATTAGTTGTTAGTCATCAACGGAGCTTATCAGGTATGGCGGCCGAGTGACGCTTCAGTGGTGCTTGGAGCTTTTCAACTTGTGCTGGACGGAAGGCCGTACACCAGGTGACTGGAGGAAAGCCATTATCTGCCCTCTGTACAAGGGGAAGGGCTCCCGGTTGGACTGTGGCAACTATCGTGCAATCAGCTTGTTGAGCAACGTGGGTAAATTGTACAGTAGAATATTAGTAGAAAGGGTTAGAAAAATAACTGAAACTAAAGTTTGGGATGCACAAGGGGCTTTTATGAATGGGAGGGGATGTGCCGATCAGATCTTCGCACTGCGGATGATTACGGAGAAGCTTTTGAGTAAACATCAGAAGCTTTTCTGTGCATTCGTAGATTTGGAAAAGGCATATGATAGGGTAGATAGGGGTAAATTATGGGAGGTTCTATCAATCTATGGAGTGAACAACCGGTTGATTCGTGGCATTGCTTCGCTATATTCGAATAGTACTGCGTGTGTGAAGGTGAATAGTCACGTTTCACCGGAGTTCTGTCTTACGAAGGGTGTGAAGCAAGGGTGCGTCATGTCACCATGGTTGTTCAATTTGTTTTTTGATTTTTGCGTCAGTGGGTTAAAAGATATAAATATAGGGGTTGAATTGAATGGAATAAAAGTATGTGCGCTTATGTATGCCGATGATTTAGTACTTATGGCTGAGTGTGAAAATGATTTGCAAGAACTTGTGTCAAGTGTGTTTGAAAATTGTGCAAAAAACGGTCTAAAAATGAATGTCAGCAAAACAAAGGTTTTGGTATTTGAAAGGGATGAAGCAAGAACGAATTGCAAAATAACGGTAGAAAATGAATATCTTGAGCAAGTGAATGAGTATGTGTATTTAGGAAGCATGTTTAGTCGGGATGGAAAGTGTGAAAAAGAAATCGAGCGTAGGAAAGTTGCTGGTTGCAGGGTGGGCGGTGCACTAAGACCTATAATGAGAAACAACAACGTCTCACTACAAGCAAAGAAACTAGTGCATAACGCAATCCTGTTACCATCGATGATGTATGGTTGTGAAACGTGGACATGGACGAAAAAAGAAGAATGTAGTATAAATGCAGTAGAGATGAAATCTCTACGAAGAATATGTGGAAAAACTTTATGGGATATGGAAAGGAATGAAAATATTAGGAAGGAATGTGGTATGGAAGTAAGTGTTGTGACAAAGATGAAAGTTAATAAGTTGAGATGGTTTGGACATGTGGAAAGAATGGATGCAGACAGAATGACAAAGAGAATTCATAAGGCTGAAAGGAAAGGTGTAAGAAAGCGTGGCCGACCGAGAATGACGTGGATCGAACACATCGATTCCGTCCTCAAGGAAGGCCATGTAAGAAGTAAGAGAAATAGGAGAGGGTGTATGAGAAATATTATGTCGGTGGATGAAGCGAAAGAAGTGTGCTTGGATAGAAAAGAGTGGAGGTCCGTTCTCTCTGCCTACCCCTTACGGGACACGGCGTGATGGGTAAAAAAAAAAAAAAAAAAAATTAGTTGTTACATAAGTATAGTATTCGTTAATATTTTTAATGTTAATGATTGTGAGCACCTTTATTTCTTCTATGGTTGTCAGGTATCTAAGTTAAAATTGAATTTCTATAGATTTTTTTAAAGATGGTGTTGTTGTATCGAAATTCATCCCATATTATATTTTACATTATTTTTGCTATCCATTTTTCGATTTTTTATTCGGAGCGAAGAAGATTCCGATAAATCAAACATCGGAAGAATCTGTTCAGCCGATCTCGAGTTTAAGTGTTCGCACTAACCCGATTTTCTTTTATATTATAAGAAGATAATATATCAACGAAGTGTTTGGAATAATATTTATCCTGAATAAAAGAAAAGCGATTAGACTATCAGTAGTGTAGGAGCCAGTTAGTGAAAGCCAAAGCCTGATTATCTGAAGAAAAAATATAACAGGCTTAAAAAGATTTGTGAATCTAATATAAAATTTGAATAATTATATGTCCAATAGTACTTTGTGAAGAAAATCAATATTCAGTTATATGAGTTAATAATTCCCTAATAATTATCGCATTACGGTGAAATTTCCAAAAATATTTTTAGACTACCTATTGTTTTATTTTTTTCTATTTTGAAATATTTCTAATAGTCTATATAAAACTAAGGAATCCATCCTCAGTGAATAATTAAGAATCACAGAAAGCCTGTCTATGGCTGTATCAACAAGTGTAAAGATTGTTTGGTCATATCGTCAGAAGGCAAGCAGTTTACTCTATTGCACTATTTGTTGGGTTATTATTATTTTTAAATAAAACTGTGAAATAGCGCTCGCTCAGTCTTTGACAAAAGAATCTTAATAATGTTCAAACTTATAATCTAAATTAGTTGTGGTAGAATTACGAGGACTGGTCGACCACTAGTGTACAATATAAATATATGAATGGTTATTTTTAAGTAAAAATGCCATATTATTGCTTAAAGAATTCAGTTTACTCATGAATGTGTCTTATAGATTCGGATGAGAGTGAAAAGATCCGGTTGGCATATTGGCTAGTCTAGGAGATATTACACAACTTAACCTAAGTTCATTTTATTACACAACCATTTGTATTTTACAGCGTGATACGAGGGGGGGTCCAAAAGTTCGTGGAATGGAGGGGATGGAGTGGGGATAGGGGCGGTTTCAATATTTCATACTAATTAGTGACTCATCAATAGTATAGAAACTGAGTTTCAGCTCTGACGCATCATTCGTTTAAGAACACTCGCCTGCTAAACAAGTCAATCCGGAAGAAAACTGTAACTATGGAGAAAATTGAACATCGGTCTGTGATAAAATTCCTTACTAAGCAAGGAAAGAACGCTCAGACCATTTTTAATGAAATGGAAACCGTTTATGGGGAACAGTGCCCTGGTAAATCAATGATTTACAAGTGGCATGGTCTTTTTAAACGTGGTCGGGAGTCGATTGAAGATGACCCCCGCTCAGGAAGGCCAGTTGAGGCCACCACATCAGACATCGTTGAAAAAGTGGAAAAATTTGTACTGGAGGACACCCGTTTGAAGAAAAAACAGTTATCTGCATTAGTTGGAGTATCAGATACCACCATTTTGAGAATCCTACATGACCACCTGGGTATGACAAAAGTCAGCGCAAGATGGGTACCGAGAATGCTCACGCCCCTTCAGAAACAGCAGCGCGTCGATGCGGCAAAACAATTTTTGGAGTTGTGTGGAGACGAACCTGCACAGATTTTGGAGCGGATTGTTACCGGAGATGAAACATGGGTTCATCACGTTGAACCTGAGTCCAAACAAGAGTCCATGCAATGGCATAAAAAGGGGACTCCACCGCCAAAGAAATTCAGGGTGTCAGAGTCGGCTGGAAAGTTGATGGCTACTGTTTTTTGGGATTGTAAGGGGATATTACTCATCGACTACAAAGAAAAGGGAAAGACCATAACCGGAGAATACTACGCAACGATATTGGAAAAATTAAAAGAGGCCATCAAGGAAAAACGTCGAGGAAAATTGACCAAGGGTGTGTTGCTCTTGCAAGACAACGCGCCAGTTCACAAGAGCAGAGTTGCAATTGCTGCTCTGCACACACTTGGCTTCGAATCACTAGTACACCCACCCTACAGTCGAGATCTGGCCCCAAGTGATTTTTATTTGTTCCCAAATTTGAAAAAAGACTTAAGGGGAAGGAAATTTTCCGATGAAAGTGAGGTAAAGGAGGCAATTTTGGCCCATTTTGAAGCCAATGATAAAAAATACTTTTATGAAGGTATAGAAAAATTAATTTATAGATCTAATAAGTGTATTCGGCTTAAGGGAGATTACATTAAAAAGGAAAAATAGATTTGTCGTTTTATTTTATTTAAAACCCTTTCATTCCACGAACTTTTGGACCCCCCCTCGTATGTGTTTCTAGTAATGTGAACTGTGCATCGATTATTATTGAGTGATGTAAACTTGAAGTTAATAAAATGTCTTTTGAGCTATGGAGACTCGTGGTCAATAAATTTATTATTTATTTATTTTATTCATACATAATATTAACAGTGATAAATGACAACTAATGGAAAGAAATGCTGCCCAAATAGGCCAAGTCTGTACTAGGACAAACATCTTAACAGTTCATAAAAAAAGAATATCCAAAGCAACATACAAACACGAACCACAGCACAACCACCAACTCAACTACGCATACTCAATGTTGAACATGTTGAGAATTCTCATGATTAGGAGTTTCGGAGACTTAAATATTACCACCTAATGGCGAAAGTTGTTAACGTAAAGTGATCACACTAAGCCAACCTTTGAAATAACAGTAGAAGACGATCGTAAGCCCGTAGTGGTTTACTCCATTTAAAAATCGAACATAAGTAATGAATTGTTAGTCATTAGTTGTTACATATTCTTTATAACCCTACAGTCCAAATTACTTTATAACCCGCAATCTTTACTTTTAACAATATAAATTGTATTTTGCTACAAAATTTACCTAAAGATAGATATATTTTTAAGGAAAAAATGAATCTGGGCTCATTTAGAGCATTTTTGAACACAAGCACATTTTTGACAACTTTTCCATAGAACAAAGCGTTGTGAAGGTGGAAATCGCTACCTGGTGTTCTAACCCACAAAACTCAGTACACTGGCACTGTGCGTACGAAAGCAGTCGACGGAACCGTTGATCTACCACGTTGTGACAAGGAACAATAATTATTTCAAATCTCTCCCGAACCATTTCAAATCACCCATATTTCTGCGATGGAAGCACGGATGGATGGATGTGATAAGTGCTGAAATTCTGTGATACAATAATCGATGTATGTCATCTTGTTTGCAATCATTCCCAACACTAGTAGATAAAAATAACTAGTGCCTACAGTGAAAAGTATTACATAGCTAAATTATTTATTGGCAACGAATTTCAGTAGATCTTTGATTTTATATTTCACTTAAGTGATTTATTCCAATAAGTATTATCTTTATATTTTTTTTTCAGAACGCTTTACTCAATACTGTATAATAAATTAGTATCGAGAGATAATTTATTTGTTTTGATTTGTTCATCGCAATACATTATTTACATACCTTTCACAATGATAAAACTGTTGAAGTATGAATGATTTTTTTTTAATATTCTACTTAATGTATGCTAAAATTTACTTAAACGAGATTAAACCATTTTTTATTTTTGTTTGTTCCACAAAACATTTTTACATTCTATTTTTAAATACTTTCGACAATAAGCCAATTTGGAACAAACTGTATTCTTCAAATAAAAAGCACTTAGAATGTTTTCTATTAATAATGAACTTTAGAAGTTAGTCTTAGAAGTTAGAACTAGAAGTTAATGGTTCGAGAATTGAGTGAACAGTTAAAATAGGTATAAGACCACATACCCACATCAATAAAACAGACAAAAAGAAAAATATAAATGAATTAAATACAAATAATAATAATGCAGCATAAATAGCTAGGAAAGGGTTAAGGATGGGTTTAATGTTATCATTACTTTAGGCACTATTGTCCGTATCGATTACGCATCGGACGAATAAATATTAAAGAACGATCACCACTTCCTTACTTAAACACACAATTATTTATTCAAATTAGGCAATAATACAATGTGACCGTACCCAAACCTAATCCCTGTGGAACGCCATATGATAGGGCGTTGCGTATGATGGCATGAGCGTATTCAAAACGCCTTTTACGTCAAACAATAGGCAAGTATTCACATTGTTTTGATGTTTCAATTAACATATCCACATTATACAATAGACGAACAAAAAGTTAGTAACTCATTTTCAATAAATGATTAATATTTAGCGATGCGTTGAATTTCAAAAGGGTTACTCCTACGAAACAACGGTACAATTTTGACTCGTTTCACTGTTTGTTTGTTTTTGTCATTGAATAGGAGTTTGACATTCCATGAGAAATTAGGAATATGCTAATACAATGTGTAGTCAGCATGCATACCTATTCACTAAAAAGTTCAAACTTAACTGATTTTTTACTTAAGAGTTATTATCAAGGCTAGAAAAAAAATATTTTTAAGTAAATAAGACAAAATCTAATTATTAGTAAGCTTAATCTTCACATTTTTTCACTTCTTAGCTTTCTATAAATATTTTTTCCAGTTATAGATTAAGATGTTTCAAAAAAAAATCAAGTAGGTAACTTAACAGGGTCCCGAAGACGAGGAAGACTCTGGAGTGTTCCGCTCCTTCGAAGCAGAGCTGAGGAATCTGGACATGGTGTCGGAGGTGGTCATATACGTCATTTACGGACCAAAAAGAAGTCTCAAATATTTCACTAGTTTCAAACTTAAACTTTTCATGAATAACCCTAATATTCTTCAATTCTTGTTTGATTGTCGTTTCACTTTTAGATTTTGTACAAGGTTTTTATGATTATAACACTAAACTTGTTAATTTTTAGAATATCAGTTAAGACGTTTACGGACAACTGTCCAATTTGCTCGTGGCTCCGTGTAAGATATAATCTGTGGCAAATTTCTGGACCGCTAGGAACATTTTATTCCTTGGTCCATCTTCCTTCTTGCAGCCCCCTCTTCGACCTTCGATGTTTTGCCTTTTAGTATCAGGTGGATCAAGAGGTGGGTACTTATTTCTACTTTTGCCCTCTTTATGTGGTTTTCTGATGTGCATTGTGAACAGAAATATACTGTGACTTCACTATAAGCTACTTTAAGATTGTGTCTCGAAAGAGGAAGATGGTTGTCACCTGGGATCGAACACACGACCTCTAGTACGAAACAGATTGAACCGCCAGGCAAGCAAACACTTCGAGTTTGTATTATTAACTAGCTTTCTCGACAGACGTTGTCCTGTGGACCCTTTGGTCCTAACCAGAGGCGGCCCGTTCAATATGCATCCAGAAACAAAAATAAACTAAATAAACAATAACATTAAAATATTAATTCTAAAACTTCAAAATTTCATTCGCATTCAATGCTCAGACGGGATTAACGCGAGAATATAATTATATGCGCGCAATTTGGTTGACTTTGTAAGAAAAATTTCTAAAACTCCAGAAACGGTGGAGAAGTGAAATGGGCTACTGTAAGAATGGACAATTACGTAATTATGCGAAAATGAGAGGGTGCAGGTGCAGAAGACAATAATTTCAAAGATGGCGTCGCATCACATTCGTTCCATACAAACTTTAATATCATATTTTATATTATTTCTTATCCATTTTTCAACTTTTTATTAGTTATTATGTTATCCGGAGTGGAGAAGAATCCAATAAATCGCACATCGGAAGAATCTGTTGAGCCAATCTCGAGTTATAAGTGTTCGCACTAACCCAACTTTAATTTATATTAGAGATTTACGAACTATTATAAGGACAGCTTTTTATTTCGATATATTTTCAAGCTCCCTCAATGTGGTCAAGTTGTATATTTGTTGTTTTAATCTTATAAAGAATGATTTATAATTTATATTAGATAGAATTAATTGTAGTATTCGATTTCAAACTTTTTTGTCATCGGGCCAAAAACTGTCCGTGAATCGTTAAACGGACCTAGTTTGTATATGGAAAAACGATGAAAATCCCACAAAAAACAGAAAAGTCTCTGCGAATGATAAAAGTACATATGTAGTAAGACCAGCTATGAACATGGGACAAAATACAACCTGAAATTGTGCAGTTCTTTTGGCGATGGTATTTAGTAGATGACCCTTTCCTTTGACTCTGATGAGAACCTCGTTATTTGTTCCGTCGAAAATCTTATCTCTTCTGGTAGTCAGCATATCACAGTGATAAGCAGTGCATACTCAGAATATTATTTATTATTTATTTATTTATTTATTTATTTATTAAATCAACGGCTAAAGCCTTTTACAGAAATGGTTATAAAAAGTATGTACATAGATACTACATTCATAAAAATATTTTTTGGAAAACTTCTCAGTTAAATATACAACAGATACCTATAGTATACAAAATTAAAAAAAAACAAAAACAAAACATCAATTAGACAAATCAATTTCAACCATATGCGAGCATTTAGTATGTATCAGACATAGATATATAAAAAATGAAAGATTTATTTTTAAACTCAAACAATCAATTATTGATCTTATCACAAAAATTTAGGTATTAAAAAAGGAAATCATTAAAATAACAATTCAATAATACAGATTCAATATAACAAAATTAAAAAAATATGATTAAAAAATAAACAAGTAGCCTCCCAATGCAGAATCATTATTTAATACAATCCAGGATTATCAAGAAGTGAAGCATTTTATTATATTGGCATGACAAACAATAATTCTAGTGGCAACACACAACGCACAATTTCTGAACTGGCTGGTAGTAAACGGCGACAGCGCCGACAGCCATGTACTTATGTGACAGCAGTGACATTTGAATTGAAAACATACGTCCGCCATTGCTTGACTGTTATGCTTCACAAAAATCATTACTTAAAGATGAGTTAGTTGCCTGAGATAACAACAATATATTGTTCATTTACGTATGCTTGAGTGGCTGTCATGATGAACGGATGTGAGTGAGAATGCGCATGTGACAGAGTGTAAAATTAAGACTACGTTAGAAGAGTTAGGTTTTGGCGACCCGTGTTCAATGGCCCATTTATAATATTAAGTTATTTAGATATTATATGCCCATGTTATCGTATTTGAGCAAAAGAAAGAAGCGGGAGGAATGTTTAGAGGTCCACAGCAAGATCATGAGCGAACAAATTTACATCAAAGTGCAACGAAAAAAAAAAAGACAAACAAGAGGCATTAAAAGACAACATTGTGTTAAAGCTGGGCGCCTATCCATTCTTTATGGATTCCCATGCAAGTGATTTGAACAAATTAAAGCCCACCGTAAAAACATCCACATCTCTCAGATATAAATTAGCCGTATTGTGCAGTCTGGGCATGATAGTATGTCGAATAAAGTTTGTAGTTATATTGTCACAATGAAATGTGTCGCGGTTCCTAGTACATCGACCAGGTACCCGCAGTTTAATCAATGAAATCAATTCAGGGCTGTCAAAATAAGAGTTAACTATCTTATAAATACACACAAGGTCAAAAAAGGTTCTCCTATCTTCCAGTGTGTCGATCCTCAAGATAGACATTAGGTGTTCATAGTTAATCTCTGATTTAGGAATTTTTAGCTTAAAATTGATAAATCTAAGGAATCTGCGTTGGATTCTTTCTAAACCGTCGATGTGAGTTCTGTATGTAGGCGACCAAATTGGGGAGTTGTACTCAACAATTGAACGCACCAGGGTGGTGTACAAGAGCGTAATGGAATAGAGGTTGTTGAAGCAGCTGGTTGTCCTGAGTACAAACCCCATGGTTTGCATTGCTCTATTAACAATATCGGTTATATGTGGTACAAAGGAGAGTCCGCTATCAAAAGTAACTCCCAAGTCGCGAACATGATTCATCAGATTCAAGTCCGCCCCATTGATATTATATGTAAAACAGATTTTATTACGTTTTCTACTAAATTGGACAATTTGACATTTTTCCACATTTAGGAATAAATTATTTTTAACACACCATTCATACAATCTATTCAAATTTTCCTGAACAATCAGACAGTCAGACAGACAGGTTGGATATAGCCCGTGATCTTCATCTGCAGGACATAGGCCTCCTCATGTTCACGCCATCCCTCTCTGTCTGTGGTCACCCCATCCTCTGCCCCTTATTATTGTCAAAGGACCCTTAAAGCCGGGTAAATGAAGGTAGTTAGCCCTCAGCAACAGACAATAAGTATGACTATAAGATATGACAGACTCGTCGCCTATTATACATAGAGGTATTTTCCAAATTATGTGAAAATAAAATGAACGTTTTTTGCCACACCTGATCAAATGTATATTAGAATAGACCGGATCACTGACTGAATGAATGAATGGCTGAACCGCCCTACCCAGTGATTCCCCGCGGGCGATGCGTGCATTCTGTTCGTGAAAAATACACAAACACCCCGTACCGCATCAGTTAGTTGTCAATTTAGTTGCTGGCAACCATCCTGACAACGAGAGAATGTTATAACAAAGCGTGCTCTATAAAACTAAAGTCCCGATAGTAGAAAAGTGAACTATCATACGAAATTCGAGTTAAAAGTTCTTTACAATAAATTCTCACCATAATTGCGTCACTCGGTGTCTGGTGACCCCTAGCAAGAAATATTAATTTATGATGAAATGATATTATCCTGATATTGGTTGTTGCTTTTATAAATTACCGCAAGGAGTCCCCAAGGATTTCGGGCAAAAGTAACCGTAACTCAATTTCGTTAGTCTCTGTATTGCTGAATTATTATTATTGTTTCTTCAATGAAATCGATACGCGCACACATATTCTATATAGCAAATTTTGAAAGTTAACGTAGAAACAAGGTTGAATTATCTAACAAGTGCTGAAAGAGCGTGAGAAAGTACATTGGTCTAAAATGAAAGGTGGGAAAAGCGTTATCAATTCAGGCTGACTTCAGATAAATGTTGATTTCGTTCTAAAAAAGGCCAAAATAGAGGGAAAGATGGATGAGGATGCTTGAGGAAGTGGGAATGATCGTCACGGGATTAGAACTCACGACTTTCAGTTCGCAAAGTACGTACGAAAGCTATCGACTGATACCACTGGGGTACCAACAACTTCAAATGCAGAATTAATTAATGTTCCTCTAACTAAAAGTTTGGGGGTGATCCGCGGCGGGCTTGATTTGTCCGGGGCCGGTTTTTTGGTTTGATTTCGTGCGGGTCGGGTTTGCTGAGGATTGGTCTCCGAGCTAGCTTGCAGTGTGCGGGGGGCCATAAAGGGAGAATGTATGTAATGTATGTAACTAAAATTTACTAAAATAAAACAGAAATGAAATACTTGTGAATACACAAACCTTACAAAAAATATTTCTATGTGTTTTAAACGCACTGGATTACTGGCAAAACATATTATCATATGCTACTGAATTGTTTCTTTGTATACGCAACCAACATTGGAGATTCTAGAAAGCGAATGATTAAACGCGATAAGGGGGCGTTCAAGTATTACGTAACGCAATTTTTGAAGATTTTTTACCCCCCCTCCCCCCCATGTAACGCGCCGTAACGTTTTTTTGTACCCCCCCCTCCCCCCCCTAAATGTTACGTAACACTCTGGAAGTGACTATTTTTTACTGAACTCTCGTATAATACTATTTATTATGTTCCATAAATTTTTCTTTAATTTTTTTTTGATGTTTTTCAAATTTCATTGGTAATTTTTTGACATAGATGCGTTGGAAAGTCAGCATGGGAGCCTTTATAGGCCAAGAACAGTTGATTATGTAAATCCCCCGCTTTTGTGGACATTAAAGTACCTATCTACAAACTCACTAACAACGCTCACTACAAGCAATTTGTGTTTATGCGTACTGCGTGTTTAAAGCACTAACGAATACTAACAACGAAAATAAAATAAAAATGACGTAAGTATAATACAGTCGAGGGATTCCCCGTAAAAAATAAAAGAAAAGGTTTGCTAACTTAGGAGAGGGAAATGAAAATTTCGACATACAATGCAGTCGAGGGACTCCCCGTAAGACGTAATCGAAAAAGGTTGCTTTTTACGCAGAGCAATAAAATTACATACAGTAGAATTGAGGGACTCCCCGCATTACATAAACGAAAAATCGAGGGACTTCCCGTAAAACATTGTCCAAAAGGGTTGCTAACTTCGGAGAACAAAAAATGATGTACATTACAATCGAGGGACTTCCCGTAAATCATAAACGAAAAGGGTGTCCAACTTGGAAGATTTATTTCACAATTTTTTTTTATATAAGAAAAAAAACGTTACGTGACGCATTGTTCGAACCCCCCTCCCCCCCTTGTAACACACAGTAACGTTTTGCAAGACCCCCCCTCCCCCCCAAATTGCGTTACGTAATACTTGAACGCCCCCTAAGTACTTGCATATGTAGCTGATTATCGAGGGAGGACGTGGTGGAATCCAAACCATTTTGGGACTGATTCATGCAGCTAGAGACAAGGAGACCTTTACCCAAGTCGGGGGGAACTTCAAGAAAAAGAAGAACTTACGACGGTCGTTTCGGAAGTTAGCTCCGTGTGGTCCCTTTACGTTAGCAACGTTTTCCATTAGGTGACTGACTCATGAGACCCAACAATTTCACGTCCTGGGAGGACTCGAAACTCTAACACTAGTTAAGCCATGCCTAGGCACAAAACTGCCCAGGAGTTGGATATAAATATGTGATAAGCGAAATGATGACCATCACGAAAATCTTTTAAGCATGCGTGTTTTAAAGAGATTCTGGAGTTGTTTAGGAGGATTCAGAGCCTCTTGACAATCTTTTTTAGTTTGTTGTTAGTATTCTTTCATATTTCTCTGTATCTTATGACTTGTCACGTCATCGTTTTAACTAACCGCCTTACCCTAATATTAACAACAGCAGGCTGTGTAATATTGCGTTATCATAAACATCGACAGAAATATCAAATTTCACGGAAATCAATACACAACACTAATCCTATTGGTAGCGCACAACGTGGGATTAACTGCTGCGGAGAACTACTACCGACCACCTACCGACAAGTATAATAACCTTTTTTTTTTAATAGAGATGTCAATTTCGCTCTATGTTTTTTTTATTATCATCGAATATAATATTCGCTCCTCTTTTTTCTACTACACTTTACCCTTTTTTATCCAGTCTTGAAATCGATAACGTTGAACGGAAGTTGAACAGAGAATTACCACAACCAGACTCCAAAATATCGCTCTGCACAACCATCTCTACGGTATTCACCCTCCAGGCAGATTCCCCAAAAGTTTTCAAAAGCGTAGTTTCTCGAATAGAAACAACAGACCGATTAGCCTCAAAGAAAACCATTAAGATTTTGAGAAGTGTTTGTATATTTTATACCCAATTACAAGTGATTCATTATTATTTTTTCGAATTAAGTATATAAATATGAACACGCCGATATGTTTTCTGTCAAAACATGGCTTGACACAATGATGTAATTGTATACAGGGTAACAGAGAAAGTCGTACTGAATATTATAGGACGTTAATATACAGGTTATTTCTGGTGGATTTGATGCCATATTATGGTGTTCTATACTTAACCAAGATATTGATTTTTAAAGATTTTTTAAAATATCCTTAATTTTTTGGCTTTTTATCGATTTTTTTTTTGCAATTAGAGCTCCTAGGGTTCTTTTTTATGTATCTTGTTAGAGGAAATGTCAATTAATAACAAAAATATTAACAAAAGCTGATACTTCTATTAACAGATAAAAAAGATTGCTCGATAAAGGTTAAAATTAAAGTGTTTTTAACTTTGAAGATCTTTTTTTAAAGTTATGGAATTTACTCTGCAGATAAATTCAAAAACGTCTACGTCTCTTTAGCTATTTAAAAAGGTTTGCTAATAAATAGGCAAAACCTCGACCAAATTACAGTTAAGGTAGTAGAGGGTACATTTATTCGATCATTCATTCAAGTCAGTTTTTTTAGAAATAATATTTACCTATCGATGTTTCGATGTACGCATCGTCATCTCTCATAGGCACATTGACAACATAATACTAATATAATATTATATTATTATTATTATTGATGGGTTTGTACTATTTGTTGGTATCATTTTTTTATTTTTATTTATTTATTTTATCTCTCATTAACTATCAAATTAATAATAATAATAATATCACAATATTATCCTTGTATCGATGACATAATTAGTAACTCTGACAATTGACGTTGTCTTTATTTTTTTTTCGATGTAGCTTATCATTATTTATGATTAAATAATATGATAGGGCACTACCGCGTGTATAATCTAATTATTATGTCAGGCAAACTCTCTAGGACTTATATTATTAACTAGCTTTCCCGACGGACGTTGTCCTGTAGTCATTACTATGAATATTGACTAAGAATTTGTAATTTATACAAAAATACGTTTAAAATATGTTTGAATGTTAAAACAATTATTTCTGAATGCTCTAAAAAAAATACCAATATAATTAGCTTTGATAATTGTTCATGATTGGGATACTTGGAATCCTATCGATTTAAGTACCTCTCTGAGAAAGAGTTCTGAGAAGATATGATATAGAAGGGTTGGGTTCGATCCCAGGTGCTGACCATATTTCTCTTTCACGGCACAAGCTTTAAGTAGCTTACTGTGATAGAGTCAAAGAGTGTATTTGTGTTCACTTTGAGTGAGTACAGACTTATTGTATCAACAACAACAAAAACTTGAATTGGCTGATTTTCGTGAAGTATTAAATCTCTCGTCTTTGTTTAGAGAGAAAATGACGATGAAATTTTTAAATAATACATATTCGTTTGTAGGTAAGTGGAAAAGGGTGAGGAATAAATGAATAGAGGAAGAAAGAAAATAAAAAGTTGCAACATGAGACTGATAGGGGTAAAAATAAGTGGATGAGTTTGTGGGGTGACAAACCGTTGGCTCACGTTGCCTTTAATAAATTAATCGACTAGTGGATATAACTCTATTTCTGGAAAGAATGACTTAAAAAAGTATACCTACGAGTTTGAAACATTTTTGCACAGATCTGAGGGAGTTGGACATGGTGTGGGAGGAGGTCATAAGCATTGCGCAAGATCGAGCGCGATGGAGAGCTCTTGTTGCCTCCTTATGCTCCTGAGTGGAGTTCAAAGAGAGTTTTGATTTGATTTGATTGATGTCTTTAACACTGACTTTCTTACAATAAAAACACAATACAGTACTATACATTTCAGCGGTCATTTATTTCATTTATTTGTAGCCATTAGAGACGAAAGCTTTGATGAATCAATATGATTCATGTACACATTTTCACCATTCACATATAGCAATTAGACACATGCATACTTTTGCCACAAGAGCGGTGTTACTGAAAAAGTGGTCAAAAAGTGTGTTTTTTGTTTCTGTTTCTTTGGGCAACTAAAGATTAAAACAGTAGTTAATGGTTATTGATCATAATATTTAGTAGTGGTCATTATAAAGTCTCGCTTTTTGTTGTTGTTGAAATATGTTTCTTGTCACTCGCACGTTCGAGGTTCAAAAGGTTTGTGACGAATGCAGCATACGGTTCGCTTGTAACTTATTCATGTGTCGCTTTAGTATTCAGAGTCTTTGTCCAATGTGAGTGACAGCTGCGCTTCGACGGAGGTCCTGGTGCCAGGAGCTCATTACGCTCGCGTTGTTCTCTGTGTACAGTGTACACACCCCGGTGGCTGGATGGAGGTCCTGAAAGTTTTATGAACTCCGCCAGGATATGGTTGTCGTGTGCAGGATGGGAATTACGGAAATTTTGTACCTTCAACTTGCACTAACGACTTATTTTTCTTTGAGGTAACATCAAAGCTTCAAAACATAATGATTGGTAAACATAAATTTCTTATCTAATGTACCTACCTACTACCAATTACTGTAATATTTTACGAATTAGATACAATCGAGGAGTAGAAAAAATGGATCCCCGCTCAACTAAGCTGCCGACTAATCTACTCGACTAAATAGTATGTATTAAGACACGTTTATTTACTAAATCTTACCTCCTGATCTGCCCACTGATGGGGGACAGCTGCTGATGATGAATCATATACAAAAAATGGTTGGCATAGATTATAACGGTCGAAAATAGTTCTAAGATCGCTTGAATCAGATATTAAACCCACAATCCAATAGTTCTCTTAGCGGTTCTTATCCCAATACAGACATTGAAACTTTATTGTTTGATGTTATAGTGATATAATAATATATATAATAAAAACTAGCAGCAAAACCTGTCGGGCCACAGTAGTTAATTATCAGTATTTTGTTTCTTGAAGGGTCCCTATTTTACTTTTCTACGTTGGGGAATGCGGACAATTTGACATTTTTTAACTGTTAAATTTAGGATCCTCTGATCGAGTATGTCAATCAATCAATCAATTCTCCCTTTTAAACCCCACTCAGGGGCATAGGGAGGCAACAAGAGCTCTCCATTGCGCTCGATCTTGTACAATGTTTATGATCGAGTATGTATCACATATTATTATTTCTTCGATCTAATACCCCGCGGATACGTGTTATTTTTTAATTGTAAAAGCAACTATCGACTTATAAGTAGGTACGCGAAAATTATAAATATGAAAAATATTTACCGTAATTGATTAGTTTTGTTATAAGTATGAAAAATATTTCCCGTAATTGATTAGTTTTGTTATAAGTATGAAAAATATTTCCCGTAGCTACATTAGTTTTGATATAAAATATATGAGTGTTTCAAGGACAATACCAGCTACGGACGAACTTATGTTTTATCATTGGCGCTACAGCCCGTTATGAGCCTTGCCCTCCTCGAGAAATCTTTTCCATTCTTATCTGTCCTCCGACCCTCTCCTCCAGTTCGTCATTTTGATCGCTTCCGTGTCATTCAGCCATCTCAATTTGGGTCTGCCTCTACTCCTACAACCATCTGGACAGCTGGTGCTTAGGACATTTTTTTGGATACGATCATCACTCATTCGACTGACGTGACCCAACCAATCCAATCTGCGTACTTTAATGAATTGTGCAATGTTTGGTTCGAGTGCCTCTGCAGTTCGTGATTATAACATATCCTCCAGTGTCCACTGCTATTTTCTCATTTTTTTTTTACGAACGAACTTAGCAAATTATTATATTTGATTTAGGTAAACAATTGAACTATTTATAAGCATTATGAAGTACCAACCTCGACCACAATATTATTATGATACAATAGACTATAGAGTCTCTATTAACATTTATGGAGGAAAACTTGTCATAGATTTTATTATACCGTATTATTGTCATATAAAAAGGTCAATAAATAACCATTTTATATATTTAAATAAAAATAATATTCTTGTGCGTGATTTTTTGTACGTTTTTAATGCATAAAATCAATAAAAATCATACGATGTTTGACAAAATATCCCACGCGGTTACAGCCTATCATTTTTAAATTTGCATAATTATGTAGGTATCGTGTTTTTGGACCATTTGCTAACCTTGATGACTGATTTAACACACCTATCCTATATATTTTTTCTAGTGAATATGTTCCGAATTTGTACAGGTTTTGCGATTCTGCAGGTTATAATTTAAACAAAAACTCACCCCCCCTCTGTGCCAATAAAAACAGTATTGTTAGAAAATATTAAATTATCACTTTTCTATACAATGATATTAATAAAACTGCCAGAACTTATCTATTTACTGAGGCAATTTTTCCCAGTCAACTGGACTCGACAGATGAGACAGACTATCCCCGGGTAGAATATTTTAAGTAAATATCACCTAGAAAATTTTGACCCGTAAGGTTGTCACGGAAGTAAAGTGTTACACGATACATTTTGAATGGAAAACGTGTATAGCGCCGCCACAAGGATATTTCTAGAAACAAAAGCGATTCTCGCATTCGATACGTATAGAGACGGTTACTGGTATCTTTTGATCACAAGTAAGCGTCTATACTTCTAGGCTACCGAGGTCGGCTAATAACACCTTCTTCAACTGATATATCCATCCACGTTTAAAGTCTTTTGTTTTTATTTCTCTTTGCTCGATCCACGTCATTTTCTATCGACCTGACTTACTCACACTTACTGTCAGCCTCATTCATTCTTTGAACATGCCCAAATCATCACGTCCTTCCATACCAAGGTGAACGTCGAAGTCGGTATGAACAACACTTGCTCTACCGTCTACCCCATATAAATTCATCGCTTCCCATAATATTTAAACCGGGATTAAGTAATACTACTCACTTGATCAATGATTTACGTACGAAGAATGTTTATTATTTAAATTTATTCCACGTTAAATTGGTCTTTAGTCGGTAGGATAAGGTATTGAGTGATGGATCACCCACGATGAGTCGTTTAGTATCAAAACTACTGATAAAACACTCCAAGCGTTTCATTTTATTCCGTTAGTACATTATATTCATATAAATTAATGGCCTGATGATGTTTTAATCCATCCGAAATCGAATTACTCGTAAAACAGTTTTTGATAAGTTAATAGAGTTAAAAAGTTTTAATTTTTTAAGCTGGTTCCTCGAATGATCTGCCTTTTGTACGTCCATTCATTTTTTATTTAGCGAGTTTGTTAAAAGTGTTTCCCAACAATATTTTTTAACCCCTTTTTTTCTTTGTTTATAATAATTATTTAATGAAATGCCGAAAAGGAGAAAAATGTATGATTAAGGTATAGATGTACTCTCTTGAGAGAGGATTGCCACATTAGAAAAAAGTAAAAAAGGCATAAGTACAAATATTTTATAAATACTTAAATAAAAAAAAAAATCTTTTTATTTTAGGCGTGATGGCTTTTTTCCATCAATATCTTAAAAACCCACGAAATATGTTTTCACTGTTAGAATAATTTATACGTTGCAAATACTAATGCCATTTTTTCCGTATCCGGCTCGAAGGACCATAATTTTCGTTCAGCATTTTTTACCGATTCATATATTCGGTTGGAATCAGCCTAAATGTAGTTAGTCTATATGAAACATGCCTCATGCTAGAATGAATTACCAAAGAGCAGTACACATATCCCAAGTTGCCGTGACATTCACGCTGGCGTGAATAAAAAAAAATATATGGAAACGTATGGAGCGCCCATACAGAATACTCCGAAAAAGCTCCGCAGCCCATACAAAATTCCCGTGAGTTTCTCACATATGTAGGTGAGTAAAAATCGGAAAAGGGGTACAGTTATCTAAACTGAATCAGTCAGTCAACATGCAATTTATAATAATCATTTTTATTCTGAAGATATGTTGCAGCGTTACGGTACAAAAATCTTTCATCTGTGCGCTTTGCTTTGTATTACTCTTGGTGACAAACATAATCGACACTTATCATGAAAAATAATCATAATAAATGAATGCTTGTACTTAGTGCATTTGATGACACTGATGAACCTGTCATACATTATATTATCTTGACACACAGTTATTTATTAAAATTACCCATGTGTCATTGGATTTAATTATACAGGGAGCATGACCGATCTCGTCTCTATCGGTCGTAAATACAAAGTATTTTCAAAGGGATACAATTAAAACATCAACTCGCAATAGAACGATATATTTAACTTGACTTTACCGCTGCAAAAAGCGTTTATGTCTATCACACTTAAACTAAGTACAATACAATTATCCCTTTTACACCCCACTCAGGGGCATAGGGAGGCAACAAGAGCTCTCCATTGCGCTCTATCTTGCGCAATGTTTATGACCTCCTCCCACACCATGTCCATGTCCCTCAGCTCTGCTTCGAAGGAGCGGAACACAGTGTGAGAGGGTCTTCCTCGTCTTCGGGACCCTGATGGGAGGAAGAACAGCGCTCTCCTCGGCCAACTGTCATTCGGCATCCTTATCACATGTCCCAGCCAAGTCCATCTCCTCCCCACAATAGTAGAGGTGATGGGCTCACGCTGGGTGCGCCGGCGCACTGTGGAATATGGTAGAACAGTCGCAAATATTTAATGATTTTTTAGGTACACATTTTCCACATATTTTTAATTGCATTTGATAAAATAAATGTTAACCATTATAATGATATCAAATTTCTACATTTTTAACATTTATTTGTATATAATATAACGAATCAAAGATTCATTACTTGTAGAATCACAACTAAACAAGTATATTTTGTTACATTTCAAATTCAAATATCTTATCTATTGCTAACAACTAATGGTATGTGTTATATATTTTCGAAAACCTTATTTTATATAGATAAATGTTTGTCCAAAAAAAATTTAGTAATTTATTTATTATAAGTGTTTTCTTAATAATATTGTAAAATCATAAAAAATATCAATTCCATGAGTTTGACGAAGGTTTTCACTTTTACCGACGTCTCCCGACGCGCCGAAATTTGTGTTAGATTATAGCCTAGGTATATATCCTTAACATATAAAAAAATTGGCTGCTCGTTTTTGCTCATTTAGAAGTTATGAATAAAAAAAGTACACTCGGTACAAGTAGAGTGTCGCAGATAATCCTATTGCGAAAACCGGTGTTGGCTTTACTAAAATCTATAACTCTTTTATTTTTTAAGATATCGTTTTCGAATTTTGCACAATAATAGCAGAATATTTATTTATTATGATGATATACATATTTTGAAGTTTTTGTATACAGTTATTTTTATTAAAATATATGAAAATTGTTTTTTGTAAATAATAATCATACTCACTTAATAATATATTTACTGAACTTTAATTCGATTTTAAATTAAGCCAAATAATTTTCATATATAAAAAATAGAAAAAATAAACTAAAAAAATAAAAGAGAATATTCTATTCAGGGTGTAACGTGATAAACATTTCAAACAATTAATTTTAATATTACTGAAAAACTACAATGGTAAATATGCTGAAAACAATAGGTTCTCTGAAAACAATCTGTCCGTTCTTCCTAGAAATTGTGATATCCATCAGTACGACACCCGACACGGGCAGAACCTTCGGGCCATAAAACCAAGACTATCAAAGGTCTCGAAGGGGTTTCTCTGCCTTAGTGTCCGTCTATACAACAAACTACCAGCTGACGTGAGACTGTTGGAGGCGGAAGCGTTTGAGAGGAGGGTGAGGACGTATCTCGTGGATAAGTCATTTTACTCAGTTGACGATATGCTAAATGAGACAAATTGTACCATTTAGCATTGATAATGATAATAATATATGTAGGTATACTAACTTCGACATGACTAAGAATGTACTTTTAACACCAAATAATATCATGTATCTGTTGTGACTGACAAGAGCATGGTTGGGCCCTTTACACCCACCATGACTCAAATCATTAAACTTATTATGATTTATTTTTTTATGATTCCTGTGTTTGTAATTTATACTTACTTATTGTTATAATTTTTTTTTCTCTTATTAATTTTATATGTGATCTATAAAATCTGGATATATGTTAAAAATATATTGTAAAACCTTTCTGACGTCCCTAAGTGCCCAAATTGGGCCTATGGTGGCAACAAATAAATAAAAATAAAAAATAAATATTAATATCCTTTAACCCTTTTATCATGCTTTTACATTACACTTCATGATCAATATATACAATTAAAATAATAGTAATAATATTTTTCCAAGATTACTTTCTTTATGCTATTATAGAAGATAGGTTTATTTTATACTCTTCTTCATGCTCCAGATCCTATAATAACATAATACTATTGGGAATCCATAGGTAGGTAACTTAAAAATGAACGAATTTGATGAAGTAGGTACTCTGTATCTACTTTTTTGATCCTGAAGGTCATGAAATCTAATACGCACACGCTTATATTTATATGTCCATCAAAAAGATATGCTTTTAAATAGTTATTGTGAATAAAATCGAAACAATATAATATTATTTTAATTTTATTTAATTTATTAATTGTTTACATGGTTCAACGTTTAACCATAAAAATAAGTTTTGTGATAGTCAGCCCTGGTTTTAGCAATATGATTTTCTTTGGCACTCTACTATTACTGGGTGTAATTTTATCATTCATAACTTCTAAACGAGCATAACTGAACAGCCAATTTTTTGATATGTTAAGGATATATATCTAGGCTATAATTTAACATAAATTTCAACGCGTCGGAAGACGTTGGTAAACGTAAAAACCTTCGACAAACTTATGGAAGATATTATTTTTAAATAATTTTACAGTATTATTAAGAAAAAACTTACAACAAATAGAATACCAAAAAATTTTATGGCTGAAATTTATCTATATAAAATAAGGTTTCCAAAAATATGTAACACATACCATTAGTTGTTAGCAATAGATAAGATATTTGAATTTGAAATGTAACAAAATATACTTGCTTAGTTGTGATTCTACAAGTAAAGTATCTTTGATTTGTTATATTATACACCCTGTATAGATCATTTTTATTTTGATTTTTAGTTCATTTTATCTGTCTTTTATGTACAAAACTACTTTTACGTACTCTAAAACAGAATTAAAAGTCAATAAATAGACTATTAAGTGAGTATGATTTTTATTTACAAAAGTCAGTTTTCAAATGTTTTTAAAAAAATAACTGTACATTATAACTTATTTATTTTCATATCAGCATAATAAACAAACCTTCTGCTTTTGAGAGTAAAAAATTTGAAAAGAATATCTTTACAAATAAAGGAGTTATAGATTTTAGTAGAGCCAGACCCGGTTATTGTCCACAGTGCGGCGTATAGCGTCGTTCGTGATGCGGTGGTACCATCTTACGCCCAGAATTCTCCTTATGCACTTCATTTCAAAGGCTGAGACTTTTTGTGCCTGGGCCTTGGTCAGGTGCCAGGACTCACACCCATATAAGAGAATGGGCAACACACACGCATCAAACAGTTTACATTTCGTCTCGACACTAAACGCCGACGCTTTCCAAATCTTGGTCATGTTGTTAAAGGCACCACTTGCCATACCGATACGTATCGGGAGCTCAGCCCCGAGGTCACCAGAGGTGGTAATGGTTGCTCCCAGGTATTTAAATTTATCCACCCGGGAGACCTGGTGACCGTCGATGGTTATCGGTAGCTGTTTATCGGGGCAGTAAACTAAGTAACGTAAGTAAAAAGAGATAAGAAGGAAGAGAAGAACAATGGAACAACCTTCTTGGACTTGTTCCTTTTTTGCCGGTTAATGCTGCATTTGATTTCTCTTCTTCGTTATGGAAGTCTTTCTGTTCCGTTATGGTACTTCATGCGGGGCTAGATATGGTCCATTATGGTGTTCATCCTTTCCACATGTCTGGCGTATTTCTTATTCGATCAAGTAAAGTATACGATTTAGTTTTTATAACTTTTGTCACCGATGTTACTCATTTTTGTTGTTCGCCAAACTAATTTGGGTAATGGACTGGTGTTCTGGATTTATCTTCTCGAGGTGCGGGGGCTCCTGTTGTTGAAGGGAATGACAGATCCAAGTGCCAGAACATGAATGTTTGTGAATAAACGATGGTGGGATATTGGGCAGCAGCAATATCTTTCAGCATTTCATCAGCTCAAATATCCATTTAACAACAGCATCATTCGATCCACTGCGGTACAGATAGCAAGGGGAAACACTATGCACTATCTTTCAACCCCAAAAAACCATCATGAATAAGTCTCAAAAGAAACTTACCCAAAACCGTGAGACTTGTTTACAGATATTCGCCAACCTCCGATAGAAGTGGCACTTAAAGATGATCAACTTTTGTCAAATTTCAATTTCATTTTTTTAAACAAAACTCCTTAAGGGTTGGCCTTTTTTTATTTTCAAACAAATTGCTCACACGTTTGAGCACTGAAGAGATATTGCGATTGATACATTTTACCCTGCACTCTATAAGCATTGCGAGTTCCGCAAACATCTTATCATCCGACTACATTGATTATTTATAATTACTATGCAAATTGCATTTGGTAATGTGCATTCTCTTGCATGCCGCTTGTACTGTGGAGTGTAATCAATGTTTATTCATTTGTTATTAATTTCATTCATTGAAAACGATTCTTTGTTAAGTAACACTTAATTAAACTTATACCTTGTTCACAGTAGGTCGAGAAGCGAATAATTTAGTAGCTAAAATCGACCAACGTTCAACTTTATTCGAGTACGTTTTATTAGAGAGGAGGGTTTTTAAAATGAACAGTAACCCTATTCCGACTTTTACTCACTAACGTAAGTGACGAGCTCACGGTATTTTGTATGGGCTTCTGAGCTATCCGAATTATTCGATAGCTGTTATACACGTTTCCATAAAACATTTTGTTACTTCACGCCAGTGTAAATGTCACGGAAGCTTAGAATAGGGGCACAGCCCGTAATACATAAGTGAGCCAGTGGTCAGTGGTGGTGGTATGCGGTACTATCCCATAAAAATAGAACAAAATGGATCGACTCCACTAATCTACTCAACTCTATTAAAGATGTACAGATACTTTTGGTAACTAAATTGTTGGCTACTCGACAAACGTAGTGTGAAGAAGGCCCTAAGTATAATTCAGTACTAGAAAAAAAATAAAAAATGACCTTCTAAAGTCAAGCGTCAAGCATTTTACCATATGAAGTTGGTAGGGAAATCGGCCCCATTTCGTTCTTAACAGATATGTAAGCTTTATCGCCTCTTCCGTCGCCTATTTGTTATTGATTTGGACTCAAGAAGCAAGGATTGCACCGGGGCCGGGGCTTTAACCCACTGTCTCCAGTATAAGTGCTCTTGAAACGTACTTTTAAAGGGATTAATGACGACAGTTGATTAATTTTAAAAAGGAAATAAACAAACGTACATTCATAATCAGAATATATACGTTGTACAATATTGGCGGTACAATGTCTAAGACGATATTATCGATTTGTCGGCGGTAAAACGTTTGTGATAATAGTTCCGTGAATTGCAAGCAAATTACCCTCATTTTGCTGGGAGTATTCTTCAAAGCGACTGTGGTATCGACTAAATAATGTTCTTGAATTTTTAATGTTAAATGCATTTCGAATGAATTGCACTTTGATTCACTTTTACTTAATAAAGTAGTTTCGAAGTATCTTTTCGAGTCTCATCGAATGCAAAACACCCATGTCCCCACTTTGTTCTCTCCTTAACTCCTAAGTGAAGAAGTGTGTTGCTTTAATAATGGACCTCTTCTCTCTTAATTTTAAATTCATATCCTTTCAACACCTTGAAACTAAAAAGACCACCCAATCTGGTGTGTTTTAATATATTATGGGAAAATTGGAAAATAATGACTAAAGTTTGATCCCTGTGGAAGTCCTAGTCGGTTTTTTTAAGTTATAAAAAATCCAAATGCTCACAGTTTTTTTAATAACGAGATGTCAATAGAGTGGTTGGATTTAATATTCACCCTATACTAGTGGCCACATTAACAATTCAAATGGTTAACCAAAAGGCCCGTTGTCGTCTAGCTAGGCGTTTGATGCGATATCCGAATTATTATTCATTATGTATTTTCCAAACGTCGACAATTCGATGCCTGGGAATACATTATCAGGTACAACGGGCGGATATTATACTCCGTGTTGATTCCAGGAACGAATAAGTAAACAGATTATTGAAATTGCACAATGGACGGATTTTTATCTGTATCCAAAGAAGGCATTCGTATCAAATATCAAACAATTTTTTTATACTTACGCTAGTGAGTACATAATATTCGGAATAGGAGGACTGACATATTCAATGTTGGGACTATTTATAATCTATGGAAATATCACTGTATTCCTATTTTATAAGAATTACTGCAATTTTTTATGAGTCTGGTTCTTGGTATGCCGATGACCAGCTCAAACTCCATCTCTTTAGCGCTCTCCTAGGTTTTTATGATTAATTTTATTATTTTTATAAAATGTATTTCTTTGTAAACTTATTCCCGATAATTAGGTTTTAGTGTTATTCAAAATAGTTTTGGTGATCTATGTTCGTTATGTAAGTGAATATTAAATATGTGGGTATAGGTGTTTGAGGCAGTAAAGGGTCGAACAAAATATATGTTTGGTAGATGTGTAATAGACCTCATCCTGGAACTCGATGAGTTATACTAAACAGGTGAGGTCCATCAGGAATGGTCAGGGGTCACTCAATCTCATGCGGGCTTTTGAAGCATCTACTTTTACGGGAATATGGGCTTTGGACTGCAAACTGTCTTAGGTATGTTTTCATATTGAGCTAAGGTTGGGTGGTAGAACTTGTCTAATGGCGATTTCTTGATTAAACTGTGTTTTAAAAGAGGATACACAAATAAATTAATAGAAACTTGCACTTTCGATTGTAAAGGAAAGTTGAATGAATATCCACCTTTCTATACGAACTCCTTTTTACTCCAAGGAACATGGTCGACGGAAACTGCCGAACCAACCCGAAGTGTAACGAAGACGAGTGACGACAGACGAAGACGACCGAAGCTTGCCAACGCCAACGAAATAAAAACACTAATACAATCATACAGTCGTTTTCGTTACACTTCGGGTTGGTTCGGCAGTTTCTGGCTACCATGTTCCTTGGAGTAAATAGGAGTTGGTCCTTTCTATTCAAAATAGTGAGTTTAAGACGGGGAACTAAATGCCTTAACCTTTTCTATCGATATATTTCTATGTAAATAATAATTCCATTTTTTGCTTAATTTCTTGTGTCGATTTTAACCGTCGTTGATCCTTGCAGATATATTTGAAGATGCAAAAAGTGTTTGTACATTTCTAAAATAACAAGATCATTATAGTGAGATTTCAGTTAAAAGGAGAGCTGTCTTTTGTAAATGTCATCCTTGAAGATCTAAAGAAAGACGGATTTCAGCTAGTCGAAGGATACAATTGTGATCTGTTAATCAGTGTATTATTTATTTATTAGTTTTTTTTCCTCTCCTCACACGAGCCCTGCTTTATTGGAGAGGTTATTTAAAAAAAAAATCAAGGGAAAATATCTGTTTGATGACCTGATATTTGTAATAATTATGTAACATTTTTTCTGTAAATAAAGCTTCTTTCGAATTTAAATATGCATCAAGTGTTTATTGTTTGTATTGAATATTAAAAGATAGAAGTGAAAATAAATATTGAATTAAAATAAAAAGGCTCGTCTATGAATGGTTGTGTACCACTGGCGGAGAATCAAGGTCATTGTGTTATGCCGAATCAGTGAGTACTGACCAGGTGGTTATCAACCATTGTGTTGTGAAGTGTTACATGCAGATATTTCCTCGTGATAACCTTGGATTCAGTGATATAATTTGCTGATAATATTCGGCCATGTTAACACTTCTCCTTAACAAGTATACATTGCGGCATGCAAATGAGTTGGAATTCCATGCTTACCGTTATAATACCCAAATCGACGTTGGCGCAAAATTTAAAGAGTACCTACGCAAAAATAGACCTACTTTGAAATTGTTTGTTTAGTAGATAAATCAAATTGTTTTGATTGAAAATGTGTAGAATTATTATATTACCACCAGCAAAATCTATCGGATAGCAGGCATAGAAAAATGTCATTCATTAGTGGACTGCCAGATAAGTCCCAATTTTACTTTACCACGTTGAGAACTGCGGAAAATTTCACACCTCTTCCCATAGCAACAGTTGTATTCAGTAGTGAGAACAATATTTCCCGCGAATTAAGAAATTTCCAAAAGAAACATAATATAGGTGCTGATGTATGAGGTATGTTATATCAATGAAGAATCAACCGAAAACCATCGAAGTGGTTGGTAGCCTAGGGATTCAGTCGCTGACATTTTGTTCTGAATGTTGTCGGTCCGATTCCCGGTGCCGAACATCCGTATTTTTCATAATACAAGCGTTGCTTTATGTGAAAGTTGTCAATAGTGTATTTTTGTTCACTTTGGATGAATCCAGATTCGTTCAAGATGATACTATCTGCGATGATTTTTTTTTACATTGTCACTACTTTTACTTCCTTCGACATCTCTTCACCTCCATACCTCAGAAATAAAAATGTGACATAAAATTTTGAAACTTTGGTTCATTACCTAATCTAATCTTACCTAACCTAACGCTGCATATAGTAAATTAAAATCAATGTGAATGGTGTATGGCTTGACAGAACAGATTTGAGGTACGTTCTCTCTGCATTTCCCTTTTAAGTCAGCGTAATAGGCACATTATGCCTAATTGTCCACGGCGGCGCAGCGTATCCAGAGCTTACTTGTACGGTCGGTGTACGATTGCTTGCAGCTGCACATATAAAACAATGAGACCGTGTCCACGACAGCGTAGTCTCATTGTTTTGTATGTGCAACTGCAAGCAATCGTACACCAACCGTACAAATACTATTACGCTCTGCATACGCTACGCCGCCGTGGACAGTTAGCCTTTTTCCGTGAGGCAACGAAGAAATATTCTAAAAATACTATTGAACAATATAGTGCCGTAAATAAACCGGGTCGTTGGTTTATGATACGATAATGAACACTTCAAACAATGAGGCTCGAACACCAAAAGGTGCTATAAACCTTGCCACATTGTAAACTTAGCGTGTTTTGATTCAATATGAATTTTATTAGGTACACCACAAAGCAAGCAATTGCTACATAAGTCCATATAAAATACGCAGAAAAGTATATCTCCATTTTATTATATTATTCCTATTGTGAATTTATTCGGTAATGATTGGATCTGGGTTCTATTTTCGGTCGGTTAAAAAATTGTAAAATCCTAGAATAGCGTATTATGCTAGTATTTTGATTTCAAAAGATATAATCGCTAATATTTAGCTTTTTGCTGATAAAAATACTCAAGTACATCAATGATGTGTCTCATTTTCAATTTTACTAAAATGTAATGTGGAGAATGATGCTTAGTATCAGTTTGCGAGACAGAACAAAGGTGACAGATGTGGTCCAAAAAGTTGTATCACTGAAATGGAGCTGGGCTGGACACGTGGTCAGAACAACGGAGGACCGGTGGACTAAAAAGACCCTGGAGTGGAGACCGAGAACCGGTAGCAGAAACCCAGAGAGGCCACAATGCGATGGTCCGACGACGTAAGGAAGGTGACGGGACACCGGTGGCGCAGGATAGCTGCCGACAGGGAGCAATGGAAATCGGGAAGGAGGCCTATGTCCAATACTGGACTGAGGAGGGCTGATGATGATGATGATAATAAAAAAAACTCTTATACCCGTCTTCTCTTAAGTGAATTTCCTGTGAAGATCATATTCGTACGACTGCATTCCATGTCCCGGCATATCTGTTGCGGATTCTCCTGGTGCGTCCTCAAACCAGTCGAACTCTTGACTCTTCTCTCCATTATAAAAGCCAGTAAATTTTCATTTCTCAACCTTCTCGCGCGTCTCTACAATATGTTGTTCAACATTTTCCTTTCCTCCCGATCCCAGATGCCGATCATCTCCTTCTTTCACGCCACAAGTTTTAAGTAACTTTCTGTGAAAGACTCAAAATAGTGTATTTATGTTCACTTTGAGTAAGTACAAAAGAGGTGCACACACTTAGTTGGACCAGAACCTTTTTGCGGCCTTAGTAACAGATTCTTCCAAGAAGAGATAAGAAGGATGTAACGGAGGGAAGAGAAAAACAGTGGAACAACCTCTTAGGACTTCCAACGAACTTCTTGGTGGTTTTAACTCCAGAAGATCCAAAACATGAGATCACTGCGTAGGATATGCGGAAAGAGACTGATTGATAAGGTGAGGAATGATAATATTAGAAAGGAATGTGAAGCAGATAGATAGACTAGAATGAAAGTGAATAAATTAAGGTGGTTTGATTTAATGACGAAAAGGATATATAAATCTGAAAGAATGGGTGCACGCTGACGAGGCCGACCTCGAATGACATGGTCCGACCATGTTATGCGTTTGGAGGAAGCGAAATAGGTGTTTTTGGATAGGAAAGAATGGAAGTCCGTACTCTCTGCCTACTCCCTTCGGGAAACGGCGTCATGGGTAAAAAAATAACTAAAACATGTTTGAGCCTAAGGAAAATAGGTCTTGAACCCCCAACAGGCTTCTCAACGGGTCATTGTGGACCTAGAGAACACATGAGGAAGTTGGGACTTAAGATGATGGAACCTGTAGATTCTGCGAAGAAGGGGTAGAAACAGAAACGCCTCACCTTCTAACAGACTGCGATTCAGTATTTATGCGAGAGCAAGAAGTTTTTGTAAATACAGGATAGAAGCGGAGGACTTCGCCACCTTGGATCCCCTCCTAATGCTGGACTTTTTGAAGCGTCTGGGATAAGTTGGGAAGTTCTAATTGGGAAACACCATGAACAAGCAGGGGAAGTAGCACAACAAATACTGTTTCTGCCCAATACATCGAAGGTCCATATGATACTATTTCCGAATAAATGAACAGAGGTGTTAGTGACTTAAAAAAAGGTTTTTAACTAATTGTATAAAATTTACGGAAACTATTGTTGTTATAACAACTATCCCAATTATTTTTGGACGAAGTAATATGAGTAGCGTAGTTATTCTACTATATTCGGATGAGGGACGGATGACATTATCCCAAAAGGGGATTATCTTTGTTATCAGGATTAAACTTAATTAAAGAATAACAAACGTATATTGCAAGGGAAAACTATGTAGAATAAAACAAAAACTGCATGTTGTTTATTTTATGAGTTTTTTTAGAGAAATTCTGAATAAATCATATGATGTCACAATTTCAAGAATCATTTACTAGCGACTGGCGATTCCTGTTACCGTTATCTAAACGGTTTATTTTTGTGTTTATCAATATCACTGTTACAAAGTTCGTCTCGTATTCAAACCAATGGACTTTATCGCTCCATTTTGTTCTAGAATCCAGATTATCAATCGGCATAATCATTTGGAATCCTCAATCAAATCCGGGTGTACCTACTAATTTATTGAAAATTTTTCCTCATCTGTCAAATGCCTTATCATGGGAAAGTTGACACTCATTCTTCTTTTCTTCTTCTTATGGTGCCTTCAAATTGACCAGAGATCGAAGCTATTGGATCGTATCGTCTGTCAGTATGTGCAAGTTCTGTAGTCCCTCTTTAAATGCGCACATGATGTTCTAATTTATCAGATGATCGATTGCTTGTGTCGTTTTTGCTCGTGCATCCATTCCTATTTATGTAGGCTTGAAGCGATGCAGCCTACATCTCATCTTATTCGGTTGACTCTATACACACAATGTCTTTCTAGGTTGTGTGGAGCCAGGCAGTTCTTTTATCGGATCAGCTACAAGGTTCTGGATCGTTACTGAAGATGCGGTGCGTTGTTTCCATTGGCTTCCTTCAAATATTGTGCTCTTGCAGCAGCAGCTCGCCAGCAAGGATGGGTTTCAGACGGCTTGGAAGCGGATATCTATACTCGGATATTTTGATAGTAGATACTTAGAAGAGCACCGAAGATAGGTAGGAGTGGAGTGACCATGAAGAAATTTACGCCTTAGTGGATGCAAGCATAATTGGATCATGTTTTTTTTTATTTCATCGACTGCTAAGTCTTTAAATTTTCTAGCTTGGCAATTTTCTAGTATGAAGTGGTTGGTAGCCCGGTGGATGCGTCGTCGACTTTCATAGTGACGTACTGCAGGTCGTGGTTTCGATCCCAGGAATTGACCATTTTTCACGACACAAGCTTAAGTAAAAGATTTCAAAGAGTGCATCTTTGTTCACTTTGAGGTACCTCATATTGTGGAGACATGGCCTAAATAAGGGTGTTTTCGCTAGTTTTTTCTGTGTCCCGTCTAGTTGAACTATTATTCTGTTTTGTACTGGGGTATAAAGCAACCCTCTCACGTGCCCACGACACAGCCACATTAGATTGCGAGAGGCTCGGGAGATATTCTCACGTTTGTGGGTTGATTTCCCCGCGGGCCCTCTAACGAGGAGTAGTGAAAGCTGAATCGAAAATCTTCACGCTTTGTCTCGTGCATTCCTTTGTAGATTATTATAATAGCTAAACTATAAAATTATTCAATTATAAAACTGTTTAATGTTCATTTTTAAATTGTTTTACTATTAAAAGTCTCGAGGGCTAAAAAATCTGTAATATAAATTAAAGTCGGGTTAGTGCGAACACCTATCTCGAGATTGGCTCAACAGATTCTTTCGATGTGTGATTTATTGGATTCTTCTCCACTCCGGATAACAGAATAACTAATAAAAAGTTAAAAAATGGATAAGAAATAATACAAAATACAACATTAAAGTTAGTATGGGACGATTTTCATACGGCGCCATCTTTGAAAAAATCTATCAACAAAATTATTGTCTTCTGCACCTGATGCGCCCTCTCATTCTCGCATACGTAATTGCCACTCTTACAGTAGCCCATTTCACTTACTCCACCGTTTCGGGCGTTTTAGAAATTTTTCATAGACATTCAACCAAATTGCGCGCATATAATTAGGTATATTTTCGCGTTGATCTCGTCTGAACTTTGAATACGAATGAAATATGGACGTTTAAGAATTAATATTTTAATTTTATTATTTAGTTAGTTTATTTTTGTTTCTGGAGGCGCAGTGCACAGTATGCACATATGAACGGGCCGCCTCTGGTTAGGACCAAAGGGTCCACAGGATAACGTCTGTCGGGTCAAGCTAGTTTTTAATAAATTGATTTTAACACAACTTTTTATCGCGAGCATCAAATCACCTAGGACCTTTATTATTGTACATTTTTACCCATGTCTCTGAAGCTATGCGTTATGAGTTATATCTTTAATTTTCCTTTGAAACAAAATTGCGTTGCTTCTTTCAGCTGTAGGTACAAATAAGAAGTGGTTGGTAGTCTGGCGGCTACGACGCCGGGTTTCGTACTGGAGGTTGTGGGTTCGAACTTGATTCCTCTTTCACTAGACAGAATTTAAGTAGCTTACTGACTTACTTAGCTTTAGTGAAAGGGTCAAAGAGTGTATTTTGAAAACTGACTTAGTTGAATTTGTTTTAGTGTAGATTGAGCACGGACTCATCAGGCTTGACAAAAGTTTTCTGTGTCTCAGCTCTCGCCTATTCAACATGTTGCCGGATAATCTAAGGGCCTCAGATGCAGCAACATTTCAGAGAAACGTGAAATTCTATAAGTCGGATAAGGCCTACCATACAGTTGAAGGAATGATGACTAAAGGTGCATTTACACAAAAAGAACATAGAGCCGAATCTAGAATCAGAGTATATATTATTTTATGGTTGATACTGTACACCATGGAAACAACAACAAACACGAACTAATTAGTGGGCGATGACAGTTAACTGACCTGACCACCAACGACCAAGAAAATATATCTACTCTATTTTCCAAATCTGGCTCTATGTTATTTTGGTTTAAATGCACTTTTAGATGTAACATCCCCATCATCGCGCATTAACTATTTTATCGACTTGAATCACTTACTTTACTGGACAACGTTAGGCTTCGGCATATATTATTGTCTTGTTAGTACCAGATTGTCCATTCCTCAAACCATCCCCTTTTTAGACAGACGGGAACAGCTGGCGACAAACAGGACGGAATGGAGGAAGATCATAGCTGCAGGTCAGAATACCGAGATGCAGAGAAGGTGAGGTCCAGCTTAGTTGGCGTAATACCCGTGCTTGGAGTGTGAGTATGTCTTTCGAAAATTGGTCTTTATTAGCTGAGAAACATCTGACAATGGACCGCAATCCAGAACAGAGAAGCCTACGCCATAGTGGTATCCGACTTCGGGGGACCTGACATGGCACATGAGGAATAAGAAGTCATACAAGATGGCAAAGAAAATAAACCTAACTCTTTTTGTGATCTCCATGCTGGGCGATGGCCATTACTTTTATCTATTGACTCCTTTCTGGTTGATGAGCCTAAAAGAAGAAAAATCGGTTTCTACCAGATGTTGTATTAGTGATATTCTTGATGAAGGCCCAAAATTGTAGGCACTATTACTCTACAGATAATGTCGATGTTCTATCTAAATTCTAAATTAGTCGTTTCGATTTATTTAGGGTAGTCATGGTCCGAGATTACATAATTATCTTGGAGAAACAAAGAAGAATCCTAAAATTCATCGTACCTATTGTGTCTGTAATTCATTGAGTTGGCATCAAAGACTCTGCGAACCTCCTATGAAGATAATTAATCATAACCAGTCATTAACAACGCACGGCATTTTGCGTCACGTGGTGCGGTGTGCGATCATTAAGTTAAGGGCAAAACATGTTAGGGTTATTGTGAAAATTTGCAAAAACAATGTAATTTTTTCAAACTTCTTATGGTCATAAGCATCGCGCAAGATCGAGCGCAACGGAGTGCTCTTGGTGCCTCCCTAAAAGCGGGGTTCAAAGGGAGATTAATTGAATATGTTTTTAAATGAATATGCATGGATTGGTGCTTTCAAGTGTCTCACTCTAAGCAAAGCTTGTGTTTTGGAACAGGATCATGGAGACCGAGACCACAGCCTTCAGTACGAGAGTCGCTGACTAAACCGCTAAGCTACCATTGACAAATTTGCTTTCAATCAATTCTCCCTTTTGACCCCATTCAGAGCCATAGGGAGGCGTCAAGAGTTCTCCACTTCACTCGATCTCCCGTAGTTTTAATAACGTCCTCCCTCTCCATGTCCGAATCTCTCAGTTCTGCCTCGAAGGAGCATGGAACGGAACGGACTTTGTTATAACTTAACCCATTTTAAAGCTATACTTTAAAAACATCAACATATAAATGTGCTCGTTTTAAATCAAAAGAAAAGAGTTATACATTTCGATCCAAAATAATAATTACTTAATTGGTGAGAAATTTACGGTGCTTTTTTGTGTTTTTCGTTTCTTGCCTTTTCATAATGCTTTTTCCAGAACATTTCTTTATAATATTATTGCAACATGGTCGTGCAAAACAATAAGCGTTACTCCGATTTGCACTATAAATGAGACAAATTAACGGCTCCAAAATATTCCCGCTTTTAACGATGGTCTTAGTTGGAAGGAAAAACCTGCTACTTTTTTCCGCTTTTTATTCTGACACTGTGCAAGAGATGAGCGGAGGGCGGAAACTTTTCGAACACGTCTAACGCTAATTTCCACCTGACCTTGAGTCCATACTTGGAACGATATACCAACGTTATATTTGATGACACTTCCAAGAATTTGTTAGCTACATATTTATACCTACTGTGTAGATAGTTTATTTAAGAAACCGTTTACCTATACAAACTAGAGTAGAGAAGAAGAAATCTTGACGTGGTCATCCCCGGGATGAGTCTGTCTTTTCTTTGGAGAAAGTCTTCGTAAGTTATGTGGCCAATCCAGGATATACCTAAATCTCCCGTAGGACTACATATTAAAAGTTTCCAGTTTCATTTTACCTCTTTCGGATAGGCAACAAGTTATACCTATCTCAGTACATCAAGATATTTTTCTTTCGTAGTTAGGTCGTAATTTTCCGAACAACAGTATTTATATAATCTCAGCAGACACTGATGAAGACAAGAAAACTTCTTCTTCTTCTTCAAGGACCTGACATGGCACTTGAAGAAGAAGAAGAAGACACTGATGAAAGGGCTCACAACCTCAATTGGCTCAGGTTCTTTCAATTTGAAATAATGTACCCCATATCCCTCCTATCGAATATCCTCTTTTTGAAAGTAGTTTGATTCATTCATTCAACAGCTATTCGAAAATGTATTTTTAGTTTCCAAAGTGAAGTATTTTATCCCAAATTTTAAGTTTTGTGTCTTTAGGTGGAAAGTTGAAAACCAATCCAAATCCAAACTCCCTTAAGGCCCCACTTAGGGGCATAGGGAGGCAACAAGAGCTCTCCATTGCGCTCTATCTTGCGCAATGTTTATGACCTCCTCCCACACCATTTACAGATTCCTCAGCTCTGCTTCGAAGGAGCGGAACACAATATGAGAGGGTCTTCCTCGTCTTCGGGACCCTGATGGGTGGAAGAACAGCGCTCTCCTCGGCCAACGATCATTCAGCATCCTTAACACATTTCGCCAGCCAAATCCATCTCCTCCACATAATGGTAGAAGTGATGGGCTCACGCTGGGCGCGCCGATGTATAGCGTCGTCCGTGATGCGGTGGTACCATCTTACACCCAAAATTCTCCTGAGGCACTTCATTTCGAAACCTGAAACTTTTTGTGCCTGGGCTTTGGCCAGGTGCCAGGACTCACACCCATACAGGAGAATGCGCAGTACACACGCATCACACAGTTTACATTTCGGAAAGTTGAATACAAACACTAAAAAATTGAAAACTCGAAAACAACTGGCATTAGACGCCTGGTTATTGGGAACAAAATTATTGCAAATACTCTCCATTATAACCTCTTTCAAGGAATAGGTCGAATTACCAGTCACTTTATTTAGAGTAAACTTTTATTTTTTTTTTACTTAATAGTTTCAATTTTTTTTCTCAAAAAGTAGCTTATCCTTGAAACAATGGATTTAATGCCTTTGACCTTTAGTAGTAATAATTTATTTATTTATCGTATGGCTTTTTTACAACACATCTTAAAATCTAGACATAAAACAATAATAATATCACAGATATCTGATTGTCAAAGGTTAAGGTCAATATATAAAATGTATTCAGTTGTTGTGTCAGTCAGCAAGAGGAAATCCCTGAAATCCCCCGCGTATGATCTGAGGTCGCATTCGGTTGCGATATGTTGCATGGTTTGTTTATCCGCCCCTCAGTCGCAACCAGGGGAATCCAGCCATCCACACTTGTGGAGAAAATCGGCACATCTGCCATGCCCTGTTCGGATCCTGTTTAATGTGGACCAGAGTTTACGTGGCTGGTCGAATCCAGGCGGTTTCGTTGTTATGCAGGGCAGGCAGTGATTTACCGGGTCCGAAGCTTCTTCCCACCTGGCTTTCCATGTGTCTATGGTGTTGAAGTTAGGGTTTCTTGATTTAAGTCTATTGCTGGTTAAGAGGAACTCAAGAACTGGTCCGCTCGGCAGTTCAGGGGTTTTCAACAATTTATCGTATTCTCGTAGAAGTGCATTTTGCCTTCGGATTTCGTGGGGTGCAATATGACTGAGAATGGGCAACCAGTAAGTCGGGGTGGATCTTAATGTTCCCGAGACAGTCCTCAACGTGTTGTTTTGTTGGACGTCCACTAGGCCAGTGTGAGCGCTGTTGTGTGTGGATAACACAGCTGACGCATATTCCGCCGCTGAATGAACAAGGCAGATATGTGAAACTTTCAAAAAGGCATTGACAACAGCGCGCGCTGAGCGAGAGGCAAAAAAGAGAGGGAAATTGCAAACAGATCCAATTTTGCATATATAGGGACATGTTTGAAATGCACATGAATATAATACAGATAAATACTAATAGAAGCAGCGCGTCTCATGATATGGCAATGGCCGTTGCCTTAGAACGAAAGTATGACTTTATAGCTATAAGCGAACCAAACCTGTCAAGATGCAAAGCCAAAAACGTTAACCATTATGTCAACGAATCCGAAGATGCTATGATAATAAACGTCAGTGGAAAACACCGAGTTGTAAAATATCGCTCCGGAAAGTGCTATGTATGCATTGAAACAAAAGACGTATATTTATACAGCGTTTATGTGAGTCCCAACAAACACACCACATCGCAAGAGTTCGACAATATTCTCCATGAATTACAGCGAGATTTTGTAAAGTCAGCTAAGAAGAAGGTTATAATTACGGGTGATTTTAATGCAAAACATACCTGCTGGGGAGGAAAAATAACGAATACCAGAGGGAAAGAATTACTGAACTGGACGCACTCTTTGGACTTGGATATATTGAACGACGGCAAAATACCAACATGTTTAAGGCCGAACGGAGTATCTTTTATAGACATCACAATAGTAAATAGTGCCATGACGCAAATGAATCCTGCCTGGTCTGTCTTGGAAGGAGAGGAATCAATGAGTGACCATCAGATAATTCTAACACAAATGGGAATTCCAACAAAAAACGAGAGAACCCGAACTGTTTACGGAAGACCTGACATAGATTCACTGGACAGAATATTCAAAGAGAAGATTGTTAACAATAAGTACGATGCAGAGGCATGCGAAAAGATCTTGACTGAGGCATACAAGGCCACCACTCCAAAAGTGGGATGCGATAACAACTATAAACTACCGTACTGGTGGAACACAAACGTCCAAAACCTCATTAAAGAAACAAGAAAAAAGAGAAAACTTTTTCAAAAGTGCCATGATCAAAACAAGGATGCCTTAAAACTTTTATACACAACTGCAAAAAAGAAATTAAAATTTGCTTTGTTCGAAGCCAAAAAATTAGCATGGGAGGAACTTTGCGAAGGCCTAAACAGAGATGTTTTTGGGGACGCTTACAAAATCGCTAAGAAGAAACTACAAGTAGTCAACCCAAAATCCGAACTACCACTAAATGAAAAGATAAGTATATTTGAAAATCTGTTTATCACAGCTGGATGCGGAGATTTGATGACGATTGATGTGTCAGAATCCGAATACCTAGACATTAGAGTTACAAAAGAGGAAGTCTTGATGGCAGCAGCCAAAATAAAACCCGGAAAAGCTCCTGGTCCAGATGGTTTACCAGCAGAAGTTATAAAGGAGATAGCAAGCAGAAACGCACAATACTTTGCTGATATTTTTGGCCGCTTGTTGAAAGATGGAAAGTTTCCGAAACAGTGGAAAACCTCAAAACTCGTACTCATAGACAAGCCGAAAAAGAGCCCAAATGAGGAAACAAAATATAGACCGATCTGCTGTATTGGCTAAACTATATGAGAGTATTATTAATACAAGACTTATATCGGAGATCGCAAGAAATGGGGACTTTAATCCACACCAATACGGGTTTCGGAAAGGAAAAACCACAATTGATGCAATACAACATATAATAAATATAGCAAAAGAATCTAAATCTAAAGGTAAATGGAATGCCCTTATTCTTGTGGACGTTAGAAATGCTTTCAACTCAGCGGCTTGGCCGAATATCATATCTAGAATGGTAGATTGGGGAGTTCATAAATACCTGGTGAAAGTTATAGTAGACTATTTTACGGGCAGATCCGTCCAACTTGAAAGGAGTACTGTAATGGAAATTGGAGGAGGAGTTCCGCAGGGTTCGGTCCTCGGACCGACTCTGTGGAATATCCTGTATGATGACATAATGTCAATCCAGGTTCCGCGAGGTGTGCAGTTAATTTGTTACGCCGATGACTTAGCAATTTCGGTGGTAGAATCATGCCGAGAAAAAATGATAGAAAGGGCAAATGAGGCTATGCGCTCGGTCGCCGGTTGGATGAAGACTGAAAAATTGGATATTGCACCTGAAAAGACGGTTGCGATTGTTTTTAACAGAAGAATTAAAACTGGACAGATTTCCTTCATGTGTGAGGGTGTCAATATAGTTCCAGAAAGTGAGGTAAAGTATCTGGGTGTCACAATCGACAAGGGTCTCCTTTTTACAGGACATATAAAAGCGGTCTGCGCAAAGGCTGAGAAAACAGTACAGGCTATGCGAATAATTTTGCCAAATACACGTGGTCCTCGAGCAAATAGGAGGAAAGTATTGGCCCTAGCCATGCAGTCAATTGTCATGTATGCTGCACCAGTATGGCAAAAAGCACTCGAAAAGCGAATTAACAAGACAAGAATTGCGAGCGTACAAAGGTCCTTAGCTCTGAGGGTATGCTCTGCATATAGGACGGTTTCTGGAGATGCCGCAGTGGTGCTTGCTGGCCTTGTGCCTCTGCACCTGCTGGCAGTAGAGAGAGCAAAATTATATGAAGAGAGGGAGAGAGATGGCCCGAAACTTAGAAAAGAAATAAGAAGAGACACAATGACAACCTGGCAACGGGAATGGGATGTCGGCGTAAGTGGTCGATGGACATGGCGTCTTATAAAAAATATCGATCCGTGGATAAGTAGAAAACATGGGGAAGTCTCTTTTCGTATCACACAGTGCATGACGGGACATGGAGTCTTCGGGAAATACCTCCGAAAGATACAAAAGGCTCAGTCGGAGGAATGCGTATACTGCGGTGCAGGAGAAGATGACGCAGAACATACCGTGTTCATGTGTCCAAAATGGGAGGAACAGAGACACGATGTGGCAAGGGATCTCCATCTGCCAAACTTCCCGACACCTGACACCCTGATTGACGAAATGCTGTCCAGGAAGGAAGCCTGGGAAAGAATAGGAGCCTTTATGGAGGATGTCATGAAAACAAAGGAAGTCGACGAAACCCGCAGTCAAAGGGACCAAAGGAGATAATAATTAGACAATCTGCGACCGCGGTAGGCCTTAACGGCAGGAACGTGGCCGCAGTGTAGGAGGGGGTTTTAGCCGGTAGAAGTCCGGCACTACCGCAAAGGTGTCCATGAGGATTTCCCCCTCACAAAAAAAAAAAAAAAAAAAAAAAAGATATGCGCAGAGTCTCCGCGGTTGATCCAAGTAATCATAAGTTAATACAACAGAATATCAAGAACAATAACGTAACATGAGACGATGCCTACACTACAGCCAAAACACGAAATGTTCACGGCCCATAAAGACGTCCATAAATTAACAATCGACTCGGTTATGAACTGTGACAACGAACCCGGGACAACTCAACCATGGAGCTTTACCATAATCCTTCTCCGATTTCAAATTAAGTACCACTTCACCACCAAGACCATTGTAATATATCATGTGGGTTAAAATATTAACCATGACGGCCGCTAAAACAAAAATGTAATTGAATCGATTATAAGAATAATTACTTGGACTACCATATGAAAATACATTTGAATATTTTGGATCAAATATCATTCATAACCCATCAACCGTTTTAAAGTAACCCAATATTTTTTTGAACTGTTTTTGACTAGATTTCAATATTTTCGATACTTCCTAACTCAAATATAAATTGGAGTTCCATTTTCTTTGGTCACGACCTTTGAGAAGAAGTAATACTAGAGAGATAATGTGCAACTGCGCACGGTTCCAACAAGTACCACGTGACTGTTGTTAAACTCATACAGACTGTGACGTTTTTCGGTAGTGATTTGTGAGATTCGTTTTTTTTATGTTTTAACGTGAACACAGAGACATTTTATGTTAAATCAAATACTTATGAGTTTTCAGTTATGTGCTTTTGTATGTAATAAAAATGAATTATCAGTAATTTATATTCAGTCACGTGACTACTGCATAAAATAACAAATTTATTAAGTAAGTATTGAATTTTGTACTTCTATCTGTTGTACTCAAATTGTAATTTTATATAACTTGTAATTTTTTATTTGCCGTATATAAACAAGAAAAAAAAATCCGTTCTTCGCATTCACAAAAGCTTTCTAATAATACATGAACTCAATGGTCACGGCATCACTTTTTTTGTTTTATTTTTTAGTGTCAAAAGAAGAATCTTAGGAATGAAAAACAAACATAAGAAATTTATGCGGAATATTAGAAAATTTAATATTTTTTTAGTTCTTTTAACAATATAAACTTGTGTGCCTAACTTTTCATTAACACATTTTAGGATTAAATGCCTATTGTACGTAGTAGATAATTCTGTGACTTTTGCTCTCTTTTAAGTATTCGCGAATAGGGTTGGCTTGCTTTTTTGAGTCGTAGTTTACTTGGTGACACATCACAAAGATATTTTTGTTTATTATTAATAGTTACACGTGTTTTAAAGCCCGTGGAGTTAATTTACATAAACGTATTGTTACGATATATTTTTTAAAGTATTTTTAACCATTAAGGATTCAAGAGACCGACGACATGTCACGTCTTTGTAGGATGATCTATGGTCGAAACGCGAACAGGATTTATGACCGTGAGGAGTCTTACTAGACAATGTTCGATCTACGACAAATACTATTGTGTAGACATCGTGGCTAACTTCAAGGGTATCTTCATGTTTATTTCTGAAATCATTGACATAGTTGTTTATACGGAAACTTGGATGTTACCTAAAAAAATGACCTGACCATTATAAACTGTTTAGAATCACGCGCATTGAACGATGTCAAAATTGTATTTGTGTTCATTTTGGGTGTGCCCAGACTCATTAAAAAAATCGTTTTACCGTATGTAATTATGAATTTATGAAAAATCCCTATAGGTACTATTTTTGTCGTAATAAGGTGTGGGAGGAGGTCATAGCTCCTAAGTGGAGTGTAAAGGGAAATTTGATTGATTGATTGAAATTTTTTTTAGTTTTTAATTTTTTTATTGATTGATAATAAATACCTAGTAGCATAACAGCTTGCGCCTTTTCACCACTAGGTCTCATAATTATTAACACATATAGCCATATGAACGAAAGAAGATAGTAAAAAACAGACTGGTAGTATGTATTGATTCAGTCAATAAATTTGGTCCGATTGGAGGCATATTGCTGGATTCGCCAAATCGTACTTCGATATCTCGTTACATTCGCCTCCTGCTCATCGAAACGTGACCATGCAGGACCTGTTCCTGCGAAACTAGTCAGGTTAATAAAAATTGTGGAATAACAAATAAATTGTTTTATTTAAATTACTGTATTTAATTAATTCCACCAAGAATGCATGTTCAATTCGTTAATTTTAATATAAAAGTCTGTCTAAAATGTACGTAACGCCCTGTATTTTACAGTTCATTGTTGATATGGCAGACATCTAGGAAACCTGGTTCGTACAACACAAGATTGATGTTAGAGTATTGTTTACTGTACTAATAAAATAGTTTCACCGGGTATGGCAGCTAGTCCATACTCTATAACTTGACGTCGTCGCTTTGATAGCATTGTTGTCAGGTTGCGCTGTGCCTCGTTTCGTTCTCCTTTCAAGTAAATTAAGTCATTATTATGTAATAGCCGCGGACTTACATTGTATGAGGCATGTGTTATTGTGTGTTTTGTATGGGAATGTATGTCATTGTGTTTTGTACGCGCTTAAATCCAAAACAATCATTGCATTACTTATGTTTTTTTTTAGCTTCTTTACATATTGTAATAATTCAAACTTCGTTATATTTTTACTTCGTATAATTATATTTCTTCCGGGGACGACGACCTAATATTATATTTTTAGAATATCAAGAGGGCCATTCCGTAATAATTTTGCTAAAATTTTGATTTACAGGTCCGCTAAAATGATCATAACTCATCTAGAATGAGCAGGTGGGTTACTCTTGAAACTCAATCCCGATCTCGATGTCGACTATATTCACACTTGCGGCTATATTCACAACGATCTTTTATAAAACGATACTTGGTTGTTATTGGTTGAAATCATTGAGTAGAAATATTATTAGAAAGGTATGTGGAAGCTCAGAACCGAAAATTGGTTCCTTTATACAGTTGTCACGTGACTGAAGATACATTATAAATAATAATTCATTTTACAAAAGCATAAACTAGAACTCATAAAATGTAAATGAATAAACAAAGTGTTTTTTATTCATTTACATTTTATAATGGAGTTCCACAAGGTCTCACGAGAGTGTTTCGAAAATTTAAAACTCATACTTAAATTAACTAGTTATTCTAATTATACCTAACATAAAATGTCTCCGTTTAAAAAAGTTAAAAAAAAAAATTAAAATAAAAAAAAAACCGATTCTTACAAAATGTAAGGGGTAGACAGAGAGAACGGAACTCCACTCTTTTCTATCCAAACACATTTCTATCGCTTATTCCAACGACATACCATTTCCCATACAACCTCTCCTATTCCTGGTACTTCTTACCTGGCCTTCCTTGAGGACGGAATCGATGTGTTCGATCCACGTCATTCTCGGTTGGCCCCGCTTTCTTACACCTTTCCTTTCAGCCTTGTAAATTTGCTTTGTCATTTTGTTTTCATCCATTCTTTCCACATTCTCAAACCATCTCAACTTATTGACTTTCATCTTTGTCACAACACTTACTTCCATACCACATTCCTTCCTAATATTCTCATTCCTTTCCATTTCCCACAGAGTCTTTCCACATATTCTTCGTGGAGATTTCATCTCTACTGCATTTATAATCAATTTGAATCCGTATTCAAATTGGTCGTTATCTACCTTCGTAATTCAAAATTATAGTGGAGGCCTAATTTTAGCGGAACTATTAGAGAATCGACTTTTATAAATGTCAGCCATATTAGCCAACAAATGACTTCAGGCCGCCATCTTTAGTCTTATGGGAAAGGACATATAAAAGAGAGTTTCACGAATTTTGTGCTCTGGTCTTATCAACCTCTTTCTCATACTCATTGATTATGGGCTACTCTATTGTGGAATCAATTACTTACTCTTTAGCGTTTCGGCCGTTCAGATGTTCCGTAATTAATAGGGCTGGTAGAAGCCGATCTATTATTTTCCTCTCAGTTTTTCCATCGTTTGAAACGTCGTTATAATTACACGTGGGGCCGATGGTGTTTGAGCGGTGGGCGGGTTCTAATGACCCCATACTAATTAACCCAAACGGAAGATTTGCCGCTACGTAGGTTGGTTAAAGGATAGGCACATGTATGTATATTCAATATTGTATTAGAATATATGTCTCAACATTCGAAATGTTTTTTAGATTCACTTATAGCGTTTTTTGCGTTCTACTTAAAGTTATTGTTTACACAAATAAGGCAGAATCTAAAGATATAAAAGAAAGCCGTGTAAGTTCGAACTCGAAATCTACTGAACAGATTGTTATCGTTTTTGGTTTATTGGATTCTTTTCCGCTACGGATAACATAATAACTACTAACTTATACATCGAAAAATTGATAGAAAATAATATAAAAGTTAGTATGGAAATTTCGATACAACAACGCCATCTGTGAAAAATTCTACAGAAACACAACTTTTATTAACCCGACAACATTAAAATTATTGGCACGCAGACTTTTGATGGAATTTTATTATCACACTTTTTTCTAATTTGTTAACCTTTTAGCGCATTATTTTTATAAATTAAAACTCGAAAAGTGAATAAATCTAATTTTGAAATGAAACTGTAGTTTGACACAAACTCTCTGTTGTTTGATAATTGGTGATAGAATTTGGATGGAAAATATGTGGTTTAAAATAGATGCATCGGTTGTATCATTCTTTTAAATTCGAATTCAATATTCATACCTAGATCTCAGGACAACGTCTGGCGGAAAAGCTAGTTTACTATAAAAAACTGTAAATTCAAATTTCTTATAAAGTCCACTTTTCTATCACCGGGCGATGGTTTTATCGAGCATGTTTGTTACAACACTCTCTCGTTGTCAGGGTGGTTGCGAGTCACTGAATTGACAAATCAATGACGTGGTATATGTATGGGGTGTAGATGTGTGTGTGTGTGTGTGTGTGTGTGTATGGTTCGCGAGGAATCTCTGGGTAGGCTGCGTTAGCAAAAGAAAAAAAATGATCGATTTCGAAGGATCATACGCAGTAGAAGAAGATAGATCCAAAGAATATATCATACGTTCAAATTTAAACTAGATGTAATTTTAGCAGAATATCGTCCGAAAAATCCCCTCGACTTTTCTGTCGAGGGAGATCAGTGGAATGAGGAAAAGTTATGGGTGCTGAAGGTAAAAACCCATTCGTTGGACAATAAATAAGGGTAGCTTTGGGGTATGGAGGCCTTCAATGGTCATCGGCAATTGATGCTATTATTAAAGCATTTACTTCCCCATATTTTTGTAGGCCATTGTCTCTTTATCGCGTGAGTATAGTATAAGGCCTCGTCTCTCTGACAGTCTAAAAAGCCCGATGACTGAGGGCATTTTATTTGTGAATCCTTTTTTTTATTTCTTCTATTTTTGATATGATGAATGAATATCGTTTTTTACAAAATTCAGAGGCTATATCTGAGTTGGTTGTCAGAAATTTCTTTGATGAATTCTACGATTTCTCTTTTTTACGACCCTTTTTTGATCCGTTCCCCTTTATTGTAAAATTTTAGAACTCTACGTTTGATTTTCTGAAAATTTATTATTATCAAATTTCTTCATAGTTTAAGCTTCGTAGCATTTTGTTTCAAAATTGGGATTAGACTCTTCTTCGAATGTCTGTCCCCTTTTTCACTGGTCTGCTTAGGAATAGTCTTACATGTGGTTGGCGATGCGCTTCAATTTTGAGGAAGTTTGGAATTTCTCATTCTCCTCACATTCAAAATCTTTGATGCCGTTCGTTTGTGATCCTATCTCTCAGCAAGACTCCTTTCCTTTTGCATTTCAAAAATCCTTATTATATGTATTTTTGGCGCTGCTTATTTTCATCTCTTGGTTTTCAAAGTTGTCGTACAAAATCAGCCAATCAACTTAATTAACTTGAATAGAGGTATCAGCATTATGGCGATCCATAATTCTGTTGCCTTTGACCAAGATTTTTTCATTGGTATTTCCATTTGCTATTACTTTTGTGGAATAATTAGTGCTGCCTTCGATCTAGTCTTCTTGATCCATAAGATATATTTCATTTCTACTGATGTCAGATTGCCATTCTAATCAAAACGTTTTCTGGGATCTACCAAGGTATAAATTTTCACCAGCAAAACTTGAATTTTTATTCGGGAAGTGTAAATGAATAAGGGATTTGGTTTTATTATTTTCATCTTTGTTCGAGATTATAAACTCGGTTTGCTATGATGGCACTAGTGACCGCTGCTTATTCAATCAAGCTGACTACCAACCATCTTTTCATTTTGTTCTCGTTTATATAGTTTGTCCGTATATTGGAGCAACTTCTACAGTACAATCATCTATGAATACAAACAACAAGCATCGTTATATTATTTTGACATTTATTTCTATGTATCTATTTCGTTGTTCTCAACATTTACTATGTATTATTTTCGTTTGCAGGTTTTAGTTCTATCGGATTCTACGATTCAGGACAATTATTCAAGGTAAGACTATTTTATTAATTCGTTTATTAAGTTTAAAATGACAAATCACTCTTTGAGGGTGGAATGCCTAATTAATAATAAAGTTTAAAATGCCACCATAAATTTTGTTGCGAGTAAGAGTGAACTGCCTGTAATTTAATTTTTTAGAACTTGTATCTTAAAATTCTCGAGAGAATGTCAAATTACGTTTAAAGGTGAAGTTTGAGAGTCGAAAAAAAGCCACTATTGTTAGCCCGGCGTTTTTTCAAAGGGTTTTCTTTTAACTCATTGATTTTTTCAAAATAATCAAATGCAGCTTGATCTGATTATGCTTCTCCAATTATGACAATCCAGATAGGAAGGTAGTGCTCAAAATGTGTGGCTTGATCACCACTATTCCGTCACAATTTTTGGGTAAAATTTAACCAATCTACCAAGAACGAACTCCATCAATGCTACTCGAGTTGCATTGATGGAGTTCGTTTTTGTTCGTATCCTTATTTCTTTTCAATTTTTGTTGTCGTTTTCCGTCTCTGTTTGGCTGAAATTCAAATTTCTCATTTAACTTATGCAGGACTTGAACTCGCATCCTTAAGCTATCCAATAATGTTGGGCATTAAACTGCAAGACAGGAAGAAAAATGACTGGATACGCAGTCAGGCTTGACTGATAGTAAAGAAAAAATAACAACTAATGACTCTAACAATTCATTACTAATGTTCGATTTTTAAATGGAAAAACCACTACGGGCTTACGACCGTTTTCTACTGTTGTTTCGAAGGCTGGCTTAGTGTGATCACTTTACGTTAACAACGTCCGCCATTAGGTGGTAATGTTTGTCTCCGAAACTCCTAATCATGAGAATTCTCAACATGTCGAAAAATCTCATGTATGCAACAAGTAGAAATTTAATTATAAATGAAATATAGAGATAGAAGTGGGAAATTATTGAGAACAAGAGAGCAACCAAATTTAAAGACTGCGACTGCTGTCATGTATTTGGCGCCAGGATATGACTATATCCATTTTTGCAAATGTCTCATATTTATTGCCTATTGGCTTTGTTGGTGCACAACGTTCTAATTATGTCTAGATTCTTGTGACCTTTTTTCAGGACTAGATCTTAAAGAAAAAATAACAACTAATGACTCTAACAATTCATTACTAATGTTCGATTTTTAAATGGCTGATTTGACTGATAGTGTTTGAGACGATAGCTGTGTAGAAATGGAGATGGATGAAGCACATTGCGCAAGAAACGATGTCAACAGATGAACGAAAAAACTGCTTGAGTGGAGACCAAGGGGTGAAAAAAAACCACAGGGATGGCCACTTAACAGATGGATGGACGACATTAAGAGGTTAGCTGAACCCCAATATATGGGAATCGCACAGAAACGGGAGGATTGGAGAAAGAGAGAGAAGGTCCATGTCCTAAAGTGGGCAAACGTGATGAAAGTGAAAACAATGTATTTCTTAAGTGATCGTATCAAAATCAACCAAAATAATCATTTACCGAGAACTAACTCCAATATTCGTGTATTAATTTTTTTTATTCTTGTTCGATTTATTTCTAGTTGTTAAACACGCGAAAAGTTTCGGTTAGTTTATTATAATATAGAGTTGTTACAGTTTGAGAAGCACTACAATAGGGTTTCCGAATCGCGGTGCCTATCACAATACAACATTGTGTATTGACAATGAACCAGCGCTCATTCTTAAATTGGGTTTTCACGGCCCATAAATTTGCTTTTTGGAAAAAGACCATAATATTAATATGCCTACTTAGCTAGTAGCGATGTGTCTGTGGGTGTGTTAGCGCGTGTAAGCGGAATATAGATTCCAATTCGTCCATACAGGCGTTTGGATTTATACGGAAATACTAGGATTGTTTTGCATCATTCCCAGAAATTAAGGCACACGAAACATCGTGTTTTTTTCAACAAACATTTTCCTCGAATTTATTTAGGTAGTAATTTTGTAAAAAGGCTCACCCATTATATTGTGACAGATTCTTGTGCCGACTTTCACAATTAGCTTTTATGAGATAGGTACTCAAAGTACAAAGTTTCGTACTACTCAAAGTACGAAAAAAGCGAAATCTTATGTTTCATTATTTCAATGACTACATTGGCTTATTGAACAATTGAAGTTCAACGATTTGCTTGTTTTCCAGAAATAAGTCCCGACGCTTTCGAGGCATGTATGGAGAAGATAATATCGTCTAAAGAAAGAGACCTACGCCAGCCTGCATTCTCGGATAGACCGCAAGGTAGGAACTGAGTATGCAGAGAAGAATGAGAGGTTTTGAAAGGTGAGACTCCGGCACTACCTATCTAGGTGTCCGTGTCCATAATGGATTTCCACTCGTAAAAAAAATTAGGCCCAATTTTTTTTTCTTATGAATTGTTTGACCAATCATTTCGAAAATTCGTGCATTCATTCTATTATATAGATGTGTGAGTATAGATGTGTTTGTAAATTTGCTTAGTTCCCAGAAAATAGTGCACAATGAGGTGTTGGATTACAACAATTTAGAAATATTGCCTACATGAATAAATAAAATAAAAAAAAAATCAATTATACAAACTTCCCGAGAAATAAGCCCAATGACAAAACATTGAACGCAATGATTTCCTGAGAAAGCGGGTCGTGTATGCGTTCCAATTGTTTGAAGCATATCTAAGGTTGACTGTATGAGAGGAGATTTATAGCTTACATATATGTGTCTAAGATCTATCTCAGTAGAGTATCCGATGGCCTATAAAATTACATAGGAATAATATGAAAAAGAAGAATTAGTAATAAGTCACGATAGATCATTATATTAAAGACTTCAATCGTGTGTGTGTGTGTCTTATCGATTTTTTCATAAACATCTCCCCTCTCATTCATACAAATATAAAAATAAGGTCATTTGGGCCTTTTATATTGGCATCGACTCACGATTGAGTCTTACATCAAGCGTAACAATAATAATATGATACTACTTCACGCCAAAAGATAGATTTCTCTTTTCGTCGGTAACAAAATAATAAGGGAACACCTTTTGTGGAATATTATTTATAATGCGTGTTGGTGGTAGGCAATCGTTCCCCGCCTCCTCAGTCTCGTACAGGATCCCCGTTTCTGAGGAAATTGAATTGGAATCAATATTCAATTATTGTATTTTCTATTTGAGATGTTCATAGATAGCTACACGCTACTTTCTGAGTTACTATGTGATGTTATACCTACTATTATATAACGATTGTGTGGGCGTTATTTATTTGAGGATTTTGTCAATTCATGGAAATGTATATTTTGATTTCAGTCATTTGCACCATCGTACAAATTATCCTCAATTTCTTACACATACATGATACTTCAGTACTTATGAGATTTCATAGACGTTGACAATCACTTATATAAATGCAAGTCTGCTTGCTGCAACCCGGAACAGATCTTACACTCGCCTTATTCCGATACATCCACGCCGCTTAATCAACATAGAGCCTTGGCTTTCAGCATAAACGTATGTGGATTTCAACATTCTTATATCGAAAATGCACCAACATTCTTTCCCCTTTGGAGAAAGTTCTTCAATATGTGTTTGAAGAGAGTAGAGAACTATAGAGTTATCTAGCTACAGTAAGCACTATCTACGTAGATCAATCTACAGTTTTGCATAACTGTTTTTTCTTGTCTAAATGACCTAGAGATTTACCTAGAATGTTTTGAATAAACTGTCCAAGTGCGTACACTAATTTCGATGGAGCACTCTTTGAAACTAGATTTCCTTACCTAGAACTTGAGATATTTCTAACATATCTATAAACTGAAAATAGATCGCTCTAGCTAGAAACTCTACATTATATTTTTGCCTTTAAAGTTTTTTCGTAGCCATGTTCTTCTGTGAGTGTGCAATGTCCATTTTTTCGTTTCACTTGACGGCGAAACTCGATCTTATATTTCCACTTCTTCTTAATTAAGGCTTTGTGGCCTTTTTCTAGGTCGAATATTTTATAATATATTAACATATTCTTTGGATCTTGTATTGAGTCATTAAGATGTTATAAAAAATCTGTCCATTGACCATTTTATGATGAACACTTTGCATCTACTCATAGATCATAGCTGTTACAAGTTGCGTCATCATCTCAAAAACCACGTTTATTCGTGATGAAATTGATGACGCTTTATCACACGATCTTTTTTTATAACAATGCGCACTATTTGTTGCGCAAGTGTTGTATTTTGTGGACTGTCAAATAATAAATTACTAGCATGTTCGTTCATTCAACTTTTGAACCACCTGTTTGTCGTTTACATACCTATAATTCGACTTCTCATGATGGAAGTATTTACTACTACGCTGGCCTTAAATAGTTGTATGTACTATGTACATGCTTTTTTCAAGACTCCAATGTTCGTCTTCATGTAAAGGAGTCGAAATCATAGACTTGTGTTAGGTATAACCCGCGTTCATTTTTTTTAATCTACATAATAATTCAGAAATGTTTGTTTTTTTATTTGCCTTTGACAATACTTTTACCTTATATGTGAACATCACGCTCAAAATGCAAATGCTACGTCAGATATTAATATACCCAGAGCCGTACAAAATGCTGGAGAAGGTTCTTAAATACAATTTGCTGCATTAACTTTAACATATTTAGAGCTATTTAAAAAACTCTATTTTTTTAGGATCTTCATACAAATTTCTCAAAAAGACAGTAAGTCATCTTTTGGAAACAAAATTACTCATGTAAACGTTGAATGGAATCTTGGTATTACGGTATGAAAATGTAATAAAATAATTGTAGATTGATTTGTTATACATGTATATAAATGTTATTAAAATCTTATTATTCTCAATAAATAAAGATTTAATGAAAAAATTTGCAGTTTGATTTTGAAGTTCGACAGGTACAAATCACCCTCTATGGGTGGAATGCCTAATTAATTATCAAAGTAGGGAATGTAGCTAAGATTCAAACCACAGAGCTCTCTATGAAAACTTGCAAATTATGTCGGTAGGTTCGTATAATATTATGAGGTCGGTAAAACAAAAATTGTAAAAGTGTCATTCTTCTTTTTCTGTGCTTATGTCAGTTATAGAGGTCTGTTAAGCAATGGGAAGCTAGACTAGAACCTGTTTAATTACCTACCGATCAAGCCTGGAATAAAAATTGTAAAGCAAGACGGGCATAAGCTAGTATAAAATAAAATTCAATATTTTCATACAAAATAGAGGGAAATCACCTATTTTAAGATATAGACTTTAGAGTAATCTGCTGGCATTTAATCCTTGATTAATATAAATTAACAACAGTAATGGTTCCAGATGTGACCCCTGTGGTACACCACAGTAAATTGCAATACGTGACTTCTACATTAAGCAAATAAGAAGAAGAAAGACCAAGACAAAGTTTGATTAATAACTTTTCTCATTATCTGGACGTGCTGGGTGTGGGAGACCAATGGGAGCCCATTGCCTAAGATATGACGGATTGGAAAAAGGTTGTACATTGCCAAAACTCTGCAGGAGTTGTACGGCCATCGGAAGTCAACAATATATTGTAGAATCAGCAATTTGATGCTACCATTAAATGTATTATTGTTCGTTTCTAATAAGTAACAAGTTTGTTTACAATTTTAAACCACCAGGGGCTTGTGAACGTCGTCTACTTTTCTTTTGATGGCTGGCTTAATGTGATCACATTACGTTAACAACACGCGCAATTTACAGAAAAAATAACAACTAATGACTCCAATAATTCATGACTAATGTTCAGTAATGAATTTTTAGAGTCATTAGTTGTTAGATAATTCATTGCTATAACGTTGACAGCTGTCACGTCTTCTAGATCTAGGTTATTATTTTCATATTGAATTGTACTTTATTGTTTTTAAAGTTTTCACATTTGTTTGATTAAATTTCATTATATAATTAAACGTGAAAATTCCAATTTCGTATGTTAAGGAATCGCGAAATCATTAAGTATAATCGATTAAGAAATAGTGCCAAAAATCGGCTATCATGAGAGAATAATTAAAGTACGCCAGATCTCAACGTTGGACCAGTAGCGTAGCCTACTACTTGCCCACGATTGACCAGAGCCCCTATTTCACCAGCATGGTCCAGCTTTGTCTATAGTGTAGCCGTAGCTTAATTATTGGTGAAGCGGCCACACTACTTGCCCATGATGGACCAGAGCCTATATTTGCCAGCCAGTCCATAGTGTAGCCGTGGATTTAGAGTAATGACATGTTAAATTCGTTGAAATTCCTAATCATGGGACTCTACAACATCTCATTCTCCCTGCATGACTCGGACGGGCATCCCTAGCCAACTCAAGCAGAGATGCTAGCCACTGGGCTAACCGACCCGACGATAAAACTTAATAGTAAATATTTTTTAATTGAATGCAGATACATCTTTTGGAGAAAGGTGAGAATATTTGAATTGTGTTGATTAAACATTTGGATCAAAAATCCCCGACCTAACACACGAGGTGATCAATTGACGCGGTTTTAATGGTCATTTTACAATTACTATTAACGAATATTCATAATTTTAACGATCACCTTTTACGGTCACGGCTTGATTTCATCTCTCGGGCTGTAGGTTCGATGTCACGTAGAGACTCGCGCGCTATCAAATTATTTTTATTACATTGGAATTATCACCGAGTATTTAATTATAAAACATTATTTATGAATATAAGTATAAATGTAATAATTATAGTAAAAATTTATTTGAAGAACACCTGTCGAAATTGTAGGTGTCGTCATAAAATTGCTTGAAGCGTTTGAGACGTATTTTCACGTAAAATACAAGTCATGTGTAACGCTTAATTAGACTAAAGTTTTAACAAAATTTATTGTTTTATACACCAAATTGTTCAGTTTTTCTCTCTGAATGATCTGGCCTAATTTTGTTAGTCACAATACCCACAATTTTCAAGCATTACAACAGGAAAATGAGGCAAAAAATAGCGTCATTGTTTTTACAGAGCTGTTGCCGCCCAAACAGGTAGATTTTCAAATAAATACATAACGGTCTTTTACCTATATATTTTAAATTGCTAGCGTTTTTAATTGAAGTTTCCTTGTGTGTATCATATGAATGTATTCACACATATGTGAAATTTAACCTTTTTTTACACTTCACGCCGTTTCCCGAAGGGGGTAGGCATAGAGTACGGACTTCCATTCATTCCTATCCAAACAAACCTCTTTCGCTTCCTCCAAACGCATAACATTCCGCATGCATGCTCTTCTATTCCTTTTGCTCCTGACTTGGCCCTCCTCTAAGACGGCACCGATATGATCGGACCATGTCATTCGAGGTCGGCCTCGTCTGCTTGCAAATTTAACCCCCTTCAAACATATAAGATAATTGATTTGTTTTTGCATAAAAATATAAAAAAAAAACATATCTTTTGAAAAAAGTAAAGTATTATTTTTTGTATATCAGTATTTTATAAAAATAAGACCACATCGTTCTATCAAATAATTTTTGGTCACTTTTTTGCTGGGAGCAAATTGCAGCTTTTTATCAAGTGGGTCGACTCTTTCCAGTTACAAGATGAACTAATCAAGGTATTATACAACAATGACATATCGAGGACCAGCACAAGGCTAATAGAGTAAAAAAATAGAATGTTGGATCGGAATATTGTCAAGCCTTAAATTGAACAATCGGAACTAGTTGACTCATAGAGAAAAATATTAATTTATTTAGCTATACATTTTAATTGAACTAAAATGCTCATTGATCCCATTATAAACGGAATTCCTTCGTTGTAAAGAAACCGGTTTCCATTGATCATTAACACGGAGATCTATTAATCATTAATCGCCGACCGGGCAACTATGATGATCTATAACAATTTACATGTAACACTTCTGATCTACAACCATAAACGACTTGTCGATTTGTTGTTTTCTTCTAATCGATCGATCAGTCACTTCAACCGTGAGCAATAATTAGAAAGGTCCAAATTTGTTGTGTACTCTTCAATTAAACACGTTTTTTATCTCTTTGATGGATGGCTTCCACTTTGGTTGTCGTCGATCTCCGTTTGGGATTTTAGCCAGTAAAAAGCTGTCGTTTGTACGTTGCTATTATAAGAACACCAACAGACCGACACGGTTAGTGAGCGCTTTATTAAACTTGGCTTAGGCCCTGGAGTCTGGAGTGCGCTAGAGATGTTTGGGTTACATCTGTTTTCTCCCGTCAATCAGTCAGTCTTATCATAATATTAAAGCCATCTATCAATTTCTCAGAGATGCTTATTTTAACCATGCACTACAAACTGTGTTTTGAACGCCTACTTATAAATCTCTTAACGCTTTGAAGAACATCTCTGCTTTAAATGACAAAAATGTCCTTGATGAACCATAGGTTCGTTAAGAAAATTACCAAAATAAACTACACACGTTCGATATCAAAGAATTTTCGAATTACTACGGGCTAACGACCTTCTTTTTTTTCAACGTATTGATCATGTCAAAGAATTCCATAGTGGACAAACTTTGCACAACGAAATTGCGGAGATTCGAGGGAGGGACTAACGAAAAGGCAAATGTTCTATAGTAAGCCACCATCGAAATATCAGTGGAAGACGGCCGTATGCCCTTGGTGGCTCAAAGTGTAATAATTTTACCATCTAAAAATTAGACAACCATTGACCAATGATAGCATCAAAAAAGTAGAATAAAGCATAATAATCTACAAAAATTTGGGACGTTATGATTGTAGTGAATTAAAAAAATCCCTTCATAAGTATATATTTCTTAAAATACTCTCACCAATCTAATAGATTAAAGATACTGTATTTATGGGCCAAAATCTGCCAATATTTGATCTGTCCGAGTCAATATTTTAAGTAATATTTCCTCTTCATGTTTCTCTGCCGTCTCCCGGGCTCTTCATCTCCTCGTAAGAGCCACAGCGCATGCAGTCAATCTCCTTTTTATGTAGTTTCCAATCCTTTCCTTTTTTATGTAGCTAAATATTTCCTCAATGATTTCTTTGATCAGAGCAGAGAGAGTGCTGATATCTGTTGAGCAATTATTAGAGGAGTTGGCTTATTGCCTCTTCAACCTTGTGCAGAACCTTTAACCAGCGAACTCTAGCCATGCGTGTGTAGTACCACAATTGAAATATATTATTCTTTAGTTCCTACGTAATTGTGTGATTCAGTTAGCGTGTCAGTTGCACTTAGTAGCTCAAGTGTCGTAATATGACTTATCCGATCATAATCATATGGGTGAATAGAAGGCATTATCTAATGTCATTATATCTCCCAACTGTTTGGTTCGTGTCGATAAAAGACGACCTTTGATAGCGAGAAATCTCCGATTGCTCGAATTTTCTCGAGATAAACATAACAAAGTTATCGCTTCGGTGAAATCATCAGTGTTTGATCTTTGATACGGTTCGGGAGCAGCACAATAATGCCGAAATTCCTTTTAAACTATCGTGACGTTTTAAGGTTATGCGATTTGGATATTATTACGGATTCATAACGCATTTTTGAGATCAACAATTTATTTATCTATCTTTTCGATTGTTTTGTCTATCTCATGCGTAAATATGGTATTGTCTTGATTCATTTTTGTTCCATATTTAGTGTTTTATAAATTTGGTTTTCAATCCAAAATTCCTGAATTTCAAGTTGTCTTTCCAAACTGAAAAGATTTATACATGTCAGTTGAAGGACTATAATAGGAGAACCATGTTTAAGGCAATTTGTCAATGTCCCCTTGGTTTATTTATTCGCAGATATAAGTTGCTTTAACCTCAGTTATATCACTTTCATTATGTACCTACTCTTCTTTTATTGATTAACCTTGCACTTCTGTAGTTTGCCAGGTGACTTTCCCTTCGTATTTCTGCTCTTTCAATATCCTCTTAATTACTTTATTGGACCTTTAGTCTCACTATGTTACTACTAGTATTGTGTTTATGTATTGATCATACAACTGGTAGCCTGGTAGTTTCCTTCATAGAAGACTTTATAAAAATTCTACTAAGGTCATTGTTGATGCACAATGAATTCTGATCTTATGCACGATGATTTACAGCCTTTTTTCCACTGCATCATTTTTTCGAAATTCAAGGGTTTTAGTTGTCTTTGATTTCTTAATCATGGATCTCTTGGATGTGGGAGGTACATTTGACTCCTTTATTAAGGCAACGGACTATTGCTTCTAATTCGCACTTGACTTTTGACTCGACTACATTTGTATTCCCGTGTCTGACTTTAATCGAATTTACCAGGATTAAAACTATCTTTTTGTCTTATTTCGACTACTAAAGATTATAACTGTTGTATCAAAGAAGGTATTTGCAATCGGACACGCCTGTTTTCTTCGGGGAACAATACATTTAACGCCGAGTTAAATAGTTCCAAACTGGTTCCTTGCGGTACCCCAGCGTCCAGCCATCGATAACTTTTCTAATATAGAGGCAGTGCCGACTTCAAACTAGTTTTTTCGTGGTTAATTTCTTTGATCATTCGAATACATAGTTTTTGGACATTTTATCTATAAACTAACGCAAAGATTGGGACTTATGTTATATCTCATTTGACCGTTAATGCCTGGAATCGAAACGGTTAACGAGAATTCACATATAAATCATTTTTTTTAATTACGTATTATTATTTTTACCACGTTCAGATCAAAAATATGAAAGAAGTTAACAAATATTATTTATTTATTTATTTAATATACGAAACTCACACGCATGTGTGACAATTGATAATAATTATTTTTAATAATTCGTAAATGTTAGAATGTGTCCTATGAACGCACCGTACTATCGAGAACTTCTGATTTTCAAATAAAATGTGGATGTTTAAGATGGCAGAATCATTATAAAGAAGATTCTAATTCTGAGTAAGTTCAGAATATTTCTGTTTTCACTTTCTTCTTCTTATCATAGTTCCGAAGACCCTATCATATTGTGTTCGGTTCCTTCGAAGTAGAGTTCAAAGTTTTGTACATGGTGTGGGAGAGTATCATGAAACTGCGCAAGATCGAGAACAGTGGAGATCTCTTGTTGTCTTCATCTGACCCTAATTGGCCTGAAAATGGGAGTAATTTTATGCTTTCAAGTGAAATTTGTTACCCCAGGTTAGCATCTTTTCTCAAATTAAACGATGAAAAAATTATCTTCTCGGCCAAATCAACTGACGCCTTTTTGTAGAAAAGTGTTTTTTATATTTTTTCTTATAATTTATGTTCATTATATACTTGTACACAATGTGTTTAATTATTGTCGCCGACTCGAGCGCGCTTGAATAAAGCAGTCTTAAAACGATTCAATCTTACCGACTTTCAATCACGAATCCACGCATGCTCTGGTATATTCATGTCTTTTCAGAAAGAATGTAAAACCATGCCTCTAATTCATCGTCGGGATTCGAACCCACAACAAGCGGACTTATTCATACGTATTGTTTAGAACTGTTCATACATCAGTTGTATAAGAATTTCGCGATGCTATGCGCCACTCCCATGATATGTTGGTTTAGAATTAATTATTCTTCACGCACCTTAAATCACACGTGGGTAAGTGCGTACACTTGACAAAAGCAAATATTATAATATGGACATAATAAATCATACGAGTACGTGTAGTGTGATTCATTGTTTAGTGTTTATTTATTTTACTTGTATGCTTCTTTACGTAAGCCTCCATACAATGATATCCACTTAACATGTTTTTTTTTTTTAGTTTATTTGTTGTGAGTCGTTGTGTTGATCTGCGTTTGCGCGCTTACACAATCAGCTAATGATTTCCTTCTCTCAAAAATTCATCATCAGATTGTGAATTTTGTGCCACTGTCATAAAAAAACGTCTTACCATATAAAACGCTACGCTAAGAGCTGCGTAAAGCTAGGAACCGTTGGTGAATTTGACTGAGAGTGATTATCGAACTCATAGTGCCTTTCAACCATCGGTAACTAACTTTTACGTAGCTCTTAGCGTAGCGTTTCATATAGTGTGGAGAAGTGTGGAGCTAAGAGCTACGTAAAGCTAGGAACCGTTGGTGAATTTGACTGAGAGTGATTATCGAACTCATAGTGCCTTTCAACCATCGGTAACTAACTTTTACGTAGCTCTTAGCGTAGCGTTTCATATAGTGTGGAGAAGTGTGGAGCTAAGAGCTACGTAAAGCTAGGAACCGTTGGTGAATTTGACTGAGAGTGATTATCGAACTCATAGTGCCTTTCAACCATCGGTAACTAACTTTTACGTAGCTCTTAGCGTAGCGTTTCATATAGTGTGGAGAAGTGTGGAGCTAAGAGCTACGTAAAGCTAGGAACCGTTGGTGAATTTGACTGAGAGTGATTATCGAACTCATAGTGCCTTTCAACCATCGGTAACTAACTTTTACGTAGCTCTTAGCGTAGCGTTTCATATAGTGTGGAGAAGTGTGGAGCTAAGAGCTACGTAAAGCTAGGAACCGTTGGTGAATTTGACTGAGAGTGATTATCGAACTCATAGTGCCTTTCAACCATCGGTAACTAACTTTTACGTAGCTCTTAGCGTAGCGTTTCATATAGTGTGGAGAAGTGTGGAGCTAAGAGCTACGTAAAGCTAGGAACCGTTGGTGAATTTGACTGAGAGTGATTATCGAACTCATAGTGCCTTTCAACCATCGGTAACTAACTTTTACGTAGCTCTTAGCGTAGCGTTTCATATAGTGTGGAGAAGTGTGGAGCTAAGAGCTACGTAAAGCTAGGAACCGTTGGTGAATTTGACTGAGAGTGATTATCGAACTCATAGTGCCTTTCAACCATCGGTAACTAACTTTTACGTAGCTCTTAGCGTAGCGTTTCATATAGTGTGGAGAAGTGTGGAGCTAAGAGCTACGTAAAGCTAGGAACCGTTGGTGAATTTGACTGAGAGTGATTATCGAACTCATAGTGCCTTTCAACCATCGGTAACTAACTTTTACGTAGCTCTTAGCGTAGCGTTTCATATAGTGTGGAGAAGTGTGGAGCTAAGAGCTACGTAAAGCTAGGAACCGTTGGTGAATTTGACTGAGAGTGATTATCGAACTCATAGTGCCTTTCAACCATCGGTAACTAACTTTTACGTAGCTCTTAGCGTAGCGTTTCATATAGTGTGGAGAAGTGTGGAGCTAAGAGCTACGTAAAGCTAGGAACCGTTGGTGAATTTGACTGAGAGTGATTATCGAACTCATAGTGCCTTTCAACCATCGGTAACTAACTTTTACGTAGCTCTTAGCGTAGCGTTTCATATAGTGTGGAGAAGTGTGGAGCTAAGAGCTACGTAAAGCTAGGAACCGTTGGTGAAAGTGACCATTAGTGCCGCAGCGGGGGGTAGAGTATGTTTTATTGACCTTCCACACCACGTCCAAACCCCTCACCTCTGGCTTCGAAGGAACACAACCCGGTATGAGAGGGGGTCTTCTTTGTCTTCGGGACCCTGATGGAAGGAAGAATAGCTAACTGTCATTCGGCTTCCTTAATACATACATATTGTCCCCGCCAAGTCCATTTCCTCTCCACAATGGTGTTGAGCCACGCTTGGTGCGCCAGCGTATAGCGTCTTTCGTGATGCGGTGGTACCACCAAACATTCTCCTGAGGCACTTCATTACAAATGCAGAGACTTTTTGTGCCTGAACTTTGGTCAGGTGCCAGAACTTACAACCATACATTAGAATGGGTAACACACGCATCAAACAGTTTACATTTCTTATCGATCTTCGATGTTTTGGGCAGAAGGTGCTTGGTGATTGTCCATTTCAAAATAAAAATGAAAGAGTCTTGTATAGTTCTATCACAAAATTTATTGTTCAAACATGAACCGGTTTTCGGAGACTACCGTCTCCATTATCTGTTTAAGACTCTTAAACATTTGATAATGGAGACGGTAGTCTCCGAAAACCGGTTCATGTTTGAACAATAAATTTTGTGATAGAACTATACAAGACTGTTTCATTTTTATTTCATATCGACGTTGAAAGTGTCCAAATTTGATTCGTGAACTGCACCGCCCATATCCTCAAACTTCTAGTCAATGTGAGAATATGGGCGGTGGACCACCTATGTAGTGGTTTCAATTTCGCTGCATGCAGGACAAAGACGGACGAACAAATAATGGACGAAAAAAAAACAGTGAAAAACGCCGTATCGCTCAAATCGCATATCAATCATGCGCAAATGTCTTATTATGTCGTTAATCATATAAATAAACCGAACTAGGGAACATATTGTGTGTGTGTGTCTAATGTGTAATCAAACCAAACCTATAGCACACCAGTACGTACTATGACTTGGTAGAGACTAGTAAAGAGTTTGTGAATTGTGACACAGTCAAGGTCAATGCGACATAATTGGTTTGAGTTATGTAATATGCTAATATTTGTTAACGATTGCGCAAAGAATTTAAGTTTTTTAGTTCCTATATATAATGCCTTAAGGCTTACTTAGATTGTTGAATGTTGATTCTTTGTGTCGTCAATAGACCTGCCCCCGTAGACAAATTCAAACTGGCGTTCGACTACAAACGAAGATTTCGCCAATGTATAGTGTGAAAAAATTATCTGTCCACTGGAACATTATAAACAATTATTTAAACCGAGCAATGACACTTATATAAAAATATAAAAAGTGGACAGCTAATTTTCTTCCTACTCTACATTGTCGAAGAATTCGTTTGTAGTCGATCGCCAACTGCATTTTGTCTCGGCCCCCACGTCTTCGGTTTGGGTACCTTCTGCCGAGGACATCTTTTGTTGTGGTTCAAATCTGTAAAAATGCTATTTGAAATCTATCTGAAGTGTTTGTTAGACTAGCGGTTACGACGCCGGCTTTCGTACTGCTTCTTTCGGAGGTTGTGGGTTCGATGCCAGGTGCCGACCATCTTCCTCTTTCACGACACAAGCTTTAAGTAGCTTACTGTGAAAGAGTCAAAAGAGTGTTTTTGTGTTCACTTTGAGTGAGCACATATTCATTTTATTAAAAAAAACAATAAAAATTCTTCAAACACATTATTTTCAACTTTGTAATACTTAGACATTATAAATGTTTATAAAAATCAGTGATTGTATTATGTGCATTAAATATTTTGTATAAAAATATATAGGTAGGTACCTTCTCACATATTTATGCCACCTGATCAAACGAAATGTGCGAATAATAGAAGAAAAAATATCCATGATAAAAGTTTTCAGGCGATTTTCGTCCTAATTGAAATCGTAATTTCAAATTAACCTCATTTGTTACCAAAAAAGACTATCAAGTATTAGAAAAACAAACAAAATAATAATTTAGAAATGTTACTTTTTTCATATTATCGATATTTATACGTCTAATCTTCACATATTTCGTTTTATTAAGTTGTGAAAACACACATTCTATATTAAGTAAAAGTCATTTACCATCCAACAGGTTGTCTATATAAAAGTGTCAGTTATTCAGCTGAACTCATTATTACAGGCTTATTGTGTAGTCATGCAGTACCGTTCAATATGAGATTCCAATCCCGGGAATAAATTTCAATTGGAAACCTGGAATTAAACCCGAAAGTTTTTGAAAATAAAGGACGATTAAGGAAATTAGGTTAACGAGGTATTTTTTGAAAAGCAGGAAAATCTATATCATGGTTGTTCAAATGAAGACCTGCGAGTTAATGATATGCAAAATGCGAGAGGCAATCAAACGAGCAAGCTTGATAAACGCTGTAGCTTTTAACAGAACAAGGTCCAAGCGGGAGCAATTAGCGATAATTAAAGCAAGCGCGAGATTGCTCCGCACCACAACCATTTGCGGTTTTCTAGAAATCGTCCTTATTCTCGAAATTTACAAAACAACACAAATCACTCGAAATTCGGGTTGATCACCGTTACAAATGAAAGAACACGCACCCCTCTACGAGTGTATACCACTAAAGCCTAGTCCACACTTTGTAAGGTAGCGAGTACATAATTTAGTAGCAGTATTAGTATTTATTTTATCTGTTTTGGCGCTTTTTATATTTTCAGTTATATATCTTCCCATTTCTTCCATTTTACCTTTCCTGTACTCTGTATTTTGTAAATAAATTTAATATAATTTACGTGAAATGAAAGTTGAAAGAGCTAATGTAAATAATTCTCAACAAAGAGAAAAAAACTCACACTCGACCACAAATAGTTCACACTATGCTCGAAACAGTTACTTAGTGAGGAGGGTGTTTAAACTAACAGCCCACATGACAGTGTAGTGGTTAGTTGGAAGACATCGCCGTCTGTAAATTTTGTTTTAACAAAAGTATTTTTTCGTATTGATTTACTAACCCATTTACAATGTACAGTAAAGTAAGTAATAGAGAAAAGCCATTTTTGACACAACTAATGAACTCGACTAAAACCATTTCCCATAGGTTCTCACACGTTTTAAAAGTCAGCCAGCGATTAGTATCGCGTGGTGGGGGGGCGCTATTAGCAAAAAAGAGAATAAAATGGATCGTTTGGACTAAACTGCTAGCTAAGCTACTCGGCAATATTTTACGGGCCCAGTCACTTTTTTTTTAAATTTTATTTTAACAAAATATACCTACGCACAAGTGACAACAATTCAATTAACTATAAAAAGCAGAAACAAAGATTAAACAGTATTTACATAGAATATAAACACACGTTGAGAGTGAATAAAAAAAAAACAACATGAAGCAGAGAAAGTAGATAACAAATCATAAACAATTACTCATACAAGTGAAAATGAAATTTCATCAATTCCTTTAAAGCATAACATAATTGCAGTGTTATACAGAGAGTGTCGAGTACAATATGAGTTTCGCTAATACAATATCTCTTCGCACCCCGCGCCCAGTCACCGGAATGATGTCGCCTGCCGTGCAGTGATGTACACGCCGCGGTAATCAACATTTATTCCACTACCTCTCACCCACCCCTCGTTGCTAGCTGCTTCAACGGCTGCCCATCTGCCTCATACGATGATTGGTGGAATCCAATCGAAACGTCGGGCGACCAACGGCTCTTTTCAGAGCCAACCTTATCAGTATACGTGTACCCAAAACGTTTCTTACACGCCTATTCTAATTTAAGTATGTGTCCATATACCTACTTGGGTAGTAGGCATATTGGGTCGTTTTCTACACAGAATTCGTACCATAAATACAAAAAAAAAATTATAGGACTACAATATGTGAAGACATATAGTTTTGTTATTAAATCACTCGCTACTTGACCAGTCCGGTGTGAACTAGGCTTTGTTACGAAATACCTTAAAGCTAAGTTGGCGAAAGTACATATCGTATTTCTTAAGGTTTAAATACTTCCGCCAACACGGGTTGGCGGAACCGTTGTCTTTCGTCAATAGACAGTTTTATGATTTCAAACAAACGATATTAGATTTGTTTGTTTTGTCCGACATTTTTACTTTTGTGAACAACTTATTTAAAAGTATTTAATTAAATATACGATTAAATATCAAATTTACCTCTTCTTCTTCTTCCTGGAACCTATCGTCTCTATTGGCTGTGACTATTGCTCTCTTCTTTTCATATTGTTGTTTTGCTTCAAAGGAACGGAACACGGTATGAAGGGTTTCGGGGACGCTGATGGGAGGATAAACAGCTCTCTTCCCGACCAGTCTACACTGTTGAATCAAGCCAAAAGAAGTTTGTCTGGATAGGAAAGAATTTAAGTATGTTCTCTCTGCCTACCCTTTCCAGAAAACGGCGTGATGCGTTAAAAAGAGTTTTTTTCCATCTTCCTCGCCATTATTCCAATTTTTTTTCACCAAAAACATTCACAGACTTTCACCAATATTTTGGAACCAAATCCTTATCGGCCTAGACTTTCTGGAGTTTGTGCGAGACCAACCGACCGTACAAATTTTTTATATATAAGATTATTCAGTATCTCTTTGGGTGAGAATTTTCCTCAAATCAAAAATTTCTCTACGACTGAAACTAATACAATTTCACGATAGTGAGTTGTGTGGTTTTGTTCAGTTATATTGTTTTGTAGAAGCTCGTGTTGTCTACGCTCCATTTTATTATCAGTCGTAAAAAGACAAAACTTTCCTTCAAGGTTAGACAAGTAGCCGTTATTATTCGGTACGTCCTTTATTCGTAACATGAGTCTCCTTAATACCAAATAGGAATTCTTTTGTGTTCACGACACATAGGTACTTACATCTTATATTGATATGGTTTAGTTATCTATTCTATCGATTGTATATTTTATTCTGGTGTACTTTTCAAATAGGGTGCGAATATAAAACACTTTATATTAATGTCGTCTTTTTTATGCAAATGTTACGAGATATGATGATATGAGTAGCATTGCTCTGGTATGAAATTGATGGATTTTCACATTGGTATTGCATTTCTATGCTCGGGTGCACGCAGACGAGGCCGACCTCGAATGACATGGTCCGACCATATCGGTGCCGTCTTAGAGGAGGGCCAAGTCGGGAGCAAAAGGAATAGAAGAGCATGTATGCGGAATGCTATGCGTTTGGAAGAAGCGAAAGAGGTTTGTTTGGATAGAAAAAATGGAAGTTCGTACTCTCTGCCTACCCCCTTCGGGAAACGGCGTGATGGGTAAATAAAAATAATAAAAATCCTCAAAAGATTATCTGATACAGTAAACTTTCTATTATCTGCCATCAACTGATTTTCTTTTGTCTGCCTAATAAGGCTTAAAGGTGGCGTTTTGTATTAAAATAATGCATCGACATCGGGTTATTAGCTGTGCTCTCTGTGAAATTCATCCATATTTACGTATTTTTGTTTTCTAGTCTAAGGATAAGCATAACCAGTCAATTGTGATCGACCGGATCGATCCCGAAAGCTTCCTTTCTTCCTCTTATTCTAGGCTCGAAGACCTGTTATCAAGAAGTGGGATTTGCCTCTTGCGAGGTGGACACTCAGCTCTGTCTGAGCTTTTGTGAATTTCAATTTTTATCAAATATTATGCATATTATATATAAAAATGGAAGAAGTCATTTAGAAGTCGATAATGTTGCCCACCCTTACTCTGCCTCTACGGGAAATAGTTTGCACACCTATAGGCAATTTCGTCGATAAGTCGATGTTTAACCCATCCGTGTCCCGTAAGGAGTAGGCAGAGAAAATGTCGATATCTAATCGCATAATATAGGTACCTAAGTATTCGCAGGAAATATTTTATCGATTAAATAATATGTGATACTTGATCAGAAGTTGATCCTACACACAACAGTGGGGCTAGTACGAGTTTTATCGAAAGCTTATTAATTGCACCCTAATAAACGCTTATAAGCTTGCAAATAATGTTCTGAAATCAAACGATCGAATCGTTCGATCTTTTTGTATGGAAATTTTTCGAAACTCTATGTATGGAAAATTTTCGAAAATATCTAAACGATCGTCGAAAACTTATACCTACTAGGGCTACAGGAAAAAATGTCACTCCGCAGTTCTCAGCGTGCTAATGTAAAATTGAGCATAACGAATAATATGTAACAACTAATGACTCTTAACAATTCATTACTGATGTTTGATTTTTAAATGGAACAAACCACGACGGGTTTACGACCGTCTTCTACGGTTATTTCGTCGGCTGCTTAGTGTGATCACTTTACGTTAACAAATTTCGCCATTAGGTGGTTATGTTAAAGTCTCCGAAACTCTTATGCCCCTACCACACGCTCCGTCTTACCTGTGGTCTTGCCTGCGCAAGCCTGATGGCTTGTCAGGTAAGACGGAGCGTGCGGTGTACTGTTTTATACCAACCACACGCACCGTCTTACCTGACAAGCCAGGCTTGCGCAGGCAAGACCACAGGTAAGACAGAGCGTGTGGTAGGGGCATTAATCATGAGAATTCTCAGCATGTAGATAAATCTCAGGTTAACAATAAGTAGATATTTAATAATTAATGAAAAATAGAGATAAAAGTTGGAAATTATTTAGAACAAGAGAGCAACCAAATTTAAAGACTGCGACTGCTGTCATTTATTTGGCGCCAGGATATTAATATATCCATTTTTGTTAATGTCTCATCTTTATTGCCTCTTGGCATTGTTGGTGCACAACGTTCTAATTATGTCTAGATTCTTGTGACTATTTTTCAGGACTAGATCTTAACGAATATGTAACAACTAATGACTCTAACAATTCATTACTTTAAATTGAGCACCTTAAACGACACGATATAACTGACAAATCAAACCCTTTCCTATGACTGTGGTCCGACAGGACTTTGCTGCGTGTGATATATAATATTTACAAAATATTCAATTTAACACAACTTTCATAATATAATATTAAGGTTCGTGTTTATTTCAATGATTATCTGGGGTTGCCCGAGACTTGAATAATTCCAAGTAAAACAATTAGGGATGGAATGTGTAATAATAATTGTTTTAATTATTCATTCGAATTACATAAAAACGCTGTTATTAAATTTGTAACTTTACAAACAGATTAATTAAACAAAAAAAAATAAATCCGAAATACTCTCTTCTAAGAAAAATCCTAATTATTTTTCCAAATTAAACTAATTTACAATATTATTATTTCAATGTTAAAAATAGACTAGGGGGTGGGGGTTGTGATCCCTTATCTCTGTATTTCACCCTCTAAAATCTTCTCTCCCCCAAGACTTCTTCTAACTAATTATTATTTCTTTTATTTTTTTATCGAGGCAATTATATTTGAAATTTGTTATTTTCTTCATAATTTGAACCTATTTCTTACTTTTTATTTTAAACTTTGGTTGTTTGTACAGTATTCAAATTAAATTAGAGGCCTTTGTACTCAAAATGTAAATGTCTAATGACTAAAATTATTAAGAAATTATCAAATTTTCGGATTTTTTAAAAGTAACGAAATAACGGATTGATTCATGGTAACTTAAAATACCGACTTATATAATTTTGACCCTAATACACAACTTTTATTAAAGCATCGGTTTCTTAGAAAGATTACTTCGTCTCATGGTCTTTTCAAATCTAATGTGCCACACCTGGGGTCGACATTTAGTGCCCTTCGCATTTTCTTCCTTGTCTCCTTCTCCAGATGCTGGATTTTTGGGAGAGAGCCCTAGTCGCACTCAGGAGATTCCCTCATCCCATCATTTCTATACAAAGTATTATCGGAGAAGCCCTAAGATAGAGCGAATTCTTTTATGTTGGTTGCAGTTGCCTAGTTTCTTCAACTTAATGACCTCCATGTCATTGGATAGTATTCCTTAGGAGCTTTTGTCAATCACCACTTTAAATAATTGGCCAACAATTTCCGTCCATTGTTGAAAGTCTTTCAGTAACCCATATGATCAAGATCCACCATAGAGCAAACCCTCTTGTGAAAGATTGGCTTCTGCTCCTCATCTCCTCAAGAGATCTGAAATCCACCATCCAATATGTTCATCTTTATCTCTCAACCTCACAATATGCGCCCGAAACACCCACCGTCTATGTTGATTGTGTTGACTGAGTGTTGACTCCAATATAAAGCTCGGTACTCACTTGCGCCGCGAACGTGTATCGCTATATCAATTTTATCAAAAGGATGCATGTGCTCCGCTCGCGTTCGCTTTTTCGAATTACGTATACACTTTACCTTTCGATCAAATTGATGCAATGTCACACGTTCGCGGCGCAAGCGAGTACGATGCTTTATGTGTCTCAGTTTTTTTTTTTCGATCCGAGAGTCCTAATACGTGAATTTCGTTTGAATTGGGAGTCCGCACTCACAACCCCCTCCCCCCCCTTTGAATAACTATTGCTCATCTAAGCCTGCATTACATCCCAATTTGCGCTTTTAATACCCACCAGGGAATATAGTGGGGGTAGTATTTTTTTTTATGAACTCAACCGTGCATTGCCCCCCTTGATTGAACTTCATTTAAATATATGTAAATGCTTCCTTCAGTTAGATTCTCTGCGTGGTAGACAGAGAAGAGAAAGTGCCATCCACATTCTGTTACGGCTGCAATTTCTCTAAGGATGTGATCCTTTATTCTTCTTGATGTGTCGTATCAGGTTTTCCGGACGTCGAATATAACTTTTGTCTTTTGTCTTCCTCGAACCTGGGCAGCTGCAGCTGTCGAGAGCTCTTCGATCAATATCTTTCCTGTCCTCTCTTAGCTATTCTTCAACTATGGAAGTTGCCTTCTCTCAACTCCTAACAGATAGAACTGTAAGGAAAATGACGACTTTTGCCTCACTTCATTTAGTCAGCGTAAAAAAAAAATGAAATAAATTCAGTCTGTTTTTCTTACATTTGCCCTTTATGTTATAAATTTCACAAAAATGAAGGAAAGAAAAAAAAAATAACGATTTGAGAAAAGATTCTTGATTTTTGTAAAATTTGCATTAGTTTTTTTCTGTCGCTGTATTGTTTGAAACATTTATTGTTTGCAAATTTTGTAATTTCGTTTTCAGAACATTACAAAATCACAATATCAACAATGTTTTTTTGTAACGTTTGTGTGTTCACATTAATGAATGTTCATTATTATTATGAGTTGATGAAACACGATTGCACCTTCATTTTGTTGAATCTATAGCAGTTTTTTCTGATCCAAGCAGAGATTGTCAATAAATACTTACAAACATATTATAAATATTATATAGAAAATTACAATTATGAAAAACATTTCTTGTTTTTTGATTGGTTTTGTCACATGTATAAAAACAACCACCGGGGGGTTGCCGGCTAAGAATAGCACCGCTGTATTTTGCTGAATTTTTAGCATCCTGTAAGGGGCAGGAAATCAAAAAATCAGATCGGAACCCTGAATTTGACCACCTCCTGACTTAAAACTTAAACTGGTCAGAAAATGCGCAAGAAATAAGCCACGGACCCCTGAACTCCATCATTGGTTCAAGCGGATGGGGTCATGACCATATTTTATATCGCGCAAGTTTGAGCGCAATGGAGAGCTTTTGTTGTCTCCTTATGCCCCTGAGTGGGGTTTAAAGGACGATTAAAGGTATTTCACGTGGGGTTAGTGTTTCTACGTAGATACCGAGCTACGAACTTAACCAATTTGATTGATTTTTACAACTTTTCTTAAACCACATACATAGTCCTTTGACATTCTCTACAGACATTGAATTATCCTTAAAAGGAAATAATCTCTTAACCCGATAATATCAAAGGAATAAAACAGGTTTATGTGTTTTGAGGTCCCGCATACATCTTATTTTCTTCTTTCATCTGCCTCTCTACTAATGATTTCATATTCCTTCCTTCCTCTTTTATTATCCTTCTTTTGCTCTAATATTGAGAAATATTTTTTTATAGTATCCATTCACTTTTGATCTGATTTGACCCAAAAATATCGAAACTATTTATCCACATCTTTGTTAAACTTCTCTTTTTATTCGTCATTCGGTTCGGGAATCTTGAATTCGATTAATTTTACGACTAAAATTACGTACTAAAAAACTTTGTTCATTTCTTTACAAAACTATAACGTTAACAATCAATGACAGAGGGGCTTTTTGGGCTTATACTGATCACCAGCACCTACTTTTAAATCAAATTATGTTTTCATTTTGGCTAATCTTATTTTTTATGTACTTAACATTTTTTATATAACCAACTCACGTCATGATTCTTCTTGTCCTTGCTCTTGTCGCTACTGCAAATATAGTATTACAAATTATAATAAACTAAATGTTTTTACTATAGTTTTATACATTGACGACATGCCAATGGGACCCTTTACCACACATTGGCATTGAATTCTATTGTCTCATTTGCCTCTGTTTTGTTATTATTATTTGTGTGGGTGGGTACTGCAGTATTACGTTTGTATTGTTGTGTGCATCACTTCTGTGTTGCATATTGTTTGCTTTTACTGCATGACGACTCATTCTAATGTTAAGATTGCTCCTTTTATTTCTTTTCCTTATCCCTTATTCTCAATAGTATTTCATTTTATGCAATGTTAATGATTGATTTTAATGTTTTATCTTGTTTCACAAACAGTGCTATAATATATTATTATCTTATCTTTTTTATCATGTTTGGAGTATGTACTTATTTTTATTTTGATTATGGTTGTGTTGAGTATAATTGATTTTAATGTTTTATTTTGTTTCACAAACAGTGCAATGATATATTATTATCTTATCTTTTTTATCATGTTTTAAAGTATTTGTTTTATGGTTTTATTGAGTCATCTTAATTATTTGATGTTTTTTTTTTTTGTGTGATTTGTTTGTATTGCTTGTGACACATTTAATCTTGTATTTTGTTATTCTTAGTAATATCAATGGATAAATTTGTATATACCTATGTTTTGTAAAAGCAACATTGTTGTTGCGTGGAATTTATTAAATAAAAAAAAAAAAAAAAAAAAAAAATTATTAAAGAACTAGCTTTCCCGACAGACACTGTTCTGCGGACCCTGTGGTCCTAACCAGAGGCGGTCCGTCCATATGTGCTATAATGTGCACTGCGCCTCTGAAAACGAAAATAAACTAATAAAAAAATAACATTAAAATATTAATTCTTAAACGTCCATATTTCATTCTTATTCAAAGCTCAGACGGGATCAACGCGAGAATATACTAATATGCGCGCAATTTGGCTGACTTTGTATGAAAAATTTCTAAAACGCCTGAAACGTTGGAGTAAGTGGAATGGGCTACTGTAACAGTGGGAACTACGTATGCGAGAATGAGAGGGTGCAGGTGCAGAAGACAATAATTTTGTTAAAATAATTTAAATGAAACAATTGATTTGTTATTCCACTATATTTATTTACCTGACTAGTTTCGCAGGAACAGGTCCTGCATGGTCACAGGTGACTTAGAAACAAGTTAGAAACACTTAGAAACGTTTCTAAGTCACCTGTGACCATGCAGGACCTGTTCCTGCGAAACTAGTCAGGTAAATAAATATAGTGGAATAACAAATCAATTGTTTCATTTAAATTATTTTATTTAAATAATTCCACCAAGAATGCACGTTCAATTCGTTAATTTTAATAATTTTGTTCTTAGATTTTTTCAAAGATACCGTGAAAGATGAAATCCTTTCCATACTAACTTTAATATTATATTTTGTATTATTTCTTGTCCATATTTCAACTTTTTATTAGTTATTCTGTTATCCGGAGTGGAGAAGAATCCTGTTGAGCCGATCTCGAATTATAAGTGTTCGCACTAACCCGATTTTGTGATGTAATATATATAAATCTTCTTATATATAAAAATTGAGAGCTATTTTCCGTGGTCATCGCATTACGCCTTAACGACTAGACCTATTTCACTAATTCGTTTTTTGTCGTGTTGGCTTTTATCAGGAGAAGGTTCTTATGAAATAGAAAAGTTAAGAAATTGCGTGGAAAATTAGAATATCAAAGAAAACTCTAAGTAGGTAACCTTCTTAGTATTTTAACAATATAATTTTTATTTCAAGTTTGAAAAATTGAAATTAAAGTTTGACAGGAACTGTCGGTGATTTGATAGTTGGTGCGATTGAAAGAATATCGATGGAAAATATATATATGCTTTGAAACAGGTGCATCGATCTAAATTACATTGATTAAAAGGTAAAAAGCTAACCATTATACGAATTCAATATTCATAGTAAGGAACACAGGACAACGTCTGTCGGGAAAGCTAGTTGTAAATAATTTTAATGAATCCCGAATGCCTCGTTAAGGGTTGAAATAAAGATAAACATGATTTTTTCATAATAGTTTTATAAGCACAGGTCGGAGCTTTTGACGAGTAATTTGACCACGCCTTATGCGTTAAATGGTAGACTGAGAGAACAGACAACCACTCTTTGCTATCCAGACGCATTTATTCCGCTTCTTCCACCCATATAACATTTCTTAGACAAACTCTCATTTGACAATGTCAACGAAAGTACGTGACGAAAGCTCTCGAGGTTCCACAAAATTTTGTGAAAATGTAAATTTTACTACACAAACTTAAAAAATGTTACATAACTGTTACGCAATAATAACACCACGTTGGGCGCCAATTCGTACCTACAAAAAATACTTATTAATAAAATAGCGTCGTTTGAAATGTTTTACCCATTATCTTGAAACGGTTCAAAAAGAACTAATTCCGCTCGTGTATGAGGACACTCTATCTATATACACGGAGACATTTGCCATTTTTATTATTTGCTCAAGTATACGGACACAAAAGCTTCCGCTTTTAAAAGACCACTCATTTGATGTGATACTAGATATGCTGTACCCTCTCTGTTATCAAAATTTCTTGGCGAAATATAATGAAAATAGATTGACACATTGAGATATTTTGGGCATTTCAAAAATGATTTTTTTATAGGATTATATAAAGGCTGAGAAAAAATCTTTGAAAAGGCGTGTAGGAGTGGCAGATAAAAACAACTCCGTCCTCGAGAAAGGTCAGGTTAGAATTTCAGAATCTTCAAAATATGCATGAGAAATAGTATGCGACTGTAAGAAGCAAGGAATTTTTATAAATAAACTAGCTTTCCCGGCAGGCGTTGTCCTGTGTTCATAAATAATATGAATATTGAATTCGAATTTGTATGGTGATGAATTTATTATCATTTGACCAATGTGATTCCGAACGATGCGTCTGTTTTAAGCCATGTATATTCCATCCGCATTCTGTCAATCGCACCAATTGACAATTTCTGTCATTATTTCAAAATTGGAATAAAAATTATAAGGTAAAAAGAACTAGTAAGGTTGTCTACGTAGAGTTTTCTTTAATTTTCTAATTTTCCATGCATTTTTTGTATTTTTATTCTTCTAAAAGAACATTCTCCTGATAAAAGCCTACACGACAAAAAAGAATTAGCGAAATTGGTCCAGCCGTTTAGGAGTGATGCGATGACATCGGGAAATAGCTCTCCATTTTTATAGATAAGATATGAGTCTGTGCTCACTGTAAGTGAACACAAATACACTCTGACTCTTTGACAGTAAGATACTTCAAGCTTTTGTAGTGAAAGATGAAGATGGTCGGCACATGGGATCGAACCAACCACATATTATACGCAAGTCGGCGTCGTAACCGCTGAGGTACCAATCAATACTCCCAGTCTGAATCCACTTAGAGGAATAGTGAGGCAACAAGAGCCCTTCACCGTGCTCGATCTTGCGCGGCTTCAATGACATTCTCCCACATCATGTCCAAATCCCTCAGCTCTGTTTCGGATGTTCAGGATGTTGTGCGGTGAGAAAGATCTAGAAAACGTTTCTGGAGAGATCACGTAGAGAGAGAGAGAGAGCAGTACTTGAAAGTATAATAAAAAAGCAGCAGACTCTGTACCAACAGGCAGACCACCCAAGAGGTGGAAGGATAGCTGGACATCCGCTACCCAGGAAAATGAAGAACCAAGAGAAGACAGGACCTAACTGAGGTAGAAGAAGAAAATTACACCAACAATTGTGTTTTTTCTTCCTATGTGTGTAGATCTTGTGGATCTGTTTGTGATGCCGCTACAGCCTCTTGGGACGTTTGCTCCAATATGAGAACGGCACAGATACCTATAGGAATTTGGAACGTTGATTTCTGATTGTTTTTTTTTTAGATAGTTACCTAGATGAAAAAAAAATCAGCTCTGATAAAACACAAAAATAGAAAAAAACTTTTTTCGTGAGCTTTGTGTTTCACGTAGTGAAAGTTCATTATTATGAATTTAAACATTTTCAAGACTCGAGACACTGATGGTCTCTTGATAATGTCTACATGGGATAGACGCAAGCGCTGGAGCCTCGATAAAAAAAAAATCGTGAAACTTTAACTGTGTTTGTTTAAATTCATACTTTTATTTTGCTTTATACGCTATTATGTTTTTATAATTATTGGGTTTATCAACGACATACGAGTATTATCCCTACGTATCAAAACCTATCTTGACTCATTTTATCTTAGTAAAAGAATTGTAATTTGTTTTCCCTCAACCTTTGTCATCATGCGGCGTTCATCGTTTTAAATAGAAAAAAATAACCTCTTAATTAAGTTTTCAACAGAAAAATGGAGAAAACCCCAACGTTACAACTTAAGTAGGAAATATAGAAAAAAGGCTGAAAGAGATCGAGAGAGTACCTACTTGGTCGCCTCACTAATTACTGAGGACCGTCCATTAGAGACAAGGATCGTTTTTATATTAAAAAAATGTTAATAGGTAAATACTCATAGAGTGGTTCTTTCATATTGAATTTAATGCTGGAAATTGTATTCGACGAATGCAAAGTTACCGACTTAATGATATGATCCTTACACTTATAAATAATGTAAAATTAAGACCATTACTCCCGTCTTCAACACTGCTGTTTCTGTATTTGAGTTCTTAGAATTCCTTATCTCTATCTACATTTATAAAAATTAAGCCCTATTGTCAACGGTTGAATCGATTTCGCTAAATTATTATTTTTTGTTGTGTTTGGCCTTGTTAGGAGAAGGAACGTTCGAAAATATATTAAAACTTAAAGTAGGTATATTTTTTTGGTGCTTTTTGCAATATAATTCAATTCTTATTTTAAAATTGAATCGGCGTTTGACAAAAACTTTTAACTGTTTGGTAGTTGGTGCGATTGACAAAATGCGGATGAAAATTATATGGTTTAATTATTGTAATTAATTTATTTATCTTTTTGTATACTGGAGGTCGAAGGTTCGATCCCAGATCCGAATGCCGACTGAATTTTTTCTTTCACGACAAAAGCTTTATGGAGCTTACTGTGAAAAAGGCAAAGATTGTAAATTCACTTTTAGTGATTAGGTACACTCATTAAAAAAATACATTATACATATTCGAACTCAAGTTCATAGTTAAGAAAGAACACCGTCTTGACGGGAAAGCTAGTATTTGCAAAGAAAAATGTTGCGTTTAAAGGTATCTTATATGTATTATGTATATTCGAGGGTTAATTAAAAAAACCCACAGGATTTTGAGATGGAATCACAAACCAAAAAAGATGTTTGAAATAAATGACTCTCGCAAAGTTTTCCAGCAGAGATCCAACTTTGTTTACTCATTACCTATTTGGAATTTAATCCAAGCCAGCGGCGCTTCGAAATGTGTACACGTCTGTATGGTTCTGGTTATTAATTGCGAAAGTTTTTCGAAATAATTTATTGCGAGGTAAAGTCCACAGTTTTTCGAGGGAACCTAATTGGCGAACTGGCGACATGGACGTGCTCTAATTGCATACGATTTATGCTAATTTTGTATATTTTCATATTATATTTTTTAATTAGCGTACAAAGTGCGATCGAGAAGTTATTGTAAGTATGTGATAACAACCTATTTAAATTCGAATGAGATTTTTAGGCATATAGCACTCTAAATTTCTGGACATTCTTTGTTTTAGCTTACGTGGATGCAGTTCCCTTACATATTCAATGAATACAGTAAGGTGGCATTCACTTAAACCATCCGAATGGATAGCATGTTTATGTACCTGGGAGCAACCATTACCACCACTGGTGACTTCGGGGCTGAGCGTCTGATACGTATCGGTAAAACAGATAGCATCCTTTAACGACACTACCAGGATATGGAAAGCGTCGGCGTTTAGTGTCGACATGAAATGTTTGATGCTTGAATGTTGCCCATTCTTCTGTACGAGTGTATGTTCTGGAACCTTACCAAATCACAGGTACAAAAAGTCTCCGCATTCGAAATGAGGTGCTTTATAAGAATGACAGGTAGATGCCAACCGACAGGGGTAACCTAGTATGTACAGGGAAGGGTTCGAATCCCGGTGCGGGTAGATTTTTTTTCGTTTTTTTTTCTATTTATCTTTTATTTATTTCTATTTATTTTAAACCTAGTTTGGGGGTTTGGGGGGCAGGACCCCCCATACATCTTTACATACACCACCGAATCCATTTTACCGAATATATTTGAATTTTAGGTGCATTTGAATTGTTGACGTCATTTGAATTTTTGGCGCGAATCTGATTCCCTGTACATACTAGACTACCCGACCGACAGCTGATCAATATGGCTGACAGACAAATATGTGTTTCATTCCTTCAAAGCACAGTTGAAGGAGATGAAAAAGGAGCCGTTCAAGTATTACGTAACGCAATTTTTTTACATTCTTGAACCCCCCCCCCTTAAATGCACCGTAACGTTGCATTACATCCATATTTAAGTAAATCATTAATACACAGCAACGTTTCAGTAGAAACCCCCCCCCCCCTCCTTTATTGCGTTACGTAATACTTGAATATGCCTTAGGTGTCGGATGACCCGAAGCTGCGTAAGATCGAGCTTAATGGAGAGCTGTTGTTACTTCCCTAAGTTCCTTAATGGGGTCACAAAATCGAGTATAAATCTCTAATATAAATGAATGTCGGGTTAGTGCGATCACTTATAGAGGCGCTACTTGTCCCCTCGCAGCACGTGATCCAGATAAGAAACTTCTAATTAAGGGTGGCATACAAATGTAATGACAGATTTGTACCCCTGATAATGATGCTAAATTCAATTGACAATAATTACATGAAGTTGATCATCTCAATAACTTATATTGAGAATCAAAAAAGTATTTGCAAATGACTTAAAATAATGATAATTATTCGATAAAATTTGGGTTTAATGTAGTCTGTTCATCCAACACGTTCTACATTTGACTCATTTGCTACTACACTTGCATCTCTTGGATTTTTTTAAAGTTATGCAACAACAGTGAAATTGTTGTAATTATAAACTTTTGGCCAGTCTTACTTCATTTCGCATCCGAATCAACAATAATATTATTGCATAATGCAATATTTTTTTTAATATTTTAATTACTGATTTTATGTACCTATACTTACTTATTTAAAAAATATATTATATAAACTTACATGAAATGTGACATACATTATAAGACTATAAATAATAATGCAATATAAGTTAGATTTAATTATTTTTTTATGTCATAAACTGTATTTGATTCATGTGATAAGTAGAAATATTTTTTTTTATTCTGGGTTACGTCGAGGTGCGATGGGTGGGTCAGCTGGTAATCTACTATATAAATGAAAGTCGGGTTAGTGCGAACACTTATAACTCGAGATCGGCCGAACAGATTCTTCGCACGATTGATTTATTGGATTCTTCTCCGCTCCGGATAACAGAATAACTAATAAAAAGTTGAATAAATGTATAAGAAAGATATAAATTATACATTTTTAATTAGTATTGAAAGCATTATCAGACAGAACTGCCACCGCCATCTATCGTAATAGTAGTGAAATTTTGGTAGAAAGATTCAATAGATAACCGGTAATGATTTATTTTTTAACCGACATATCTACTATATAAATGAAAGCCGGGTTAGTGCGAACACTTATAACTCGAGATCGGCCGAACAGATTCTTCGCACGATTGATTTATTGGATTCTTCTCCGCTCCGGATAACAGAATAACTAATAAAAAGTTGAATAAATGTATAAGAAAGATATAAATTATACATTTTTAATTAGTATTGAAAGCATTATCAGACAGAACTGCCACCGCCATCTATCGTAATAGTAGTGAAATTTTGGTAGAAAGATTCAATAGATAACCGGTAATGATTTATTTTTTAACCGACATATCTACTATATAAATGAAAGCCGGGTTAGTGCGAACACTTATAACTCGAGATCGGCCGAACAGATTCTTCGCACGATTGATTTATTGGATTCTTCTCCGCTCCGGATAACAGAATAACTAATAAAAAGTTGAATAAATGAATAAGAATGATATGAATTATACATTTTTAATTAGTATTGAAAGCATTATCAGACAGAACTGCCACCGCCATCTATCGTAATAGTAGTGAAATTTTGGTAGAAAGATTCAATAGATAACGGTAATGATTTATTTTTTTAACCGACATATCTACTATATAAATTAAAGTCGGGTTAGTGCGAACACTTATAACTCGAGATCGGCTCAACAGAATCTTCTGATTATTGATTTATTGGATTCTTCTCCGCTCCGGATAACAGAATAACTAATAAAATGTTTAAAAACTTGGCAAGAAATGATGTAAAATACAATATTTATGTTTGTATGGAACGGTTACCTATGACGCGCCACAACGCCATCGCGGGTAGTTCCCTCTCATTCTCGCAAACGCTCCTACAGTAGCCCATCCCACTTACTCCGCCGCATCGATTCGAACGTTAGAAAATTTTCATACAAAGTCAACAATATTATCGGGCACGCTACATTTGTGTTGGTAATATGCGAGGTAGGATGTGTGCGCGAGCGCATTATTCTCAAGTTCTTCCCGCCAGAGTTTTGAATACGAATGAAAAATATGGATGTTTCAGAAATAGTTTAATGTTATTATTTTATAAGCTTAACTCAATCGAATTAATTTTGTATTGTTTCACGGGGGCGCAGTGCACATTGTGTACATATCAACGGGCCACTTCGGCTGGACCGATTTTCATGGTTTTTGATTTGTTGTATTCGTCTCCGTCCCGAATAGGCTACTAGCTATTAAAAATGAAAAATTGATAAGGAATAAAAAATATTAAGAAAATAAAATACCCATGAAAATACCAATGCAATCCTGATACCATCCCTGATTTATGGGAGTGAAACTTGGACATGGACGAACAATTTGGAAGTTGGAATAAATACTGTGGAAATGAGATTACTGCGTAGGATATGCGGAAAGAGACTGATTGATAAGATGAAGAATGATAATATAAGAAAGGAATGTAGAGTGGATGTTAGTGTAGTGACTAGAATGAAAGTGAATAAAGAAAGGAGGTTCGGGCATGTAAAGAAAATGAACGAAGAGAGAATGACGAAAGGGATATTTGAATCTGAAAGAATGGGTGCACGCAGAGGAGGCCGACCTCGAATGACATAGACCGACCATATCGTTGCCGTCTTACAGGAGGGCCAAGTCAGAAGCAAAAGAAATTTATGAGCATGTATGCGGAATGTGATGGGTTTGGAGGAAGCGAATGAGTTTGGATTGGAAAGAATGGAAGTCCATACTCTCTGCCTACCTCCTTCGGGAATCAGCGTGATGGGTAAAAAAGCCAGTGACACCTCAATGCGTATTTTGAATCGGTACGGATATTCCTTATCGTAATTTGATCAATCAATCAATATTATTTTAAATGAACAAAATAACTATTAAAATATCGAATATAATGACAAACCTTAATTCTTTTTTTACATATTAAGATCAAATCAATCAAAATTAAAACTCCCTTTGAACTGCATTCAGGAGTAAGATGAAGCAATATGAACTCTCCATTGCACTCGATCTTGCGCAATGATGACTTCCTCCCACACCATATTAACATAGGTTAAATGTTTTTGATGAAAAAATAAACTCAGACCCAATGAATGGAGCGTGGTATGCAGGTTTTGCTAATGCCAGTAAATAGTCATCCGTATTAAATAACTAAAAAAAACGAATTTGAGCTCTGTTGCAAAAACCATAAAACCCATATTATTTATTTCGATACAAAGTTCGACGGGTCAGCTAGTTAAAAATAAAAAGCATTACTCAGAATGACTTTAAAACTATTTTTGTATCTAAGTTAACATACTTTTGAAATTTTAGCAACTTTATGATCGCACGTCGTGTATTTAACTTAACTTACTTATGGAACTTCTTTTACCAATAGGCACTCATTCATCAAGGCGACAACCGACATGGCGTGGCGTACCATTTTGTCAAACTTTGACGAAACAATCAGAGCGAAATTTGAAAACAATTTCAAATTATTATTCTAATGGTTTTATCACGCGATCAAAAAGCCTTACACGCGCTTGAAATACTAAATTGTTTAAAACTATTTGAAACTAGGGATCACAATTCAGGTAGATACCTAAAGTACTTGGCTACACATCAAATATGATGAGATTAAATTAAAAATTTAAAAATAAAAAATACGTTTTTTTTATTCAGACTCGAGCGCCTTCGTATAACTCAAGTAGATATTATCAAGATATTTTTTTAAGAATAACTTTAACTAAATTTATATTGGTTGTGAATTGCTTGGAGGTTCTGCACAATTCACATGACAATGTGCTTAAAGAAAATGTACCACATTCTTCAAAAACTTATTGTACAAAACTGCTTACATAAGCATTACGCCTATAAAAAGACATGTTGCTCTATGTCATACCGTTTTTTATTTCTTACGAGCTTAGAAGTGATTCTTTAAAAATTAATTTGTTAAAATTAAAGGTACGGGAATGGGCTAAGATTTTGAATTAGATCGCTACTAGATCGTATTTAGACAGTCACGTGATTTCCCTTCCAGTAAAAGCAGAAAGGGTGCTCATCGTTTCATTTTATGTTTCCCTGGGCCGGAAATGGCCATAGAATGCTAAACACATGCGTCACCTGATGACCAATTCGACTGAGAATTATTTTTTTTTCTATTTTTAAACAAAATATCTGTTATTACATTTAGGTCAGAGCCAATATTGTTGAAATCGCAACTTGTTAAATAAACCAGATGTTGGCCATATTTCATTTTGATTCACATTTCTGTACTTCTGTTATATCACACCATATTATTAATGTCTGTTCTGAAAAAAATATATTGGCAAAGAGTATTGAAATATATTAAACGAATGTAATCCGGCGAATCGACTGTTCGCGTTGATTTCTTTATAAGATTGAGAGAATGAATATCCTAAATTAAAAGAAAGCTTAGTTTTATTTAAATTTGACTGATTTTCGTTGTTTGACGTTAGCTCTTTTTCATTACTTAATTGTCTTTCCCGGCAGACGTTGTCCTGTGGTCTAACTATGTGAATAATGAATAAGAATTTAAAAGAAATGATAGAAATGACTTTTAACCAATATCAGTCCGTCCGATGCATCTGTTTAAAACCACATATTTTCCATCCGTAAGTCTGTCAATCGCACCAACTATTAAACAACTGACAGTTTGTGTCAAACGACAATTTGATTTCAAAATAATATTTATCCACTTTTCGCCTTTTAATTTATAAAAAATGCAACCATTGAGTTGTACCAAAACATGGTATGCAGGATGGCTGGATTCCCCTGGTTGCGATCGCGGAGCGGAGAAGCAAACCATGCAACATATCACAACCGAATGCGACCTCAGATCATTCGCGGGGAATTTCAGGGATTTCCTCTTGCTGACTGACACAGCAACTGAATACATTTTATATATTGACCTTAACCTTTGACAATCAGATATCTGTGCTGTTATTACTGTTTTATGTCTAGATTTTAAGATGTGTTGTAAAAAAGCCATACGATAAATAAAATATTTGGTACGCAGATTTTTGATAGAATTTCTTTCAAGCTTTCAGAAAGAATTTTTTAACATTCACACATATTTTAAACGTTTTTTTATTATCTAGCTTTTCCGACAGACGATGCCCTGTTTTCCTAACTATGAATATTGAATTCGAATTTGTATGTTGATGAATTAATTATAGTTTGACCAATGTAATTCCGACTGATGCGTCTGTTTTAAACCATTTATATTCCATCCGCATTCTGTCAATCGCACCAATTGATATTTTCTGTCAAAATTTCAAAATTGGAATAAAAATTATAAGGTAAAAGTACTAATTAGGTTGTCTACGCAGAGTTTTCTTTAATTTTCTAATTTCCCATGCATTTTTCTCATTTTTTTTTCTTCTAAAAGGACATTCTCTCGATAAAAGCCTACACGACAAAAAAGAATTAGCGAAATCGGTCCAGCCATGTAGGCGTGATGCTCTCCATTTTTATATATGTAAGATTACAAATTCGAAATCAACATTCATAGTAAGGACTACAGAGAAACATCTCTCGAGAAAACTAGTTGTCTTTATAAATCTAGTTTAATTCTGTCAGAACTGACCACCCCTTCACGATGTGCGTACCCCTGGTTAGTGAGGAAGGCACTTCAGGACACCTGAAAGATGGGGCTCAATCCATTTCCACCCCCTCAAACAGTAGACTCGGAGTAATCTTCTCCATTAAGTTTCTCTTGACACGTTGTTTATATTATAATATGTACTGGCTGAAGGGTAATTCAGATAAAAGGTGTAAAGTTCATTCAGGGCTGTGTCCTAAGAGGCTTTATTTATTTATTGAGAGACACCAATGGAACACTGAACAACACAAACAAAACAAATCATGACGCAAACAATACATCTTCAGTGCTCCAACAATAGGTATATCAAGCAGATACAATAAACGTCTTCTGCCTGAACATTAATGTTAAACGCAAAAAGCTCAAGAAATTAGATAACAAGCAATAAAACAAATCAAGAGATCCACCCGGCAGAGCCTGATTGTGGGAATACAAATTAATTATTTTTTTCTGAATACTTCTATCTGAAAGATTTGTGAAGCTGAAGATATCGTCAAATGAAAGCGAAGGAGGGAATAGTATAACCATGTACAAAGAATGGATGATACCAGAGTCCCTTACATCGCATTACACAACCAACCAGACGAAACTCGAGCTCGCAGAAGTTGGAGATCATCTTCACAGGAGGAATGACTCTCAAAACAGGCCAACATGGCCTAAATCAAGGAAAAAGATCGCAGGGTGAACAAATACAGGGTGGGGCATAATGGACTCCCTAGTTTCAAACACTCATTGTTTTTAAAGAACGTTTCTACGACAAAGCCTCGATGCTCACCAGATCACTACATGGCGACTACTGAAATGAAAATGGCGTCGATTCCCCCACCTGACCCCACTACTACCACCCCGCTAGCCCTCCTGCGCGCTCTACAGTAAGTGTTTGAAAATAGGGAGTCCCTTCTGCCCCACCCTGTACTTATCTTCAAGAACCGCCCAAGCTCGATATGAGATGCGAGGCGAAATCACGAGAACAAAGAGTCCTAGGAACTACCGAAATAAGATCTTTTCTTGCCACCGCAGAATCAGCCACCAAAATAATGTAGGAAAATCCGAAATCCGAAGGATCTGCGATGGTGTACATACAGAATACGCTACTGGAGAAATCATGTTAAAATAGTTAACCCGGTAAAAGTGCTAAAATAGAGGCAGACTAGATAACATCGACCAGCAAATCCATATGTGGAAAGAATGGATGTAAACAGAATGCCAAAGAAAATTTATAAGGCCGAAAGGGAAGGTGCAAGAAAGCCTGGCCGACCGAAAATGAGGTTAAAAATAAGAGATAAATATGAGAGGCTGTATGAGAAATAGTTGGTATGTCGGTGAAAGAAGCGAAAAAAGTGTGCTTGGATAGAAAATAGTGGAGGTTCGTTTTTTCTTGATCGAAATGACTGGATACGCAACCAGCTAAAGTAACTGATAGCGTGAAACGATGGCTTTGCAGAAGTGGAGATGACTGGGCACATTGCAATAATGGCTGACAACGGATGGACGACGAGACCATGGGGAGATGGTGACCCCAGTGGACGGGAATCGCAGGGGTGGAGAAAGGCAGGGTAGGCCCTTGTCCTGCAATGGGAAAACGCGAGCTGATGCTGATATTGATGTTGCGCTTCTCCATTGCCATTCCAGAGAAAACTGTTTTTTAAAATGTATTCAATGCGGATTGATTCCATTAATATTACTAAGAAATAGCTTTAAATATACTAAAGTTAATGCAGTTAATTATATTTGAGAACGCTCAGAGCCATTTTGAACGGCTCTGCGCAGAATGATATCTGACGTACCATCTGCATTTTCATCGTGATGTGTCTATATGTATACAATTACCTATATACATGACATAATTATTATATAGAAATAATTAAACACAGACACAGCCCTGACGTTTTGAACACTCTCATCTCATATTCCTTCCTGACTATTATCACGACCTCTCTTCCTGCCCTCTCTACCGTCTCCTCCTCGCCACATATACCTACCCATATCCATCACCTGAGGATCTTTACAAATGTCAGCCACACAAAACTTTACAAAATTCACATCCTAACTTTGGTTAAACAAATTAGTTCAGTTTTCTAACCTTTGAGACAATGATGAGCCCACAAATCTTGGAAACTTGTAAACATTTCCCGGATCATGAATAATTAATTATATTAATTGTTTGTGTAATTTCGGATTATTTACTCACCACGCCGTGTCCCGTAACGGGTAGTCAGAGAGTACGCACCTCCACTCTTTTTTATCCAACATCTCCTATTTCTCTCATTTCTGACCGTTCCTTGAGGAATGGATCGATGTTTTCGATTCTCGGTCGTTCACGCTTTCTTACACCTTTCATTTAAACCTTATTTATTTTCCTTAACATTATGTTTGCATCCATTCTCTCCACATGCCCAAACCATCTCAACTTATCGGCTTTAATATTTGTCACTACACTACCATTTGCATAACATTTCTTCCTAATATTCTTTTTTCTATTTACGTGATGTTTTTTTTTTTTCCAAATGTCAACTATTTTCTATACTAGAGCCATCTATTGATGGAAGGAATCGTACCACGTCAAGAAATAATTTATCTATTAATGTGAAAATCTTTGGTAACCCAAAATTTGACTGAGCGTTAGCTCAGTTATTCTCTGAAGGCAAATTCAATAGATTTACTTCCTGTCATCTTTCACTGCCTAAATTCTCAAAGCCGCATGTTCTTGAAATTTAACGGATTTACTGTCCATCATCTTTCAGTGGCTAAATTCTGTAAACATATTGTTTGTCCTTGAAATTCAATAGATTTACTTCCTGTCATCTTTCACTGCCTAAATTCTCAAAGCCGCATGTTCTTGAAATTTAACGGATTTACTGTCCATCATCTTTCAGTGGCTAAATTCTGTAAACATATTGTTTGTCCTTGAAATTCAATTGATTCACTGTCCGTCATCTTTCACTGCCTAAATTCTCAAAGCCGCATGTTCTTGAAATTTAACGGATTTACTGCACTGAGAGAAATTTTGTCATGATGAGGGCACGTACAGTAAATGGTTTTATAAAAACCGCAGAATACAAGAAAAAATCATAAACTTTTATGAAAAAAACCATTATCATTGAAATAATCAATTCACCTTATCTGCTTATTTCCATTCCCAAGAATGGAATTTCCGAAATTCTCGGATCAGGGAATTATTCAAGTAATTCATAGAAAGAAACAAGTTTACTTGTTTTACGTTTTTTCCAGTAAGAATAGAAATAATGTAAATGCTGTATGTCATTGATTAAACTAATGCAACTGGAATAAAACAATGATTCAATTTATAATAATTTAAAATATCCCGTACGGGAATTGTTTCTTTCTATTACGGAGATGGTTTATATGAAAACGCAGCATCATTGGTATTTTCAATGATGGAGCATGGAGTTTTTTCTGGACATCCGTACAATTTCAAAAACCTATTGAAGTCAAATATATTTCTGTTGTAAATTCCATTATTTCTTAGGTTTTGAGTAAAGCCAGTACAAATAATAGGATACTAGGTAAGAGCTGGTATGTAATGGAAAATAGCTAGTAAACTTGAAAAATCCAATGACAATAATTAATTTCAACAGAAACAAGTAAATACGAGAATTTCGCAAGGACAACGTGAAAAAATCCAGGCCCTTGACTTTCTCCCGTGCGGCACCTGTTAAAACCAAGTTCGTACGGGGTTTTCACAAGTACGTCCGTGATTTCCAGACGGAGTAGGGATATTTTTTTACCAGACGCAATCGACCTACCTCTTAGATCTACCATTAGTTTGCTTGAGCTCGTAGATGCAAGACTTGTTTACTCATAACATAAAAGTTTATACTGAAATCATTTTACAAATTATGTACCTAGTTATATTTCTCTATACAATGTGTTATCTGGATAATTATTGATCAAACGAATTGTACGAACAAAAGACAAAACATTTTACGTTCAAATTGCAATTGGCACTTTAAATTGAAATAGATACCTTAATTCAAACTTCGTGTTCATATTTATCTTCAGGTTAACAACCTATTTTCTTATAAATAAGTAGGTATACTTAACAGATTTTTTTTCAATGAATTTGAAAATTATTTTTTGGGAAATAATTTTTTTTTCTATTTTATTTTAAAGACCTTCAAATGAGATCAAGTGATTTTAATTAAAAAAAAAAAAAAATTAATATTATCAATTTATTGCTATATTTTTTTTGTTCATAAAACTCGTTTGATCAAGTGTGGACATAAAAAAATTAAGTGCCGTATAAGGATAGTAAATAAATATAAAAGACAAAATAAAATATCTATGAAATTGCGATTTTTTTTTTGGGAAATTCTTCTTCTTTTTCTTTTATAAGTGAAGTCTTAATAAAGAAGAATATTCCAAAAAAACTTCCGCAATTTCATCGTAATTTTTTATTCGTACAATTCGTTTGATCAAGTTTCGAAATTAACACATTGTAGATGTTAGGTAAACATGTGTGATCCATACCTACGGAAGACAACTGAGGCATAGCCTGAGAAGACGGTGTATTCTCCCAGCTGTTTGGCGAGATTCCTCAAGGAGACTATGCGTCACCAACTCATCAGTTTATAATTTAGATGAAACTTCACAAAACGAGCTGAATGTAATCTAGGGAGACGCAAAAATTTCATCAAGTCATCAATACCTCCATAGTGTCTTGTTTTGATCAACTGGGAGAAAACGTATCAAGTACGAAGAAGACACCTGGATGTGTGGAATTTTTAGATCTAGGTAGGTATTGAGAGTTTAGATAGCAATGATGTAATAGGTAAGAAAGGGGTTGCTACCTGGTTGAATCAATTACAGCATTGGTTTTTCCTCGTAATGTACTAGAAAATAAAAAGTCTCTTCCTTAGGTATATTTATTTATTTATTTATTTAGATTATGAAGTTACAAAAATTACATATTTTATAACTTAAAAATAACAATATTATTCCACTTATATTATACAGATTTAGACGTCACATTTCTACAACATTCACATTACTAATCTATGCTGAAGTAATGGGTTGTACCAAGCACGGCATTGGTATTTCCTCGTACTATACTAGAAAATATAAAGGACTTTACTTAGATATATCAATGAAGTAACGGGTTGTACCAAGTACGTCATTGGTTTTTCCTCGTACGCTACTAGAAAATATACAGGCCCTTACTTAGATTTTTCAATGATGTAACGGTTTATACCACGTACGGCATTGATTTTTTCCCGTACGTTAATAGAAAATATAAAGTCTCTTACTTAGATATATCAATGACGGCATTGCTTTTTCCAATGAACTATAATTTTAAAATTCAATGACATTGCATAGATCAATTCCTCTCCAATACCTGCTAATTTCCAGTAAACCGTACGGGAAAATACCTCGTATGAAAATTCAATGACGGAGCATTGAAAAAACCAATGCTTCACTCTGAGTCAAAAAAAACAGTTCTTACGAGAAAAAACTCAAGAAATACGAGCTATTCCCCCTTACTTTTCTCTCAGTGTGTCTATCATCTTTCAGTGGCTAAATTCTGTAAACATATTGTTTGTCCTCGAAATTCAATTGATTCACTGTCCGTCATCTTTCACTGCCTAAATTCTCAAAGCCGCATGTTCTTGAAATTTAACGGATTTACTGTCTATCATCTTTCAGTGGCTAAATTCTGTAAACATATTGTTTGTCCTTGAAATTCAATTGATTCACTGTCCGTCATCTTTCACTGCCTAAATTCTGTACACCTAAAATGTTTGTCCTTTCCATTGCCTAAAATCCATTGATCTGATGTATTCTGAAGACTCTAATATTATTAACATTCATATACAAAATGAAAATAGAGCAAATTTATGTTTCGTTAATACTCAAAGAGACTTTGGTTGTATATTTTTTTATAATATTCAAACACATTTTGTAACCTTTTCTTTTTATCCCTTTAATCCTGGCTTATACAAATCCATTAAAATAATTAAAACCAATGTAAGGGGTTAACGGAAAATGGAGAAAAAATAACTCAACGGTGCCCGCAAAAAGCTATTAACTGGTTTTTTTTTGACAAACGAAAAAACGACGTAATGATTTTAGAGAGAGAATTTCAGCGTTAATTTACCTGAGCTGGTTCTACATATTACATATATTATAAGAGACTTGGTTGGGTTAAATACTTGATATACAGTTCGACTCTGTTATACGCTCGTTTAACTGTATATGTACCTACTGCCATATGAAAGGAATATGTATTCCCATACGATATAATCATAATAATTAAATTTGTTACTTATTAACTATTTCAGACTAGCAGCGAAAACTGTCGGACGACGGGCATAGAAAAGGGTTATTCGTTTTTATTATTTTATTTTGAATGTAAAAGATCGGTTTCAATCCCGCCATTGTTCAGCAGTTTCTATTGTATGTAACTAAATTATTAGTAATGTTGTATAGCATGTTTGTAAATGCATAACAAAAATATCAAAAAAAAAATATATAGATTGTTCTAAGATAGTTAATAATGTTATCAAAACGAGGATATAGATCTAGAATTGAACACCGCGAATAATGTTTCCAGCGGATTACCTGTTGATTGGTTGCGATAGAAACCCGCGAAAGCCGCGCAATAAGGATCGCGATTGAGGGCTCTTGTTGCCTCCCTAGGCCTTTAAGTAGAGTCAAAGTGGAGTATTGATAGATTGATGTTGAATTGGACTTCTACCCGAAGGCAATCCTACTGTTTCGTATTCATAGTTCCAAATTTCCTAATATTGTCCTGCCTACCCGTCCTTATGGTCGCACTTGCGACAATTTTACTATACGTAACTCGCCGAACTTGGTTGACAGTTCCGACGACAAGGCACATATATGTATACGTTCGACACGGGAGCTCGATAGATAGATAGACGAAGTGTAAGACACTTCATCTATGTGTCCGTCAGTCAGTATATTAAGTAAGAGCTCCCGTGGAGTTAACGTATACATATATGTGCCTTGTCGTCGGAACTGTCAAGCAAGTCCGGCGAGTTACGTTTACGTGTGTGTCTGTGTTACGTTACGTTAATTTGTTTATAATTGTTTGGCAAAAAGGACAGCCAGTTAAACAACTTTTAAGTACCTAATGAGTAAACAAGTCTTGCATCTACGAGCTCAAGCAAACTAATGGTAGATCTAAGAGGTAGGTCGATTGCGCCTGGTAAAAAAATATCCCTACTCCGTCTGGAAATCACGGACGTACTTGTGAAAACCCCGTACGAACTAGGTTTTAACAGGTGCCGCACGGGAGAAAGTCAAGGGCCTGGATTTTTTCACGTTGTCCTTACGAAATTCTCGTATTTACTTGTTTCTGTTGAAATTAATTATTGTCATTGGATTTTTCAAGTTTACTAGCTATTTTCCATTACCTACCAGCTCTTACCTAGTATCCTATTATTTGTACTGGCTTTACTCAAAACCAAAGAAATAATGGAATTTACAACAGAAATATATTTGACTTGCATAGGTTTTTGAAATTGTACGGATGTCCAGGAAAAAACTCCATGCTCCATCATTGAAAATACCAATGATGTTGCGTTTTCATATAAACCATCTCCGTAATAGAAAGAAATAATTCCCGTACGGGATATTTTAAATTATTATAAATTGAATCATTGTTTTATTCCAGTTGCATTAGTTTAATCAATGACATACAGCATTTACATTATTTCTATTCTTACTGGAAAAAACGTAAAACAAGTAAACTTGTTTCTTTCTATGAATTACTTGAATAATTCCCTGATCCGAGAATTTCGGAAATTCCTTTCATGGGTATGGAAATAAGCAGATAAGGTGAATTGATTATTTCAATGATAATGGTTTTTTTTTATAAAAGTTTATGATTTTTTGTTGTATTCTGCGGTTTTTATAAAACCATTTACTGTACGTGCCTTCATCATGACAAAATTTCTCTCAGTGTATAGACGAATGCTTGGTGTATTTTCACCTGTTTTCATCATGGTAAATACTTTTCAAAACCATCCGTCCGCCCACACATGTCCCAGTCTGACACCCGAACAATAATAATAATTATCTATGGTCCGTCGAGGCAGAGACAATCACTTCTGTCATATCTGACGGACAGGGGGTAGGAGATGGTAGGGAAAGGGGAAAAAATCCAAATAATTTTGAAACGTAAATCCGTTAATAAACCTGCTTATTTAATTGACGTTGGGACAAGTTTAAAGGACAAATTCAAGTGAATAATATGTTTGTGTTTGTTCTGAACGCTGAACGAATTTCAATGGTCCTACAAGAATGAACGAATCAGAACCCAACTTCCGGCTTCCTAATATGAATATACGCCTACTGGCGAAACAACCTCTATTAGGTATTATTATAATTATTAATAATCAATAATTTTACTATACATGTATATACTTATAGTAACAATTGTCCTAATATAGTATATAAGCTTACTTAAATGATACGTACCTATATTCCAAATGACTTTTGACAGATAATATATTCGCATGATTACGTTAAATGTTACAGACGCCTGTTATTGGAGCATTGGGGGGTGCATGTGTTCTATAATATTATGTTTAATCAATGCTCTGTTGGTGTATTTTACAATAAATAAATAAATATATGTACTTACATTATCCCTTGCAACTTTGCTTTAAATTGTGATAAAATTGTTGATATTTTTTTGTTATTGCAACCTCCAAAATAATTTTAAAATCATCGAACAGTGTCCTAAAATACTAATTAAAATAACTTAACATACTGCAAATGTGACTTATTTTCTACCACACTGCCACCTGTTGATTTTTTGCTATATTATTGCATCCCATTGAATTTCGTCTAACCGTCCATCACCACAAATAGTTGTGTTACTTCTTAGCTGAATTACTATCCTTGTTATTTTTAAACCCATTTCCAATGTTGTCGAGTGATTTGAATAATTCCATGTTTTATTATTAAGTTGACTTAAATACTGAATCAAATCATACAATAAAATTTTAAAATAGACCAAGATTTATTCTTTATTTGAATGTATGAACATTTTTTTTAACATTTTATTTTATTTTTGTTTCAGATCAGCTGTTTGTTTTGGAGTTAATCGTGGTAAGGAACGCCAAACTCAAAACAAATATAATAATTTTGTTAAATTTCTATGTATCCCGTACCTAATTCATTTCTTGGATAAATCATGTGTGTGTGTGTGTGTTTTTTTCTTTTCGTTAAATATTTAACAGAAAAACATGACCAACTGTTAAGATTAACAATACACTAATTTTACAGTTCTATTAACTTTTTGATATTTTTTGACTTGTATGTATAAGTACGTATCGAATGCGAGGATCGCTTTTGTTTCTAGAAATATACTAGCGGCGGCATTACACGTTTTCCAAACAAAATATATCGTGTAATACTCTCTTTACTTCCGTGACTACCTTTCGATATAAAACTTAGAATAGGGGTACTTTAAATAAAAATTAAAGTGACAGGTAAAAGCTAAATAAACACACGCCACCGTAAAATAACTTCGTAACAATATTCATGAATAATTAGTAATTACTACATCAAATGTTATGACGTAGGTACTTTGTCATTGGCCTTGTTTCCTTCATATACACATAATAATATGCCCTTCCCATATGGGAGTAGTATGTATATAGGCCCTAAAACCTTTATGTCCCATTGTCAACCACATACAATCTCCCAAGGACTTAGTCCTTCTGTTTACATATAACAGTCCTCTTTGTCCTCGCACATCTAAGGAACTTTTGAAACGCCGGAAAGGTTCCCAGGGGCGTTCATTGAAGTTAACCAAACAAGTAACCTCAGAAGTAAAAAAAAAACACTAAGTTATTCATTGAAAAGGTTACGTTAATTTCAAAATATGCCAGTAATTTTAGGTAAAATATTGTAATCATTTAGGTCTTCTTCCATGTTTCAAGAAGGAGCATAATGCGGACTTGGCAATTCCTCGCCGTGGCACCCTGTCCCCGGTTGTCTTCATCGACTCATTTTAACTCAATCAATCAATACTCCCTTTAAAGACCTCGCTTAAAAACATGGGAAGGCAACATGAGGCTTCTTCTGTTCTCAGGGTTGCCAAATGTTTTTCTTCACTTGGGATCCTAAAAGATTCACAAGTTCACAAAAAAGTCATTCTCAAAATTTGGTATCGGGAAAGTTGAAAAAAAAAATCACTAAAAAAAGGTCATTTACATGATTTGGTATCCGGTAAGTTATAAATCCACTAAAAATGAAAAAAATCATTCCGAAAATTTGGTATCCGGAAAGAACTGTGCCCTTATTCTCGTAGCGGTCTTAATACGCCCTTATCTTGATTGACAATCATAAAATAGCGGATTGGTATTCACAAAACAAGATATCTAGTAGATATCTTAAAAATTCGTTATGTTTGAAATATCAGTATAAAAATGATCCAGTTCAAGATAGGATTAACATTAGATTCCGATAGTTTTGTGAATATGACTGCTTGCGATCGTGTCTTAATCTTATCGTTAAGTGATTTTTAAAAGCGATTGATTACGAGAATAGCCCTACTGGTTTATTTTAGGGAGAAAAATTAATCGGGAAAAAATACCGAAATATTTTTGTCATACCGAACACCGAGAACCTGGCAAACCTGGCTGTGCTTGATCCTGCTCAGTTGCGAAGACCTCCTCTCATGCATACACTAACTAAAACCTCAGTAAACAATGTTGAAGGTCTTCCTCGTCTTTGTTTTCTGGTGTTAGTCATTAGACATTTTTAATACACGTCCCAGCCAAGACCATCTCCTCTCCATAGTGATGAAGGGATGGTCCTGCGTCGGCGTATAGCGTTGTTTGGACCAAGTTTTTAACACTGACAATCAAGTGACTTGACGACTTGGGCCACGCTCACTCGAGTTCCCCCATTGACGAACCGTTTGGAGTGATGGACGAATGGCTTGACTTAATTGAATTTGGGCTGATGGGCATTCGACTCACCGTATCACTCCACATCATCCATTTGGTTTTCCTCACTTAGGTCACTTTTTGGAGTGACATCGCTCCATTCGTACGGTTGGATTGATCGTCAATAGTGGGCTTAGGCATCCCGTTCTTTTTAAGTGATCAATCTAGATAAGAGCCTCCATAAAGTACTAATTTAAACTACAGCTCTTAAAATTTACAATAAACATTTAAAGACGCCTTTTAAAAAAAAATACTTTGATTACTGAGTATTATCTCTTTGTGCCTGGACATCAAAAAAATGTCATCTGTATTCTATTTATTTATTTATTTATTTATTTTATACTTTATGCATATTAAAAATAGTGTACAAAACATTATTTTATGAAAATAACTAGCTTTCCCGAGGCGCAGTGCACATTATGCACATATGAACGGGTCGCCTCTGTTCCCGACAGACATTGTCCTGCAGTCCTTACTTTTAATATTGAATTCGAATTTGTAATTTATAAAAAAAATATGTTTGAATATTACTTACTTACTTACTTTGCGTTTCCGGTTACACTTTGCCACACCAGTAAGCAGCGACAGTCATCGCCTTGTCGTTCGCAAGGATAAGGTCTTGCATGTTACATGTTTCGCCAATCAGCGGGCATGTCAAGAGGTGGTTGTCGTCCTGGAGCTCACCACATTCACAATCTGTTTCGTCAGCAGAGAGGTAGCCCCACCTGTGTAAGTTTTTCCTGCATCTGGTGACACCAACCCTAAGTCTATTGAGGGCAGTCCATAAAGAGTACGGTAGCTGTTCACCCGTACTGGTGCCTTCACGTGGTGCCATCCACTGGGTTGTTTCCAATTCCTCTTGCCACAATTCTTCTCTGCGTTGCTGTGACGACTCAACAGGAGAAGTGGTCTTAGCAAAGCTATTCCTGGACTTAAGTCGCAAAGCAGCCTGTTTGAATATTAAAAAAATATTTCTGAAAGTTTGAAGAAAATATATCGAAACTAATATATAACAACTAATGACTCTAACAATTCATTACTGATGTTCGATTTTTTAAATGGAACAAACTACCACGGGCTTGCGACCGTCTTCTACTGATATTTCGAAGGCTGGCTTAGTGTGATCACTTTACGTTAACAACGTTCGCCATTAGGTGGTAATGTTTAAGTCTCCGAAACTCCTAATCATGAGAATTCTTGACATGTTCAAAGTAATAGCAATATTTTAGTCATTAAAAAATGACATTTTAGCATAATTTTGTTTGATAAAAAATGTTTTTAAGCACTGTGATGTTGGTATGCATGTTACTAATCGATTATCATTTTTTACTTTGATATTCCTTACGATCGAGTAACACCCGATAGTAAAGTATTGTGCTAATACTTAATGGGGTGTTGAAAGGAGTATTGTTTTCTATTAAGATTATATTATTGAGTGCCAGTCTAGAACATTGTCTATGTGGTTACAAAGATAGTCTTCTTGTCAGACGACGCACTGCTCCCCAGGAACCCATTGCATTGCCTGTGGGGCTAGTACGAGTTTTATCGAAAGCTAATTGCACGCAAATAAGCGCTTATTGGCGTGCAAATAGTGTTCTTAATTCAAACGATCGAATCGTTCGATCATTTTAGTATGAAACTTTTTCGAAACTCTTTCGATGATCGTTTCGATATTCGATCATCGAAAACTTATACTAGGGCTACTGATGAATGAACGGGGCTAGGTAATGTCCAAATCATTAAACAGGTATTTAGTGTTTTAAGAAAATAACTAAAGTTAGTTATATTTGGCTACCCCTTTCAGAGGGCAAACAAACCGCCTATGACAAATTTATAAAGCTAAACTAATTTAATGTATTCGCATCGTTATAATATTGTATTATGACTATTACATCTTATAGTAATGTGATATCCATGAGGAATTTGTGGGTCTGTTTAGATAGCGATCTCCGAGCGATGGATCTCGGTTGGATCTGGTTAGTGTCACAACGTCAGCCCACTTGACCTGCGCCGCTTGAAGAAGACCCGTCGCGAACCTTCGTCAGGGCCGTCATTATACGTTATATGCTGCAAAAATCGGTTTTGATGTGGGTTTGATTTAATCTGTCAAATCGACATTGAATTAATTAATTAGGCGTTTTGGTATTTTATATTTTTGTAATAGCCATAAGTATATTTCTACTGACGGCAAAAGTAACTTTTTTTTTATTTCATTTTATTTTATTTATTAAATCAATATAGACGCCGTTTTTAAAACGGGGATATACAATATAATAAGGTGATACATGATAAACCTATTGCCTGTAAAATGGCTGAAACTGAGATCTAGCAGAGCTGTCAGGAATTATATGTGATTCAACCAAGTCAGTAACATTTAAAAGAATATCTATATTAGAATAGCCAAGAAACACTTTTTGAAACTGTATTCCAGAAACGCTCCTACTCGCGAATCAGTATTCTTGTTTTTGCTTTCCATTCTTGCTCGTTGATATTTGCTTTATTTACCTAAGTGTGCATTACACCAAACAAACATACAGCCGAATTTAGAAACAGAGCATACTTTCTTTTTTGGTTGATATTGGACACCATGGAAACTATAACAAACAAGGACTAATTAATGGGCGATGACAGATTAGTGTCCATATCAACGATCAAGAAAATATACTCTACTTGCCGCTCTGGCTCTATGTTCGTTTAGTTTAAATGCACCCTACGAGTTGAAAACGATTATTCGCTTACATTTATGGTCAAGAATGAATGATCTAACTCTTTGTTTGTTTAGTCTAACTTAACTTTTATGTTTAAGAGTTCTGCCACATGCACTGTTCATGTATAACTACAACATTTTACACTCATTATGAAATTAAAATTTATTTTTATTTATAAGCCCTTTGCACCCGTCCGTCGCGTCGTTAAGTGAATTAGTCTATTAAGAATACACGCATGGTGGATATTTTTGTGAATCATATTCTATTAAATTCGAAGCAGGAAAAAGGAATGAATAGAAGGATCTTATGCAGTGGGTTCCAAGGGAACGGTCCGTCATCTGACAAGACGGCGTCTTTCAAAATTATATGACAATGTTTTTCGTTACTATGAAAACAATATTGGCAATGTTCTCAACTGACATATCCACCGCCGTTTATTGTAGCGGCGTATCCGTAGGAACCCAGACCATATGGTTTGTTTTCCTACGGATACGCCGCTACTTTTAAACAGCGGTGAATATGTCAGTTGAGAACGTTGTCAATATGGTTTCCGTAGTAACAAAAAACATTGTCATATAATTTTGAAAGACGCCGTCTTGTCAGATGACGGACCGTTCTTTAGGAACCCACTGCATTAGAGATCTGTATTACTAAACGTCGGCCAAAGCTGACTAATGGTCTGGGTTCCTACGGATACGCCGCTACAATAAACGGCGGTGAATATGTCAGTTGAGAACATTGCCAATATGGTTTCCATAGTAACGAAAAACATTGTCATATAATTTTGAAAGACGCCGTCTTGTCAGATGACGGCCGCTCCCTAGGAACCCAACGCATAACGGTCTTATTTTAGCGTCTGTGTAATTTTAACTACATATAACAAGTATCAAAATGTATCTATCTTTTATGATCGTAGAAAGTATTCACATACACTCATGGCTTTTCCTTCTGCTCAATTCGTCCACGCCTTAATTTTCGTTAATTGGACATTCAGCGGTATTTATAAATATCATTAACGACCAACCTTAAAATGTGTCAGCAGACCTTTCTGCTTCTTAGCAGCCGTATCCATCCTCTGTTGGATGATTACCTCTCTCGTATACCAACACTGTTCAATATTCCCTTTGTGACCCCACTTGCGGGCATAGGGAGGCTACAAGAGCCCTCCGCCGCGCTCGATCCTGCGATGTCTTGTATAAGAAAGTATGAAATAAATGTTGCTTATTATAGAAGGGGTAACTGACAGGATAAAGCTACGCTTATCGAGCGGGTAGGAGATAATGTCTCGGTAGCCTAGTTGTCTATATCTGGAATTTCCGAGTTCCCGACACAGGTTTTGTTTGGTGTTGAGCCTCGATCTTGCTCGCGAACCTCAACCGTAAGTCTACCGGAATTTTCAGGGGTCCGAAAAACGTCCAACCAGAAATATATATATATATATACGATGCGTGAACGAAACGTTTTGGGTACTCCGTGTACTCAGGTTGGCTCTGAAAAGAGCCGTTGGTCGCCCGACGTTTCGATTGGATTCCACCAATCATCATCTGGGGCAGATGGGAAGCCGCTGGGAAGCAGCTAGCGCGCGGGGTTAGGAGAGAGGTAGTGCACTAAATGTTGATTACCGCGGCGTTACTGCATGGCAGGTGACGTCATTCGCGGTAGCTGGGAGCGGGGTTCGCGGCGAGGCGGGCGCTGCGCCGAATCACGCGTGCACCGCTTGGCGCGGGATCGACGTTCGCGGCATCATCGATATTGGAAGGTGCACGAGAGCTCGCTGGCTCCGTCGAAGTGGAAGGCAAAGATGGGATATCGACTGTGCGATTTTGAGAAACGCGGGGGCGGTGTTTTTTGATGATGGTATGCCACGCGTGGCACTGCATGGCAGGTGACGTCATTCGCGGTAGCTGCTTCCCAGCGGCTTCCCATCTGCCCCAGATGATGATTGGTGGAATCCAATCTAAACGTCGGGCGATCAACGGCTCTTTTCAGAGCCAACCTGAGTACACGGAGTACCCAAAACGTTTCGTTCACGCATCGTATGTTTCTCTCCGTGACCACCTCTTCACAGAAATATATATATGTGTGTGTGTGTTCGGTTAAGTTCTATTAATTAAATCCTTATATACTTAGTTAAAATATGTGTGTCAAATTGTTTGAATAAAACATCAATAATTAGAAGACGGACCTGGTTGATTGTAAGAATTCGCACTCCCATGACCTGGAATAATGTCCCACGTAATATTCAAAGTGCAGAATAAATTATTTTTCAAGTGGTTTCAAATACTTGTCATTTGTATAAACGAATCGATGTCACTTACTGGAGATATAATTATTTTCTGCATATTAGTTTTGCATTAAGATATATTTGCAAAATGGGTTGTAAATTTAAAAAGTTTTCCTATTATTACTAATGATAATCGTTTCTGCAGCAAGACCGTGTTAAGGGTTAAATGGGACATTCAAACTAAAGGCTTTCGACCGCCTTCTGCTGATGTTTCTGGCTTATGCACTGCGTTCCTGAGGGAGCGGTTCGTGGTCTGACAAGACGGCAGTCTTTCAAAATATATGACAGTGTTTTTTGTTACTACAGTAACACTATTGACAATGTTCCCAACTGACACATTCACTACTGTTTATAGAAGCGCCGGTATTCGTAGGAAAACAGACCATTATTGTTATCAGTTAACGCTGTTAATCCAATAAGATTGCTTAATCGGAAAGGAAATAAATATCATCTTTATTAGAATAACCCAGAACACTGACGGATTGAATGACCGACTAACGCCGCCTTCCCGTAATAGTTCCCCGCCGGCCACACATACCTATTTATTTACTCGCGTCTATGTCCGAATGGTGCTTGAATTAAGTTAAGAAAATATCTACTCACGCATACCCCACAAAGGTACTGCGTCATATTTTACTATGTAGGTTGTAGGTACCTACATCAATAAGTGACTGGTAGCCACCCTGGCAATGAGAGACATCCATAGAAAAGCATTTGTGTAGGCGTAAAATTAGGTAGGTACTTACCTGTAATAAGGTGACGGTCATCCCTTTGTTACTAAAAAATAAACTACATTTTTTTTTATTTCAATTATTGATATGTCAAAGGATTTCTTATGCAGCAGCAATGCGCCGGTAACCAACTAGTTTAATAATATAATATCACTATTTGTGATATCTAATATTAATTAATATTATGATAGTGGTATTTATTTCGTCTACATAGTTAACCAACATCTGTTTTACATCGTATGGTTATGTTCAAATGATCTCTTTGTTAGTACATAGTTAGTATGTATCACACAGATTGACCATTATTCTCTGGAACTACCAAGTTTCAAGGTTGAAATCTACGGAAAACTTTATCGAAACACATTCAGCTGGTAGAATTTAGATGTGGACAATGTTAAATGTTCATATTACCGTGAACTATTCCTAACTTTTCATATCATACTTATTTTAATATTCTGATTCTTTTCTGTGCTTGATAAAAGTTCATTTTAGTGTCTAATGAAACCTTTTTACTACATTTCTTGTTTAATTGCTTGCTTTGCACAGTAATTATTCATGACATAACTAGCATTCCTGACAAACGATGTTTTATCTTAAATATGAGTATTGAATTGAATTTATATAAGTAGGTAATTATATTTTTTTTAAATGAATCTGTGCTCACTCGAAGTGAACACAAATACACTTATAACATCTTTCACACTAACCAAAGGGTTGGGTCGTGAAAGCGGAAATGGTCAGCACGGCCGGGATTCGAACCTTCGACCTTCTATCCGCTGAACGTACTTAAGTCGCCGATTAATACCGCTGGACAACCTCCAATTGATAAACTATAAACATTTAGCCAATATGATAAAATGATAAACATTTAGGTAATATGATTGCGGCCGATGCACCTGTTTTAAGCTATATTAACAGAGCCCATTCTGGCAATCCCACCAACTATCTACATTTTGACCTATGTCGAACGCTAATTAAAATTTGATGTCGAGACGAAAAAATGTAAACTGTTTGATGCGTGTGTGTTGCCCATTCTCCTGTATGGCTGTGAGTCCCGGCACCTGACCAAAGCCCAGGCGCAAAAAGTATCTGCATTCGAAACGAAGTGCCTCAGGAGAATCTTGGGTACCACCGCATCACGAACGACGCTATACGCCGGCGAACCCAGCGCGGGCCCATCGCTTCCACCATTTCGGACCTGGCTGGGACATGTGTTGAGGATGCCGAATGACAGTTGACCGAGGAGAGAGCTGTTTTTCCGCCCTTCAGGGTCTCGTAGACGTGGAAGACCCTCTCATACCGTGTTCCGTTCCTTCGAGGCAGAGCTGATTTGGACATGGTGTGGGAGGAGGTCATAAGCATTGCGCAAGAAGGAGCGCAATGGAGAGCTCTTGTTGCCTCCCTATGCTCCTGAGTGGAGTTCAAAGGGAGTTTTGATTTTGATTTGAATTAAAATTCAAAAATAGCAAAGTTTATATTGTCAAAAGCACACTCTCGGGACGATGTCACTGGTTCATAGGACAATCAAACATTTCATGACTGTCGTACGACAGGTTTTGCTGCTAGCTAAAAATAATGATTTCCCAACTGAAGCGTAAATGAATAGTATAGACAAGTACTTACCTATATTATAATTCCCAACTGAAAATTTACTGATATTATTTGATTGACTGAAACATGGCTTAGTTGTTTTCTGTTACCCTGGTTTGTATCGCGTCGGTGTTTTACAATGATCTCGCTCGAGTGAATCTCCTAACCAATTCGCCTGCCTCGCTGTGAGGAGAATTTATAATAATATGATTATATTTTGAAGAAACATTATTTTTCTTTGTTCTAAATTTATATAAACTAACTCATTACCGCAAAAACAAACCATGATATATAGCCTTTCTGAGTGGTATGTATATATAATTATTGGTATTGTTCCCTTTAACATTAGAAGAACGGTGGCTGCATTCAGAAAGGATAATACAGGAGAGGGACTCAAGTCATTCTGTTTGGCCACGACCCCCCAACTCCAAGACTAAAATCAAACCAAATTTTCCTTCACACTACATCCTCCCTCTGCAAGTATCACCAGAAAGTGCTCGTCAAAGTACTGGGAGACATGTCTTGTTGTCGAAGGCTTTGTGGCCAGGACATATTCTACTCTACGGCATACGAAAGACACATTGAGTGTCATAAAATGGATGAAGACTTGCACAGGTGTGTTAGAGAGCTTGGATAAAGATTTTTTTATTTATTTTATTTACATTTATTTATTAAATCATATACCGCCATAGGCCATTAACATTATTACATAATATACAATATAAGAAGCAAAAAGAAAACATATACAAAAAGGCTAAATCAACATATACACAATAAAAAACCAAAGAAAAGAAAAGTCAACCAGCGAGAATCATACAATCAGTCGGTACAAAACAGTTGTTGCAGACAGAAATTATACAACAGTAAAAAATCAGTTAAAATTAAAGCAAAAATAAAAAAAATTAAGTCATAGATAATATTGTCAACCCAAAACCACAAACGCACACACACCAGCAAGCATAAGACCCCAACAATACAAAATGCGAACCATCATATCAAAAGAATTTACAACGCAGAAGAATCTCAGTACACGTTGAGATTAAAGTGGTGGGAGAGTGAGCGCTTGAATCATATAAAGTAATCACCAAATAAATATATCCGCACAAAACGCAAAGTCATTACCCAATTTATGGAGTCTTCGTATCGTGGCATTATACAAATAATTAGTGCTCACACTTTCGATCTGAAATGATAATATGCTCTTGCGCGTGGATCTTGTCGGAACATGAAACTTTATCAATAATGTAAAAGATCAGGGCAATGAAAGATACTGTTCACTATCTTGTACAGCATCACAAGATCCGTAACCGTTCTTCTATCAGAAAGTTTCGGTAAAGATGTTAAATATGACATTAAAAAGGTGCATTATGATGAGCATCTACTCGTGTGCCGAAATTGGAAAAAAGGTGCGACGTGAAAGATATTTTTAAAGCATGTGATGGTGATGAGTGAAAAAAGAAACTTCCTGATTTACCAGGTTGCTAATTTGAATTGACAGCGCGCTACATATTGGACGGGCTGAAGTTTTCGCAAAGATATTTCGCGTATACGCCTGTTCTAGTTCTGCTGTTTTATCCAGTTTGGTGAGTTTTTTATACACACGCGCGCTTGACGAATGATTGATATACATTGTGGAAGATCTGGGTAAGTGAAATGAGGACAGAATTATAACACCGTTATTTGAACAGATTCCATGGCTTTTTTTACCCCCATAACACAGAGAAAACGGACCACCACAATTTCTTTCTACCAACCAAAACTTTATTTGCTGCTTATAGGGATACACCATTCTCTGGCGTTCGGCAGGATTCGAACCTGCATATCGATATCCGAGACTGTATTATCGTGATATAAAATTTTCTGTAGGCTGCATACCTGATTTAAACCTTAATCGGATCTTCACGCACTAGAAAGTTAGCTTAGCTTATCCCAGTTTTAATTTAAACCTTTACCTTACCAGCAGTCGTTCTTAATACTGAGGGTTTTGGCCATTATGAATCCTTTCACGAACCATTGCTCTCCAGAATGTTTTGTCGCTGCCAGATATAAGGCTCTATGAAGTGTCGTCGCCTGGATGTTTTGCTTTATTTGGTCGGTCCAGCTCATCGGCCGGACAAGTCAAACCGCCTTATTCAAATAGCCGTGAGTGATCAACTAACGCCGCTTGCCGGTACTCGCGGACTGCACATTCACAAACACATGCACTCATCTGGCAGTATCCATCTATGTAGTATTTGAAAATGCATACACATACCCCATACAGGTATCGCGCCAGTTCTGTTGTCTATTAGTGTTTAAAACTTTGGATGCCTACAGCGAACATTTAAGTGTGCAATCGTAAATTGTCGTAAAAAGGGCTATAAATTAAAGTCCGTCACATGGTTACCCCTGGTCCAGTATAGTATAAAGCGGAGTGGGGAGAAAGACGAAAAAGAGGACAAAGTATTCAAAGAAGCGAAAGACAGTGAGTTCTTGCTAAAGAAGAAGAATATATCAGACTTAAAGTATAATAATACATTATGTACCTTTGCAAAATTAATTGTACAGTGCTCACACTGCAGCAGTGAACATTTCAAGTACCTACTTAAAGTTAATCGCTATAAAATTTGCATTTTTATTCTTAAATATTACTTACTTCTGTTGAAGTAAAATACACCTAAGTACCTATTACGTATATCTCGTGCTCTCTTTCAGTTCTACAAATAAAATAATTCTACGGTGTCGCATATTGTACCTATAGATCAGGGTTTGCCAAACTTTCGTAAGATGGGAGTTTTTTTATGGAATGTGATCGGGATCGACTTTTATCTACGTAATGGGATTCCAAAACGGACTTTTACAGTTGGAAGCGGTTTTACTGCTGATGCGTTCTCTGTAAAATAAGTTGTCATTTTATTCAGTACGTTTTCAAGTCACTATGGTTGGATAAAGTGTTCAACAACTCGTACTAGTTTATGCCTATTATAGGACATGCTTACACCGCAGTGTAGAAAATAATAAAGAAACGAAAATTGATTTATATTGCGAATAGAGATTCTCTGACGAAATCTCTATGTATAAAAATGAAGCCCTATTTTCCGTGATCGATTTCAATTTTTGGTGATATTGACAAAAAGTGCCATGTAAACATAATTTTAAAGAGATGCATCAGTCGGATTAATATTGGTTGAATAGGTTATTAATTTATCATTTAAAAATTCGAATTCGGACAACGTCTGTCGGGAAACCTAGTTTTCAAGTAATTGAAGTAATTCAAGTAATAGAAAATTGGATGACATTCAAAAAATAAGTCCCATTCAAGATCACTCCAAATATTTGCCATCCGACAGATGTGTTACTTGATTTTTTTATCCAATCATTATAATTGCTACTTGGGGTTGGAATCCTGTCTCAGATTGGATGGGACCGTTGTATGATAGAGAATTTATTTATTTATTTATTTACTCGAAATCACATTATAATCATGAAGTTGTTGGTAGACCGGTGGTATCAGTCGACGACTTCCGTACGCACAGCGTATTTGGAGGTCGTGGGTTCGAATCCCGGTGCCGACCATTTCCACTTTCACAACACAAGCTTTGCTTTATGTGAAAGATGTCGAAAGTGTATTTGTGTTCACTTTGGGTGAGCCCAGATTCATTTTTATTTAAAAAAAAATAAAAAAATATCTGCTTACATTAGTTATACATACTAATCAATATTACAAAAGAAAAACAAAGAAAATGCTACCTCACTAGATGGTAACCTGTATCGAGGATAGCAAATATGTTACATTAGAAAAACAAATGAATCAACCTAAAAAAAAAACAAAAAAGAAGCACCAAGAATGCTTCAAGCATTATGTTCCGCCAGCTATACTGACATCTATGACGTATAGATGAGTGATACTTATTTATTTGTAACGAAATTTCACTTTTTACCCATTTTTTTTTTTCATTTTAAGTATACTTGTTTGTAATTATATTTTTTATGGTTAAATAGTGTGTGGATTAGTTGATATTTTTTGTTGAGTTTATTCTGTAAAAAAATACGCGCAGTTCTAGAAACGGTTTAATAAGACTGCTTGGGTAAATCTGCCGCCAGTTTAAAACTATCTAAAAGGTCGTACTTGCTTATATTTTTCTCAGCGCTGTAAATTCATAAAAGAAATCTTAAGACTGACTGTTTAGTTTTCTTCGTAGTAAAATATTGTAGAATACATCGGGAATTGACTTGCATTTCTGCTATGAAAACATATTATTCTACTGACCCAAATATTCCTTCATATTTCTATAGTTTCAAAGCATCTTTGCTAGCTGCATCCAAATTGAGATTGTGCAAAATTCCGAAGAAGTGCATTTCACCATTCTCACGGGGTTTTGTTGTGGGCTCAATCCACATACGTATCCATATAGTTTCTTAACACAATTTGTGGGAATTTTCGTAAATTCCATATTGAAGTTTATTGACTACCAGCTTTCCCGACAGACGTTGTCCTGTAGTTCTTACTATGAATATTGATTTCAAATTTGTAATTTACACAAAAATACGTTTAAAATATTATGTTCGAATATTTAAATAAAATTAATTAATTATTTTATTTATTAATTTTTTTATCGCCTGGATTCGACCAGCCACGTAAACTCTGGTCCACATTAAACAGGATCCGAACAGGGCATGGCGGATGTGCCGATTTTCTCCACAAGGGTGGATGGCTGGATTCCCCTGGTTGCGACTGAGGAGCGGATAAACAAACCATGCAACATATCGTAACCGAATGTGACCTCAGATCATACGCGGGGAATTTCAGGGATTTCCTCTTGCTGACTGACACAGCAACTGAATACATTTTAAATATTGGCCTTAACCTTGGACAATCAGATATCTGTGCTATTATTACTGTTTAATGTCTAGATTTTAAGATTTGTTGTAAAAAAGCCATACGATAGATAAATAAATAATATCTAATTGTTTTGAATAATATAATTATTTCTGAAAGCTTGAAAGAAACTCTATCAATAATCTTCGTGCCAATGTTTTGAAACTATTATATATGGTTTTCAGTAAACAAAGTTTGTGTTGTTATAGAATTTACATGGATGGAGCTGGCGTCGCAAGAAATCCGTTCTATACTAACTATTATATTATTTCTTATTCACTTTTCAACTTTTTATAGTTATTCTTTTATCTGGAGCGGAGAAGAAACCAATAAAACAAATATCGGAAGAATCTGTTCAGCCGATCTCGAGTTATAAGTGTTCGTACTAACCCGACTTTTTTTTAGATCATAAGATATTCTATCCTGTTTCGTTTGCCGTTTTAAGGTGTGAAAAAATTAAGTAAAATAAAAATTTGTAGTAAAGCTTAGTTCACCGAAGATTAATGACTGAAACTGATTTAAAGTAATAATAGGTAGCTAAAATACTCTTTAATGATAAAAAAATTACCATACTGTATTCGGAACCTGACCAAAGCCCCGGCACAAAAAACCTCTGCACTAGAAATAATGTGCCTCAGAAGAATTTTGGGTATAAGATGGTACCACCGCATCACGAAAAACGCTATACGCTTGTGCACCCGGCGAGGGCCCGTCACCTCTACCTTTGTGGAGAGGAGATGGACTTGGCTAGATCATGTGTAAAGGATGCCGAATGACAGTTGGCCGAGGAAAGCGCTGTTCTTCCCCCCATCAGGGTCCCGAAGATGAGAAAGAACGTCTCACACTGTGTTCCGCTCCTTCGAAGCAGAGCTGAGGGATTTGGACATGATGTGGGAGGAGGTCATAAACATTGCGCAAGATCGAGCGCAATGGAGAGCTCTTGTTGCCTCCCTATGCTCCTGAGTGGGGTGTTAAAGGGAGAATCGATTGATCGATACTGTATTCGAGAACAGTTTACAAGTGAGAGCCCAGTGATACGTAATTTTTTTCTGCAAGTTTTTACCTAAATAGCTGGAATCATTAACTTTACATACGTTCGGAATGAGCCGTAACGTACATTTTTGTTATTCAGACATTCATACCCTTCTTGACGAAAATATTGACTTACTAGCTTATACCCGTCTTGCTTTACGTTTTTGATTCCGATTGTCAGGCTTGATCGGTAGGTAATTAAACAGGTTCTAGTCTAGCTTCCCATTGCTTTGTAGACCTCTATAACTGACATAAGCACAGAAAAAGAAGAATGACACTTTTAATGTTTATTAAAATTTTGTATGAAGATCCTAAAAAATAGGGTTTTTTAATTAGCTCTAAATATATTAAAGTTAATGCAGCAAATTGTATTAAAGAACCTTCTCCGGCATTTTGCATGTCTCTGTGCAGATTCATATCTGACGTAGCATTTGTATTTTGAGCGTGATGCTATGACATACGGTAAAAAGCAAAATAAAAAAACTTTCTGAATTATTATTTAGATAGAGATGGAGGGGCTAATGCGAGTTTTATTTAATTTCCCAATTTACCACGCAACTTTCTTATTTTTTTATTTCATTAGAACCTTCTACTGATAAAAGCCAACACGACAAAAAAAGAATTAGTGAAATCGGTTCAGCCGTTTAGGCGTGATGCGATGACATTAAGTAAAAAGCTATTAAAAAAACATTTCTAAATTATTATGTAGATTTACCACGCAACTTTCTTATTTTTTTCTTTCATAAGAACCTTCTACTAATAAAAGTCAACACGACAAAAAAAGAATTAGTGAAATCGGTTCAGCCGTTTAGGCGTGATGTTCACATATACGATAGAAAGCGGACAAACATTTCTGAATTATTATATAGATTGGGAAGTGGATTTTAGTGTTATCACGTTTACTAACTGCCTAGTGCATATTATCTTCGGAGATGTGTGCCAAACTCCAAAGTCCATCTGACCAAAGGCTATATAATATAACTATCCAAGTTTTCCAATAGTTAGCAAATGCGATGCAAATTTTACGTCAAGTACTGAGGTTAAATGAAAGTTTAAAAAAATGGAATGAAGTTGATGGAATAGAAAAACAAAAGAATAGGATTCCGGATTCCTTTGTTTCTATTTAACCCAACACTGTACAACCTTGTCTGCAGCTGCTGTGAGCCCCGATACTATTTATCTCAATCTCCTTTTGAACCATCCCCCCTGAGATGCCCTGCATCCTATTAACCCACCCTCCCGCCTGCTCAAAGGGAACCTTATTTATCACGCAACGGACTGTGGAACAATACAGAAACTTTCTTGACTCCATTCATTGGAGGAAGCGAAGGACTTTATTATTTCGAATTGTTTTGGAATTTATTGTTCTTGTCCAGTTGGCAAAGTGGGGGCAATACTATATTATTATCAAAGTGTTTTGGTTTATGGCCTATTTCAAAACGAATACATTTTCTGGATGTATTTTTTAGGGTGTTGACCTCTATGTAAGATAAAATGACCTTTTAAAAGTATTTAGTATTACATACCTTATTCGGCCTTCTTCTTGTGTCTATCGGTATTTACTTACTTACTTAACGAATCCGACCACCCATCCACTAGACCACTCCACTCCAATACTCGGCAGCTGCAACAGCATTGTCGTTATCAATGATAAGGTCCTGAATATCACACCTCACAGGCATATCTCGACAACTTTGAGTCTCACCGCAGCTACAGGAGACATCCTCTTCCACACTAAACCCCCACCTGTGTAGTGTGCATGTTTTTCTTGCATCTGGTGACACCCACTCGCAATCTTTTGAGTGTCTTCCAGGTTGGGTAAGGTAGTTGGTGTCCCGGTCCTAAGCTTTCCGACAGTTCTAGCTGGCTTCCATTGTATTGTGTTTGCCAGAGATCTTTCCTCAGTATTGAACAAAGCCCTCCATCTTGGACTTCCATACATCTCTGTCGGACGCTACCCTCTTCCAGTGCAGGTCCGCTACTCCTTTAAAACGTTGTCGAATCATATTGTCAGATGCCTACCCAAGCTTCTGAGTCCTGTTGGACTAGTACGAGTTTTATCGAAAGCTAATTGCTCGCTCATTTGTGTGAGAAGTATTTTCCATGGTCATCGCATTATGCCTAAACGGCTGGACCGATTTCGCTAATTCTTTTTTTGTCGTGTTGGCTTTAATCAGGAGAAGGTTCTTATGAAGGAAAAAATTAAGAAAGTTGCGTGGAAAATTAGAAAATCAAAGAAAAATCTAAGTAGGTATACATCTTAACAATATAATTCTTATTCCAAATTTGAAATTTAATTTAAGTTTGAAAGGAACTGTAAGTTATTTGATCGTTGGTGCGATTGACAGATGTCGATGGAAAATACCTATGGTTTGAAACAGAGGCATCGATCTAAACTAGATTGGTTAAAAGGTAATAAGCTAATCATTATAAAAATTCGAAAACAACATTCATAGTTAAGAGCACAGGAAAACGTCTGTCGGGAAAGCTAGTATAAAATAAATGAGTTTTGGTGTTTTTGAAATAACTGAGTCATAATATACCTTCATACTTTTGATTTTTACACAATGAGAAGTTATTTACATTGTGCATATATCAGCTATGTTATGTTTATAAAAATGAATACGTGCTCACTCGAAGTGAACATAAATACAATTCATCTTTCATCTTTAAACCAACAATATGTTATTGATTATAAGGCGGGACGAAGTTCGACGGGTCAGCTTGTTTATTATCAAAGCAACAGCCCTATCGTCGGGTTAAAATAAAAATAATTGTCATTTTTGTAGGTATGTAAATTAAACCAAAATAAATAATGATATCACAGGCCTGCAATAACATCGCAATTCCGATCCAATTACAATCTTAAAAACGACGTCATTTGACAGTTGGGTTGAGAGCCGACAAATTCATAAAAAAAAATTCTATAACGAAAAAAATCATACCTACTGTATGATGTAAGCCCACGTGCAAAGGAAGACAGACTTCTTAACATCTTTGAATTTTTAAACTGTTACTAACAGATTTTTTCAGGATGTTCCGAGATAAGTATTTTGAATGATGGGGATGAAATGTTAAATAAAGGGTAAAAGTTTGTTTTGAAGGGACGATTTTGTCACTTCATATTCGCCCTTGTTGTGTGTTAAAAAAAAACTGACGGAAGTGGATTTCATCCCCATAGGCTTGTTTCGTTGAAAAACTCTCCACTCTTTCATGTGAAATGTTAGCCTTTTACATTTTTTTAGTATAATCTCTGAAAAATATGTTTAACGCCTTCGTTTCAACCCCCTGTCATTCTGTAAATCAGGGCTCGAAATTTTTTTTTTTTTTTCAAAGTGCAAGAATGTTAAAAATTTCTATTACCGGCTTTGAAAGTTGATTCTGGCGAATGTTTATTATCATGAAATATTTTAATAGGGAAGCTAAATTCATAAAATGATTCTTAAAAATTTGCTCAATTTAGTATTGTTTCGAAGTTAAAGGTAGTTAAAATAATTTTGTTTATACAGAGCATACAGAGGTATGAATTGAATTGTATTTTAACATACAGTGATCATTCGGAATTTGGAACAAATATTACATAATTTTATGTCGCATTTTTTTAAAACGTGGTACGAAGGTAAAGATACATCGATGACAAGGAGAGGTTGCGGTGTATGCGTCCAAAAATTCATTAAAGATATTCTAAGTTCTTTATAATTACTATGCTAGACAAGTGCCCTTTCATAGTCACTATATATTTTTTTTTTTTTTTTTCTTTATTATGGCAATCACCCTCGATATAACGAGAGTATCTCGTGCCATTGACAAGTTGATTAATTTTAACAAAATACATTTAACAATAAGAACAAGAAAACAATTATAGGTTATTAAAATAAAGAACAAAGCACAAACAAAAAATACAGAAAAAACACAACTTAAATGCTTAGTACAAAAAATGTACAAAAAAACAACATGAAAAAAAAAAGTGTGATTACTAACAATCTGATAATACAAGATGCGAACATGTGGAACTAAATTACACAAGATATACTGCTCAAAGTAAGAAAACAAATACACGAATGATTATACATCCATAATACAATGATTTATAGAGGGAAGATAATAATATAGTAAATTATTAACATGGCAACGATATTTTTTTTTAACACATATAAATGAAACAATAAACTTTAAGGCAGTAGGTACATGAGAAAATACAAGATAAATATGTACACCTAGTCTTTTGCACACGCACTCGCCATACAGGAAATATATTATATTATGTAGATAGATACATTGGTAAATGAGTGTAAATATATCTTTCCATCCTATTCAGCACATAAACAAAACCTAATTAAAACAAAATTAAGAATGTACATAATAAAAAAAAAAAAACAAGTCATAAATAAAATGAATAAAGTATTTTTTTTACAAAAATTCAATTTAAGCACCTTGTTAGAGTGTGTACTCGTCTAATGTGAGAAGTTAAAATAGGTAAGTATATATATCTAGCAATATTTTAAATTTTGACATCGTTATCAACAATAAATTTGGAAATAATTCTATATATTTTTGGATCATATATAGAGAGAAGTTGATTAATTGAGGTGGGCATTGTGACTTTATTCTTAATGAGAGCTAAGTAAAAATTAGGATATGATGCTCTGTTTTCGCAGGCAAAAAATATATGGTCCACCGTCTCCTCCTCCGAACCACAGTCACAGATCTCCGTGGGGGCTATCCCAATCTTATGTAAAAAGCTTTTCGTACACACATGTCCTAGTTTTATTCTGCAAATGACAGACGTACTTTGTCGAGGGAGTGATAATTTATCAAACCACGGAGTCCTGGATACTGTGGCTATCTTCCTTCTATATGCAGAAATCGAAGCATTCCAGCTCTCCTGCCATGCATGGAACATTTTTGACTTCATGATACAGAACATATCAGAGAAGGGAATTTTTTTATTTGAGTTCAAACTCTTGTTTACAGCTTCCTTTGCCAAACTATCGGCAATCTCGTTTCCAACTATCCCTGAATGACCTGGAATCCATCCAATAGCTATTTGTTTACATTGTTTCGAAAGGTTGTAGAGGTGTTCCTTAATTTCCAGAATGGTGCGATCCATCGCACAATTAAAGGACGGGCTTTTTATTTTAAGCAGGGCACTCAACGAGTCTGTCAGAATTAAATATTTTTCGGAATTGCACATGGTTATATATTTTATGGCTTCCAAAATTGCGCAACATTCCGCCGAAAAGATAGTAATTTCTTTCGGCAAGGTAATGTGCATCTTAAATCCCTCATTTTGGGCAAAAAAAGCTGCACCTGTCGCATCACTGTCCTGCTGCTTTGATCCATCTGTAAATATAAGATTATAATCATTCCAATCATCTAGAATAATTTTATTGAATTTATTAGTTACATTTGGGGTAAATTTGTAGTTGAAGAACTTTATGACTCGGGGAGTATGTGTTAAAGAATCCAAACTAACTGAGTACAGAGGAGAGATGTCTGTTTTCTCGATTCTGTGTTCCAGATTTGCCAAGGAGTTACAACTACTCACCAAGGTTGGAACAGGTTTTTTACCCCAGGAGCGTTTATGTTTTTTAATACTATCATCAAGGCTATGGATTTTATCAATTAGAGTATTTCCTTCTATGGAAATCATTTTAATCACAAATTTGTCACATAAAAATTGTCTTCTTAAGTCAAGAGGAGGAATAGAACTCTCAACCTGCATCGCTTCAACGGGTGAAGATTTCATTGCTCCCAAAATAATTCTTAAGGCTTCATATTGAATTTTGTCCAATTTTTTACTGTTGTTTTTGGACATAGGCGACATTAAGAAACTGCAATAGTCCAATTTGGATCGTACTAGGGAATAGTACATCATTTTAAGAACTTTTGGGTGAGAACCCCACCAAACTCTAGAGACGGCTCTCATGGCATTTAATCCGCCCTGGGAACCGTTGACAATTGCATCTACAGCCGTATTCCAGGAAAGTTTCCTATCAAAGTTTACTCCCAAAAATTTTAGTTCGTGAACTTGACCTAAAGGAACATTGTTTATATTAATCGTACACGGTTGAGATTTTCGTGATTTCGAGAAAAATATAACTTTGCATTTCGAAGGATTCAACGTGAGTCCCAAAGAATTCAACTTATCAGACAGAATCTTTAGATTATTGTTCATTACCAACTCAATTCTTCCAATATTTTTATCTGGGTAGTATACAAAGAAATCATCCGCATAATTAAGAATTTTAACATCGGGGCAAATGTCATCGAAAATATCATGAATGTAAGCATTAAATAGAAAGGGACTAATAACAGAGCCCTGTGGTAGTCCTCTATAAGCCCTTCTTTCATACACGACACCAGAATGACCCTCTATTAGAATTGTTCGCTCGCTCAAAACAAATATCAAAAGCTTAACAATACTATCAGGGATTTTAAGTTTTACTAATTTGTTCTTCAATATATGGATCAGAACATTATCATACGCGCCAGATATGTCCAGACTCACCCCAACAACATGCTTAGATTCGGAAAAGGCTAAATACACATCTGTTGTTAGATGTGCAATGCTCTCCATTGTAGATTTTCCCCTTCGGAAACCGAACATGAGAGAAGAGAAGCTTTTGTTTCTCTCGACCCACCAATCCAACCGTCTCTTGAGAAGGTGTTCCATAATCTTAAGTAATACACTAGAAAGAGCGATCGGCCTAAAAGTTGCATCGACGGGGTGGCTTAATAAAACTTTGGGAATGGGGATGACTAGTTGTTTCTTCCATGTATCAGGAATGACACAATCTCGAAGGCAAACATTTAAAATTTCTAGAAAATAAGTAAGAGATAATTCACTACCCAGACCGAGAAGGCTATACGGGATGCCATCCACTCCAGGAGCAGTATCCCTTACAGTGCTTATGACAGATTTCAGTTCTTCCAAAGAAAAACCCTTGGTCAGGGAAGCTTCATCTGATACGTCTCTCGGATAACTAGAGTTTGATGCATTAAGTGGTGAATAATTGTGATGAATGCTAGCGTGAGCCGCAGAACTAGTCTCCTCGAATAACGGAACGTATGGGGGTACCAACTTATCAACAAATTTAGATAGAGCTGGTTCAGGAATTGTTTTCGTTTTGGAAAATTGAAATGATCCTCGAAATTTTCGGATGTTTGCCCACACCGTACCTATTGGAGTTTGTGGAGATAAGGAATTACAAAAGGAAATCCAACCAGCTCTTTTTCTTTTTTTAAATATTTTTTTAGCCAGAGCTTGGGCGTTTTTAACCTCTCGGGTAGTACGCCCGCTCCTATGCGGGCAAAAAAAAAATTCTATGAGAGAGTACGCCCGCACCTATGCGTTTGATCTTACAGTTTCTATAAATCACCGCCATTTTGACTAATATTTGTATTGGTCTATTCTACGAAGTTCATCTACCAATCCTGAGAAAGAATTTTGAAAGTAGGCGTGTTTTTTTAGGAATTATGAGAGATGCAAAAAGTCACGTGACCAGGCTATACGTAGTACATTATATAAGTATGTGTTTGCCGGGGTTGCGCACCAATTCCTCGTGAGTTCTCGAGAGCGCAGTGTTTTTTTACGGAGATTTTTGTGGAGCAAGTTCTTTTTAGTTCGTTTGATGTGTTTTTGGATTTTTTTAAAATAAACCATTCGCGTTTTATATCACTTTTTTGGTAAGTTTTTTTTTTATTTTGTTTTACTTTATGTCAGAGTCTACTAATTATGCCAAAATATAATATTTTTACACCAAACTTATTTTATGAGTGATAATTATTTTATTTTATAAGTAATCACTTCCAATGTCGTATAACTTATGTCCCGATGCTACCTTTTTATAGGCATTGTGGTGAACAATATTACTTCTTGTAAATTTTGTGATTTTTTTGTAGGTACATATGTTCTGTCATTCTAATTCTAATTTTTGTTTTTTTTTTCAGGGACGACGTGCTGATGGTGTTTTTGTGAACATAGTTTTATTATAAAAGACAATATTATCGTTTTACGTTATTTTAAGTGAAAAAGACACATTTTACATATTTTTATTATATTTTTAGTGAGAAAAGACACATTTTACATAGTTTTATTATATTTTTAGTGAGAAAAGACACATTTTTATTCAAAGACAATTAGTGCTCAGAAACAATTTTTAGTTTATTATTAGTGTTTTGTTATTTTATTATTGATAAATTTTGTGTGTGAACTGAAAATATGGCTAGATTCATGACAGAAGAAGAGGTCACAGCGTATCTGAATGATAGTGAAGATGAAGAAATTTTAGAAGATATCGACGAAATACCCATCAGGGAGCAAGATTTGTCTTCAGATGAGGAGGAAACTGTTGAAAATGAAGAGGAAGACGTTGAAGAAGAACCTCAACCGTCTACTTCGAAAAGACCAAGGCCCGAAAGAAGAGAGTGGAGCAACACGCAGTTTACTCCAACAGTTCACGATTTCAACTTTTCCCAGTCTGGGATATCTCCTTCATTGAATCTGGACGAAAACTCGACGGAACTTGACTTCTTTTTGACGATGATAAACCAAGACATTGTGGATGTAATCGTGAAAGAGACAAACGACTATGCCGATACACTTTGCACATCCGCTTCTACCCATTCAAAATTAAAAAAATGGGTAGCTACTACTGCCGAAGAAATATATATGTTTTTGGCAACGCTTCTGCTAATGAGTCTTGTTGGGAAAAATGCTCTAAAAAAATATTGGAGCACAAATCCAATAATTGAAACGCCTTTCTTCCGTGTTTTGTTTTCACAAGACAGATTCTTCTTGTTATTGAGGTGTCTCCATTTCACCGACAATAATATTCTGTCTACCGATAGATTAAAAAAAATTAGGAATATCCTGGACCCATTCAAAAGGATAATTAAGTCAAATTTTTATCCTTTTGAAAGAATTTGTATTGACGAAAGCCTATTGTTATGGAAGGGAAAGTTATCTTTCAAAATTTATATTCCTTCAAAAAGGCACCGCTTCGGGATTAAATTATTTGTTTGTTGTGATGTTGCGACTGGTTATGTCCTAGACTTCATTGTCTACACTGGCGCTGATACGGATATCCTTTTGTACGACGGACAGGGGGTTTCGGGTTCGGTTGTCCTGACCATGTTGAAAGATTACCTGGGTAGGGGACACAAGCTTTATGTGGACAATTGGTATACATCCCCTACCCTTTTTGATTACTTATTTCAAAATAAAACAAATGCATGTGGAACGGTCAGGACAAACCGAAAAGAAATGCCTAAATTCCCCAAAATAAGAAAGGGGGAAGTTAAGCATTTCCATTCAAACGGCCTCCTGGCCATAAAATGGTGCGATAAAAGGGATATCCATATTTTGACAACAGTAAATGGTGCCAAAATGTCTTTGACAAACAAAATAGACTACACAACCGGACAATTTAAAATAAAACCCGATGCGGTAATCGATTATACAAATAATATGGGTGCAGTGGACAAGGTAGACAGAATATTAGGGTTTAGTGAGGTTTCTCGGAAATCATTGAAGTGGTACAAAAAGGTTTTTTTTCGAATTATTGACATAGCATCAATAAACGCCTTTTTTTTGTTTAAGTCGATATCGAAAAAAAACCCCAATAACTTCAGTGGTTTCAAGGAAAACCTCATTAAACTCATGGTAGAGAAATACCACAAGAGCAGGCCGTCTACAACAGGAGGAAGGCGGGTTCACGATAGCCCAACAAGACTATTGTCGAGGTTTTCACACTTTATTAGGCCTGTGCCTCAAATAGAAGGGCAAAAGTTAAAAAGAAAGCAATGCCATGTGTGCAACCACACACAGTTGCGACCACAAAAACGTAAAGATAGTAGTTGGATGTGCAGGGAGTGTGGTGTAGGTCTATGTGTGTACCCGTGCTTTGAAGAGTATCATACCAAACAAAAATATTGATGATTTTTTTTATTGTTAATTAAATAAATTTGTAGTATAAACCTAGTTTCAATATCTTTTTGCATTTTTATTTTATGCACCATTTTATAAGTTTATTTATTATCCTTTAATTTGTTTTAACTTTGATATTCTACTATTATTCAAACCTACTTTTATTATAAGAAGAAGAAGAGGTTACAAAATTGAAACAATAATAGGAAAAAAATTTGAATAAAAATCACATGATATTAATTTATGTTGTTCTAAAATTATGCTGGACGCATTATTTTGCAACTATTATCTACGGATAGAAAGATAATAAAAAAGGAAGAAGAAGAAAAAAAGAATTTGATATAAGTAATAAGACAGCAAAAAATAGAAGCAGAAAAAAAATTTTTTTCGTCTTTTTTGAAATTAGAAGAAATAAAATAACATATTGTTGAATATACCAAAGGTTTACGATACAGGAATAGGTGCGAAATGTCAAAAGTGTTTTTTGCTTATAACTCTGTTATTTTCCATTTTTGTGGTATGCTTTCTTTACAACATTTCATCAGAAAGCAGAGATCTATAAGATGCAGTAAAAAAATAATCATAAAAATGAACATGAATTAACTCACTCCGGCATGCACTTTAATTTTGTTTTAACTCACGCCGAGAGAGGTTAAGGATAAGGAAATTCTCCATATTTGCGTTACGTCTATAGTTTCTTAGAGCTTCTTTCCTCTTTTTTATCATTTCATCACATTCTTCGTTCCACCAAGGTGGAGACGTAGAGTGAGGTTTGTGTTTGTGATATCTATTTATTTTGAAATTTTCGACGTTGCGCAACATATCTGAGAATGATTTACAGCATTCATTAATATTATCTCTTGAAGGAGGCGAGAAGGACCTACAGGACTCCTCTGTGAATTTCCTGTATTTTTCCCAATCAGTATTCTTGATATTTCGAATAGCTTTTCTGCCAGGGCTGACAGGAGTGTTAATTCCTCCAGCTCCGGAAAAATTCCACTCTAACATAATTGGGAAGTGGTCGCTCCCACTAACCTCATCAAGAATCTTCCAATCGAATGAAGAAGATATATCGCTGCTGGATATTGAAAGGTCTGGGATACTTGGTTGCTGATTTGGAACTGGTATTCGAGTGGGTGATCCATCATTCAATACACATAAGTTTAAATCGTTTAGAGAGTCAACAATCTCCCTTCCCAGTCTATCTGTGCTGCTGGACCCCCACAATGGGTGATGCCCATTCATATCTCCTAAAAGAATCAATGGTTTAGTTGCATTTTCGATGACTGATTTTAGATATTTAAAAGAGTTTTGAGAAATGTTGGGAGGAATATAAACTGAAATGAATGTAACATTTTTCACTCTAACACCGACTATTTCAAAAGGACAAGAAAGTGGTTTTATACAGATAGGAGTAAAAGGTATGTTATCTCTGATAAGAATTGCCGCCCCACCGTAACCAGAAGGCCGATCATCTCTCAAGCAACAAAAACCATTCATATTAAATGCTTGATTAGGCCTCAGCCAAGTTTCTGAAAGGGCCATTAACGATATATCATATTTCGAAGTTATCCCTACAATATCCTGCTTATTGCAAGTTATACTTCTACAGTTAAATTGTAAAATTTTAATATTTTTATTGGTCATAGTATTTTTATGTTATAAGGAAAAAAATAAAAAATAATAAAAAACAGAACATTTGTAGCAAAAGGGATATTGAATGACATAACATAATATGACAAAATACATATAAATCAAATGAAAAATAAAGTGGGTAAAGTAAGATATAAAACTGTTTGTATTGAATCTTAATTTGTTTGGCTAAAATCTAAATCTGAATAGTCAACGGGCAGCCTTTTGGCTGATGGAATATTTTCAAGTTGGACAGTTTTTTCTAACTGATTAGGGTTGTTTAGTTCTTGCCTGTCGGCTAATATATTATCAAGTTCTTTTCGGACACCATCATCGGAAGTTTCAGATGAGAGGAACCTCCCTGCTAACAATTGATTACAGATTTCCCTCAATAATGGCTTCATTAAGCTCATAAGTATCCATTCAGGGTCTTCTGAGTCGCGTTGGGTTGTTGCCCTAAGAGCAAACCCATCGTTCGGTTGAGGAGAGTTTCCATTTGGTGCTATTAAAATTTCGTTTATCTCTTTTAAAAGTTTGGGATTTCTGAGTATATTGTTTTCCCTTTCTACAGCTCTGGTAGATATTTGGGAAATTTTATTAAACCTATAGCTTGTTGAAGTTGAACGAGAAGGAAGCCGGAGGGCGGAAGGGGAGAGAGGAGGGGTGACTTGACTGCGAGTATTTACTTTGCGTACATTTTCTGCAGCTACAGAAGAATAAGCAGGTTTGCTCTTCGGAAATTGGATACTGGCCTCAAAAAAGGAAATGCTGTTTTCAGCCATTACTCTTTTTATATTTTTCTGACGTGCCAATTCCGGACATAATACGCTGACTGCGGTATGTTTACCACCACAGTTCACGCATAAAATCTCATCATCTGGTACAAAACATTGGTCACCTGTATGATTACCTTGGCACTTATAACATACCGCCTTTCCTTTACATTGAAGCTTAGTGTGGCCGAATTTTGAACATTTGAAACATTGAATAGTAGGTAAAACGTAGGTTTCTACAGGGATCCTGTTATAGAAAATATATATGTGAGATGGTAGTTTTTGTCCCGAAAATGTAATAACTACAGAACGGGATGGCTTTTTCACAATATTACCATTTTCCGTAGTTCTATAGTCCAGTCTGCGAACTTTAATAATTTTAGTTATTTCTTGAGGGATAGTGATATGCGTCAATAATTCTTCGTCGCTGATATCGGTGGGGATACCCCTGACTACTCCCATACGGGACGCAAGAAATTTGGGAATGAATGTTCTGTACCCGTTATCCTGAAGTATGCTCTCGTCTAAAAAGTTGTTAGCAGATACATAATTTTTAAACTCTGCTGACAATTTTTGTCTCCCAATCGATTTTATTCTCAGAATATTTTGCGATGAATTAATTTTATTTTTATATAAGAACGAACCAAATTTTAGTGAGTCAATATTTTCCAACTCATCACCGACCTTCTTTTGTATGTGAACTATAAATGGCGGTAAGAAAGTGGCATCATACTTAAAAATTTCTGTGACTACGCTAGAACTATTTTCAATATTAGGTCGCTTTGGCGTCACTTCCTCTATTTTATCAATATATATACTCGTATGGTTGTCAGGCGCTATAAAATTTAAAAATTAAAACTATAAAATTATGTTAATATCCCTCAGCCATGTTCTGGCTTCGGTCGTCAAAAAGTTAAAATCCTCCATCATCCCGTGGAACCCATATATAGGACAATCACCAACGATATGTTGCAGGGTTTGGGAAGCAGCACCACAGTCGCATCGAGGGTCTGAAATATAGCCCCATTTGTAACGCTCTGCTGCGCTTCTGCTGCAGCCCGCTCTGATGCGGTTTAGTCTCACCCACTCCCTGCGGTCCAGCTCAAACCCATCCACTCGTTTAGTTGGGTCTGCTATCAGGAACTTATTTCTAGTGTCTACCCTCCTCCACTCATCTCGCCAAGCTTGTTCCGCAGTGAAATTACTGTTTTCCAACACCTGCGCTCTAGACCAGAACGGCCTCCTTGACTTCAGTCTTTCAGGTGGAATATCTCTCAATGCCATGTTGAGAAGGGAGGTGTTGTTAATGCCTTTTGTCCATTCTCTGAGTGTTGCAGCGTCTCTACGAAGGTGAGGGGGCTCAATATTCGCCAGAACGGGCAGCCACTGGCATTGGGTGGGCTTTAGTGCACCAGATATAGTTCTCATAGTGGAGTTAAGTTGGATGTCCACTTTTTTGGCATGGGTGCTTCCGTTCCATACTGGGGCGCAATATTCAGCGGTTGAGTAGACAAGTGATAGCCCCGCAGTGCGCAATGTCTCAGCGCGAGCACCCCATCCCGACCCTGCCAGTTTCTGTATAACATTATTTCTGGTTTTTAGTTTACCGCAGAGGGAGTCGATGTGTTTTTTAAAAGTGAGAGTACGATCCAAAGTTACACCCAGGTATTTTGGGTGCTCAGTCTGCTTCAGCAGGACCCCTCCAAAGCGTACGTTTATTTCGGATTTAGACTGCTTATTATTAAGGTGGAAGGTTGCAACCTCTGTTTTATTAGGGTTGGGTTTAAGTCGCCAGTTTTTAAAGTATTCTGAGAGTCTTTCCAAGTCACGCTCCAACTTACGAGCCCCCATATTCAAATTTTTATCCGCAGCCAGGAGGGCAATATCATCTGCGTATTGGAACATAGTCGACTCCGTCCTGGGAATGTCGTGCACGTAAAGGTTAAACAGCACAGGGGCCAGCACGGATCCCTGTGGAAGGCCATCATTCAAAACTTTGGTGCGGCTCTCTTTTCCCTCTAGTGAGACTCTTATATATCTACATGACAACATGCTATTTAAGAGATTAAAGATTCTTCGGCATGGTATTGTTTTAGCGAGCTTACCTAGAAGACCATTGCGCCATAAACGCACGGCTATTTTATCAATAGCCGTGCGTTTCACACTACCCCCGTCGCCAGTAGTGGGCGGAGGGGGTGGGGGCCCCCCTCCGGCGGGCGACATGTTGTGTCTACAAGCAAGCTAAGTGTAAACAACGACACACTATAAAAAATAAACAAAATAATCTAATAATTTCAAAATAAAATTTATAAACAAATATAAAAAAAATGGAACGAACTCACCGAATGCTTTGTCCCATAAAATAAACACAAAAATATTTAAATAACGAAAAAAATGAAATTAATATTTCTTTGCGTTGAGAAACGGTGCAACGAGACGTCCGTTCGCCAGCGATGTCCGCGATCAACCTCAGTCACTATATTAATAACTAGCCTTTTTACCCGTCCATAAAATTGTTGATAAAGTTTGTTGAGAAAAATGTGAATTACAGAACCTGATTTATGGATTAATAAAATATGGTACCTATAAAGTATGTCCCTAAGAGGGGTCAAAAAATGGAGAATTGATTGACTGATTGAGTTTGTATTACCTATAAGTCCGAGGATTTGAATTGGTAAATAGGTAGATATAATTAGATAGTATGAGAAATTTGTAGAATTGCTGTGGAGGCAGCAAAGGTGAGTCATAAACATAGCATTTTTAACTATTTTCTATACCTTCCCCTTCAAGTACATTTAGATAGAACACTTGATTTCTGTAAATGCTTTAGTTGTTCTTCTGCAAAAATATAATTATGTACCTACAAAGCTTTATTTATTCTTAATATCAAATTTAACAGGTAGGTACATAATTATTTTAAGTGTTAAGACCTCTACCCGAGCCAGTGATTTTGTACCTGAAAATCTTTTGCATGAAAAATTGTCAGTATAGCCAGCAAGAAAATATTGCATAAAAAATTCCTATAAATATTCTGACCCATCTGGGAATTGGAACCAGAAATTTCTTACCAGAAGTGGGTGTTAATTATTTTGAGCATAGTAAAGAATTTTGTGGCCAAGGATTCGAACCTGCACCTCACATCCAACCTTCGTGTGAATAGAAAAATCAGTGTAGATTGCTTATTAAAAATATAACACAGGAATAGGGTAATAATAAAAATTTCAAGTATACCACCAATTTATTAAATCCCTATGCCCCTAAGTGGGGCGTAAAGGGAGTTTGGATTTCAAAAATTAATTTTACTTACATTAATAAAACAATCAATACAATAATTGGTAAAGAAACACACTTTTATAATAAATAACTAAGGTATTTTGCAGTTGATAAACTTCTTAACAGGGTAAAACTTTTTAATAAATGATAATTTTGAGTATAAATATTTAGGTACTTCTAGAGAATTAGAACTCTCATCTCTCATAGGTGCTTAATATAAGTCATACCAAGAGTTGACAATTAATAAGAGATATACAAAACATGTAAATGTTATTGTTGTGAGAAAATATCTAGAAAATTTTGACACATTTTAAAATTCTGTAGACATTTTGGCATTGCATTCATTATAAGATATAATCCTAGGAATCTCAGCTCCATAGACGAATTATGGAAGGCATAAATGCAACGGGCCGTTGGCCCGGTGGTTAGCATCTTGGCAGATTGTTGAATTTGTCGATTACTCAAGGAATTCAATTTGACCACCTAAATAAGGAACGTTGTTAACGTGAAGTCATCACACAAAGCCATTCGAAATAGCAAGAGAAGAAAGTCATAATCCAGTTAGTACTGGTCAAATGTTAAAAAAAAATGGCATTTTAAAATTGACCATAAATAACGGTGTAATGTTAAATATATCAGTCTGTAATAATATGATTTTTTTCGATGTTACAGGAAAAGAGGTCTGATTATAGAAACTTCAACTAAATTTCAACAAAAAAAAAACAGGTTTACAATAATAATAATTCTGAAATTAAAATAATAATATATCTAAACTAAATTAAAAAAAAATTAATAGTTTGGAATTTAACAATAATTGTCCTCCAATGCAATCACTTGTAAGTTAATGATGTTGCTAGGTTCTTTTAACAAATCTATGAATGCTCTTTTTAGTATTTACTTAATACACATAATCTGCAAATTAAATATACATAGGTAATCTTCATATTCATAAGAATAATATTAAAAATTGTTAAAAGTTTATAAGTAAATGACGTTTTAATCGGCCTGGTGTTGGTTATTTTAACATAATATTTATAAATATTTCTTCTTCCGATGGCGCTACAGCCTAATTCAGCCTTGGCTTCCAATACTGGACGCAGAGTCAACCTTGTCTCTACATCTGTCCTGATTTCGTGGGTCAAAAAGTTGCTCGGCATCCCTCCTGACCTCATTCTCTCATTGCAGCCTAGGTCTTCCAATTCGGCCGGATGTCCACCCATAATTCTCTTTGGTGCTCGCAATGATGGCATTATCTGCTCATGTCTGGCCCAGCGTAGTCTTTATCTATAATAATAAAACCGATATTAGGATGGGACTTTCTAAGGTTAGACAGGTATCTCAAAATTATTATCTTATGCATAATTTTAAAACAAATAAGAGATTACACTTTTTAAATAAAGTAATGGATATAACATGAGTTTAATAAAAAGAACATAAACAAATGTTGATATTGATAAGTTATTATTGAGAAGATTCAATACTTACTTGGAATTGATTTGTGTTCAAGCAAATTTATATTCATAATTCATCCCTTAGTCAAAATATTATCAGATATTGCTCTGCGGTCTCTGTGATTTGTTGCAATGAAATGACTGGCTCCTTCATTCTATCAGGAGATACTTATCTGCAACAAAAAAATAATGTGTGTTGACAAATGTTTTAAATTTGCTGCATTTAATGTCTATTTCTTTTTATAATTTACAATAAAACATTGGAAGGAATTTGGAATAATGTTCCACAGGTTGAAAATGTGAAACTTAAGAAGTAAGTGAGGTGATGTTTGTATCTGTATGATAATTATTTTTAGGTTATAAATTATATGTTTTTTGAAACTATAGGTTACATACCTGAAATCCAATATTAATCAATTTATATCTCAGTCCATCCATCAAACTCTACTGACTTAAATATTTTTCCAAGGAATGAATCAGTTTTGATGTCTATTTTCGACAAACCACTCACAATTTCACGCGTAAAAAATTTGACAGCTCGTGCGGAAGTACCATAGATGGAGATAGTGCATACAGTTCAGAAATAATTCATTATAAAATTGATTATATTGAAAATATGTTTTTTATTCATATAAATAATTAAAACCTTTTTTATTTAATAATTAATTATGACGTAGCAAAATTACTAATTAATTATAGACGACATTTTATTCCGCTATACATATTTTCTTTTGATAGTGTCTTTAAAACAAACCTTCATAAAAATATAATATGAAGTAGATGTCATTTACACACAAAATATAATATATAAATTGGATAAGCAATATTATTATTTTATTTATTATTATGTAGATTCTTAGAAAACCCATCCTGGAAGAATGATTTGTGAAAAATACGCTGCTTTATTTTTTAATTAGGTAATAGTGCGCTACCAAATCATAGATTTACTTATACATAGATTAATAGAATTCATAGTCAATGTCACTTGTCACTCACCCCGTTAGCACACCTCCGCTGCGGATTAGCCGAAGCGACGACGGTCACATCTGTCAGTTTCTGCGCGCCATGTTGAGAGTGAGACAGCATGCTCAATCCCGTACTGTTTTCTATACATTCATCTCTCTCTTGCGGTGTTTCGCCATAGATTACTTCAAATTGTATTCACATCTCCGCCTGATATTTCGCGGATCCGTGTGTTTCGCATTCCGCCCGCTTTTGAAGTTGTCAAAATCGACAGAATTTTGGAGCGAAATTGAAGCGAACGTCATGTTTTCCATAGAAATCAAAGATGGAAACGTTAATTGCGTTTTGTTATGGGATGGTTTGCAGGAGTTGGATGTGCATATTTTCTAAATTGTAAGTAAAAACGTTGTTGATGTTGTAATATTTAAAAATATATATGAAATGTGAAATAATATTGTGGTTTTAATTATTTATATTTCCGAACAAAACATAACCATAGAATACTTACTTATGTGTATTTTTCTCTTTCGCTACTCGTTTACCCGCTAGTGTACTAACACTACCTGCGATTTCGCTTTCTGCAGTTTCGTGTTCCGTGATTCGCGGCGGAGGTGTGCTAACAGCCTCATTGTTGATAAATATTGATATGTCAAAAAACATAAGAGAGTGATATAATGCTTCCAATTTTGAAAATATAAATACATAAATATGAGTTTGCTGCTCTAATAGATTTTTCGGTAGGTACCAAATGTTGTTTATTAAGATTATAATCCCTTCTTTGTAATTTTTAAGTATTGGCTCAGAAACAAAAAAATATTGTCATTTTCTGTAACATTCTTTCCATCGCTTAGTATTTTATTTTTTTAGTTTAAGAATGCATGAATCACTTTGAAATGTTAACCAAATTGGAAACAAATGAGCTAAAACTTTCATACTCTTTTTCAAAATATATAAGCAATATGATTTATGCTAAACTATAAGATTTGATTTTAAATTCAACCATTAGTGCAAAGGGGTTAGTAAAGAAAAATAAACGTAAATATTTATTGACTGATGATTAATTTATTCATTTTCAGTGTCACAGACCTTGGTTGCTTTTATCTGTCATCAAATTGTGCTGTGACTGAGATACCTTTTGGTTTTTTTTTGCGTCAAAACCTGTCAATCTTCACAGACTACATCCAACGATTGCAGTTTTGGTCTTTGAAGGATTCTTTATTCTACAGGATCATGTTTGAGATGTGTAAAGAGAATATGTTATTGACGGAAGAAACTAATCCCATACTATACTTTTTTAATATAATGCTTCTTGTCGTATTATGAAACATACGTGAAGATTGTTATATTAACGCAATAAAATATTAATATATATTTAACATTGTTTTTAATTTATCTTCATACCTATTAATTAAGAATTTAGATAATTTTGTTATTATAATAGCAAATAAAGTGATCTTCGAATAAAGTGATATTCGATGATTCTATTTTTTACTATAATAAACATGCACAAATACCTGACAAATTCATTATGATTTTGATAAACAGGAACGTCATTAGTTCCTGTCAGGTTCGCTTTCTTTCAGAGTTCTGTTTTATCGACCAAATCCACTAAAGAATTTTTATACTCATTTCAATTTTCAAAAATCATTTTTACGATTAATATATTATTTAAATGTATTATGAATTTAATTTAATGTATCTTTATTATTTACCAACATTTAATATGATTTTATCATGTACTTACTCATCTAATGGCTACGACGGTTTTACACAAAATGTGGCCATAAATTTTTATAAATGTGTCAAATTACAAAATGGAGGAATTATATTTCCAAAATTATTCATTAAATCTTTATTTATTGAGAATAATAAGATTTGATTAACATTTATATGTATAACGAATCAATCTCCAATTATTTTATTACATTTTCATACGGTAATACCAAGATTCCATTCAACGTTTACATGAGTAATTTTGTTTCCAAAAGATGGCCTACTGTCTTTTTTGAAAAATTTGTATGAAGATCCTAAAAAAGTAAAAGTTTTTTAAATAGCTCTTAATATATTAAAGTTAACGTTGCCAATTGTATCTTAGAACGTTCTCGAGCAAATTTCACCGCTCTGCGCAGATTCATATCTGACGTAGCATTTGTATTTTGAGCGTGATGCTCCGACATAACGGAAAGTATTGTCAAAGGCAAATAAAAAAACATTTCTGAATTATTATGTAGATACATAGCTTTCCAACGAGGGCGCTGCCGCCCCTTAGTGGCTGTTTGAGACTTTCAGAGGGATGACAGAAAACTCAAAGAAAAATTTCACGTGGGTAGTAGGAAACCCAGAGGAAATTGAGGCGATGCATATATTGAGCAGGTTAAAAAAATATAGTTTAAAAAGGACAACAATTCACATAACTATGGGTCGACAACTTTAGATGGGATTCGGTCAAATTTTCTCGCTAGGATGAATAATGGGAAAAAGGGACTTTGTGATTTGTGACAAACAGCCAATACCTTATACAATTTATTTTAAAATCAGTATGCCGCCCCAGCTTGGGCGATAAAGATAATGTATTGCATCATGTAATAATTATTGTTGATTCGGATGCGGGATGAAGTTTGACGGGCCATAAGTAAGTCTCTAATATAAATGAAAGTCGGGTTAGTGCGAACACTTATAACTCGAGATCGGTTGAACAGATTTTTATCGTGTTTAGTTTATTAGATTCTTCTCCGCTCCGGATAACAGAATAACAACTATTAAAAAATCGAAAAATGGATGGAAAATAGTATGAAATAATATAATATTAAAGTTAGTATGGAACGGGTGAGTTTTGGTGATTTGAAATAACTGATTCATAATAACCACATAAGTTTTCATTTTTTTTACATAGAGTAGTCATGTATGTTAGCTATGTTATGTTACCCAGCAATATTTTATTGACTTTAAGGCGAGACGAAGTTCGATGGGTCAGCTAGTTTGTAATGAAAAAATTCCTCTATATTTGCATAACTTAAAAAAAAACCAAGAGATTTCGGTGTAGTAGGAAATGAGTCACATGTGAAGAGTGTTACATTATTGTAAATTATATTGTTGGAAGAAAACACTCCATTAAATCCAAATTTTACCGAATTATTATGGTAAAACATTAAGACATGTTTGTTGGTAACAAAAATTGTGGTTCAAAAAAATTTCGTAGTCGCTTTCAGTATTCTGTTTCCCTAGAAAAAACCTTTCGTGCTGGAGGGTCAGGTCGCACCCCGAAACCCTAAGATCGAGTCGTTTAGTTATTATAATAGAGATTTCCAGTCGTGTCTTTGTTGGAGTTATGTGAACTTGCTGACTGAACCATTTTTCTTAATAACATTCCCAGCACCCTCTTCGCGCCCATTCCATTTTCTTAGCCATTCTTCTTTCACCCCCTGGATTTATTTTATAAATCCTGGCCACTTGACTCGCGCTTTGTGTCATGATGTTAACAGTATACACTACTATCATTTTAATATTTTATTGTATCTCACTTCTTATATCCATGCTTTCAAAATGTATTCTTTTGTTATCCTAATGATTGTGTAGTTTATAAAAAACATATGAACTTCTTTGGTTCTTTTTGAAAAGCTTTAAAAATGCATTAATAATCTTCTGAATAATTTTTCATACATGTGACAGAGTTTTTATAATAATACTAGCTTTCCCGACAGACGTTGTCCTGTAGTCCTTACTATGAATATTGTTTTCGAATTTGTATTCAAACAAAAATACGTTTGTAATATGTTTAAATGTAAAATTATTTCTGAATGCTCGAAAGAAATGCTATCAAAAATCTGTATGCCCATGTTTTGCAAGTCAATAGTTGTCAAGTAGGTAAATTAAAATGGATTTTTTTACAGATAGCGTCGTTGTCAGTAAATGCGTTCCATACTAACTTTCATATTATATTTTATATTATTTGCTATTCATTTTTCGAACGTTCAATAATTATTCTGTTATACGGAGCGGAGAAGAATCCAATACACCAAGCATAATCTTCATCAATACATCAATCAATCTCTCTGCACAAACTCTCTAGAGTTTTATGAGAGAGGAAGAAATTGTTAATACCTATATGAATATATAAAAATGAATATAATGTAAATTGTAATTATTGTAAGAATTTGATTGAATAAAATAAAAAAATAATAATAAAAATCTGTTGAGCCGATTTCGAGTTATAAGTGTTCGCACTAACCCGACTTTTTTTATATTATAGATAGATTAATGTATAAGAATAACTTTTCAGCTTTTTTTCTGCATTTTTTAGTGTCGGTTCGATTATATGTCTTAAACATTGCGCAAGATTGAGCGCAATGGAGGGCTCTTTTTACCTCACTATGACCCTGAGTGGAGTTCAAAGAGAGATTGATTTATAATAGGTGCCCCATAATTAACACAAGATTTGAATTCGCCAACATTCATGCAGTAAACTGTTGGCAACCTTGATTAATATCTCATTATTTGATAGTTTATGATTAGTAAAAATGACTACAGTTGAAAAAAGTTATACGAATGATCAGAATAGTGATTTAACTTCGTCCTCCAAACACGTTACAATACAACCGTGCACGTTCTCGTTTCGGTGTGACGAATGAGTCTCCTAGATCCGAGAGCGTGGCTTAAATGTATGTCAAATATTATGTTCCATACCATGTAGCTTGCATAGTGTATTTTTCACATTAAAAGCTTAAAACTACAATGGAGGTGATGCGGGGTAATGTCGCTAGTATCGCCTCACTAATGTCTTAAAATTTAATCTTTGTGAAGTATTTTTTTTGCGTTCAAGAAAGTCGCCGAGTTAATTCTTATTTTATGTCGCAAGTTCTCAGGCGGTTTGTCTTAAACGGAATTAAAATGATCTCCTCATTATTCTAGCATAATCCTCCGCCACTCTGAACAACTTTTAACAACCCAAAAAAAAAACAACCCTGGCTATCTGCTTAATATTTCTGAAAGTGTCTCTGCCTCTGTAGGTACTCTGTATATTCGTGCAAAAAACACATCGTGATATTTTTTTACAGTAGGTAGGCTTAACCATGTGCTAGTTTAGAATTACAATAGTTTTTTGCGCGGCTTTCTTCCAATACGTGACAGCAGTCGCAGTCTTTAAATTTGGTTGCTCTCTTTTTCTCAATAAGTTCTAACTTTGTATTTGTGCAGATTCATTAAAATAATATACTAAGATGATCTATTTCTGCTGAGGAATTTTGAACATGGTTTCAACAAAAATCCGACTTGGACTTATATGACTCCAAATTTCATATCTCGTACCGAGTCCCTGCTATATTAGTAGCTTGCATTAAATACTGCGCCGGGTCATATTTTTGTCTGATCTTTCGTGAGCAGACAGCCCTTAAATGCTTTAAAAAAACTGCATACTTTTTTTAAAGAAGGACTTTTAAATTACAAAGGATTCATTCAAGTGATTTTCCCGACAACATTACGCAAAATTATGTCGGATAGGTACTCCCTAAACCTCATTTTACAAGTAGCATATTGTTAGTTAGTAGGCAAGGTATAATGTACATGTTTACATGAAACACGTGTCGTCTGCAATGAAAGGGCCCTTGTTTGACTCTACGAAAAGTATCTACGGCAGGAAGAACAATGCCAGCTAACAGTTTTGTGTACTTAAGTGTAAAGCTTATACACACCATCCATTCTGAACATCTCTATTATTGAAGTGGGATGAGGTGGAGGGTCTTTTGATAAGGAGATGCATGATTCTAGAAAACTTTGCCTTCATAAATATTGTAAACTAGCTTTCCCGACAGACGCTGCCCTGTAGTCCTTACTATGAATATTGGATTCAAATTTGTATAACGATTAGTCTCTTAACCAATGTAAATCTGACCGACGCATCTGTTTTAAACCATATTTTTTCCATCTGCATTCTGTCAATCGCGCCAACTATCAAACAACCGAGAGTTTTTGTCAAACGCCAATTTCAATAAAATTAAGATATGCAAAATAATAATTAATTATTTACTTAGTCCACTTAATTTCTCTAAGGAAAGCGTGTCTATCAATATCAAACACCTTTTTAAAGTCAGTTTTGTAAGCTCCATAATAATTAATGCATTCAATTTTGAGTAATTCAGTGGTGTATCACACTCAATTTGTTAGTCTAATTTTGCAGGCACTTTGAATTCTAAACGAACCATATTGTGTGTTGCGTGTCGTAAGCATTCTGTTCTGTCAAACTCATAGATTTCCCGAAAATCCCATCATGGAACGATCCATTTTCAACATGTTCATCTTGAATAATCCAATGCCTCCAGCAGTAATCAAACCTGCATAGGAAGAGATGCTGGTTGACTGCTTGAAGAAGTAATAATTCATGACTAAAGTTCGATTTTTAAATGGAACAAACCACTACGGGCTTACGACCATCTTCTACTGTTATTTCGAAGGCTGGCTTAGTGTGATTACTTTTCGTTAACAACGTTCGCCATTAGGTGGTAATATTTGTCTCCGAAACTCTTAATCATGAGAATTCTCAACATGTTCAACATGTCGAAAAATCTCATGTATGAAACAAGTAGAAATTTAATAATTAATGAAACATAGAGAAAAAAAGTTGGAAATTATTGAGAGCAAGAGAGCAACCAAATTTAAAGACTGCGACTGCTGTCATATATTTGGCGCCAGGATATGACTATATCCATTTTTGTTACTGTCTCATATTTATTGCCTATTGCCTTTGTTGGTGCACAACAAAGAATATTATTAAAAAATTAAAATAAAGAGAAAATGTATGGCAACCAATAGAATAACAGCTAAGTAGGTACTTTCACAATAGTTGGTCTTTGTGACATATTTTTTGTGTGTTTTACCAAACTTTACTAAAAGAGAATAATAAGCCGATGCGAGGCATTCCAAAATAGCGATCCCTCTACTTCATTTAGAATGCATCGCTGGGTAAGGTACGCCTAGGAATTAGATTTCCAACGGCAATCCATGTTCATAATATAAACGCCTTTGTCAATCTTGGAATAGAGCTTTGTAAAGGCGTTAACGTGTCAGTCAAACGTGCTTTGATGAACTGTAGCATGCTTTTAAAACAATGCAATGTATCTGGTAGCTTTGTGTTTGAATCTGATTGAGATTTAACTTAGAGAATTAGTAGGCAGCATAGCGAAATTGAATGTCTAAAATTGTTCTATGGGTATTAGTTGGTACCACCTCATAACGAACGACGGTATACGCCATTGCATTTGGCGCAGGTCCATCACTTCAAGAATTAAAACAATACAATCCTAAATACTTTTTATTTTTATTGGATACAGACAGTTTTTTAATTTACAATATTCGATATGTTATTAACATTTTTTTTATCGGCATTCATTCATACTTGACACTAAATTTGTATTATCTACATATTACTAAGGAAAAACTTATGCAGACGGAGGACTTTGAAATTAGGCACACTAAAAAGTTTTCATATACAGAGGAGTGGCGAATGCTATTTTTTTTTAAATTTTGCATGATAATAGATTAAATCAATAAAAAAAACATTACAAACACTACTGTAATGTTATGTATTTGATACTCACACACAGTTCGACGTATTTGACAATGATACAGACGCATATATTCTTTTGTTAATTTGTGGTCAAATTCAGAATAGATTAATATTGTTTGTCTTTAATAATAACAGGAAAAACTTTGTACATATCAACATTTTAAATTGCACATAATATACATTTCATTGTTTTTGAAAGAACATTTTGAAATTCCTAGCTCTCGCTCAGTCTTTGACAATGGAACCTTAATAATGTTCTTCGAGCACTAATCGAATATTATTTCACGGATTGTGCAATCGTAAAAACGGGAGATGAAGCCAGTCACACGGTAACGGGTAACGTCATTTGTATCATATTATTATTGACACACGCGGCTGAAGTTTCATTACCTGTAACAAGCATTATTATATTCCGTAGGTAGGTATGTAGCTGATGTTAGATATAATTACTTTGCAACCGAGAACACAGATGTTCATAATGAGAGTGAATACTCCAAGTAAACCCACGGAGGCACCAATAATTTTAATCGATTATCAATTAACTAGCTGCTTAGCGTGTCGAACGACAGGAACATTTTGAAAATAATTTTAACATCAACAATAATTAGTAAGTGGGAACAGTCTTGTTCCTTGTTTGAATATTATTTTTACATCAACAATAATAAGTATGTAAGTGGGAACAGCTTTGGATCGATAATCCAAAGGCATCATACCATAAATCTGTACAGCCGTCATTACCAAGCGACCCTTGGTTTTGTAACAATGAAATAATGTCCATATTCTTGATCGCATCCTATCATATTGGTGATGGTGATAATATGGATTCCTATTTACAAATTTGGCGGTTATTTTGAGAATATCGACGTTTTTTGTTTGAACTCAATTTGCAGCTCTATTCACGTAGATTTCTTATGGATAAGGATAAATCGAAGGGTGGTGTTATTTTGGTTGAAATTTTTGACATTTCCCAAGAAACTCAAAGTTAAGGCTAACTTTTTTTTGTTTATTTTTGTGGTTGTTCGTTTGATTTTTGTTTGGCTCAAATCTTGCATTCGATAGATTTCAATCCAACTTTCTGACTAGCAAAATATTTGACAATTATTATTATAATACATCGGAATTTCTTATGTAATGACAGGATTTTATGAGAGAGTTGCCACTTCATTGCTTCTAACTTCTTTTTAAATGCGTTTCCTAGCAATGGATATTGAGTTACAGACGAACTTTGCTAAGAAGAAGATATATAGAAGTGAGAATAACCTTCCATTTTAACTCCATTTAAATTCAAAGGCAACTAAAAATCCACTGATTAACAACAACTAATGATTTAATACTATCATTAATTGAAAATATTGCTTTGATTGAATTAAATGATACATGCGATCTGAAAATAAATGTCACAATAATCTGAATATAAATTCACATTGAATACATACACGCTTCTAATTTTCATGGCAACTTTAAATCGAATAATTTAAACTTTCCTCAACTTCTGAAGCTAATCGCTTGTTTCATAATTTGGCGAAATCTCGCGGATGTTTTGACATCGCTACCCAAATTAGCTAAACTAGTTTACGTATCAAAATACAGGGTGGGGTTGAATGGACTCCCTAGTTTCAAACACTCACTGTAGAGCGCGCAGGTGGGTTAGCTGAGTGGGAGTAGTAACGTTAGGTGAGGGAAGCGACGCCATTTTCCTTTCAAGTAGTCGCCATGCAGTGGTCCGGTGAGCATTGAGGTTTTGTCGTGTTCGTTCTATAAAAACAAAGATAGCCTATGAAAAGCCCTCTGCGTCCCCACCACACTATCCTAACTAACGTTTCTACGACAAAGCCTCGATACTCACCGAACCACTGCATGTGACTATCGTTACTACTCTCACTCCGCTAACCCATCTGCGCGCTCTACATACAGTGAGTGTTTGAAACTTGGGAGTCCATTCTTCCCCACCCGGGTGGAGGTCTAAAATAAAAATTGTATTATGGGAATTTTTATATCAATTATCTTTCAATATGATATCTTGATTGTGATAATGATTTTGTTAAAATAGATAATTAAATTTAAAGCCCGAAATTTTATCCCCATTCCCAATAGCTTTTGACAAAACCACGATTGTAGTAGAGTCAGCTAGTAATATGTTTTTATACTTTTTACCATTTCTTATGTCATTCATTCTGATGAAAAGACAGACTCCGAGTTTATGAGCGCAGTTAACAGCTTAGAATTTAGCGTGAGTTTCCAACACAAGAATTTCATTTGCGAAATGGAGAGATTGTCTCGCTTGCTTTCAAAACTAAGTGGTATTCTCCACATTTACTGTATGCAAATCTGTTTAAGACGAACGCTTCAAGCACTGAAATCCGAAATGAAAACAGCTGTTTTTTTAAGGGGTTTTCTTTCAGATGCTGTAAAGCTATTCAAGCTAAGCAAGTATGTGAATAAGCAGTCGCAGTTGATAAATTTGATTGCTCTCAATCAATCAATGGAGAGGCAGCAAGAGCTCTCGATAGCACTCGATCATGCGCAATTGTTATAACCTCATCTTTCCGTACCATGTCCAACTGCCTCAGCTCTACCTCGAAAGAACGGAACACGGTTTGACAGGTGGATACATTTTTGTTTGTTGTCAACACTTGTTTGACAAGTGAGACTGCACTGACTATGGGCGGGACAAAGATGGAAGTGCGCACCTCTATTAATAAATAGACAGAGATGTATATTGTATATATTTGTTTTCGTTTGTCGGTTTCCACCCAAACTCTTCCGTTCTCTTTTGCTCTTCGGTGTCTCTCATTTGCAAACCTTACCAAGAGGGTCTTCCTCGTCTTCCCTTATGGGAGGAACAGCGCTCTCATCGGCACCCTTAACACATGTCCCAGCCATGTCCATATCCCTTCGATCATGGTGTACGTGATGATCAAGATGAAAAATCACAGGTTATTTAGAACTAAACAATAACCAAAATCTGTCCGCTACTAAATCACATAATGACATTATCATTTTCATGTTATCTTGTTCTTATGTGATTTGTTTCTCTAAACATTTCTTATAGTCATTCTGTATGCATGATACCCTTTATCTTATTTTCGTCTCATGAAAAAAACTTTCCTGTCATAATATATGAATACGTGACATATCCGATAAATATAACTGGGATGAAGCCACCTTCACTGCTATTTAATTATTTCTAAAAACCTGTAATAGCGGAATGTCGATTAAAGACCAGGTGATCGGGAAGATGCACTGAAGCACCTTTCAAGAATTGAAAATACTGGCTTTTGACAGTGAAAAGTGAATGAACAAACTCGAAAAGTTTTGCCAACCCAACCCAAAGAAATAAGTAGATAAACTGCTCATAAGTGGTTGAATTTGTTATTTAGGTTTTTGGTATTCCTGATGAACGTAAAAGTTGTCAGAAAAAAAATACAAACAAAAAAGGTCATTCCTAAAATTTTGTATCCGGAAAGGTCAAATCACGCAAGAAAAAAGGGTGATTTTAAAAAAAAATAAAATCCTATTTTCATACGAGAAAGTTCCAAACTAGGTAGATTTTTTACTAAAATCGATAGATAGGTGGACAATGTCTACCAAAATCAGTAGATCTATAGAAAAGTTGCTAGATATTTGGCTACGCTGGGATCAACAGTGCTTAGTGCAGTCCAATCTGATAAAGAAACAATAATTCTAATGGATGCTTAAAAAAATCAAAGTTATACTATAATAATAGGTCTCATAATAAGTCTTAATAGCTCTACGAAGAATATGTAGAATGACTCTCTAGGATATGGCAAGATTGGCAAGAAATGAGAATATTAGGAAGTTGATATAATTTGGGTATGTGGAAAGAATGGATGCAAACAGAATGACAATGAAAATTTATAAGGCTGAATGGAAAGGTGTAAGAAAGCGTGGCCGACCGAGTATGACGTGGAGCGAACACATCGATTCCAGAAGTAAGCATAATAGCTGAGGTTGTATGAGAAATGTTATGTAGGTGGAAGAAGCGAAAGAAGTATGCTTGGATAGAAAAGAGTGGAGGTCCGTTCTCTCTGCCTACCCCTTACGGGACACGGCGTGATGGGTGAAAAATTATATCCTTTTGGGGAAAACTATAGTAAAACGCATTTGCTTAACTCACTTTATAATTAACAGTGATTTCGTGATTTTCATTTGTTTGACCAAAGAATCCTGTCTGTATACATACACACCTACATACTTACTACACCCATTTGGGGAAAACAAAAAATTTAACTTGTGTTTATTTAATAATGTTTGTTTGGATGTTTATTTGTGTTAAGGTCTCGCAAAACGTTATTCTTTCCTTCTCTTCGACTGCTCAATGAATTATCCAACTGTCGATTTGTTGAAGAGAAATTATTTCTCGAGACAGATCGGCAGTATCAAGCCAAGATACGTGAGATTTGTATGGCCAGGTCTAGATTTTAAACGGTTTTTCAAACTTTGACGACAAAAAACACCAACTTAGAGGCTTCGCAGCATATATGTTCCATATATGGATTTACTCAGAATTCGGAGGAGAACATTTAGTGTGTCTGTGTGTGTGTGTGTGTGTCTGTGTGTGTGTCTGTGTGTGTGTCTGTGTGTCCGTCCCCCCCTTATAACTTTTGATTCGCTTGATGCACAGAGCCTAAAATTTCAGAAAATATTGAATACTTTAAGCCTACAAAACTTGTATACTCAGAATTTTTAAATTTTCTTTCAGTCAGGGGTAATCAACCTTTGAATTTTTACTTAATTTTTGCATATATCTCGAAAACTATAAAAGGTAGAACCCTAAAAATGTGTATGTATATAGAAAAATACAATATCTCAAATCAAATTTAATGAAAAAGTTCCAGGGTTTCTCAAACTTTTTTTAAAAAGAAAAATATTTTTTTTATGACAAATTTACGAGTTTCAGTGCCTATATTTCAGAAATTTATAAAAAATATCGAAAAACACCGAAACACCCCAACTAGATAATTAATTTTTCTATAAAAAATGTCTACATTATATCAGTACATCTCAAACTTTTCTTAACAATTTTTGTAAAAATTTAATTTATTGACGACATCGTTTCATACAATGAACATACCGACTCAGGCCATCGACAGTTGGATCTCATGTATACATGCAACTAGTCATACAAACTATTTTACATATTATACGATATATTCTTCCTCGTATTTTGATTTTTTAAGGTTTTATTATTTGGTTTCGATGGGAATATTTTTTCACTTTTTCCAGTCACACGAACATTCCTCATGCAACCGATTTTCGGGAATACCAATTCAAAATGGGCGTGGCCTGTTTTAAATCTTTACTCCATTGACGTTCTATTTTTATTCTAAATTCGAATTTCAAAATACGAGTTGTCTTGTCGCGTACTTGGGTGAAATACTTATTATATTACTTATTATTTGCATAAAGTGCGATAAAAAATGTTTTCTTTTAATTAAACAAGAATTTGGCCGACCGGTTGGCACGAAATCCAGAGACAAGACACGGCAGTTCAGACAGCTTGTCTATATCACGTCGGCTGACAGCTGTGTCGTAGGCACCACAGACAAGAATTTTTAATCGTGCGAATTCGAACAACTGGCGCGAATTAGATTATATTAACAACAACAAAAATAATAATAATTGTAGACGTGACGTTTGTTTTAAAATATGTGTTATCCAACTTTAAGCTCCATCCATTGATATTGTAAATTAAATTCATGGACTTGGATTAAGAGACGAAAAATATCGGTCTTATCTCTCATGATACATTACGGTGCATTGTTATCCAAGAGAGACTGTCGAGCTACAAAGAAAGGAACCTTCTAAATGTCTCACATGATGACAACAGGAGTGCCTTTTAAATAACATGTTTGAGAACTATCCAGATGCCAAGCTTATCTTTATAGATATTTTGAAATAACACGTGCATGTAGTGTAAAGTGGTTGGTGGCCTAGTGGTTACGACGCCGGCTTTCATACTGGAGGTCATGGGTTCGATCCAGGTGCGAGCAATCTTCCTCTTTCACGACACAAGCTTTAAGTAGCTTATTGTGAAAGAGTCAAGGAGTGTATTTCTGTTCACTTTAAGTGAGCACAGATTCATTTAATTTAAAAAAACGCAGTAGAGATGAGAGCTCTAGACAAAATATGTGGAAAGACTCTGTGGGATATGGAAAGGAATGAGAATAGTATGATATAATGAAGAAATACACAAGTTTTTAACTTCAAATGGGGCATATAAAATTCAATTTTTTTTGTTATATTTTTTTATGTAGATACCTATATGTCTGTATTTGTATATATGTATTACGTTAGTTTAGTTACAAAGATGAAAGTATGGTTTGGGTATGCTGTGAGAATGGGTGCAAATGGATTAACACAGAGAATTTATAAGACTGAAAGAAAAGGTGTAAGAAAGCGTGGACGAATGTGAATGAAGTGGATCGAACACATCGATTCCGTCCTCAAGAAAGCCAGATCAGAAGCATATGAAATATCTTTATTTATCCCTCATAGATCTTTGCGAGGCACTCAGGTTCATTATAAATATTTACAATTCACAATGTAAAAGAGGTTGTATGAGAACTAGTATCGCATGAAAGAAGTGTGCATGAATAGAAAAGAGTGGAGGTCTGTTCTCTTGGCCTACCCTTTAAGTGCCTTTTTCTTTAATTTCATGGGAAGATTGAGATTTTGTAATCTTGTTTCCCAGCCTTTTCTAAGTTCTCATCTTATAGTCCCGTGACATTAACAAAATAGGTTAGTTTGTTCGTGGGATCCACCAACACAATGTCCGGACGATTTGCGTTATCATAGTTTTACAATATATGTACTGCTAATATTGAATCCCATATCAATCAATATGATATCGAATCACCAATCAAAACATTTGAGAAATCAATGATATCAAAATGACGGGACGGAAGTTGGTATTATAATAATTTCAGCAAATGCGTAGTGGGGGGGGGGGTGGAATTTGGGGGGTTGGAATAGAGTTGTCAAGGCTGCCGGGGGGGGGGGGGGGTTGGCGGGGGGTCGAGATGCAAATGTAGATATTATGATAAATGAACGTGGATGATTCTCTCTTTGTGTTTCGCTCCCGAATGTTTCCGCTTCAATAAAATCTATTCAATACAAATTTGCTATTTACAATTGAGATGATTTTTTGTTATAACATTGATGTATTATAATAATGGGTACTAGCTGATGTTTGAAGCGTTGCTCCCTCAGAAGAAATACATTCATTGTTAGATATTTAACAACTAGCATCATAACCTTTTATTGTGTCCTATTAATCGGTTATAGGGTCTCAATTTCACTTTTAACACAAGTGCGGATAATTCTGCGTTTATTCCCGTAGCAACAGTTGTATGGAGGAATAATATTTTTTCCTGCGGACACCTGTTATTGTTGTCATAGATACTATCGACTTACAAACGAACAGTATTTCTCGTAGATTAACTGATTTGGCATTCTCGCTAGCGCTCTCGCGGTGTACGGACGTTTGTTTGTTTTGTTCTGCGCAGCTGTGTTAATTCGAGAGGTTGTAATAATAATAATAAATTTCTTGGATATAATCAGAGTTTAAATAAATTTTTTTTAATGTTAAATTAACCAACGGGGATTGGTGTCTTTTTTATATTATTTTGTTTATACAATTTTATCTTCAGTTTATGGTTTCTGTGTGTACATAAACAATTAATTGTGTTGTGTAGTGTTGAGGGAATGGAGGGTTCTTTGGAACCCCCCGACCCCCGAAAAAGGGGTCGGTCATCTGAACTATCAACGGAGGACATTGCTGCAGTGAAAACCAGTCGCCCAAATCCCGTCAATGACTCATTGAGGTACAATAAAACGTCACCAGGTCCGTACATAGTATTTGTTCAAAATAATGATGAGTCCAAACCTTTGCACTCCATGGCATTCGGGAGTATGCTGTGCAAACAGGGCATTGATGGTGTTTCATTGGGAGGGATCCAGGCTGAGGGACGTAACAAAGTGTCAATTAAATTTATATCTTCTACGTTGGCGAACAATTTTATTACGTCAGATTTTGTATTAAAAAATAATTTAAAAGCTTTTATTCCAACTTACAAGGTTACGAAGATGGGACTGGTAAGAAACGTGTTCACGGATATTGACGTGGAAGAAATTAAAGAAAACCTATACGTTCCAGGTAATGTGAAAATACGCAGATTAAGTTACAAAGGCTCATCATCTGGTGTACCAATTTGGAAGCCTTCACGGTCAGTTGTAGTAATGTTTGAAGGTCAAATGCTGCCACAAAATGTGTACCTATATCACAACTCTTTAAAAGTAGAACAGTATATTTTCCCCACTATATTATGTTATCAGTGTTGCCGTTACGGGCATACAAAGAGTATGTGCCGTTCCACTCCACGGTGTTACAAATGTGGAGAATCTCATGCAAGCGAGACATGCAATACAAGCACCCGATCCTGTGTTAACTGCAAGGGCAGTCACGCAGCATCGGATATAAATTGTCCAGAATTTTTGAGACAAAAAAATATTAAAAATTCTATGGCAAAGGAAAACATATCATACAAACAGGCAACATTGATCCATCCCCCAGCCTCTATAAGTTACGCGGAAATAACCGCTACACCCTCCGCCAGACCAATCCACTCTAGTCCAAGGTCCCGCTCCCCTCAGAAATCTTATTCGCCATCTACTCTCGTCCCGGAGGCATCCCGCTTCCATAAAAAATCCCCAGTAACTTCAACACCTCACATAGATTTAAAAAAATATAATGAACAACTTTTCTACACAAATGGAGAGATTCCACTTTCCAGTAATGGTTGTGCTCTCACAGGTTCATCGAATGCATCAGAAAATCTTCCATCCCAATCTGATCCTTCAACTGACATTCAATCAACCATTACCATTATTACACAACTTCTCTTACAAATATTATCTTCTTCTTCCTTACCGACCAACGCTGCATCTATTATTCCCTTATTAAAAAACTTAATTCTTAAAAATGACACAACCAACACAAAATAAAAAATTAACAGTTCTTCAATGGAACAGCAGGAGTGCTGTCTCCAATAAAATCGATCTTCTTCATATACTCTCTTCTCACAAAGTATCATTGGCGGCTATTTCTGAGACTTGGTTCCATGCCGGAGCTGAGTTCAGGGTCCCAGGATACTCAGTTCTACGTGATGATCGTACAGATGGCAGAGGGGGTGCGGCTTTGTTAATTTCGTCTAAGATCCAATACTCCCAAATTCTCCTACCTCATAATAACAATTTTCAAATCGTGGCTGCATTAATTTCGGACATGATCTTTGTTTCAATATATATACCACCTAGAACATCATTTGATACAAATTACTGGAATTCAATTTTGCCACTATTTACACAGTCATATTATATCCTTGGAGATTTTAATGCTCATGCCATGGCGTGGGGTAGTTCGCACAATGATTCTTTTGGTAAGCAACTTCTCGAATTCATTGATGATAACAACCTATTCATTTTAAACAAAGGTGATCCTACCCGTGTTCTCCTTCCAAACCAACAAAATAGTGTGGTTGACATATCGCTTTGTACTGCTGACCTGGCTACAGTATCGCAATGGACTATATTGGATGACCCCCACTCCAGTGATCACTTCCCAATAATTTTAACCGTTGATAAAAACATTAAAAAACTGACAACATGCTGGGGTCAGGTGAGAGGATATAACACCAAAAAGGCAAACTGGAGCGTCTTTAGGGAAAAAGTGGAGGAAAAACTATCCCTTAAGGAATTCCAGGATTCGGAGAATGACTTGCATCAAACTCTGAACTCAATTTTAACACATGCCGCAGACTCGTCTATGCCGAGGAAAAAATCGGGTTTCAGGATATCCAACTGCCCCCCATGGTGGGACGAGGAGTGCACGGAGGCGATAGTTAAGAGAAAGGAGGCAATGAAAACATATAGAAAAGATATCAATCAAATAAACTTTATAAATGTGAAAAACGCTCAAGCTTCTGCCAAACGCATTCTGAAAAGAAAGAAAAGACAATGTTGGAAAAATTTTTGTGAATTTCCCCAAATGCACCTCTGAACCATGTTTGGGATTCAATAAAGAAGTTCCGTAGGTCATTGTCTTCAGAAAGCGGTTGTTCTCGCAACAATGTATGGGTCGAGGGCTTTGTGGACAGGCTGGCACCTCCTTACGTCCCGCATATTAGTGAATTGCCTGTGGCTAACTCTGACCCTCTAGGTTCTACAGAAATAGAATCGCCTTTCAGCTATGATGAACTTCAAGCGGCAATCAAAACCACCGGAGACTCATCTCCTGGTATTGATGATATTCCCTATTCCTTTCTCCGTAATGCTCCAAAAAGTCTTTTAGCATTACTTTTGACTCTGTACAATTCCATCCTGAAATCCGGTTTAATTCCATCAGAATGGCGGACGCAAATTGTTGTTCCTATTCTGAAACCAGGAAAAGACCCTGATATATGCTCATCATATCGCCCAATAGCCCTCTCCTCATGTTTTGTTAAAATTCTAGAACGAATGTTGAAGTTGAGGCTGGAGTGGCACATTGAGGGGAACTCTTTAGTACCTCCTTGGCAATTCGGCTTCCGTAGAACATACTCATGTATAGATAATATCTCGACTCTTGTATCGGATATCCGTCTTGCCAATACTAAGCAACTAACAGTAGCATCAGCCTTTTTAGATATTGCGAGCGCGTATGACAACGTTATGCTCCCCATGCTACAAAAAAAATTACTGACCCTGAACATTCCAGCATCGATATCCAAATTAATCTTTAATATTCTGTGTCAAAGACAAATAATTGTGGAAAACACATCTGGAGAATTCACAAGGACTATTTATAAGGGTCTGCCCCAGGGATCGGTTCTTAGCCCATTATTATTCAACTTATATACATGTGACATACAAACGTTCATTCCAAATAACTGCCAGATCTTGCAATATGCAGATGACTTTGTTTTGTATTGTTCTCACAAGTCTATTGCTACCGCTGCACATAATTTAAAAATAGCAATCCTAGCTATGAAAGAGTGGACTGAACGTAATGGTCTAAGTCTCTCACCTACCAAAAGCCAAATTGTGATATTCTCCAGAAAACACAAAATACCTGACATTCAAATTGTTATTGATAACTCCGAGATACCAATCCGAGATCATGTAAGGTTCCTCGGTATCCTCTTACAGAGGAAATTGTCGTGGAATCTTCACATTGATCATGTGATTAAAAAATGTGAAAAGGGAATCAATGTTCTACGCTCTATATCGAGGGTTTGGTGGGGCTCGCATCCTTCAACTATGAAGCTCTTATATAATGCCCTAATCAGAAGCCACCTAGATTATGGTGCAATCATATTGGATCCACTGCCAAACTATCTTGTTCTTAAGCTGGAAAGAGTCCAATCTAAATGCCTTCGTCTTATTTTGGGAGCGATGAGATCTTCGCCTATCACTTCTCTGCAAGTAGAATGTATGCAATTGCCTCTGGCCATTCGGAGAGAATATCTGTCTTATAATTTCCTGTTGAAACGAATAAATAACCCAGCTCACCCAATAAGAGCTATTCTTAGTCAACTAGTCACTTTGTGTGATGAGCATCCTTTCTGGCGCAACAAAACTCCCCCCTCACTTGTAGTTGGTTTCTCATATCTGAATTTAAACCACGGATTTTTTCCCACACCAATCCCTCCACTTTTTTCTATTCCTTTCGAGGCAGCTGTTACTATTCCGACAATTCTGGAGTCGATAGGGCCAGGTTTGGACAGGTCACTAACGCAGAAAGATCCTTACTCCGTGAATCAGAAATTTTGCTTTGAAATTGAATCCAGATGGCCAAACCACGTCCAGATTTATACAGATGGTTCCAAATATCAAGATAAATGTGGCGCTTCTTTCATAATTCAATCAATGGCTGTAGAAGAAAAAATGAAGCTTTCCACAGAATACTCTATATTCTCTGCTGAATGTGTTGCTCTGATAGGAGCATTGACAGAGATCATTGAGAGATCTATTCCGCGGTCAATTATTTTGTCGGATTCTCTTAGCTTAGTTAAAAAACTTGCGAATAACGGTAGGGTTTGCCCTCTGGATGAATTATACGCAAAGATCAAAAAACTATTTTACATTGCCAAAAATCTTGACTTGGAAATTATTTTGGCCTGGATACCTTCCCACGTTGGGATAAGAGGAAATGAGATTGTTGATCACCTGGCTAAAGAGGCATGCGATACTGGAATTCCTGTAAGCTCTGTATTCCCCAGTATAGATGATAAAAAACGAGTTATAATGAGAAAGATTAAAAGGGATTGGGAAATTGCTTGGAGAGGGTCAAGAGTGGGATCTCACTACAAGCGTATTCAATTAGATTTCCCTGAAACGCCTTGGTACGAAAGAAATGCTTTTAATAAACTGGAAATATCTCAACTATGTAGAATGAGAATTGGTCATTGTTGCGTGGCCACTCATCTACATAGAATTAATGTATTAGCATCCCCGATGTGTGAATGTGGAGAGGAAGAAGAATCCCTCAACCATATTTTCTTCAATTGTCCAAAGATAGACAACGCACATTTTCTGAAGAGTATTAGAAAATATTCTTTAACCTTTCCCTTGAGTGTAGAATATCTTTTGTCTACAAATTCACCTCAGATTTACCGTTTGATGACAAACTGTTTGAAATGTAAAAACAAAAGAGTGTAAATACCATAAATTTGTACCGCAGAATTTGTTAATTGCTCTATATTATTATATTTTAAATTAACCATTAATTTTATATAACAATTTTTACCACCCATTTGGTTTTTTTTTTTTTTTGTACAGAATTTTATTACATTATTCTCACATTATGCCTTTTTGAATTTTCTGTTGGTTTGTTTCAGGTTAAGCGTTAACGCTGCCCTTTATTGTATACTAATGTTACATTTGGAAATTTTGTTATCTGTTTTACATATGTAGGTACCTTAAGGTTATATTATCCGCCCTTTGTATGTTAACCCTCTGTGCATATGTATATTTTATTGTCTTCAATTTGTTTTTTTATAAAGCTGTATTGCTTGTACTATTTTGTTTACTCAACTATGTTGCATTAAGGTAATATTATCTGTTTTTTTCTCTTGAATAAATTGTTTTCATATATTTTTGTTGGAATTTCAATCGTTAAATGGTTGTATTTCCTTTATTATTTCATTTAGTTGCTCATGTTACATTAAGGTTATACTATCGGTCTCTTCCTCTTAAATTGTGAAGGCACATTTTTGTATTGGATTTTTAGTTGTTAAAAATAGTTGTACTACCTTTGTAACTTTACTTATTTGCTGATGTTACATATTATTACGCTTAGTTAATATTTCTCTCTTTTATCTTGTATGCATACATTTGTATAGGAATATGAATTATGTAATGGCTGTAGTGACTTTATTACTTTGTGTAGTTACTCTCTCATGTTACATTTATGTAATGGGTATTATCTGTATTTTTCTCTTTATTGGTTATGCATTAAATTATGTCTCAAATTGTGTTGTTAAATAGCTATTTGTTCACATGTTACATTTCATGTTTATGCTGTCTTGTTTAAAATAAGCAGTTCATGTTCTTTCTATATTGTATAATATATTGTTTATTGTTATGGCACAAATCACTCGACATCGGGTGGATTGCCTAATAAAATAAAAAAAAAAAAAAAAAAAAAATAAAGAACTGATTTGGTATTTTTTTTATGAAAAAAAAAAAATGAAATCCGTGGTGTTGTGAAGGGAGTCCTAAATAGGTAGTTATTAATTATTAATTACTAACTCGTTAAATTCAAAACAATATAAAAAAATCAATATAAGATTGGGTGGTTTGCGTGGATAAATATAAGGTTTTATAGGTCTAAACAGTTTTATTGCTAAAAAAACGTGTTATAAAGAATGCAAAAGATATTAATGCGCCGATGAGAGTCGGTGTGAAGACTTGTTGGTGACTGATACATGATGGAGAAACACTATTGGTGGATGATGTCGTCATACGATACATGGTCGCTACATAAGTACCTACGTATAATAAAATCAGGTGGTTGGTAACCAAGTGGTTCAGTCGATCATTTTCGTACGTACAGCTTACTGAAATGCGTGGGTTCGATTACCGGTGTCGACCTTTCCACTTTAACAGTTCAAGCTTCGTTTTCTTTGAATGAGCACAAAAATCAAATTCCACTTTCACAATACAAGCTTTGCTTTATGTCGAAAGTGTATTTGTGTTCACCTCACTTTGTTTGAGCGCTGATTATAGAAAATGGCCGTGTTCCATTTCCTTAGAAGCAGAGCTGATGGATTTGGACATAGTGTGAGAAGCTCATTGAAGTTCTAAGTGGGGTCACAAAAGGAGCATTAATGTCCTTATCAATTTAATTAATCGAAGTAGACAATTTGTGAGAAACGGGAATCGAACCTACGATACGTATGTTAGTGAACGACACAAAATATCCACACAATCCAAATAATACTGAATACTTAAACGTATTACTTCCAAACGAATTGTGCTAAAATGATGTTAACAAAGGAGTAAGCATATTCAAATCACATCTTCTATCTTTCTAAATCTCGGCTCGGTTCGTCTCGAGATTTCTCCTCAAGGAAGCTCACGAGAGCCCTTGACATAAAACCACCCTCTCTTCACAGGGTTGATGGATTCCAATAATAGAGGATAGTGCATCTCTGAAGACGCTGAGGAGGGAGATGACCGGAGAAGGGTTCTTAGAAGGAGCAGCAGATTGTGATTCTACTGCATCATTAATCATCTTTGTGTTTTGTTTTTATCCTACACTTTCTCACTTCCTTCTGACTTTCTTTCTCAAGTTGACTTTCTCTATTTTTTTTTCTAGGAATATTTAGATGGAAATCAACCACTATTGTTTCAGATGCATTCAAGCGAAAATATAGGCTCCAAATAACTTCATCACTGTCTGTTATTGTACGTTTGTAATTTCCAATTAGGCGGACAACGGGGACCACACTGCATGGGTCTATAAGAATGGCTGAAGACCGGGAGGGATGGAGGGAGTTGGTGGGGATGCATGGCGGTCACGATCCTCGGCATCGAGGGACCGACTGAAGAAGAAGAAGAAGAATTTCCAATTTCAAATATTTGGTAGTTTGGGAGTTACTATGCCGATTTTTGTTCTGGGGTCGATGGGTCAGGCTCCGACCATTTTCCTCTTTCACTACACAACCTTTTAGTACCTTGCTGTGAAAGAGTCGAAGAGTGTATTTGTGTCCACTTTGAGTTAGCACAGATTTATTGAAAAAAATCTTTCAAAATAAAGACATCGGTTATCAAAGACTTGGACTCTAATGACAAACGTTGTTAACTCTAAGCCCATAGTGATTCTAATTTAATTTCATCATTAACGAACAGTGACAATCATGTATTGTGTCAAATCACTAATTCATCGGATGTTCGAAATTTAAATGGGATTTTGTTTTTGCAAATTTATACCAGTACTTACGAGCGGCGTCATTTCTACTGCTGTTTTGAAGGCAGCCTGGCTTATTGTGACCACTTTACGTTAACAACTTGATGTCATTTGTCAACAAGAGTTGTCGTTGATTCTATTTTCTTGAACTTATTCAGAAGAATGAGAAATGCTTTTTCCATGAAAGAAGTGCGTTCGGTTGGAAAATAACAGTTTTTTTGTACTCTCTGCCTTTCCCTTAAGGTACATGGCGTGATGGGTAGTAAAATATCTTCCCACATAAACACTATTATTGTGTGATTCCTGCCACTTTTAAATGTTTGTCCAAAAAATATGTACCTATATAAAGATAGCAAAACAATCAAGGTTTAAAATTATTGCAGTCATTATTTTGCCATGATCGTGCCAGAAATCGAACTTTAGAGTCGCTATACATTTTCGTTATTTCATTGAACGTATCGCCTGTCGGGTGATTTATAGTTTTGTGTTCTTAATGATGGCTACGTGTAGTATAACTATAATGTTGGTCGTTAAGAGGAAAGACGTATAAGTTGTTCATGGGGCAATAACGATCAATTGTTATTCATATATCATCATCATGGTAAAATGTTTGAGCATTGAGAATTACTCTCTTATGGTTATTTCCAAATTAATAATGAAGACCTTTAGATTGGCAAACAGTGTCACAAACTATTCTTTCAATGCGCCCATGCAAAGGTTACTTAGGGGAGGCAATGATCTTGGCGAAATTGATATATTTTCTGTACCTTTGTATGGTTTCAAAAAAATGCTAAGGGATAGGTACCGCTTGGCTCATTGAATTCTTAGAGATACTTATTTTTTTTACTGTGATGCATAACTATTGTATTTTTTCTTCTTCTGTTTTGTAAATTGTATGTAAAAGCAACCATTGGTTACGTAGATTTCAAATAAATAAATAAATAAATATGATCGCAGTCCAGACTATTAAATCAGACTACTAAACCATTGGGTTTGGCTGGAAGAGATCCTTCGGCATAAGTCGCCCCTTTGACTCTTTTAAATGCTTGTATAAAAAATGTTTTGAAATTCCACTATAAAGGTTTATTTATTTATAACCATCTTATGCTTACTTCGGAAATGCGATCCTTAATCAATATAAATAAAGGAGTCCGTTCGTATATATGTATATATGTATGTATGTAACGTCCTTTATAGACGGCTAAACTAGAGATACCAGAAGTAAAGTAATACCCTCTATAGCGAGTCATAATACCAGTGGACGTTTAAGGCTATGAATATTTGGAAAATGTTATTCATCGATAAAAATATTAGATTTTTTCATAAATCTCCCATACAAATTAAGATTTTCATCCTGCCATTTTGTCAGAATCGGGTATCTTGAAATTGTATTTTAATATCCTTTAGACGTATCGTTGGTCATTATGTATGGTTTTGATTTAATCTACAATGCATAAACTTTCTATTTATTTAAAAAAAAAATCCTCTATAGAAGTAAAAACATTGCAACAAAGTAAAACAATTTAGCTTATTTTACTTATGAAATGTCATCATATTCCTCCATATTGTGAAAATTTTGGGAGATTTAGAGTTGCCGTTGTAAAAAAAAACTTGTGGAATATAATAAAAGAGGTCTGCATTAATATTTAGGTAGGTATTAATATTGAAATGCATGAAGTAGGTAACTACAAAGTATATGAGTAGTTTCAGCGTGATGAGATAACGTTTGAATATAAATCAGAATGTTTCATATTAATAATAATTGTTCACCGCAAAGGATTACTCTGTAATGGTGAACAATGCTTAATTTTGACAGAAAATAAATAAATAAATAAATATTAATAAAGTAATAAATCAATTATTCCTAAGCAGGTATAGCTTTATCATCCTGTTAAGAAATACAATACCCAAAAGAACAACTCTTTAATGGTCAAATGATTTCTGTGGGCTCCGTTGAAACCAGAATGAAAACTTCAAGGCTTGGACGATAATAATATCCTGGCCTTAGAAAATAATCTTTAAGGTGGCATTTACGGTCCTCATAATTCAACCTAAAATAGATAAATAACATCAAAATACATTTTTTTATGATTGTGTATGAATGTTTAAGAGAGGAATGTCATTTATTTTAAAGGAGATTTATCATTTCATGAAACACCACAGTTGATATCCTTATGAAAGTGAAATGACTGAGTATAACCTCATATTGAACATTTTTTCTAAAAGGCATAATAGTTATACTTGTGAGGAGAACAATGTTTGCAAAGTAGATAGTAATAAAATAAATCTTTAATAGAAATAAAAAAGAAAGTCATGCATTTGGTTAAGTACCTACCTAATAAAAATAACAAGAAACATAACACATTGATTAAATTTTGAAAAAGGAATAAGTATAATAATTGACATTGTTTTTGTGGTTTTACAATTTTGACGTCTATAAAAAGTTTGACATTTGGCGATGACAATCACAGACAATAATTGAGGCCATATCAAAAAAAAAACGCAAACGTAATGATTCCATTTTTTTAAATCCTATTTTTATATTTCGTGTACAGAATGAAATACAAATAAATAAACACCTACTCTTTAATGATCTTTCGGATTATTTTAATATATTCGTTATACATCAACAAGTTTGGAAAATACATTTATTGATTGAATATTTGTGATTATGGCAGGAACATTAGGAGTGATATGTCAAAAAGAAGAAAAAGAAGATGCCATGAATAGCGAGCGCATCTCTTCTGTCAAAAAAAAATGCAATACCAGTTATTAAAATGTTTAAAATAAAAACGCACACGAACTGGTAAAGTAATAATAACACGGGATAGTCATTGTGGTTTATAAATTGTGTTTTTAAAACTAATGTTTTATTATCATTGTTTACAGGATCTTGAGTGTTTACCAGTTATGACAAATCAAGTATATTTAGCAATGAGATATTATACGTGGATATTTTGTGAAATGGAAAAAGGCCAATTGTACCTCTCCTGAAGATTTAAGATAAAGGTAATGGTAATTTTATTTCATATGAATCACTGAATCTTTTCTTGCAATGAGTGACATTTTATTTTTTGATTCTCAAATTACTATTTTTGTTTTAAAAATGAAGATATTACTGGTCATTGTCGTTAGTAAGTCAATTTGGATGGATTAAAGGATTTGATAACATCCTCGAATGATAACACTACGATTTGAATAAGTTAGGTTAAGGTGTGAGCGTAATTTTTAAGGGGGGTTTCTTGACACCTCCCCGAGTGATACGCTCTGTTAGGTTAAAACATATTCATTTAGAAGGGTTTTGTCATATATCAAAGAAGCCCACTATAATACCATTTATTGTTTTCATCCACAAAATTTAACAAATATCAATTTATAAAGTGGAAAATCTGTCACTGTCTTATTTATTATTCCATTGATTCGTTAAATATTTACCAGTCTTCAAAACCCAATAAAAAAAGATGTGTTGCTCTGTGTTTATTTTAATCTAATCATATTTTGTTACAGTATTTATGTATCATTGTGCATCGGGATAAATATGAGTTCTTCAACTGTTGGCGATGAAAAAGTTGGATGGTCGAAGAGGTCCCAGTCAAAGGCAAATATCTTGGATACGCAATGTAAGTTCAAGAAGTGCTTGCCAAGGTCGTGGAGAACCCTTACGACACAAGAAGAGAACTGGCGTGTTAATCCCAACAGCTCCTTTTTCAATCACCGATTTAAATATCAACTGAATATTCATCCATTTAAAGAAAATGTTTCTATTTTACCTAATCAATATTACTGAATTCTTATATTAATACATAATCTATAAACAGCACACACTGTACGCTTCTTCTTTAAATCTTTTCAACATGTAATTACATATAATTAGCTATAGTATTTCACAGTCCTGCATTTTACATTGTAAATTTAAAAGAAATTGCATTTGGTGATCGACTACAAACAAATTCTTCAACAATGTAGAGTAGGAAGAAAATTAACTGTCCACTTTTTATATTTTTATATAAATGTCTTTGTTTGTTTTTTTTTGTTTATATATTCCAGTGGACAGTTAATTTTTTCGCACTATACATTAATGAAATCTTCGTTTGTAGTGGAACGCCAATTTGAATTTGTCTGCAGGGGCTGTTGTCTTATTGTATTTTGTTTGTCTCTTTGATTTTAAGTTAAGAAGTGGACAAAATAAGTGCACTTTTTCTAAGAATGATTTGGAATATTATTATACTGCGTATATTTTTTGCATTTTATGCATCGTCGCTGTTGAAGTATTGTAAACTCAAATGTGTATCTGACATTTAAATATAACATAAGTACTTCTAATAGCTTCTAAGAAAATTGTTGCTTTGAAGGATATGGATTTTGTTAATTTCTTTAAAAATAATATCATTTTGTAAATAGATCACATGCTATCATATACCTACCTATGTTATAATTAAAAAAAGAAAATTAAGATTTAATGTCATATTTTTTTAACATCATAATCCAATCCAATCCAAACTCCCTTAAGATCCCACTTAGGGGCATAGGGAGGCAACAAGAGCTCTCCATTACGCTCGATCTTATACGATATTATTACGATAAAGATCATAATATTATAATGATAGTATTATTCTTCAGTTGTTCATATTTATGAATTTCTTTTTTAGCTTATATTTTGTGTCACCATCTAAATATGAACAGTGCAAATGAAAATAATTAATCTTTGAGTATAAACATTGTAAATTTTCACCAATTAAAAGAAATATCTTTTTTTAATTGTTATTATTTTTTTCAACTCCACACATTAGCTTAAAGTTTCATAAAACATTTTTTTACAAAATGTTTATATTGTTTTATTTTGGTTTAACTTATTCCTGTCTCCTCCAGCTTGCTATGTCCTTGGATTCTTATAGATACCCATTAAGATGGCATTCTCTGAACATGCCTTGCCCAATTTACTTATGTTTTTTTTTAACGAATCTGTCCTCACTCAAAGTGAACACAAATACACTTTTTGAAATCTTTCACACTAACCAAAGGGTTGGGTCGTGAAAGCGGAAATGGTTGGACGTCTGGGAATCGAATCTATGACCTCCAATATGCTGTGCGCATGAATGCTGGCGATTGATACGACTGGACTACCGACCGCTTTGTGGTAATATAAGTGGAATTAACAGTTTTATTTAAAAACAAATGAAATTTTTTTTTTTATTGAGGCCTTTCACCCGAATTCGAGTGATTTGGCACAAATGAAATTAACCAACAATATGCCTTGCCCTTCTGAGCTTGCCCAATCTAGCATAATCAGAGATTGTAATGCTCATGGTTAAACCATATTCTCCAGGATTCTCTATGTTTTATGGGCTCCAAAATCATTGCCCGTTCTTCGTACCCATATGTCATAACTGTTATAATAGTTTTATAGAGGTTGATCTTTGTTTTCCTATGGACACTTTTTGACTTGAGCATAGGCAGATTTCCTGGTCTATTCTTCGGTTGATTTATATATGTCCCAACTACTTTGCTGCTATTTCCAAGGCGTCAAAGACCTCTTAGGGCTATCAGGGATCTTCTTACTATATTGAGGTTATAAGCATATCCGACGATTTGGCTACTTTGGAAATAAATATTAGTCTTTGTATTTTCGTGGTATGATTTATGCATCACATATTCCAAGAATAAGCTGAAGAGTGTGAGGGCCAGTCTGCCACCTTGCTTGAATACCTGGCCATCCGGGAGCGCAATCAAAAGTTCCGCGCCGATTTTATATTTTGTCCTACACATAGTTGCCCTGTTCAAACTTAACTTCCAATCCAATCCAAATCCAAACTCCCTTTAGACCCCACTTAGGGGCATAGGGAGGCAACAAGAGCTCTCCATTGCGCTCGATCTTGCGCAACGTTAATGACCTCCTCCCACACCATGTCCAGATTCCTCAGCTCTGCCTCGAAGGAGCGGAACACAGTATGAGAGGGTCTTCACAGGTATTAATTGAAGTATCATGGTCATAAATCCACGACTCCTGTGCAAGCCACGGGTACTTAAGCTAGTTATAGACTATAGCTGTCACTGTAGACTAAAAGCTAGTGCACAATTCACTACTGTTACTATCAATGATGCCTTGATGGAAAAGAGTGGAGGCCCGTTCTCAACGCCTTCCCTTTAAGGGACACGGCATGATGGTAAAAAAGGAATAAATCATATAATATCAAAGTCCGTGCATTCCATTAAATTGTGATTTTTTTTAAATCATTCGTTATGCTGTCTAAGAATTGGTGCAAATCAATACCTATAATTTATCATTATTTTTGTTAAAAAAAAATATTCCAAAGTTTTCCAATTAGGTAAGCTACTGCTTATTTTCTAACACCGTTTATTGAAAAAAATAGTATGTTTTTTTTATTACCACAGCATGACATTATTTCGTAAGATATCTTCAATAATTATCATATGCCTCCCTTCCCGATTTCCGCGATTCTCTGTCTCTATCAATTGTATGCCCTTAATTTCCGACAATTCTCTTTATATCATCAGACCACCTTAGCTGTGGCCTGTTCTTGCTCCCCCCTCCAGAATTTCCTTGGTCCGTCTGTCATCCATTGATCTCACTATGCGACCGGTCCATTTAATTACGCTATAGTATTTTACACATCGGTAACATTGACCCTTCCTCTAATCAATTTGTTTAAGACAAAAAAAATTAATAACACAAAAGAATCATTGTGATACATATTACCCGATTTTCCCCATATTTCCGCTAAACATGTTGGAACATTCTAATAGCGGACAGGCCTCCGAACGAAATTGGGGAAAAAATTGGAAGAGTTCCAGGATTCTGGTGTCGTATGGCTTCGTATCTTAGGGACGACATTAACCTGGAGCGATGTGGGCGGCTGCTCGCTGTAACTCACACACAACTTTTATTCGTAGGGCTGGAAATATTATGGTTGTTGGGCTAAACGATTTTGAGCGTATTTGCATACTATGATGGACGAAATATTGATCAGATTTGAGACATAATTTTTAGTAATAATTATGATGTAATTTTGACTGCTGAGCAAAATTTCTTGATATCATTATTACAGCAATATTTATCGTATGGCAACTTTATACACCACGTCAGCGAAAGGTGCGTTTATCCCAAATGAACATAAAGCCAGACCTTTGAATAGAGTATATTTTCTTGATCGTTGATAATATGGTCACCAAGGAAGTTACAACGAGAAAGAACTATAACTCTCGCGCACGTAAGTGTGCGTTTACACCAAATGTAGATCTGGGGCTAGAAACAGAGCGTAGGTACCTACATACTTTCTTTTATGGTTGATATTGGACACCATGAAAACGACAACAAGCAAGAACTCATAAATAATGTGCGATGACAGATTAGTGTCCTTATCATCGATCTTGAAAATATACCTACTATATCCAGATGCGGAACAGGTAAAAGTGACAACAACGGGTATTTTAGTGCAAAGCATCCTTAAGTTTCAAATATTTGACAATTTCTAAACTTGAAATTTTCCAGAATGATTTATTCACAGCTGGATTGTAAAATTGTGTTTTTTGTGTACCTTTTCCATTTATTTTTTCACCATCCAAACGTGCATGACACTACATACATTTGATACATTTCGGTAGAAATCTCATTTCTCAGACGCAAATTGCGAAGTTTTACCTCCAAATGTTAACATTTCTCATATTTTCTGAGGCGTCCTCTGTGCCTGCGAGTATGAAAGCATCCAACTACAGAAAAAAAACAGCAAGTAATAAAAATATTCATTTGAATAACTCAGGGCCGCAATAACTCACCGAAACACCCACGCAGGCGTGCAATAAGGTGTGTTTTGTTGTCATTGCTTAGGGCTACCCTCGTCTCTATGTGTGTTTTTTTTTTCACAAATTATTTCTGGTATGCGTCAAAGTAGTGTTTCATTTGCGGTTCTTTTTTTTCTTTGCTGTACATATTATTAAATTCAATGAAACACAAGAATTGAATTTTGCCGTGAATTTGATTCAGTAAATGTGAAAACTTACAGTTGAAACAAAAATACATGCTCAACAGATCTTTCAAACTAGCTGTGACGCCATACGTCATCCTGTCTTAACTATGAATATTGATTCGGTTTTGTATAGTGATAAATTAATTACCTTTTAAACAATCATTATGTCAATCGCACAACTATCGAAACAACTGACGGTTTCATTCAAACGTCGATTCAATTTCAAAGTTAGAATCAAATTATATTGTAAAAGAATTATTAATTATTATTAATTAAATTTAATCAAATCATTCCGCTTCAACTGTCTTATTTTATAGATGTTTAACACATTGACCTTTTTTGCGTTTATCTGTTCCTATTTGACCGTCTTAATAAAATTTAATCAATAGTTGTTCCTACCTGTACTACCTTTTTCAAATTTAAAAGAAGCATACTTTTATTTGCACTTGTCTATTTTACTGCTTGTATTCTGTAAAATTTTGCTCTAGATTCTATATTTGGCACACTGACCATTTTTGTCTTATTTGATTTTATATATTGTTGTTGTTGCATCAACTGATTTGTTTTTTTAACGATTTTTGACACGTGTTGCATGCCATTTCTGTATTTTTACATTGTTGTATTTGTTTTAAAGGCCGTTTATAATTGTAATAAATAAATAAATATGAGGTTACCCACACAGATTTCTTGAATTTTATAATGTGACGCGCAGCGTTCTTCAACTATTTTTTTATTCGCCCCTGACTATAGCATACTCAACGAAAAAATAATGATTAGCTATATAATTCCAATCGATCACCACGGAAAAGGGCTCATTTTTTATATAAGAAGATTAGCTTTCCAGACAGACGTTGTCCTGTGGTCCTAACTATGAATATTGATTTCGAATTTGTATAATGATAAAATTACTCTATTATTTTATCACTAGCTGACCCGTCGAACTTCGTCCCGCCAATTAATAAATAATATTAACTTGGCCATCACTGACATTATCAAAAATATAAGGTCTGAAATCTGAAGCAAAATGAATGGACATAAATAAGAACAAAAATGTTTCATGGAATTTAATAATGATTGATTACTTGCTTACTATACATTACTCAACAAACGAATTGCATTGAGAAAAGAAGAAAATTACCATCATATATTTTTTTTAAATTTTGCTACAGTTAATTATTTTGATATTACGGTTCCTTCAAAGTATATGAAAAAAAAACATGAAGCTTACGATATTGCATGAGAAAAAAATACGTAAGCTTATATACTACAAAAAACGCAACAATTAGAGGTTAACATTGTGCACAACCAATATAATATAGACATAATATTATCTTACCGACCTCGGTAGCCTAGTGGCAAAGGCGCCGACTTCAGATCAAGAGGTCCCAGGTTCGATTCCCGGTCGAGTCAGAATTATTCTGTGTTTTTTTTCTAACCCGATTTCCGGAGATACTAACCCAAATTTATTTTTAAATATTTCTTTATTAAGTTAATGGCAAAATTTTTACATATAAACAAAATAACAATCATAATATTTTTTTTCACAACCTATGAGATTTACAACATACTTAAATATAAAATAAATATCAATTTGGCAAAACAGAACAAAAATTATATAAAATAAAAATAAGAATGTCAATCTTAAAAATAATTAAAAAAGAATCAGAAATAATGGAGCATGCAGTCATATAATAGAGATGTCAACTATTATCAACAAAAGCAAATTAAAAATTAAAATATGTCATGTTAATAACATACCTACCTATATTATGTGTATCAAATAATGTGAATATAGTGTCATTATGTCACCTATTGATATTTGATTGAAGCTTTTACACTAAAACACTTCAAAGCATATTCGATAGATGGCAGCGACTAATTAACATTTTGTTCATTAAAAAATATTAATTTTATTGTCTATGAAAAAATAATATGAGAATGTGTAATGACTTTATGTAAAATAATATGGAGGGATAAACTGACATTTCATAAGTAAAATAAGCTAAATAATTGTTTTACTTTTTTTTTTTTTTTAGCTCTGCACTCGTTTTCGAGTGATTCGTCAAAATTGCAATGTTTTTACTTGTATGGAGTAAAATATTTTGAAATTTTTATCAGGTAGCTATATAATTACTCATCTAATGGCTAGGTACCACAGTTTGACAACACGGAAGCCATAAATTTTTTTAAATGTGTCAAATTTCAAAATGGAGGATTTATTTTTCCAAAAATTTTCATTAAATCTTTATTTATTGAGAATAATAAGATTTGAATAACATTTATATGTATAACAAATCAATCTACAATTATTTTATTACATTTTCATACCGTAATACCAAGATTCCATTCAACGTTTACATGAGTAATTTTGTTTCCAAAAGATGACTTACTGTCTTTTTGAGAAATTTGTATGAAGATCCTAAAAAAATAGAGTTTTTTAAATAGCTCTAAATATATTAAAGTTAATGCAGCAAATTGTATTTAAGAACCTTCTCCATCATTTGTACGGCTCTGGGCATATTAATATCTGACGTAGCATTTGTATTTTGAGCGTGATGTTCACATATAAGGTAAAAGTATTGTCAAAGGCAAATAAAAAAACAAACATTTCTGAATTATTATGTAGATTATCATTCCTACCGATGCATCTGATTTAAACCATGTTTGCAGGTCACATTCAAATCACAAATTATTTAATTAAATAATAGCATCAAATTGTTGGTTCTATAATATATTTAGAAGTTTTCCTGAAATAGGACATCCATAAATATTTGGAACGTTGTGCCTATACTCGTACCACTAGTCTACCGAGGTCGGCTACAAATTGTTGGTTTGTTCGCGGTGACTAAGTTCTTTGTTATTCTGGCACTAAGAGTTTTTATTACTACATACTTACCCCCTATAAATAAATAAATAAATAAATATATATAGATTGTAAGTACTTGTACTTATTATTGTACTTATGTTATTGGTATGGGAAATAAAATAAATAAATAAATAAAAACGATGTTCGTAAAGAAAAGAATCTCAAAATCCAGGTTACATATAAAAATCAATTTATTATTACGTCTTTTAAAACGTGATTTCATATTTTTATTATTAAAAATGTTCTCCTACCAATTTTATTTTAATCTCTCCCTGTTTAGATTTGAATAAAAAACAAAAGAAGAAAGAAGGATATCTTTCAAAAAACAACAATCCAAAATACAAAAAAAAAAACATTAATTTTCAAACTGATTTCCTCTTTCCTTTTGTCTCTATGAGAACAGACATCTTATGGTTTTTTTTTCTATTAAATAAAAAATAAAAAAAACAAATCTATTATTTTGACGACTTTTATGTTTCCCCCTTTATCATTATTCGGAACGAACCCCTACTTGACTCACCCTCTATTATCCCTATTTCCCATTTTCATTCAATTTCCAAAACAAACTTTTTTCTTCGTATTAAAAAACAAAAAGATTCTCATGAAATCATTTTGAACTTTATCTTCTTCTTTGATTACTTAAGCCATGTAGGTACATACGAAAGATCTCTTCAAAAGTGACCCATTTACATCAAGGATAACTTTATTAGGATCCCAATGTTTTCAAATGAGCTTTTCAGGATAGCATATGGTCAAAAGATTGATTTTTTTTAAATTAGAAATCTGAAACTGCTGGTTCATTCTCTTCTCCTATACACTATCGATGATACGGATTTCGCCTACATTCATCTCGACCTACATAGTCAACGTCCTAGAGGGGATTCATCAAAATTTTAGATTTCGATCTTGTTGTGGTCGCTTACTTTTTGACCTCCAGAGACCGAAGCCAAGTCCTGCAGTCCCTCTTTGAATACGTACATTTTCGTGTTGTCTGTCTAGCTGGACTCTAGTCGGGGAAATACTGGGTTCAATAACTGATTTTGTCCGATAATATTTAACATTAAAACCTAAGATGATCTTTCTTTTCATTTATGTTGGTTTGAAAGTTTGAAGCGGTGCAGCCTAAAAACATATTTTGCTGTTGATTTTACACCAAAATTTCTGAATTGTTTTAAGCCAGGCAGTTATTTTGTAGGATAAGCTAAGTAGGTACAAAGTTCTGGTTCCTTGCGATAATTGTCTTTATTTTATTTTTTTATCAAGTACGGATGTTGGGATTTCGCGATGAATTGGTAGAGTATACCTACGGCTGAACTGCGTGTTTCTTATTTATTGTATTCGTGAACATTAAGGGTTTCATTAAAAGGAACATGTTTTATTACAATATTCTGATAATCTAACATTGTATTTTTTATTCTTCCTCAGGTTGTTTGAGGACTTTGACCATCACAAAGGAGTCCTTCAAACAAAGCCATCGTCCTTAAATCTACCCTAGATTAAGGAGACGGGTATAAAAGTAAGTACTTACCTACCTTAGTTATTTTTTTTTTAATATTATTTTTCACTTTTTTGTGCAAATAATATGCGAAGACGTCCTCAGTAACATTGTTAAATGTAGTTCCTTCACTTTAAGAATGTGAAAAATGTATAGAGGTCTTATGGTCGCATAGAATTTTCAAGAAACTGTTTTAACTATGGAAAACGACGGCGCTTAGTGTCGAGACGAAATGTAAACTGTTTGATTCGTGTATGTTGCCCATTCTGCTGTATGGGTGTGAGTCCTGTCACCTGACCAAACCCCAGACGCCTCGGGAGAATTTTGGGTATAAAATGGTACCACCTCATCACGAACGATGCTATTCGCCAGCGCATCCAGCGAAAGCCCAACATTTCTACCATTATGGAGGGGAGATGGATTTGGCTGGGACTTGTGTTAAGGATGTCGAATGATAGTCGACCGCTGTTCTCCCATCAGGGTCCAGAAGACGAGGAAGTCCCTCTCACACCGTGTTCCGTTCCTTCGAAGCGGAGCTGAAGGAGTTGGATATGGTGTGGGAGGAGGTCATAAACATTGCGCAAGATCGAGCGCAATGGACAGCTCTTATTGCCTCCCTATGCTCCTAGATGGGGTATAAAGGGAGTTTGGATTTTGTGATGTTTTTAACTAGCAGCAAAACCACTCGGACCACACGTATAAAAAAATATGTTTGATTGTCTTATATATCAGTAGTTATATCGTCCTTTAATAAGACGTTGACCTGGAGATAATATATATTTTCATCGTGATACTTCGTATGTCTTACTTATTTGAAACTAGCTGACCCGCCCGTCGAACTTCGACCTAACCCAGAATAAAAAAAAAATTATACTTATTACATGAATTAAATACAGTTTATGATATGAAAACTAAATTAAATTTAGCTATTAATTTATTGCATTATGTATGTAATAATTATTGTTGATTCGGATGCAGGTGAATTTCTACAGGTCATAAGACAAGTTTGTAATTAAAACAATTCCTCTACATATTGTGTAACTTAAAAAAAATCCAAGAGATGGCGGTGTAGTTGGAAATAAGTCACATAATATGAAGCGTGTTACATTATTGTATATGTTGTTGGATCAACAGACTCCATTTCATCCAATTTTTACCGAATTATTATGGTAAGATTATCTATTACGTACAATCAGAAACAGCACGCCTCGGCCTTCGAGTCAATGCCAGTAAGACGGAGCTCATGGCGAATAATGCCTGCCCCGATAAACAGCTACCGATAACCATCGATGGTCACCAGGTCTCCCGGGTGGATAAATTTAAGTACCTGGGAGCAACCATTACCACCGCTGGTGACCTCGGGGCTGAGCTCCCGATACGTATCGGTATGGCAAGTGGCGCCTTCAACAACATGACCAAGATATGGAAGGCGTCGGCGTTTAGTGTCGAGACGAAATGTAAACTGTTTGATGCGTGTGTGTTGCCCATTCTCCTTTATGGGTGTGAGTCCTGGCACCTGACCAAGGCCCAGGCACAAAAAGTCTCATCATTTGAAATGAAGTGCCTAAGGAGAATTCTGGGCGTAAGATGGTACCACCGCATCACGAACGACGCTATACGCCGGCGCACCCAGCGTGAGCCCATCACCTCTACCATTGTGGGGAGGAGATGGACTTGGCTGGGACATGTGTTAAGGATGCCGAATGACAGTTGGCCGAGGAGAGCGCTGTTCTTCCTCCCATCAGGGTCCCGAAGACGAGGAAGACCCTCTCACACTGTGTTCCGCTCCTTCGAAGCTGAGCTGAGGGACATGGACATGGTGTGGGAGGAGGTCATAAACATTGCGCAAGATCGAGCGCAATGGAGAGCTCTTGTTGCCTCCCTATGCCCCTGAGTGGGTTGGAAAAGGGAGAATTGATTGATTGATTGATTGACAATCAGAAAGTTTTTTAAAACTGTTGATAGTTTCGGGTGCTTGGTAGTAGTCCTGATAAATAACGAGTCTCTGTATTTTTTAGATAAATAACGATTAGTTGTAATTTTTTATAGTATTCAAAGGTTTGCCTTTCTTTAATGGTGTTTTTTGTACCATATACTTAACTAATTTGTAAGAATATTTTACATTCATTTATATACTTTATCATTTTAGTCTTTGTCCATCTGAGGAAGTGAGCAGTCGCTCCCGAAAACATGTTTATGGTAATAAAACAATTCGTATTAGCACAAAGTGAAGACATGTTATTTATTTTTACATCAGTGAGAAAGTTTTTGTTTGAACAATTTTCCCCCGAGTTTTTTTTTAACAGACCCAAACATTTAATACACGATAGATAAAACATATTGTTGATTATTGCAAAGATAACAGTATTCTTGTGTGTATTTCAAAGGGTTCAAATCGACTGAAATCATTATTCTTTTATCTCTCTACAAGCTATGATACCCGCAACTTTTATGTGTGTCCGTTTTCGCTTTTTTTTCTTCATAAAATATTCATCGTTCAATGTTATTCAAGTAATTTGAATCACAAATAAATAACTAGTAAACTGTTGCTAATGCCACAATCCTTATTAATACATTTTTTTTCGCAAAGCAATACTTACCTGATTCAAAATAGGACCAACCGTGAAACTTTTTTCATGCTAAGCAACCAACATCTAAATATCATAATGACATCGTTATTGAGACTGCAATTGGATCGGGATCGCGATGTAAATGCAGAGTAAGGCCCCGGAGTAGCCTATTTGCTTTGCCCTTATTCCTATATTAAAAACTAAATTGTACGAGATTTGTTCGATGTTTTTTTACTAGTTTCACATAAAATAGTTCATATAGAATTTATTGTTTTTTTTTAGATTATCTGTTTTTGCTCTTTCTTTCTGATAACTGTTTCATAACTTGTCTAATTGTAAATACGTAAATATGTTCATTAACTTTTGGTAATAGCAAATAGTAGCTTTTCATCGGAATTTTTTGCCAATGTATCATTTTCGACCCGGCCACCTTATATCAATGTATTTGTTGATTTTACAAATTACACCCGACAAACATATAAATAAACGGATAGTAGTAGGTAATGTGTTTTATTTGATCCCTTTAAATTCCCACACATTTCAACCCTAATATAAACAATTGAATTTATTTTTCTTTGTTGGTTCTTCTGCTCATAATGATAACTTCGTATTTATTTTCTTGAAGCGGTTTCTTCAATAATGGAAGACGCATAATTTTTTTTACTTATTATAAATATGAAATACCTATAAAGTTACTTGATTTTTTGTACCATAAAAATTAATACAAGAGTTCTTGACTTAGATGGGGGAGGGGTTATTATACCAAACCAACTAACCCTATGGAAGAGGGGGTAGGGTTTAAAATGTTGCTTGAGTAATGGACGGCCTCTAAGTAGTAAAATTACTGACTTTATAGCAATTAAAAAATAAATTAACTAAAAATTAAATAGTTGGCTATTTGGTGTCCTTTTTTTTCTTTGAAATTTCAACCTTGGCAAACACATTGTCTGCCTCAGGAAACAGCGTACGTTGTCTACTTAGACTCTGTATGAAAAAAGAGGTCTTTACTCTACAACAAGTATGGTATTTATATACTACGTAATTCATGACTACAATATTCCACCATTCACCTCTACCTGTTGAAGTCTCCCTGTAACAAACACATTCATGGTCCCGAAGGAAAACAAATTGTTTATTTTTTTACGTAATGTGTGGTTTTTCTTGGTACTTCTCGTATCATCATGTGAATTCCTGTATGGCTGGATAAACCCTCAGTGGATAATGCCTGTGTTTGCGTAATACCCGATAAATTGTTGAACGTTATAGCTCCAACAGCACAACTCCGACGAGCTTCGCACTGCTTCTCTCGTATCTGTCCACAGCATCCTTAGATTTGCGCGGCTTCGAATTTCGCCAATTCAAAAATTCTTAAACAAGTACCTACATATTATATTAATCAGTTCCAAGAAAACGCCTTTGTCTTTTTTTACGATTTTTTTTGTATCTCATGCACTTCTGCGTGTTTCACGCTAAAATCATAATGGTAAAAATTAATGAATTTGATAAAATTACCATTTTCTTCCAAGCTGCCACATCCGACATTGCTTACCTTATCTGTGGTTCCTTTCTTTAATGACATTTCACAGACACCCAGTAACATATCAAATTTTTGTATTTTTCAGAAATTTAGCTCAAACTAGCTTTCCCGATTGACGTCATCCTGTGGTCCTAAAACTATGCATGTTGAATTCCAATGTGTATAATGATATGTTAGTTACCTATTTAACCTAAGTACATCCGATCGATACATCTGTTTTAAACCATGTATTTAGCAGTCTATTCTATCTGGCAAACCAAAATACTGTCTCATATTCTTTAGCCGCAAGGCTCTCTTACGCCCCATACCTCGCCTACCCACTATCTTCCCTTCCACTATCAGTTCTAGGAGAGGATATTTGTCATCGCGGAAGATATGACCAAAGTACGCGGCTTTTCGTCTTTTGACAGTGGTCAGCATCTCTCTCTCTCTCTCTCTCTCTCCTAATTCATTGCTTTCAAATATATACAATCGTATACAGGGTGATTGATGGAAGTTTTTTCCTGTGTTTTGTACGCCAAGTATATTATACTTTTTTGAGTAACTCCCTTAGAAAAATCGAAATTGAAAATGAAAAAAAACCGACTTGTGATTTTAAAACGTTGTGTTTCTGAAGTTTTTGAAATTTTCTTCGTGATTTTTTACTTCAGCCATTCCTTTATTCTTATTGGAAAATGTATTTTTACTTTCCTAAATATAGTACTTTGTTCACAATTTTCAATTTTAGTTCAAAAGCTAAAAAAACTCTAAAAAGTTAAACATCTCGAAAAATCACTGGTATATGACCCCTGGTTAATGAGAACAAAATTGTTGCAAATTTGCTCTAGTATAACCCTTGTCAAGGAATGTATCGAATTACCAGAGAGTATAAAAGTATTATATTGTATTTTTTTTTCTTTATTTGTAAAATGTATTTAAAAACAACCATTGGTTGCGTAGATTTCAAATAAATAAAATAACAATTAAAGTAGAAAAAATAAATTGAGAACGGGGGCGTAACAAGGGGCGATTGTGCCGCCACTTCAGATCTCCATCCTGCTTCTAATTTGAGATTTCTCAAGCACCGAACACCAACACATTCTCACTACTGAAGTGAAATCTGATATCTCGGGCGTTAGAACACCATTCGTTTGCTTTTTATACCTTCATAGTCCACACGTAGTCCTGGGGGAGGAACGTTCGTTTCTAGATTTCCCCGCAATTAGGATAAACTTTCATTAATTTTAGAACCGGCCCTGACTTATTAATGAATCGAGTTTTGTTTCGTTTCTGCTAGGAAACATAGGACGGCAGTTAAAGCCCGATCCATTGGTCAAATTTCGGTTCTATAATATACTAGCTGACCCGCCCGTCGATCTTCGACCTAACCCAGAATAAAAAAATAATAATTTTGACTTATTACATGAATTAAATTACAGTTAACGACATACATACTGAATTAAATTAAGCTAATATTTTTTTTGCAATATGTATGTAATATTTAGGTTTTGTTGACCGACCTCGGTACCCTAGTTGTACTATCGTGGACTTCAGATCCGAGGTCCCGGGTTCGATTCCCGGTCGGGTCACAGTTTTTCTAAGTGTTTTTTCACTTGAAATTTCTACCCGGGGTTGGCCTGTCTCAGATTGGACGGGTTGACTGGAAAAAATCGCCTCACGCAATAAGGTCCGCCGGCTAAACTGACACCTTTGTATAGAAAAATGTTATATTTTTATTCGGATGCGGGATGAAGTTCGACGGGTCGTAAGTTTGTAATAAAAACTTTCTTTACGTAACTTTTTGAAAAATCCAAGAGATGGCGGTGTAGTAGGAAATAAGTCACATGTGATACATGTTAGGTTTATTATACATATTTTTGAAGGAATATGTTGCATTCAAACCAAATTTTACCGAATTATTATGGCTTACCATATGATCTATTTTTCTAAAGAAATAGTGCTGGGTGATTTGGGTACGATCTATTTCATTATTTTCCATCCATAAGAAAGAGACACAACACCTCATAAGGTTAATCACTTTACTGAGAGGCTTAATATGATGAAATATAGTCAAATTTTTAAAACTAATCGACGATGAACTATGGAGTATTAGCCCAACAAAAAAACTGGCGAAAAGTTACAAAAAAAATACATAAAATAATTTTGAACGATTTTTAGAGCTTTCACTCCATAGTGAGATGTGCTGTCTGAATAGAAAGCTCCCATTTGGAATCAAAAGTAAGATAATATTTTTGACTAACGAAATGCTGTCTACCAGGACGGAATTTAGATTTTGGACCCCAAGACTTAAATTTAAACGATAATTCGTCTTATTTTGGAACTTATAATAACATCTGACAAGCAGGAAAATCGACCCTGAGCTAAATCTAATCTCTACCTTATTTCTATCAATCCTTTTCTGTAAAATTGTAATGAATGAGACTGGCAAAAGATAAATAAATAATAATAATAACATTTCAAAAAATTAGAACTTATAATAACATTAAAAAAAAGTGTTTTTGTCCACAATTTTTTAACTATAATATATTATGTAAGTTAAAAAAATACTCTTATAATCTCTAATATAAATTAATGTCGGGTTAGTGCGAACACTTATAACTCGAGATCGGCTCAACAGATTCTTCCGATGTTTGATTGATTGGATTCTTCTCCGCTCCTGATAACTAATAAAACGTCGAAAATTGGATAAGAATAAAATATAATATTAAAGTTAGTATAGAACAACAAAATATTGTTTACTGCACATGATGGTAGTTCCCTCTCATTCTTGCAAACGTAATTGCCGCTCTTACAGTAGTCCCATCCCACTTACTCAATTTTCATACAAAATCAACAAAATTATCGGGCACTGTCGTAATTTATATGCACACGCTGCATCGGCACTTCATAGGCAATGTAGAATGTCTACGCGCGCATATATTCCCGCGTTTTTCCCGCCTGAGCCTTGAATACTAATGAAATATGGATTTTTTGGAAATATTTTAATGTTGTTATTCCATTAGTTTAACTCAATTTATTAATTATGTATTTTCTTCTGGAGGCGCAGTGGACATTATGCCTATTTTATGAACGGGCCGTCTCGGGTTAGAACCACAGGACAACGTCTGTTGGGAAAGCTAGTAATAAATAAAAGGAGAAGCCATCGAAGCCAGAAAACAGGTAAGCTTCGTTAAAAATAATTGTTAAAGGGAAACTTTGAAAAACACATATTCAGTAATGAATGTTTCCATTCCGTGGAAATGGTAAAAATTGTACTCGGTTCATAAGTAAATTTATTTGAAAATTGTGTGTATATATCTTTGACAGGGTGCGTGGACTTTTAAATAAACAATTTTGCGGTCCTTTTGTACACGGAACAGCAATTAACATAAATAAGGCGCTGGTTTTCCGTTTAACACGGGGAATCCCCAGGAGGAGAGGCCGGCAGAGCGTCCAGCGTCTGGAAACCTTCCAGCCTCACTGGAAATTTAATTTCCTATTCAGAAATGTTAATTAAGCTGAAACGGATTTTTAAATGGAATTGTCATATATTTTTGTGGTTCGAAGGTACTTAATCCATTTTTTTTCAAGATAATGGATCTGTGAGCTCTCCAAAGTGAACACAAATATGCTTTTGACACATTTCACACTAACAAAAGGGTTGTGTGGTTAAAGAGGAAATCTTCGGCGACAAATCAACAAGTCAATGCAACACCACATTCTTCTGCATATCTGAATTTCTGATTGCAGCATGTTGTATGATTGTATCATCTTAGTTTTTACTCTTTTGTGAGAGACATACAAATACATATACATGATGCCTGAAGAATTGAAGGGCTCATATTTTAGTATAATTAATATTACTTTGATATTTCCCGACGACACCTGTTATTTTTGTAGCAACTATCGACTCACAGACGAATACTATTTTCATTAGTTGCATGAGTTGTCATATTATTATTTTTAGCATAGGTTACGATAGAAATGTCATATTCGCACAATGTGTCGCTTACGCTAAATAGCCTTTCAAGTATCGATATGTTTAAAAAATATGTCGCTTAGGATTTGAGGTTGCCTCCCGATTCCCCTGATGCGGTGTTCAGACGAGGCGAATATCGCCAGGACACTAAAATATCGCCAGCCAATTGAACCGTGTGAACAGATTGTCGATAAATCTGAAGCGATAAAAATGGTTGAAAGCGATATCGTCTCAAGTTGAACGCCTTTCAACTTTTGTATCTGGTGGAACGATGCACGCATGCGCAGATATGCGCGGCGGCCGTATGTTCTGTTTCTTGACAGTTGACAGCACTGCTCTAAATTTATTTCTCCTTAGAATTCATTTCCGCACCCAATATCTGCGTTTTTTTTTATTTTTCCTCAATTAGGAGTCTTTTTATATCGTCTAAAACAATATTTTCAACTAACTCCAATTACTCCGCGACTTCTACCTCGACGTCCGCCATTTTTAAAACAATCAGCGCACCTGACAGATTGAATGTATGTCGGTGGACTCGTGTGAACACATCAGACGATCAATGGGCGACCGAGCGATATTTTTTTTATGCAAGCGAAATCGTCTGGCCTTACATCGCCCCGTGTGAACACCGCATCTTTGGGGCTCAAATGGAGATTGTATGTATGTAGACTTTTCGGGGCTGTTGGCTGCAGAGAAGGTATGAATTTTTAAAATCGATATCTTAAGGTAGGTATAAAAGAAAGTCGGGTTAGTGCGAACTCGAGATCGGCTCAAAGGATTTTTATCATTTTTGGTTTATTGAAATCTTTTCCGCTCCAGATAGCAGAATCACAACTATAATAATAAAACATCGAAAAATAAATAGCAAATAATTTAAAATAATATAATAGTTAATTTAGTATGGAACGAATTTCGATACAACAGCGCCATACCACCGCATAATGAACGATGCTATACACTGACGCACCCGGCGGGAGCCCTTCGCCTTTACGATTGTGGCATGGATTGAGGATGCTGTATGACAGTTGGCCGAGGAGAGCGCTGTTCTTTCTTCCATCATCAGGGTCCCGAAGACGTGGAACACCCTCTCACACTGTGTTCCGCTCCTTCGAACCAGAGCTGAGGGAGAACATTGCGCAATGGAGAGCTCTTGTTGCCTTCCTATGCTCCTGAGTGGGTTGTAAATGGTAGTATTGATTGATTTATGAGACATCTAGTGAAATAGTCGCAACTATCTGCTGGAATAATAATTCATCTCCGATAAAAAATAAAGAAACTACAAGAGAAAATTTTCCTCTGCATAGCTAAATGCTTAGCGTGAAACCGGGGAGGTTTCTCAGCTTTCAGCAAAAGAGTTTTCTGCAGGAAAGAACAATCAGCTTGAAACTTTTATACTTGTACGCATGAACTTAACTCGAGAAACCTTCTATGTTTTTTTTTTATTATTTCTTCTTCGACTGGATTCTAAAACAAAACTTGTGTTTGCTCTAAAACTAACTTAGAGGCGCATCAGACGTTAAAAAAAATAATAAAATTATCTAATATATTAGTTTTTTTAACTATCTAGGTATATTCTTGCATTAAAAAAAATATTTCTTGTTCTATTCTAATCGTTTAAAAATTTATGAATGATTCGAAACGAGTGTGATGCGGGCTGACTTTGCGCTTTCTAATGCTACATTTACACGCTTAACATTTTTTTCATCCCTTTAACATTTTTTTTAACGAAGCTAACCGGTTTTTGAAGAACAGACGTTTTCTTCAGATGGCTTCTCCTTTTATTTATTACTAGCTTTCCCAAAAGACGTTGTCCAGTGGTTCTTACCCGAGACGGCCCCCAGAAGAAAATACATAATTAATAAATTAAGTTAAACTAATAAAATAATAACATTAAAATATTTCCAAAACATCCATATTTCATTCGTATTCAAAGCTAAGGCGGGAATATATGCGCGCGTAGACATTCTACCTTGCCTATGAAGTGCCGATGCAGCGTGTGCATATATTACGACAGTGCCCGATAATTTGTATGAAAATTGAGTAAGTGGGATGGGACTACTGTAAGAGCGGCAATCACGTTTGCGAAAATGAGAGGGAACTACCAGCATGTGTAGTAAACAATAATTTTGTTGTTGTGGCGTCGCAGGAAATCCGTTCCATACTAACTTTAATATTACATTTACAAGCCATGGCAAGCGTGTAAATGTAGCATTAGGATGTCCTAGTTCAGTAGAAAGAGAAAGTAAGATTCAACTTGGTAAAAGTGGATTGGTAGACTAGCGGTTGGGACGCCGGCTTTCGTGGTGCCGATCATCTTCCTCTTTCACGACACAAGCTTTATGTTGCTTACTGTGAAAGAATCAAAGAGTGTATTTGTGTTCACTTTGATTAAGCACAGATACATTTTTATAAAAATCTGTTTTGTTTGTCATTTATGTATTTCTATTGATATCTAATTAATAAAAAAAAATAGACCGAGAGAGAACTATTGACTAATACTTATATCCAAGATATTCGAAAGTAGTGACACGCTATATTGGATTGTGTTGGTTGAATCCGCGTATCCCCCGAGGTTGGCTATTCGATGACTAATTTTATTATGAACATGATATGAAGACGTTCTATATTTGAAAAGTGAAACAATGTTTTGATATTATAAACCTGTTAAGAGGAACGTTCTATATTTGAAAAGGGAAACAATGTTTTGATATTATGAACCTGTTAAGAGGAACGTTCTATAATTGAAAACTGTAACGGTTTTATATTATGAACCTGTTAAGAAGAAAACGTTCTATATTTGAAAACTGAAACGACAGTATATTATAAGCCTGTTAAGATGACGTAGACTTTGTAGGTATATTTTAATACTCAAACGATGTTTCGCTTATATTTGTAAAAGCATCGTACTTGTTATTATAATGTATGTTTTTTTGTACATCTTTTTTTTCTATTTCTCTCCCGTCCTTTTTCTAAACGCCCTACTTCTGCCCGAATAAATAGATGCTAATTTTTCTTGTCCGCCTCGTGCTTTTGAATTCGATTTAAATTGGTGTTTCGCACGTGACCCTAATCCCGATGTGTGGAGACTGATCCGGGGCTTTCATGAAGATAAATCCCACCATTGATTGTTCCTGATAATTCCATGGGTATTTTTATCAAACACGCATGCGGTTCTAAATTGATTACTTTTTCAATCGACACTATTTATTTTTGTTTAATATATGCAGAATTATACCTAAAGCTTGTTTTTATTACTTTTTTTTTTAAATCTATGCTTTGATTTTCAGTGGAAAAGCCGTAATCAATATCGCACTAGCAATAGCTGACTTTAGAATAGAATAACACGGTGACATTGCGTTCTTTTTATACTTCAAGCCATCATTGCAAAAAAATTACTTCATCTTGTTGAACGCATTTCAGGCACACTAATACCCCAATTCCCTACCGGATCCGCTAAAATTTAGAATTCACGCTATTTGAATTGAACAAATCCGAGAGATATTGCTGAAGAAATCGATCGAAGTGAATAAAGCTGAAAACTAATGATTTCCCCATGTCAATTATTATCATGGCCGCCAAATTTCCTCTTTCTCAACCAAAACATCTTGATCAAGAAATAAAACCACTATTAAGGTAACTTTTATCAATGATGAACACATGAGCGAAATGATATTTTTACAGAAAATAATAACTTTTTTTGTTATGATTGATTTGAAGACTTTTAAGCGATTCCTCTAAATAATATTTTTGCGGATCTTTCCAAGATGCCGCTTGCAGGTCATTTTAGAGGAATTATGTTAATTAAAGCGGAGCACTCAGTTAAAATTTACTATTTTCCTACATTTTTTGGCGGAGGCTAAACTTTAGTGGATCTGATAGGGAATCGGGGTGTCATTCCTTCATTTAACCCCTTTATCATAGACGATGCAATCATGCTGACAGAGTATACTGCCCTACTTACCTTGTCGTATTGATTTTTTTTTTGCTCTTTTAACATTTTGATTTCACCATTTCAACCTTTATATACCCTGACTATTTTTGGTTATAAAGGAAATAAGGGCATAGAAGACACGTCAAGAGAAATGAACATGGTTACGGATTTCGGGCATTTCTATGAATGACTTCCTGAATGGCTAACGTTGTTATCGTAAAGTGATCGTAAACCAGCCTTCAAAACAACAGTAGAACTTAAGCCCGCAGTGGAACAAAGTAGAAAACAAAAGAATACCTCTTAAAATCGAACACTAATGAGTGATTTCGTGATTGCATCAAATAGTTGAAGTTTTCTATACACTAAACGTGACAGCGACTGACTTTTTGAATACCGCTAACTTTAAATTTTCAATACTATTAATTTTTATTGACACCGATATACAATTCTATCTCAATTTGTGATGTACTAACCATGCGATAAATAAAATTAAATAGCTGGTTCTGTATAGCTTTTCGGTCCCGATCGTAGATTACTAACTGACTTAAACTCATTATATGACGGAATGCTGTTTTTTAATTCAATGTCATTCTATTGATTTTGGCTATCGGGCTTTCACAGAAAGCTCAATAACAATCTCACACCACAATAAAAGATAGATTCCCGGGAATTTCCATGCGGTCAATACGTCCTCTCTGTAAAAGTTTCCACATTCAGAGCGAGGCAAGTTAATTTAACTTTGTAACGATATCAAGGATCTCTTCGTGGGAGTTGAAGGCGTTCAGGAATAATCCAACTTCCCCTTCTGAGGTAACTATTTCATTATTCTGCGATGTGTTTGTGTCCTTAAATGCGGGTTAAATAGCATAAGATGTGCTGTATGTCTTTTATTTTCGTGCATGACATTACTGTACTTTCATCTTTGTCACAACACTAACTTCCATACCACATTCTTTCCTAATATTCTCATTCCTTTCCATATCCCACAGAGTCTTTCCACATCTGCTGATGCTTCCAATGTTTCATTTACTGGATACTCCTCCGCTCCGGATAACATAATCTCTAATATAAATCAATATAAGTCGGGTTTGTGCGAACACTTCTAACTCGAGATTAGCTCAACAGATTCTTCCGATGTGTGCTTTATTGGATTCTTCTCCACTCCGGATAACAGAATAACTAATAAAAAGTTGAAAAAATGTATAAGAAATACTATAAAATATAATATTGAAGTTATTATGGAACGGATTTGCTGCGACGCCATAACAACAAAATGATTGTTTACTGCACATTATGGAAGTTCCCTCTCATTCTCGCAAAGGTTTCTCTCAAAAAAATCTCTTCTAGTAGCCCACCCCACTTACTCCAATTTTCATACAAAGTAAACAATTTTTTTTATTGAATCTGTGCTCACTCAAAGTGAACACAAATACACTCATTGACTCTTTCACAGTAAGCTACTTAAAGCTTGTGTCGTGAAAGAGGAAGATGGTCGGCACCTGGGATCGAACCCACGGCCTCCGCACGAAACAGTGCGAAAGCCGGCGTCGTAACCGCTAGACCACCAACCACTTCGTTATCGGGCACTCATAATATTGTGCATACGCACTTCATAGGCGAGGTAGAATGTCTGCGCGCGCATATATTCTTGCGTTGTTCTCGCCTGAGGTTTGAATATGTTTGAATGGAAATATTTTAATGCTATTATTTTATCGAATTAATTATGTTTTTTTTTTACTGGGGGGCGCAGTGCACTCTAAGCACATAATATGAACGGGCCGCCTCGGGTTAGAACCACAGGACAACGTCTGTCGGGAAAGCTAGTATTTTATACATTATACACCTGTAAAGTAATAGTGTGATTTATAAACAGTTCCTAAAAGACTACAACGCCTATGCACGTGACGTCAGAGATCGGTGTATGGCCCTGCATTCCGGCCTATCAATTGAATGAAAGGGATAGCAATAACGATGGTCTCGGAAAGATCCCCGGAAAAATCCCGACAGTAAACTTAAATCTTACAGCGTAGTTCTGAAGTTAGCCTTGAAACGAATATACCCATTCATATTGAAATGATATATTGGTTTAGAGGATATTCAACAACAGTTGTGTTTATTCTAGTGAGATGACTAAAATACCCTCATGGTAACATCTTCCATATTGTCTATGGTAACTCTGAGACTACTTACCTACTGATCTATACGGTTAATCGCGCGCCCACTCATTCCGAATTTTTATCGATGATATAACTTGCCAGTTAAAGATACTATGTACTATTTTCATACGTGAACACGTGCGTGTGTACGTACAGTGGTGCACCGAATTATGCGAACAGCTTAGAGAGATATTTTTATAAAAGTGCCCTTACGCATACAGTTAGGGGTAGGTAGTGTATTACACAACTATGCTTGTGTTAGCAGCCGGGTAGAGTCGCTGTGATTGGCTGGTCAATTGTGTGGTGTGTCGCATACTCCTTGTTGCAGGATGTGTTAGTAAGCATTTACATCTCGAAGTGAGAGCACGTCAGTTTGTTAAGACCATAATACGGTGACCATGAATGAACCAACGAAATTAGGAACTGGAAGACTTGTGTGGCCACATAGATTATACTCAAGACATGTTAAAACTCGAATTGTATCAACTTATTTTAGAATTCAATAATCTACATACGTCTCCCGTCATATCACCCAGACCCCATTGAAAAAATTTGGTCTGTTATTAAGGGGCATGTGGGCTCAAATAATGTCGAGATGACAATAAGTTATGTGGAGATTCTGGTGAAGAAGGTGTCGTCGATCTCCAGTGTTGAGTGGGGAAACATATGTAGGCATGTGTGCACAGTGGAGCAAGATTATTGGGATCGCGATTGGATGACTTCTTCTAAAGGTCGATGTGGTGAAACGAAAAGATGGCGTTATTGAAAGAACACGGAACTTTATTTAGACAAGAAAAAATATGTGTCCGCACAGCTCGGGCGACACGTAGAGAATGAAAACATAGACAACAACATTATCTATCAATGCCTCTATAGAAGCTTTATATTAGGCTACTGCAGGTGGCGGCCACCGCCAAATGCCACGTGACCTTGCACGGACCGTCTGCGGGAGGCTTCTGTCTCCTCATCCTTCAAAGTTTGTAATTATTATTGGGGAGCTCGAATCCACCAAATAAATCTATCCATACTCCCCCCTTGGGAAATGCATTTTTCCAATGGAAAACAGAGCCACCCGCATCAGGTTGGCAAGAAGGAAAATTAAACTCATATACTGGCTAGACCAGTTCTAAACTACTAACTTAAATATTTTCAAATGTCATTGGTTAGGCCAATGTTACTTATGTATTTCATGCAGTGCAACTTAAGATAAACAGAACTAATTACAATTCAGCATTATATTTGAAAACTTAACTAAAATGTTGCATCCTTTTTGTCAAGCAACATTATTACAAAATAAATGTCAAGTCCTTTCCGAAGTTGGTTGTCTTCCATCAAGTCAGTTCGCCAGTAATGTAGTGAAGTTCTGAACCTATTCTTGAATGTTTCCTTTGTTTTATTTCAATCCAACTGCAGCATTCTGATTGTCCAAAGGTGATTAATTTTCCCTTTATTATTATTTAAAGCATTTTTATATTAAATAACAAGTTCTTAAATTGCATGCAAATGTTAACTTTTTTTTCTTTAAAAATCTTATTATTATTCATAATTTATATTGATAGTTCAATTTTCTTTCTTGATTTCATTTAAATTCAATTTTATTTTAATTTATGTTCTTGATGATAAACAATTTTAAACTTTATACCAATTGATTTAAGCTCTTGATGTCAAATTATTATTCAAATTCTGTATTTAATTATTAAATCATATTAAACCTTTTTTTATTCATAAACGTTATATGTTTCAAATTTAGTCTTGATTTGGTAATGGTGCCAGGCTGGTAATATGTCTTGTGTAGATCCCCCTTGAAGTCCGGATTCTTACACTCCTCACAGCTCCGTCTGATGATGGAAGCAGTTGTATCACTCGTGCCAAGGTCCAGTATAATGGAGGTGTGCCGTCTTCCTTCACAAGTACCAGTTGACCCTCTTTTATGTTCTGCTCCATTGTCAGCCATTTGCCTCTCGCCTGGAGTCCCGTGATGTAGTTCACTCGCCATCGATCCCAGAAAGAAGAAAATACAGATCTTAGTTTATTGTAATGAGATAATTGAGACGCTGGTAGTTTGCTTACACCAGGGTCCGGCAAGGTCTGAAGGTTCTGGGAGACCAAAAAATGGCCAGGAGTCAATGCTTCTAGGTCTGATGGATCACTGGACATGGGAGAGAGAGGACGGGAATTCAATATTGCTTCTATTTGCACCAAGACGGTACAGGTGTCTTCATAAGTAAGAACCTGTGACATTAAAGCTTTTTTAAGCAGGGTTTTAACTTGCTTAATCTGTGATTCGTAAATGCCCCCCACGTGTGGTGAGACAGGAGCTATAAACTTCCATTCTATTCTACTTTCAGCTAATTTACTAGTTATGTAATCCCCATTTTTACTCAAAAAATCAAACAAAAAATTGAGCTCAGCAGACGCTCCCTTAAAAGTTGCAGCATTATCACAAAATATCTTTGTCGGCATAGACCGTCTAGAAATAAAGCGCCTTAGTGCTCCCAGAAAAGTTTCAGTAGTGAGATTACTAACTAATTCTAAGTGAATGGCCTTTGTAGCCAAGCATACAAAAAGACAAATGTAAGATTTTACCTGTTTGGCATTTCGCAAATTACTACATTTCACATATATTGGGCCAGCAAAATCACATCCCACACTAGTAAATGGGCGTACCCCTTGTAAACGTTCCTTAGGTAAGTCAGCCATTAACTGTGTACCCATTGTAGGTTTGTATCTGAAACAGACTATACATTTCCTGAAAACTTTCTTAATCAAAACCAATCCTGATGTTATCCAATATCGTGTGCGTACGATTCCAAGTAATGTGCGTGGTCCACAATGTAAATTTATAAGATGATAGTGTCTCACAATAAGTTCTGATAACTTGTGGCTCGCTGATAACAAAATTGGATGTTTAGTGGAGAAATCCAGATCTGATTTCTTTATTCTGCCTCCTACACGTAGAACATCGTCCTGTAAGAAAGGATTCAAACTGATTATTTTGCTCTTTCTAGAAATCTGATTGTTCCTGCCCAATGATTGTATTTCTTCTTGAAATGATTCCTCTTGTGCTTTCCTTATTAATACGTTGTGAGCTTCATCGAGCTCAAACGCCTGTAGTGGCCCAAATCTTCTTGAGTTGGGATTCCTTACATTAAAATAAAATCTTTTAATATATGTGGTTATTCTTAACAGTTTAACAAATGATGAGTACCTTTCAAAGATTCCAAAGTCACCTGTGGGGTCCGATGATATGAGTACTACCTTACTTCTGGTTTCTGGTGGTTCAATGTTGTCGTTTACAACGTCCTGAGGCCAACTGCCCTGGTCTTTTGTTAGCCATGCAGGTCCATTCCACCATAACACTTTATTCAACAACTGTTGAGCTGTGGTTCCTCTTGAGGCGACGTCGGCTGGGTTGTCTCCAGAAGATACATGATTCCATTTATAATCTGGTCCTATACTATGTATTTCCTTGACTCTATTTCCAACGAAGATGTTCCATCGATTTGGATCTCCTCGCAGCCAGCAAAGAACTATCGTGGAATCTGTAAAAAGAAAAGCTTCCTCCTCCTCCATGTTTAAAGCTGTCCGAACTTGCTGCATCAGCTTGGTAAGTAGTAGAGCGCCACACAACTCAAGTCGTGGAATTGTCAATTCCTTGATCGGAGCTACTTTGGTCTTTGAACAGATAAGATGTACAAAGTGCTCACCTGTGCCAGTTGACGACCTCATGTAAACCGCTGCACCGTAAGCCCTCTCAGAAGCATCACAAAATCCAACGAGCATGGTCCTTGTTGAGTTTTTCGCCTTTATACATCTTGGTATCCTCATGCTGTTTGCCTCCAATATATCCTGCTGAAAAGATTTCCATCGTTCAACGATGTCACTGGAAGGCACCTCGTCCCAACCAACCTGATCTTTCCAGAGTCCTTGCATCATTAATTTTGCATTAATGACAATTGGAGATAACAAGCCTAAAGGATCATAAATCTTACTTATATTTGATAAAATATTCCTCTTCGTACAAATGTTTGGATTTGATATTTCATTCACCTTGTACGTCAAAATGTCATCACAATTGTTCCAATTGAGACCTAAAATTTTACAACTTTCATTTTCATTAACTGGTAATAAGTAATCACTTTTACCTGTTTCATCATTCAGTTCTGTAACATTTGACTTCCATTTCCTCAGCTTTAGTTCAGCTGTGTCCAAAATAAAAATTAATTGCTCTTTGAGCTCCTTCAATATTTGCATATCATCATGTCCAGTAAGTAAGTCATCTACATAGAAATCCTTTTCAATTGCCTTTGCTGCAAGAGGAAAATCATTTTGAAAAATTCTACCTAGTTCAAGAAGACATCTTGTCGCCAGAAACGCGCTGGACCGAAGTCCATAGGTCACCGTTGTCAGCTTGTAGTGTGTAACCTCAACGTCCTGAGATGGTCTCCATACTATGCGCTGGTAGTCCTGATCGTCTTCATGAACTGCTATCCCTCTATACATTTTTTCTATGTCACTCACTAACACATGTTGATGCAACCTGAAATTTATTAAAATATTAAATATATCCCTTTGTACTGTAGGACCTTTTAACTGTCTATCGTTTATAGACAGTCCTGTACTTGCCTTTGACGACCCGTCAAAGACAACTCTTATTTTAGATTCCTTGAAGACAGCGTGGTGCGGCAGATAGAACACCTCGTTGCCATCGTTTGGGTCACACCTTTTCATGTGGCCCAATCTTTCATACTCTCGCATGAAATCTATATATTGATTTTTCAAATCAATATTCCTGTTGAATACCTTTTCCATATGATTCAATCTTCTTAGAGCAGTTGACAAAGAAGGTCCAATATTCGGGTCCTCCCCCCATGGAATACTAACAATAAATTTACCTGACTGTGATTTTGATACATTCTTCAGAAAGTGGGACTCGCACACCTCATCATATTGATCGATAGGTGGCACATCCTCAATCTTCCAAAACTTTTCTATCTGTAAATTTAAATCGTTAGTTGCCAACATACTACTCAGTTTTACTTTGCTCTCATTTTGAGAGCAATCTAATTCTCCGCCGAGAATCCAACCCAACAACGTTTTTTGCAAGGTTGGTCTCTGCGGTCCTAATGAAATCTGTTCTAACTGGAGTATCTGCCAGAACACTCCAGCTCCTATAAGCATATCCACCGGTGCACTCTCATCGAAGTGTGGGTCTGCCAGCTGCAAGCCCTCTGGTATGCGCAAAGATGCTCTGTTGATTGTGCACTGCGGTAAGTCCTGCGTTATGCTTTCTAAAACTAAACAAGTTATTTTTTCATTAAAGTTTGAATTTAATGATGTTATGCTGACCTGTGTGGCTCTTTTAATGTCTATGACTTTATTGTGTATACCCGACACAGGCGCATTCATGTTACATTGTGATAACCTCAAAATATCACATGCTCTTTTTGTAATAAAATTACTTTGACTGCCGCTGTCTAATATTGCCCTTAATTTGAAAACCTTGTTCCCAATCCTTATGCCTACAACAGCAGTCGACAGCAAAACCTGTATGTTTTGCGAAAATGTTGCATGAACTGCAACCGTGTTGCTGGGTTCATGTCTTACATTACTAGCCTGAGCCAGTTCTTCAACACCCACATGTATATATGTATGGTGTTGTCCTTTACATGTTGAGCAACTTATTTTGCTCCTACAATTTTTCTTTATGTGATTTGACTTTAGACATTTACCACAAATTCCTGCTTTCCTGACCAATCTCCACTTTTCTGCGCTACTGAGCAGCCTAAAAGTGTGACAATTGTCTAATCTATGAGCCCCCTTGCACGACAAGCATCTATCCGTTTTGGATTCAGTTACAAGGTGTGCTTGCGTAACTTTTGGTGAGTTCCCTTTGTTTGTTGTTGCTTCGAGTATACGCGCTCTGCCGTTTAAGAAATTTGTCAATTCTTCTAAAGTAGGCACCTCCTTTGCAATAGGTGTACTTTCCCATATATTTCTAGTGTGAGGATCTAACTTTGCTAGCATTATGTGTATAATTAAAATGTCCCAATGTTCTACATTGTAACCCAAGCCCTTCAACGCTCTCAAATGCAACTGGGTTTCATCTGATAATTGCCTTATTTTATAAAATGACTCTACCTTAAATGACGGCAAATTAAAAATAGCATTTACATGGTGATCGATTATTACTCTTTTATTATGATATCTCCCTTGCAGGAGTTCCCACGCGATTTTATAATTTGGTTCACTGATTGCAAGAGATGCAATTAATTTTAACGCGTCCCCTTTTAAAGAATTAATTAAATAATGAAACTTTTGTATGGGAGATAATTGCGCATTGTTATCTATTAAAGATTTAAAAGCATCTTCAAACTGTAGCCACGTGGCATATTCGCCGGTAAAAATCGGCACATGAATTGCTTGCAACTTTAATTCTGGAGTGAATTTGAGAGATTCTTTGCAGATATTTCTGGCCTTCCCGATGGCAGTAAAATAAGCAAGTTCTACCGATTCACGATCTTGTGTTTCGGTATCATTCAAATGTTCTATTAAAGCTTGAATTTCATTATAATTATTAAACACTGTAGCTATTATTTCCACGCGCGCCTCTAATTCTGATTTATTAACATTTATATTGTCGACAAATTTACAAAATCTAGTGATTTGGCCCTTAATAATTCCCCTTTTAAAAACTAATTTCTTTAATTCCTCACTTTCTGACATGATTAAATTACACTGTATTATATCTCGAAGCAAAAACTCCTGATTCCCCACGCGCGCACAAACAAAACACAATTTAGAAAAAAATATGAAATTAAACACAAAAATATTAATAATCTTGGTTAAATAAAAACAATATGAATAGAAAGATGGATAATACGACCTGACGGTTCCCTGGATTCGGCTCCAAAAAATGGATGACTTCTTCTAAAGGTCGATGTGGTGAAACGAAAAGATGGCGTTATTGAAAGAACACGGAACTTTATTTAGACAAGAAAAAATATGTGTCCGCACAGCTCGGGCGACACGTAGAGAATGAAAACATAGACAACAACATTATCTATCAATGCCTCTATAGAAGCTTTATATTAGGCTACTGCAGGTGGCGGCCACCGCCAAATGCCACGTGACCTTGCACGGACCGTCTGCGGGAGGCTTCTGTCTCCTCATCCTTCAAAGTTTGTAATTATTATTGGGGAGCTCGAATCCACCAAATAAATCTATCCAGCGATGTCTAATTTGATGAAATCTTAGATTCCAGCAATTTAGTTTTTAATGTTTCCAACAATGATAGTGATGCATGATTCATCGGTGACAAATCGGATAATGCATTTATTTGTTCCTTTGAATAGTTTGTTTGTACCTATATATTTCTAATGGTATTTGTGTTTCATTGTTTTTATTTTGAAATAACTGTTTTAATTTTTTTACGACTTTACTTTATTATGATATTTCAACCAAGGAATGCAAAGATTTCAGTTTTTGAACCCTTTGAAAAAAATTTATTAAAACTCTAAGAAAAATATAAAGTTCACTAAAAAAACGTTATTCTAAAAATTTGATAACCAACATACCTACCAAGGTCATTGAGTAAAGATACAACCTGAACATTTTAGGTTTCATCAGGACAACCAGACGCACGTAAAAACCGACCTGTCCGGAATTTAACCCGGACATATGGTAGCACTGAATGATCTTAATATCACCAAAGTGAAAAAATATGAAGTGGACTAAATAATGGAAACTTAAAATTTTTTAATATTATTTATCTTAAATTCAATCAATGGACACCCTATGAGGTTGGGCACTTTTATAAAAATATCTGTCTACATAGTTAAAATTTTACGTAAATCCCCACGGAAGTTATAACGCCTTCAACTGCTGTTATCCATATTTTATTATGGCCAATTTCAAGCCAAATAGATGAAAAATCAGGACTTTTTTTATTTTATGAAACCTTTTTAAGGTTATTTAAAATCTTTTTTTTTAAGTTGTGTTTTATTAATCAATAACTCCTTTCCAAGACAGGCATTGCCTAGTGGAGGGAGTCACTAAATTGTGTATTATTTTTAATGTATTATTTTTCATTGAATATATTATTTATTTATTTATCGTATGGTCATATGTACATCACAAAATGTTTACAGATAGAAACAATGCAGATAATTAATTTCATTGAATAAAAAAATATTATTATTATTTATAATTCAATTTGATACTCTGTTTATTCAATTTGGTCCACGTTTGACACCCATACGTGATAAGATATTTTTATAATTTAATAATTTTTATATTTTTAGTGGCAGTTCCACTAAAATTATCATAATTCCTCTAAATCGACCCGCTATTCGATCAATTTACGCGACATATGAGAAAGATCTGCTAAAATTTTAGAGGAACCGCTTTCATGTGAAACTGTGTTAATTTTTTCTTAGATAACTCTCGTAAAAACAACAATCAAAACAAAATAACGTATTCTTTTCAGTAATATACAGGGTGGCTGGTAATTCGATACATTCCTTGAAAGGAATTAAACTAGAGCAAAATTGCAACAATTTTGTTCCCAATAACCAGGGGTCTAATGTCAGTGGTTTTCGAGTTATTTAACTTTTTAGTTTTTTTTTCAATTTACCACCTTTTGACCTAAAACTGAAAATTGTAAACAAAGTAATCCACATAGGAAACAAAAAACACATTTTTCCTATAGATGAAAAATAAATAAAGGAATGGAGAAGTAAAAAATCGAGAACAAAATTTCAAAAACATCAGAAATACATCGTTTTAAAATCACAAATCATTTTCATTTTAAATTTCGATTTTTCTCAGGGATATTATACTCCAAAAAAGTGTAATATACTTGGCTTATAAACACACAAGAAAAACTTACCCAATTGATAAGCTTTCAGAAAACGTATGAATGTTTTCTATTTTACCACAGTTTCGGGAAATTAATCTTACTAAACGACAATTTTGACATTTGGAAATCATTTGCTAGAAACCACTTGCAGCTATACTCACTTTGATCGATTTCTTATGGCAATATCGCATGGGGGTGGTGGCGTGGTGCAATTCTCTTGACACTACCCGCGAAGTTCAAAATATATGTTGATTATAAATTTTAGAGGAACCTATACAGATTCGGGCGGTAGGTTTATTTGATATAATTTCTTCAATAATTAATAACTGCCTGAAGTGGCTGATCAAAAATTTGCATTGCGATCTGGAAAAGACTAGTATCTTGGCGTATATATTAAGGAAGTGTAATTAATAAGCACCGTTTGAAACAATCTTGAGCTCGTTAAACATAACAAAAAAAACGAGTTTGTAAACTCTTAAATATTGGTCTCATCATATCACCTTTATAAAATGCACAATAGCTATGCGGAATCATACTTGTTATAGGTGCACTGGAGGATCTGTGTTTTTGTTTCATGAGTCTGTTGATGTCTCTAATAATATCGGATCGTATTTTTTGTTCGGTTACTGTACAAAAGTGATCAAATGTATTGTGAATATACAACAATATGTAGTATGTATGTATAATAATTTACAATATCTGTGTAATTCATGTTTTTTCCCATATTGTATTTTAGACTCTTCCTTCATACTTCTCAAATAAATCAGACTCTTTATGATCAACACAAACAATTTTGTCCCACGTCCCCTATTCAAAATAAAAATATAATTTATTTTAATAATCGTATCTAGATGATGTCATATACTGTATATATTTTTTAATTAATTTAAAATAAATAATAATAAATAAATATAACTTTATTGTGAAATAAAAAACAATTATTCATAGAAACATTGATTGAGTCAAAGGGCGGACTTATCCCGCAGGATCTCTTCCAGCCAACCCAGAAATAGTGAATAAGAAAAACATAAATCTGGAATTGAAATGCGGAATGGGTAATATATATCAAATATAATAATTTATTAAGTTCGTCTGTAACTGGGTATTTTCGTTGAAACACTAACTCCACGCGAAGTATTTTTCATACAACTTTAATAAAACCAATCCAACTACAGGAAATTTTTTTCCGTAGTAGGTACATATAGTACATATTTACTTTCATATTCGTATAGTATTTCATATTCATATAGTACATAATATTCACTTTCATTCTAGACACTATACTAACATCCACTCCACATTCCTTTAATAATATTAGAAAGTGAATAAATTGAGGTGGTTTGGGCATGTAGAGAGAATGACTAAAAGGATATACAAATCTGAAAGAATGGGTGCACGCAGACGAGGCTGACCTCGATTGACATGTAACGACCATATCGGTGCCGTCTTAGAGGAAGGCCAAGTCAGGAGCTAAAGGAATAGAAGAGCACCCAACTAGCAAAATCTGTACTTGTAGCACTCCCAAGAGTAAAATTTTGTAGACTTATAAGATACCTATAGCATACTTTAACCCTGGATTTGGGCGCAGTTATAGGAGCATTTATTTCTATGACGATCCTATAATCTGTTCTTATAAGAGACTTATAGCATTCTTCAATCACAAGATTTGGACGCACTTACAGGAGCATTAATTTCTATATCGATCTTATAACGAGCTTACAGAATGTAAATAATCAAATAATACACTTGACGAAGCGCAATTGGTTCTATAATGATCTTCAGCTATGCATTCACAAGCATAAATACTCCTATAAGTATCTGCCATAAGTATCTTACCAGACCAATCTTGTTTAATGTTTACTGGTAAAGTACTGTATAAAGTAAGTTTTGTTATGCTTTTTGTGCGTCGTGGAAGTTTTTTGTTCTTGTTTTAAATACTAAAAATGTAAGTACATTTTCTATTATTAATATAATACATTTATTAATAAACAGCAAAATATAATTGATAAAGGACACTCATCTATCCACTGTTGGGAACGTGGGAAGTCATTTTTACTGTAAATATGTACCGCAATTTTATTATTTTATTCACGCGCTTCGGAAAAAAGCTCAATTTACAGTTGTTGTAGAATTTTTATTTCATCAGTTTTATATGAAAATTCGCCATTTTTAAAAATACTCTGCATTGAGTACTTTACAGAACCATTATAGGTACATTGTTACTTATAACAGTTTCAATCAAGATAACACATTGCCTCCATTTTAACAAATTAGGGTAGATCAATTTGAACCTCATTATTGTTAGAAGTTTTTTTTTACTTATTTCTTGATGTCTTCAGTTAAATATTTCGACTTATTTTCGATAAATTTAGATAACTGACAAATTGTACGGAATATGCAAGTCAGTTGATGACAGTGGAGGCTGTTTTTATATTAAAAACAATAAAATCTCTGGAAATACGAACCAGGTTTGAATTTTTTACATATTACAGTCTACACAAATGTAGTATTTGCAATCAAAATTTCCTAAAGAAAGTAACGCGGGAGGAATTCACGAATTATTTAATGTGAAAACCACGTGAGTGTTATATTTTCTATAAAAACTTTTCTCAATAAAACAAAAAAAAATAGTTTGCGATGTCATAATCGAGAACAATTTTGATTAGATTGATAAGAATTATAATAGGAAAATGTGTATGATGTAATAATACTATAGGTACTATATTCAAATTGATATTTTCGAATTTTTGGCTTTACAACCTATACAAAATGTAGTATTTGCAATCAAAATCCCCTCTAGGAATAAACGCGGGAGTAATTCGCTAATTATTTAATGTGAAAACAACATGAGCGTTATATTTGCTATGAAAACTTTTCTCCATAAAACAATAAAATAGTGGTCTGCGAATTCATAATCGAGAAAACCCATATGAATGTAATATTTGTAAATAAAAGTTCACTGTTACCAACCAGTTCAGAAAGGCATTTGGGCTTTTTAATATTGCCTCGTCTCTAAATACATGAATAATTATTGGGTAGACATAAAGGTGCACATAATAGGCAATGTATGCAAAAAAAATATAGGTACCTAAAAGTTATATTACTAGGAACAATTATTTTGAATAGAATTTATTAGAATTACAATAAGAAAATGTATATGTACTACATATATAAGTAAATTCAAATTGATATTCTCGAATTCTTGATATTACAGTCTACACAAATGTAGTATTTGCAATCAAAATTTCCTTAAGAAAGTAACGCCGGAGGAATTCACGAATTATTTAATGTGAAAACCACATGAGTGTTATATTTTCTATAAAAACTTTTCTCAATAAAACAAAAAAAAAATAGTTTGCGATGTCATAATCGAGAACAATTTTGATTAGATTGATAAGAATTATAATAGAAAAATGTGTATGATGTAATAATACTATAGCTACTATATTCAAATTGATATTCTCGAATTCTTGATATTACAGTCTACACAAATGTAGTATTTGCAATCAAAATTTCCTTAAGAAAGTAACGCCGGAGGAATTCACGAATTATTTAATGTGAAAACCACATGAGTGTTATATTTTCTATAAAAACTTTTCTCAATAAAACAAAAAAAAATAGTTTGCGATGTCATCATCGAGAACAATTTTGATTAGATTGATAAGAATTATAATAGGAAAATGTGTATGATGTAATAATACTATAGGTACTATATTCAAATTGATATTTTCGAATTTTTGGCTTTACAACCTATACAAAATATAGTATTTGCAATCAAAATCCCCTCTAGGAATAAACGCGGGAGTAATTCGCTAATTATTTAATGTGAAAACAACATGAGCGTTATATTTGCTATGAAAACTTTTCTCCATAAAACAATAAAATAGTGGTCTGCGAATTCATAATCGAGAAAACCCATATGAATGTAATATTTGTAAATAAAAGTTCACTGTTACCAACCAGTTCAGAAAGGCATTTGGGCTTTTTAATATTGCCTCGTCTCTAAATACATGAATAATTATTGGGTAGACATAAAGGTGCACATAATAGGCAATGTATGCAAAAAAAATATAGGTACCTAAAAGTTATATTACTAGGAACAATTATTTTGAATAGAATTTATTAGAATTACAATAAGAAAATGTATATGTACTACATATATAAGTAAATTCAAATTGATATTCTCGAATTCTTGATATTACAGTCTACACAAATGTAGTATTTGCAATCAAAATTTCCTTAAGAAAGTAACGCCGGAGGAATTCACGAATTATTTAATGTGAAAACCACATGAGTGTTATATTTTCTATAAAAACTTTTCTCAATAAAACAAAAAAAAAATAGTTTGCGATGTCATAATCGAGAACAATTTTGATTAGATTGATAAGAATTATAATAGAAAAATGTGTATGATGTAATAATACTATAGCTACTATATTCAAATTGATATTCTCGAATTCTTGATATTACAGTCTACACAAATGTAGTATTTGCAATCAAAATTTCCTTAAGAAAGTAACGCCGGAGGAATTCACGAATTATTTAATGTGAAAACCACATGAGTGTTATATTTTCTATAAAAACTTTTCTCAATAAAACAAAAAAAAATAGTTTGCGATGTCATCATCGAGAACAATTTTGATTAGATTGATAAGAATTATAATAGGAAAATGTGTATGATGTAATAATACTATAGGTACTATATTCAAATTGATATTTTCGAATTTTTGGCTTTACAACCTATACAAAATATAGTATTTGCAATCAAAATCCCCTCTAGGAATAAACGCGGGAGTAATTCGCTAATTATTTAATGTGAAAACAACATGAGCGTTATATTTGCTATGAAAACTTTTCTCCATAAAACAATAAAATAGTGGTCTGCGAATTCATAATCGAGAAAACCCATATGAATGTAATATTTGTAAATAAAAGTTCACTGTTACCAACCAGTTCAGAAAGGCATTTGGGCTTTTTAATATTGCCTCGTCTCTAAATACATGAATAATTATTGGGTAGACATAAAGGTGCACATAATAGGCAATGTATGCAAAAAAAATATAGGTACCTAAAAGTTATATTACTAGGAACAATTATTTTGAATAGAATTTATTAGAATTACAATAAGAAAATGTATATGTACTACATATATAAGTAAATTCAAATTGATATTCTCGAATTCTTGATATTACAGTCTACACAAATGTAGTATTTGCAATCAAAATTTCCTTAAGAAAGTAACGCCGGAGGAATTCACGAATTATTTAATGTGAAAACCACGTGAGTGTTATATTTTCTATAAAAACTTTTCTCAATAAAACAAAAAAAAATAGTTTTCGATGTCATAATCGAGAACAATTTTGATTAGATTGATAAGAATTATAATAGGAAAATGTGTATGATGTAATAATACTATAGGTACTATATTCAAATTGATATTTTCGAATTTTTGGCTTTACAACCTATACAAAATGTAGTATTTGCAATCAAAATTTCCTTAAGAAAGTAACGCGGGAGGAATTCACGAATTATTTAATGTGAAAACCACATGAGTGTTATATTTTCTATAAAAACTTTTCTCAATAAAACAAAAAAAAATAGTTTTCGATGTCATAATCGAGAACAATTTTGATTAGATTGATAAGAATTATAATAGGAAAATGTGTATGATGTAATAATACTATAGGTACTATATTCAAATTGATATTTTCGAATTTTTGGCTTTTCAACCTATACAAAATGTAGTATTTGCAATCAAAATCCCCTCTAGGAATAAACGCGGGAGTAATTCGCTAATTATTTAATGTGAAAACAACATTTTCACGAAGAATAAAAACATTTGAACCACCTCGACAAAATGACTGGCGTTTACCTATAAAGTGACTGAGTTAGTAGTTTTGTGTACATTTCTGTGGTGGCATGGTAAAAGGCATTAAGTCAGTGGGATAACATTTCTCAGTATGGCGGATTTACTTGTCAGTATTTTAAGAGGTTTCGTTTTTGTCAAATATTATTTAATACAAATAAAATAGATCAACTTTGATGCATTTACTTCGTTAAAAAGGGTTCACTATACGATAACTCATATTTATTTCTTCAATATTTCTTTGTTTATATGCTTTATTTATAATGCGTGTCTTTTTACCTTGACAATTTTGGCTCATAGGTTGAAAAATTTTGTACTTGGGTCAAAATTTACAAGGAAATATACCCAGTTACTCTCTATCACATGCTAATTTATTATTTTTCAACACTTACATTTTATTCTTCATAAATATTAGTTATTTTTTAGCTTACCTATTATTATTTTCTAGCATAGCATTCCCAGAACATCAGTAGGTATATTTTTTTTGCTCAGAATGTAATATTGTTAAGTAATAAATGAAGAATATTCTTTGAATAATAAAATGAAATTAGTTAATTATAGGTATTATTACCTTTGTTAAGATAACCCTCTCTCACAATGTACCGATCCTTCAAAACAGAGCTGAGGAATTTATATACGGTTTGGGAAGAGGTCATACAAGCTGCACAAAATCATGCGCAAGGGAGGTTCCAACATCAAACCATTGCAAACCAGATGAATATTCGGAAATTTGAACATTACGACCTAATGGCGAACGTTGTTAACGTAAAGTGATCACACTAATCCAACCTTCGAAATAACATTAGAAGATGGTCGTAAGCCCGTAGTGGTTTGTTCATACTATTTTAAAATCGAACTGTATAATCAGTCATCAGCTGTTGAGATAATAGTTCGCAGTAGCACGACTTTCTTTAAATTATATCAATAATAGTATTAAAATAACAATGAAAAAATATTAAAAAAAATAATAATATGCAGATAGTATTACCGATCTATTGTCTATAGCTTAACAATAAAAACAACGAAAGTTGTAAACAGATTGGTCGACAGATAAGGAAGATACCTGCCACAAAGTTCACAAAATACATTATTTAAACACATTTTAAAAAGGTTCACTTTTAAAAGAACAGCTTCTCACGGCAGCTCTATTATAGACAACACTGTTTTACTTCGTGGTAGACAAAATTCGACGCGCGTCGTTTTACCTTGCCAAATAAAATTAATATTGAGTTATGCCGGAATGAAAAAATGCTTTTAAATCCTTTATAAGTGGATTTTTTTAAACTTGTGTTTTTGAACTTTGTTCTGTTTGTGATAATGTATGATGTACCGCATATAACTCAAAATGCTGAAAAACCCGACTTAATGCCTTTTACCATGCCACCACAGATTTGCTCTTATAACGTATTAATTAAGTACTGTTGGTTTTGTAAGAGTCTTACACTAGGCTATAGCAGCGAGAACTTATAATGATCTCAGCCAAGTATGTTAAAGAATCTAGTTTAAAGACTATTTGCACTTATAGTGTTCTTTTGAAGTACTATTTGTTTCATATGAGTCTTGAACAAGACTTTATGACGATTACTTATAATGATCTCGGCGAAGTATTTTAAAGGATTCTTTTATCTTACAAAATGCTACTTTAGGATCAGCATTTTTCTCAGGACTATTAAGTCTTAGTGCATGCTCTTATAGGATTAGTCCTCCTATAACTTACCTATAAAATAGTCTTGTAGCTATCTATAAGTCTGAAATACAAAATCAAATGCTCTTGAGATTATCAACGCTTGTAGAATGCCATTATAAGTAAGAGTATCCTATAACTGTCCTGTGCGATAGTTTTGTAGCAAACTATAAGACTGAGATATAAAAACGAATGCTCTTGAGAATATTAAGGCTTGTAAAATGCTATTATAAGTAATACAGTCTACAACAATGCCATTATAAGAGGTTTATAAGTATTGAAAGACTTATAATCTTTCGTTATAGGATTACTTTGCTAGTTGGGCATGTATGCGGAATATTATGCGTTTGGAGGAAGCGAAAGAGGTTTGTTTGGATAGGAAAGAATGCAAGTCCGTATCTCTGCCTACCCCCTTCGGGAAATGGCGTGATGGGTAAAAAAGGTAAAAAAGTACATATAGGTACATATATTATTTGCCTTTCGGTTGAGAGCGCTGTTCTTCCCATCAGGGTGTCGAAAACGAAGAAGACTCTCTTATACCGTGTTGCGCTCTTTCGAAGCAGAGCTGAGGGATTTACACATGGTGTGGGAGGAGGTCATAAGCATTGCGCAAGACTGAGCGTTCATTGTTGAAGAACTCTTGTTGCCTCCCTATAATCTTGAGAGGGTGTAACGGGAATTTTGATTGATTCGATTTTAGTCGATATACGTCGCTATTATTTTCGCAGGAAATAATATAATATCGACAAAATATATGATACCTACCTGATCAGAGGTTCCTACATACAACTGTTGATGGGAACAAATGCCGCAGTCCCTAACGTTGTTAAGCAAAATTGAGACCCGTTAAGGGATGATAATATTATGCATAACCTATTTATTCTGACCTTTTCCTCCGCAATGGACGTCCGATAGGTTTTGCTGCTAATTAAAAGCTAAATTTTAAAATATATTATGTATATTGATTTCGCTAACAGCTCATTAAATGATGATGAATATGATGAATATGTACGTACATATTTCTCTTTTACACTAACTTCTTAGTAGCATTAGGAAACAGGAATGGATGAAAACTTTGAAAACTCTACCCAACTTAAATATGATGGGACACAATCTTCTTCCTTCTCGGGACCCTTTAAGGGACAATATTTTAGTTTCCCTCGAGTTTGCCCTCTTGTATGAACTTTCAATAGGCGGAAGTGAAGATAAAGATCTCTGCAATATTCTCGGATGAGTCAATAAATACTCAAAAGATAATGCATTAAAAGCTCATAATGTAAGTTGATGGTCGTATCAATCAAGTTTGTTTCTTACAATGTGTAAATATTATTACGCAAGCGACTTGTTCTAGCGACTGTATGGCTGCCACTGATCTGCGAGTTACTTCGCTACTGAACATCTCGCCGTGTTCGCATCTGCGGGATATATTTTTAGGTATCGTTTGGCAATAATCCATGATATCACTAGGTGTTTACAACTCTGTACACATCAAACTTAACTGTTGTGCCGTTTAAAACGGGCCGACCCATCATAAGGGAGTATCTCCCAAATTACTTTTCATCTATTAACGGCCGGTTTCAATAACCTATCTATCTCCTATCTATGGTTAAAAATCTATCTATCTTTTACACCTTGGTGTTTCAATAAACAAAGGATAGATAGAATTTCTATCTAAACTTTCTATCTATCTTTCATTATATGATTTGTATAGAAATCGGCGATAAAGCGTTTCAATAACCTATCTCTAGTAGCTTGTGACATTTGTGATTACTGTTTTTTCTATGGTTTTCCTAATCCCCGATTTCGGCAGTTTGTTTTTCCTATCCCCCGATTTCGACGGCAAGTTTTTGGTATAGCAACAAGTTTTTTTTTTTTTTTTAAGATAATGGCTTTTTCAAGTGACGAGAGCGATTTGGAGTTATTTGAAGACGGAGTCTTCGACTCTGACGAGGACGAAGAACCCCGGATGTTACATATATTCACGGATAAATTTCATGTCGATATTGTCGAACAAAGATTTTCTTGTCAGGTTTCGGTTAACCAAAACCGTCGTAAATGATTTGTTGGCCGAAATAATGCCAAATTTACGAATTACATCTTCAAGATACGTATCCTAGCCTTAAATATATTTATTTGTTTTGTATTGTCCATAGACAATATAATAATATTGTTGATATTGAAAGTTGAAACTCGTATATTCGTAAAACGTATATTCGAAAATTGACATGGACGAAGTATTGACAATTTCTATGATCAAACGCGGATAGTTTCCATGGTAACTGACATAAATACTATCTATCGGTTGTTTGTTTATTGAAACGCGGATAAGGATAGAATATTAACTACGGTTAATTGACGGATAGCGTTTAACTGATTACTACGGATAGGTTATTGAAACCGGCCGTTAGTGTGTTGAGTGTAACCCTATGACCTACGTGGTTCATCCTTTATAGTCCATGGTTTCAATCCTACCTGCAGCCTCATTTGTTGTTACCCATTCTCGCCTAGGTGTCCCTTCTGGTGCGACTTACGGGTCACCGGGGTCAGTGTTAATTGGATACCTCGCGCGAGAAGGTTGTATTGCATTATTCAATCGAGAACAACAAGTGAAACTAGAATCATTAACTGTAGTTAAATATACAGTTCATTGTTTTTTTGTGCAACTGGAGAAGAAAAGAAGATCTTGGGGTAAGTCGTACTGTCTCCTTTTTTCCTTTCCAGTTTTTGGCCTTCGTCGATTGGCGTGGAGACGCCTCGCATCACGTTCATGGTGAGAATGTAAAAGTACAAAAAAGAAAATGCATGTACACAGGCGAATTATGCCTATACATAAAACATTTTGGACGCCTTAAACTATTTGAATAAAGAAAACACCCTTAATGAAATTCATATTTTTTTAGAATGAAATTAAATAATTTAATTGTTTTCTCATATGAGTGTCTTTGTCTCATGCGAACGAAACTTGTCAGGTAAATAAGGATTGTGGAAAACAAATAAATTGTTGTTATTAAGCGCCATCAGGCAGGCAGCTTGGAGCTGATGTGCTCGTTATCCCGAATTTAGCGCGGCTCGACAGTATTGTTGACGTCTGTGCGTGTGTGTGTGTGTGTATGTGACTGTCGGCGAAGTAAACTGTCCATGTTATGTTATTATACCTAATATTATTGTCTATGGATTGTCCATTTTTTTCTCTCTTTGTATGGATTTTGATTTTATTTTAGTTTAAGAAAATATTGTTGTTGTTTTGTATTGTATGTGCATTGTTCACCGCAAAGGATTACTCTGTAATGGTGAACAATGCTTAATTTTTGACAGAAAATAAATAAATAAATAAATAAAAATAAATAAATTTGTGTCACACTAGCCTGTTCTTCAATTTGTTATTGTGTTTTTATTTGAAATTTCTACCCGTGGTTGGCCTGTCTCAGACTGGACGGGACCGATTTGATAGAAAAAATTGCCTCAGGCAATAAGTTCCGTCGATTATACTGCCACTTTTCTGAAGAATATTTTAATCAATTTATTTCAGAATGCATGTTTAAGGTGTTAATTTTATTTTCAGTTCATTTGGAGCGTTGGTACCTTATAATATTATTATAAATCGCATGCTATTGTTATTCATCGTGGATTTCTTCTCGTGCCGAAGTTTTACTTCGTCTCGTCTTTCTCATTCTCAATCTGCTCGTTCTTCGTCTTCTACTTTTATACTTCCCAATACTCCATACGGGAACCAGCAAAATTGACAATCTCAGAACGCTATACAAACAATTTTATCTGGTTGATTTTGACAGTACGCCTTTTTGCTGTGTAACCATGTTCAATATAACATTGCGATATCAGTAACACACACAGCATCCAAGTTCAATAGTTTATTTTACTTTTATAGGTAGATAACTGGGAAATTACATCACAAAACCCATTTCCCAATAGGAAAAATTCAGTAGCTAGCATTCGTTTGTTTATTTTTTTTTTGTTTAACTTCATTTGTTTTCAATATCGCACAATATTTTTTGTTATTCTGAACAATTCATTTTTATAAGACTATTCTCCTACACTCACATGAATAGTTTAGACGTTTCTTTGTTAAAAACACTTAAAACAATCCTCGAATTGATCGCTTTTGATGATCCTGGATGAGGCAAGAAAGAATAATTATGTTAGGTTATTCCTTCACATAATTTGGATAGTGTTTTCTGCATGCCTAACGCTAATACTACTAAGTTAGCGTAAAAGAGAAACGAATAATATTATATCATCATGCAACTATCTGTAAGCGAAAGCAGGATGCAAATATTTTGATATTTTATCTTTTAACCAGCAGTCAAACAAGTCGAACGATAGGTTTGGAACAATGTCAATAATAATTATTATTGGTTGATCAATTTGTTTTATCCTCATCCCTTAAAGGACCCCAATTTTACTTCATCATGCTGAGGAGTGCGGAAATCGGACATAATATCCTACGGTAGCAACAGTTGTATGTAGAAACCTCTAATAAAAATATCACAAATTTCGTCGATACACCGATGACTGTTATTATTGTCATAGCAACGAATATCCATGTATACCAAAGTATGCAAATTTATCCCGTAGTTGGATTGGTGTTGTGAAAAATACTTCAGGTGCATGGGCTAAGAGTATTTTAACGAAAATACAGATTATATTTGATTATGGAAGAGACGAACATTGAACATAGATGGGACGAGTTTTAAGAATACCGAATGTTAGTTTACCCAAACGAACGCTAATTTAAAGACGAGGATAAGCCTAAAGGTGCGTTTATACCAAACGAACAAAGAGCCAGAGCTTGAAAAAAGAGTAAATTTTCCTTATCGTTGATATGGTCTTTTGGTATAAATGCACCTTTAGATGTTTGTTCGTATTATTTTGAATCTTCAGTCACATTTTTTAAATTAAAAATACTGTAAGGTTCAAAATAATAATAAAATGGCGTCACTGACATTAAATTATTCCGAATTACCACTACTGAAACCGTGTTCGCTATGGAATGACAGAAGCAATAAATGATTATAGATATTTAATTAATATAATGTTTATTTGATTACATTAGCTCATAAACTTCATCTAACTTTTGATGTGTACGACCTAAAACTGTTAGTAATTAAAACTGTCTAAGATTATCTACATTATAAAAGTTTACATCATGCAATAATTCGTAATGTGTATGTATGCTCGTTCGAAAAAAAAATATTTTTTTAACCCAACTTGTATCTTATTCAAAGTATACATCCTTGATCAATGATTTATAATAGTGGCAATCATCTTACCAGTCGTGATGACGAATAGTGTCAATCTCACTAATCGTAGTGTCAACCTCACCTATATTTGTATCAACCATTGAAGTAACCGTTGTGAGGTTTCGCTCTATAATACTGTCAACCTCATCAATCGTAGTGTCAACCTCATAACTCGTAGTGTGTCAACCTCACCTATTGTTGTATCAACCATTGATGTAACCGTTGTGAGGTTTCGCTCTATAATACTGTCAACCTTATAACTCGTAGTGTGTCAACCTCACATATTGTTGTATCAACCATTGATGTAACCGTTGTGAGGTTTCGCTCTATAATACTGTCAACCTTATAACTCGTAGTGTGTCAACCTCACATATTGTTTTATCAACCATTGAAGTAACCGTTGTGAGGTTTCGCTCTATAATACTGTCAACCTCATCAATCGTAGTGCCAACCACTAAAACTATTAGATTAATAACATACCTACCAAATTATTCATTTATTTTTAAAAAAAATCATGAAACAAACACATAGAAATCTCCAGTGCTCCAATTACAGGCTTCTCCCGCGTAGCTATTGTGCATAGTTAGGTGGGTACAATCAACGCCTGAGCATTCAAATTAAATAATATACAGCCATATTTTACTGGTCTTTGAAAGCTGGCTTAGTGTGATCACTTTTACGTTAACAACGTTCCCTAAAGCGGTTCAATTTAAAAATCCTTTACCCGTCGCGATAGTTTCAGAAATAGAGTTAAAGTAGTTTCAGAAATAGACTTTTAGTAAGGTCTTACATTTATACATATTTAGTATGGTTGGAGACACATTGTGCTATATACTTTTGGCACGCCACGACACAAAAGTGTGTTTCTGTTTTTGCTCACCAAACATGATATTTCTAGCAGCAAAACCCGACGGAGCACAGACATGGAAGGGTCATTAATTATTTCATCATCTAATCAAATCCTTAAGCTCTGCTTCGAAAGAGTGGAACACGATAATAGAGGATCTTGCTAGTCTTTGGGACCCTGGTGGGAGGAAGAACAGCGCTCTCCTCGGCCAACTGTTATTCGGCATGTATAGCACATATCCCAGCCATGTCTATCTCCTCTCCATAATGGTGGAAGAATGGGCATGCGTTGTATGTGCCGGCATTTGGCGTCGTACGTGTTGCGATAGTTCCATCTTATACCCAAAATTCTGCCGAAACACTTTTTGTGCCTGGGCTTTGGTCAGGTGCCAGGACTCACACCGATACAGGAGAATGGGCAACATACGCGAATCAAACAGTTTACATTTCGTCTCGACACTAAACGCCGACGTTTTACATATTTTGTTCACGTTGTTAAACGCGCCACTTACCATACTGATACGTATCGGAAGCTCAGCCCCGAGGTCACCAGGGGTGGTGAGGCCATCTTTCATCCATCCATTTTTGATATTACCGATTTTTGTATAGATTCTTCCGTCACTCCTCGACACAAGACGGCACAATAGTGTGTTTCTAACTTTATGCACAGAGTATGATAATATTATTTTACCCTGAATAATTGTGTACTCAAAGTTGTGCGGCAAACGTGTCTGTGTATTCGGAACAGGTAAACTTCCTCTCTCGAGTGAGTGAATAGTTCATAGTGAAGTTCAGTAATAATAGCAATTACAATCACGACAGTGAGCGACATCTGGCGTCTCAAACGACAACTTTGCTAATTTGAAAATGATTTTGTTAGTGTATTAAAATACTAGCAGAGACACCCTGTAGATGTTTTCGCTTTAAACTTTTTTTTTCAAATATAGAACTAACTATTTGATGCAACCGTTAAATCAATTAGTGTTCGATTTTAAAAAAAAATGTGAATTATTTCTGACTCACGACTCTCTTTTGCACCCGTATCGAAGGCAGACTTAGAGTGCTCACTTTACATTAACAACGTTCGTCTTTTAGGCTTTCAATATCGTCGGAATCCCCGGAATTCCATAGCATGAGAATTTCGACATGTTCAATTGTCAAAAAATCCCATACCCTCTGCAGAACTCGAACCCGCATCTCTAGCCATCACTGACCGTCCAACTCGACGATAATACTGTACCTTCGTGATAAGTGTATCTTAGCACTCCTTATATTTAAAGCAGATCTGTCTGTTGGGTAGTATTATTATTTTCAACAGATAATCAATAGATGGCGCTAGTATATCAACTATATCCATTTCAAGCTGTCTATATTTACTGTCAATCGGCTAGATTGAACACAACGTTCCTGTAAACTTAATTTACCTACTCATAGATTTCGTTATAGTTTTTTTTTATTATATTTTCTTGGTGTGTTTTTATGTTGGTGAATTAAGTTATTCGACTTGTAAAGCTCTGTTTTGACATTTTGTACTTCAACCATATCGAAAAAATAATACAGTATGTAATACAATAATTATAATAGACTATATAAATGCATGCGTGTTCTATTTTGTGTGCGTGCTTATTCTGTATTTGCGATTTTCTAATGCAAGTTGAAAACTTCATATATGGTTGATGGGTGCATGGTTTCTTTTTCTTTTTACATTACACTTTTTACCTCAGCACAGACTCTCGTCTAGTGAGGTAATAAACCCTTTATACATAATATAATAAACCCTTTATATATATACCGTTGGTGTTGACTGGGATGCGACTGCTGGAATCGCAGGGGACAGGACCGCATGACGAGGACTTGTGGAGTCCATATGCTCCAACTAGGGAGCGGACATGGATGAAGAAGAAGAAAAGAATATATATATTCTTTTCTATAGAGGTTTATATTTGTTAGAGATTTTGTATGAGATAGTGATGATTGCTTATAGGTATACTTTGTTAAAAATGTAAGATCTTTATGATGTGTTAGTGTTCTTCTATAATTGGGTTATATGTTGATTTATTGTAAATAAAATATGTTCTGTAAATATACACTAGAGATGCAACGGATATCCGGCAACTATCCGGTATCCGGCCTATCCGGCGCCTAAATGCTATCCCGCCGAATACCGGATAACTAGCACCTATCCGGCCGGATACCGGATAGTAAAAAAAAGATATTTTTGGATAACAAATACACCTTGAAATCACAAGAAAAATGTCTCCAACTTAGAAAATTGATTAGCAAACATAATGAGGTGGTTGGTAGACCAGCGGTTGCTCCGGCTTTCGCACTGTTTGGTGCGGAGGTCGTGGGTTCAAATCCCGGCCATGCCGACCATTTTCCACTTTCACGACACAAGCATTTGCTTAGTGTGAAAGATGTCAAAAATGTATTTGTGTTCACTTCGAGTGAGCACAGATTCATTTTATATATAAAAAAAAAAAAAAAAAACATACTGCAATAAGGGTAAATTATGAAGAACTAGCTTATACCCGTCATGCTTTACGTTTTTGATTTCGATTGTCAGGCTTGATCGGTAGGTAATTAAACAGGTTCTAGTCTATCTTCCCATTGCTTTGTAGACCTCTATAACTGACATAAGCACAGAAAAAGAAGAATGACACTTTTAATGTTTATTAAAATTTTGTATGAAGATCCTAAAAAATAGGGTTTTTTAAATAGCTCTAAATATATTAAAGTTAATACAGAAAATTGTATTAAAGAACCTTCTCCGGCATTTTGCACGGCTCTGTGCAGATTCATATCTGACGTAGCATTTGTATTTTGAGCGTGATGCGATAACATTAGGTAAAAAGCTAATAAAAAAACATTTCTGAATTATTATGTAGATTTACCACGCAACTTTCTTAATTTTTTCTTTCATAAGAACCTTCTACTGATAAAAGCCAAAACGACAAAAAAAGAATTAGTGAAATCGGTTCAGCCGTTTAGGCGTGATGCGATGACATTAGGTAAAAAGCTAATAAAAAACATTTCTGAATTATTATTGTCTTGTAGTAACGGTAGAATCACATTTAAAAAAAAATCATTCTACCTATAACAATAATTATATAAAGCCAAAAAATTCATTCTACCTATAACAATAATTATATAGTGCCAAAAATTCATTCTACCTATAACAATAATTATATAGTGCCAAAAAATTCATTCTACCTATAACAATAATTATATAGTGCCAAAAAATTCATTCTACCTATAACAATAATTAGGTATATAGTGCCAAAAAATTCATTTTGAGATAATCTAATAAAACTGTTTTTTCTCCCATAGTACTATGATGATTTTTGGACCAGTTTTTTTTTACGCCTTTAGATCATCGATATGGACTAAGTGCAATATTCAGGCTATTGGCAATGGTTTATAGAACATTTCCTCATACTCAATTAATTTTTTTCATTTTTGGCACTTAGTGCGTATTTTATTTCCAGTATACAATTTATTTTGATGTTATTGTGATTTGTGTTATTTTGTACACGTGTTATTCTGACTAGGGAATCCAATCCCGCAAACCGCGGATCCCGCAAATGCGGGATCCCGCACCTTTTTTGCGGGATCAGAAATGCGGGATTTCTCATGCGGGATCCCGCACGTTTGCGGGACTGAAAAGGAAAAAATAATAAACAATAAGAATGGGCTCAGATGAAGTTCTGATTATTTTTTAGATCCTGTACAACCTCATTAATGAAAGATTTATCAACTTTCGCTGGAAAAACGGGACTTTTCCTTGAAATTCCTAAGGAAAATAATTATTCTTTCAGTTTTTAAGTTACAACTAAGAAAGTTTTGAATTTATATTGTGTTGTGTGAATCCTGTATCGGAACGGAACTAAATCAATGTCATTTGAATTACTCTGTGGCTAGGGATTCTCCCACGGTAGGAGATTCAGTATCGAGCGTAGTAAATTGTCAAAGAAGGTTACTGCGTGATGCAATGTTAGTTAATGCAGAAACCAAATTGATCGACAAAATACCAGGATAAGCCAGGAACTTATAGTGTCGCTATCTCGTCGGATAAAAGAACGCCGTACATCAATGGCCGTTATATGGTTGTGAATCCTGGCATCTGACGAAGCCTCAACAGAAGAAGATCCTTAGTGTTAATAATAGATTTCTGCGACAGATTTTGGGGATTATATGGTACCACTATGTAATAACAACGAATCACCTCAGTGATCCAGAATCGCAAATTGAGCTGGCTTGGCCATGTTCTCCGCATGTCCCCTGAGAGTCTTGAATATGCAAGTCTTTACTATACAATCCGGATGGTACAAGAAGGCGAGGCAGGCCGAAATTAACAATGATGCGGGCATTCACTGCGGTTCTACGAGATGCTGGATTGAGCTGGGATGAAGCTGTTCAACTGGCGCAAGATAGAGAGGCTGGGAGGAACTTAGTGGCGTCCACATGCTCCACACTGGGAGCGATCGTGGATTATGTAAGTAAGTACATCAAAGACTGCCGTAAAAATATCTAGAAAATGATTCAGGATCTACAAATGTGGTGGACGATCCATTCTTTTATCTGAGCAAAGTAAGAATTAAAATGTGTGTGTTGAATAAAGAGAATGCTGTCAGACGCGCGGATCCAACAAGAAACTGAACACCAGCAAGTTGATGAAAACGACATCAACGACGATGAAAAAGGCATACCTTTAACGAATCTGTTAAAATGATGATCCTTCGCTTACACTAGAAAATGAATGAGAACGTAGTCTCCGTACCGAATGGATAGCTGAGTACCTGTATCCGTACCCACTTGAGATAATTCTCTTAATCTGATGTGAAGGGAATAGAGGAAATCACTTGGATGTTGTAGAGGTGGGCTTAAATTCATAAACTTTTTATAGCAATTTCATAAATTTTAAATAACGTTATTTTTAAAGGCTTATTTGTTTCATTAGTATCTGGAAGAAAGACTTTTTAATTAAATTTGATGTCCGTTGGCGGTAAGGTATAATTTCGCTAAAAAAGTCATTCAGTAAAGTCATAACTCTGATATATTTACAAATATCGTTTAATACGAATAACGAGAATAAGTTATTTTTATTTATCGAATATTTTTATCAGCTTTCGTTATAACGCTCACCTCTACTTGGAAACTGCTTACAATTATGTAAAGTCAATTCCGTCTAAAACGTTTAGACACTTTATGATTTCTTCGGAAGTATTATCAGAAAAAATAACTAGTTTTTGTGCCTCTTAAATCAATAAATGTGTTCATTTGTCAATACTAATCACAATGCTAAAAGCTTGAACGTTCAAATGTTGTATTATATCGTTCCTTAAAAGAAGCGGATTTTTTATACCTACCTCTAAAATATTATTATTTTCAATTGCTAACACTTCTAATAATTAAAAATATGCATACATATTTTTATTTCATTGTTTTCTTGATAATAATAACCTACTTCAAACAAAGAAATGTCAATCCCGCTGATCCCGCAAATCCCGCGGGATCCGCGGGATTGAGGTCACCAATCCCGCAAGCTTGCGGGATCGCGAATTTGATGCGGGATTGGATTCCCTAATTCTGACTATGTAATTTTCTTGATGTGTTATAATGTCGGTGTTATTTAATAATTGTTTACATAATACATAACTGTCTTAACACCGCATGCATAGGTATATCATAGAGAAACACCCGCCAATCTTTCTTCTCTGTTTACTCCTGGGAATATTGTCATCTTCATTATAATTTCTTATGTTCGTATGTAACTTACTTCATATTGTGAGACTTTACCCCATCTCTTGAAAGTTATAATATACAATCGATAAGGCAATATTTCTATTACAAACTAGCCAACCCGTCAAACATCGTCCCGCCTGAGAATAAAAAAAAAACGTTGTTTTAACTTATTTGCTGAAATCCATGTTTAATTACATAGATCATCGTCTAATGGAATAACCGGAACCAGCATACAACACCGTATTCATATTATTAGGAATAAGGGTGAAGTGGTTGGTAGACCAGTTGTATCAGTCGACGGCTTTCGTACGTATAGCTTACTGAAGGTCGTAGGTTCGAATCCCGGTGTCGACCATTTTCACTGTTACAACACAACCTTTGCTGCTTTATGTGAATGATGTGGAAAGTGTATTTGTGGTCACTTTGGGTGATCCCAGATTCATTAAAAAAAACCTATCTACCCGTGCAAAGCTGGGGATGACCGCTAGTTAATTCATATGTTAGTAGTGTAGTAGTCCATTTGCCGGTCCATCTGTCCGCGAACTTCAACATCACAAATTCGCGAATATTTTCTCAACCTTGGCACGCGTTCAATATACTTTTTTTTTTCACGCTAAAGTAAACATCGTTCGGTCAATCATTTTCTAGTTGTAATAATTAAACGTCAGATGTGTTTTCTTAAGAAACAGTTCTATCATTCAGTGTTGCTATGGACGAAATTCCATTTGAGACTTAAGAAAAAAAAACTATAAATATATTTTGTAAATATAGTGTGTCCCATAATTGAAGCGGTTGCCGCAAAAAAGACACATGACCAAAAACGGCAATTTGAGAAAAATCGACATTGTAATTTTTTTATGAGCATATTATACTTATTTATTTTTTTATTAGAAAAAAGTATTGTAAATATGAAAGAAAAATTCTTTTTAAATACAACTCAATCAATGTGGTTGTTATATCATTATTTTTTAGATTGAAAATTTGAAAATGAAAATTACATTTATTTAAGAGCTGTTATGTGTCTTTTTTTCAGAGGAAATTAAAAGTATACTGAAAAGCATTATTTTACTCACAAAAACTGTATTTATAAACAATTAAAAAACATCAAGTGAACATAAAAATTAGGTTTTTAGTTTGTAAGTAACAGGCACCGACGATGGTCAATTGACCGAAAGGCCTCTGCCATATTTATACATTTGTTTGTTTTTTTTCTTTTTCAAATAAAACGTGAAGTAACAAAGTTGATGTGTTTTGTATTTATAAAAATTTGGATTTTTTTTCGTTTATGAATTAAAATAAACAAATAAAAATTAAAAAAAAAAAAAGAAAACTATTCTTATAATTATACTCGAGACTTTCGTCCAAACATTTTTTTATACATTCTCGAATTTCTTGATCGAGGTAAGGTAATTAGCTCCAAAAGTAATTTTATGTGGCATCTGATATTGGTGAATGTGCAATATTCTATACAACGCACACAACAATTGCACCGACAACGGTGGAATAACCGCTAAAACTGCACCAAATACAAAAAAAAGTTAATTATTAGTCTCACATTATCGATCGCCCCGCCCTCTATTATTGAGATATCAAACTGATTTTTTACCATAGATAACGTAAACAAAAATGGATATATTCATATTGTGGCGCCAAATACATGACAGCAGTCGCAGTCTTAAAATTTGGTTGCTCTCTTGTTCTCAATAATTTCCAACTTTTATCTCTATATCTCATTAATTATTAAATATCTACTTATATGCATGAGATTTTTCGACATGTCGAGAATTCTCATGATTAGGAGTTTCGGAGACATAAACATTACCACCTAATGGCGAACGTTGTTAGCGTAAAGTGATCACACTAGGCCCGCCTTCGAAATAGCAGTGGAAGACGGTCGTCAGCCCGTTGTGGTTTGTTCCATTTAAAAATCGAACATCAGTAATGAATTGTTAGAGTCATTAGTTGTTACATGTTTCTTAACTTTATCGCCTAAACACTTCTCCGAAAAAAGAGCACATAAGTTTTTATCCCTTCTTCCGCCTACCGCTCCAATTTCAGATGGATATTACATTAAGTAGAAGAAGTATTGGATACTAAATATAGACATTAGCTAATATCAATGGCTTTTTCTTTGTTCTCCTGTCTTACTGTTGATTTGACACCGGCTTAGTGGTTTCATAAATAACCATTGCGTTACTACATCGTTATGTGAACTTCTTTAAATTATTTGAAAAAGTAATACTTAAGTATAAGTTAATTAATTTTAACTGTCACATTTGCCTACATTGAAACATACGTATTTAACTAAGTAGGCATATATGTCATTTTGGTCCAAATGTTAAAAATAGACCCTAAGTAGTACCAATCATACTTTCTTATTCTTTTTATTCCTTTAGTTATAGGCCAAGGCCTTTTTTGTGGCAAAAGTAAAACCGTGCTGAAATAGTTATGATACAAAATGACATAATACTTCATTTAAATATAAATAAATTTAAAAAAAAGTTTCGTTTACGAAAAAACTTTTTCCCCGATCTATTAGGACATATTTTCCGAGGTTTCAGGGATAATTTTACGTATATAGGATGTACCTAAGTCACGATTGGCCGCCCCTAAAATCTGGCCGCCATAGGCCCGGGCCTTAAAAAAACGGAGAGTGCGGGCACTGAATTTTCCAAATGTCACCGTAAAGACCGCCGTCGTAAGCTGCCGTAATATACGGCCGCTGAAAACGACCGCTCCCTAGGAACCCACTGTTCAACAACGTTCTACTGACGCCGTTCTCTGAAACGTCGCATTCTTAGGAAAACAACCCATTAGGGCAAATCCGCCACCGTTTGTTTGTTTAAGAATTTTGTATGTTTTGTAAATGACTGTTTGCATTTTTAAATTAAAAGTAAAATTTGAGCATTGTGGATAGTTTTTAAATGCCCCGCCGCGCCGTTCCTCTCAAGGTCACAAAGGATAATAATTGATTGATTGTATTTTCCTTTCCAGATTTTCACCATGTCTCGCCACAAACCTCCCTGCGTGCCGATGTGTCTGCTGGCCGTCTTCATCACAGCGTGCTGCGCCGCTACAGCCGGCAGCATGACCAGCGATGAGGATGCCTGGATCACCACCATGGTCGAATATATGGAGATCGAGTACGAGGATCAGTGCTCCCAGATTTCGGAGGCAGAACTCTCCCTGTTGCAAGGGAATAAGAACGCTCTGGATGTCAAGGTAAGAAATTGTTATAAAATTATATGGGAATAATATGGTTATATTCTGATTTCTTACAACAGAAATGTGGCGGAAACATTACAAACGCAGTATTCTTTGAGACCTTTGAGAGTAAATACTAAATATTATAGAAAAATAATGTGCTACTGCGCATGGTCCTGTTGACTGTTGTTACCACGTGACTGCTGTTATAGGTACTCATACAAACTGTGACGTTTGTCGGTAGCGGTTTGAGACATTCGATTTTTATTTGTTATATTTTTTGCGTGTACCTACACTAAGAAATTTTATGTTTTAATCCTATGTGTTGTGCTTGTGGATGAATGTAAAACGAATAATTATTGATAATTTGTATACTGGAACTAAGAAACGCACTAAGTACCAGAAAAAAACATTTTGAGATAATCAAATAAAAATGATTTTCCCTATTTTGGACTTACCATGATGATTTTTGGATCTGTTTTATTTTGCGCCTTTAGATCACGGATTATGTGCAATGTTTAGGATATGTACAATGGTTTATAGAACATTTCCTCATATTCAACTCATTTTTTTTTTAATTTTTGGTACTTGGTGCGTATTTTATTTCCAGTATACCTACATTTTATCTTCAGTCACGTGACTGTTAGATAAAGGAACCAATTTTCGGTTCTGCGCATCCACAAAAGTTCTCTAATAATATTTGTAGTTAGTGTTTGAGAGTTTTGAGACGAGTATAATGCATTCTTTGTTTATATTATGTTGCATTGCTGGCAGTAAAATAACAAATGCGCGAAAGAGACAGTGTAAGCTGTATATTTAGTATAATTAAACGTAGTCTGGATACTGCAGTAAATAAAACTCCCAAGAATTTTAAAATTTCAAATTCCTCTTTCACGACACAAGCTTTAAGTAGCTTACTGTGAAAGAGTCAAAGAGTGTATTTGTGTTCAATTTGAGTGAGCACAGATTCATTTAAAAAAAATGCACGGACTAAAATAAATAAAAAGGTTAAATTCAAAAACTATTGCAATTTTATGTTTATTTTAAAAATTAATGCCTGGTCAGATGCAAAAGAAATAGGACAGGTTGTATTAGAAAGAAGCGAAAGAAGTGTGCTTGGATAGAAAAGAGTGGAGGTCCCTTCTCTCTATCTACCCCTTACGGGACACGGCGTGATGGTTAAAAAAAGATTGTTTTTAATTCAAACGTAATTCATTTGTTTTTCTATTTTTTTATAAACTTGCATTGAAACAAATGAACGCTATTTTGTACACAACCACAAATAATGGAACAAATGTGCGACAGAAATACATTGAGGTATTTCGACATATGTAATATTGTTCATGGCGTTCTTGTATACAAATATTAATGCCGATTGTGGACACAGGCAATATGGTGCGCTTCTGTTTGTAAACAAAAAATAAAAATGAAAACGGCCGACCTATATTTTAGTTATGTGTTCTTGAGTTTCTCAAACTGTTTAAAAGGTGGGTTCATCATAAATACTGGACGGCTAGTTTAAAAAACGGTGGATGAATATAAGGAGGCAACAAGTGCTCTTCACTGTACTCGTTCCTGCGCAGTTGCTATGACCTCCTCCCACACCATGTCCAAATTCCTCAGCTATGCATCGAAGAAACGATGTGAGTGTGAGTAAGAACAGCAATCTTCTCACCTAACAACTGTTGTTAACTGTTGGTATCATTTTATAAAATACGTAAATTCATTAACGCTTTTCTTTAAAAAGGTGTCAGTATAACCGGCGGAACTTATTGCCTTTTTTCCAGTCAACCGGTCCCATCCAATCTGAGCTAACCCAATACTAGGTAGATTTTTCAAGTGAAAACAGTTTAGAAAAACTCTGACCTGACCGGGAATCGAACCTCGTTTTCTGAAATCCTTTCCTATACCTACCAATACCTACCGAGATCGGTTCCAAACAAAGAGAAGAATATACCTATAGAGCGCAGGCCCATCACTTATCCATTATAAAGAGAAGGTGGACTTCGACATGCTGGGACATGTGTTGAGAATGCCAAATGAAAGAAGGCCGAGAAGAGCACTGTTCTTCCTCTTATCAGTGTGCCGAAGACACGGGAGACACCAATTCCGTTCCATCGAAGTAGAACTGAGAGATTTGTACATGATGTAAAAGGAGGTCATCGCAGTTGCCCAAGATCGAGTGCAGTAGAGAAATCTTGTTGCCTCCCTATGGCCCTAAGTGGGGTCTTAAAGGAAGAATAGATAGATGTTGATTTGTTTGTACGATACACTCCAGTGTTTGTTGTAAACTTAGTTTTGTGAATTTTTTGTTGTCATACCCTTTTAGTGTGTCTGCGTTTATGATGTCAAAAAGGGTGTCCCAGAAAGTACTACTAAGCGGAAGTCCAGAGATAGAACACCTTAAGGGCTATCCAAATACCACAACATATTTTAAGTTTTCGATTTAATAATTAGGTATTTTAGTACTTTTGTCCAACTGACTTAGTTCTTTTGTGACTTACAGGATTTAGATTTTAGATGGTTACAGAGACACATTTTTTTAGGAAAATACATTTTTCTTCTGGAATAACTGAACAGTATACCTAGTAGATACGAAAACAATTAATTATGGGTCTTATCTGATACGATGGTGGCAACAAAAAATTTTGAATCTCAAACTAAGGTACGGTTTAAAATAAATAAAATACCTAACATTGAAGACGATTTATAATAAAATAACATAATATGTTAAAAAACTTGCCAATTTTCAAACTATGTACCATTTTTAAGCCCCTAAAGGTGTTTTATTTCTGGACTTCCGCTTAGTCGTACTTTCTGGGACATCCTGTATGAATGAACCTACGAAATTCATCACCTATCTAAATATTCCAATTGTATTGTATTCGTCAAATATACTTACATATTATTCTTTATCTATTGGTTTGCGTCGGTAGTTTTATTCATTCGTGGGCACCCAACAATTAACAGTATCCATTGATTAGATTTTTATAGACTTATTTAATTAGCGGTCTACGGGTCACGCGTTAAGAAAAAAAAATACATAAAGTATTGATAAAACACACACACAATAAAATTATGAACTTTTACATTATATAAAATCGTGGTATGAAGAAGTTACCTATTCTTTTCAAGGTGTAACTATTGTTCAATTATTTCGAATACAAACTATTAAAGCATTTCTTATAAATATTCTGTAATTATATGTTGTTTTTAAATGAATCTGCGCTCACACGAAGTGAACACAAATACACTTTTTGACATCTTTCACACTAACCAAATGCTTGTGTTGTGAAAGTGGAAATGGTCGGCACCGGGATTCGAACCCACGACCTCCAATACGCTGTACGTACGAAAGCCGCCGATTAATACCACCGGACTACCAACCCTTTATTTATTAAGTCCCAATATTAATCAATCAAAAAGCTATCGCGAAGTAGTGAAAGAGTTCTGAAAATCTGTTTCTTGAAGATGAGCATGATGAAGACTGCAAAAATATATCATGAAAACACTGCAAAGAAGCGCATACGATACAAAGATCTCCTCAAAGCCATGTTTCTCCACGGTGAGGTGTAGAAAAATCGAAGTTAGGTACCAATTAAACACACATACCTATCAATCAAAATCAAATCTCCTTTGACCTTATACAGTCCAATAAGGGGCATAGGGAGACAACAAGAGCTCTCCATTGCGCTCGATTTGAACCACTACGGGCTGAGACCGTCTTCTACTGCAATTTCGAATAGATTAGTTTGATCACTTTACATTCTCAACGGTCGCTTTTTAGGCGATCGAATTCGTCAAACCTCCGAAATTCCAAAACCTGATACTTTTAAACCTGTTGAACATGTCGAAAAATCTCACCCCCTACAGGGCTCGAATCCGCGTCTCTAACCATTTAAAGCTGAGCTAATAATACCTTCATAAGATGTACCTACCTATACGAGCTTTTTTTAAGTAGAATTTATATATTTTCCAAGCTTTTCTGACAGACATTGTCCTTTTGTAGTCCTTACTATGAATATTGATTTCAAATTTGATTTGAATGTTTAAAAAATATTTTTGAGAACTTAAAAAGACTAAGTAAATAATCTTCGTACCGGGGTAACTCAATGATTGTCAGATAAATAAAAATTGTATTATTACTGAATTTTCAAAGATGGCGGTGTTGTTATAAAGTCCGTTCCATAATATTATATTTTATATTATTTCTTGTGTATTTTATTCAACTTTTTAACGGTTATTCTATTATCCGGAGTGGAGAAGAATCCAATAAACTATCCATCATAAAAATCTGTTTAGCCAATCTCGAAAGTTTTTGCACTAATACGACTTTGTTTTATATTATAGATACATTAGTGAAAATGAACTACTGCCTAGCACCATCAGCTGAAACTATCAACATGAAACATGTGTTGAGTTCATTAAGCAACCAAATTTGATTAGCAACTTCTAGTTAGTAGATGGCGCCAGTATATTAACAACTATATCCATTTAAAGCTGTCTCTATTTTATTGCCTATTGTCTTTGACGAATTAAGCATTAGTTATGGACGAATTGAACATGCATTTTGACCTGCAATAAAGCGGGACATGAATGTTTAAAAAATATTTAATAAGTTCCTTGTAGGTCTGCAAGTAAATTCATATAAATTTTCAAACGCGTACATACGATTATTGTTTATTTTATAGATATTAAATCATTGGTGTGTACAATATGAAAGGGTAAATACACCCATAAAATTATATTTATAACTTATTATGATAATATCTGATGCCCGTAACGGTCCGTCATGAAACACTGCAGCACCTAAACACCCATACGAATTAGTTACTTTAAAACTACTCATATTGAACGCCTAAAAGGAAAAAGGACGCATTTATCACTATTTGTTTTGTTTATTTAAAATCAAAAGTGACTTTAAGCTAATTCAGGACACCGGACAATCAACCCGACAGGTTTTGCTGCTTGTTGCATAGATTAAGTGACAGTCGCCTCTTGATGAGACAACTGCCTTTCAAGACAAGATATGTAACGTTTCGCGCTTTCACGCGTTGGATAGAACCCGGTGGTCTTATACGTATATGAACAATGTAAGAACTACTTTCACATGCGACATCAAACCGACACTAGCGCCATCTATGAAATTTCACAGTAATTATTGAACATCTTCGATTCGCGGAACATGTTTATTGAGTTAGAGCTTGCTTGGAATTAACTATGTAGTTTCTACATTCACCAATACATAAACCATCAATTTTTTTTACCCATCACGCCGTGTCCCGTAAGGGGTAGACAGAGAGAACGAACCTCCACTCTTTTCTATCCAAGCATACTTCTTTCGCTTCTCCCACCGACGCAACATTTCAACCTACATATTTCTCTTACTTACCTGGCCTTCCTTTGGGACCGAATCGATGTGTTCGATCCACGTCATTCTCGGTCGGCCACGCTTTCTTACACCTCCTTTCAGCCTTATAATTCTCTTTGTCATTCTGTTTGTGTCCATTATTTCCACATTCCCAAACCATCTCAACTTATTAACTTTCATCTTTGTCACAAAACTTACTTCCATACCGCATTAGTTAATTGGTTAACCATGAAATTCCCAGTACATAATTCGTTTAGATATTTTTCAGATTTCAATAAGAGAGAACTATCAGTCATCATCTTAGATATGCACTGACCAGATACAGGAGTATTGTCTTAAAAAAAAACAGTAATGTATAACACAGTTTATGGAAAAGTGATTATGGAGAAGTTTCTAAAGCTTTTCTGTACATTCGTAGATTTAGAAGAGGCCTTATAATATTATGATAGGGGTAAATTGTGGGAGGTTTTATCAATCTATGGAGTGAACAACCGGCTGATTCGTGCCATTGCTTCGCTTTATTAGGATATTACTACATGTGTAAAGGTGAACGAGCAGTCATCTCTCACCGGACGTCTACGTGCGACACAAGGGTGCGTTATGTTACTCTGGTTGTTCATTTTTTTTTATTTTTGTGTCAGTGGGTTAAAATACAGAATTATTGGGGTTGAAATTGATGGAATTATTGTATCCTCGCTTAATACTGGTGATTTAGTACTTATAGCTGAGAGTGTGAAAATGATTTGCAAGTGTTAAGTGTGTTTTTAAATTGTGCGAAAATCTGGGTAAAAAAAATTTGGATTCGAATCAATGTGTCGTTTATTCGATTTTATGAATGGATAATTATTAGAAAAAATTCACTTAATCACTTTTCCATTCTTACCCTCATCTAACTTCAATGTTTATCCGGAAGCAGTGTGTATGTTTGTCTCAACACTGCGATCCTTGTAAGTATTAGACAGCATATTTAATCCAACCATATTACATCTACATAATATTTTAGTCCGTTTATTTATATTTTTGTAACAGCATCAATCATAGAAAACATATATAAAGATCAGATATTAATATGCCCAGAGCCGTGCAAAATGCCAGAGAGCGTTCTTAAATATATTTAACCACATGAGCTTTGATATATTTAAAGCTATTTAAAAAACTCTTATTTTTTTAGGATCTTCATACAACGTTTTCAAAAAAGACAGATGCCATCTTTTGGAAACAAAATTACTCATGTAAACGTAGAATGGAATCTTGGTATTACTATATGAAAATGTAATAAAATAATTGGAGATTGATTTGTTATACATATAAATGTTATTCAAATCTTATTATTCTCAATAAATAAAGATTTAATGCAAAATTTTGTAAAAATCATTCCTCCATTTTCAAATTGACATATTTTAGAAAATTTATGGCCATACTTTTTACAAAGCGTCGTAGCCACTGTAATAGATAAGTAATTATGTAGGTGCCTGATAAAATAATATTCTAATGTAGATAGGTATTAAATAATTTAAAAATAATTGTTGAATCATTTTATATTTCTGAAATATAAATAAAGTTTAAATCTTAAATTCATCGTTGAAAAATATTAAATTTAAAATCATCGTTGAAATTGGTATGAACATTCCATAAACAAACTGGTCGGTAAAACAGTAGCCGATAAATTAGATCATAACGTACAGTGAACTTGACAGAATTGTTGAGAGAAAGAAATAAAATTGACAATAATTGAGAATCTTTAAATGGCTTCAGGATTTTAATCAGTTTAATAAAACGTTTGTTTTATCCACATAATAATTTAGAAATATAATATTTGTATTGAAATTAATCACACTCAACAGCGGTATTACATTGTGTCTAAATTAGTATGTAAATAAACTCAAAACCACATTAGCTTATTGATTTTATCCTGCATATTATAAAAGTATTGTTAAAAATTTGGACTCATGGTCCTATTGTTGGTGTGAAAATTATTTTGAAAAAATATTCATAGGGTGTCATATACTTAACTTTAAACCAATCGTGTTAAAAGAAGTATTCTTCAAAGACAGCGGCCAGTAAGAGGTTTGATTGGAAGCCTTACTTGACGACCCTCCAAGGTTTGTGACAAATCATTCATCCTAGAATAAATACAATATTATTATGATACGACATATAATATCATTTCATCTTCCACATAATTTTTGTTATGTAATATTGTGTACATTAATTAAAGTTATTGTAGGTATATAATACACCTATAAGTAGCCAAAATCAACACTCTTTTTATTACAGGTATTTTTTAAAAGTATTTAAATGAATAAAATCACAATGAAATCAATAACAATTAAGAAATCAAATTAAAAACATACAGTCATGGGTACATTAGATGCAAGGTAAATGCCAAATCATATTTTTATCTACATAATTCACAACAAAATATTTTATGTGCAGTTTCATTAATTTAATATTATAAAGTAGGTACCTACTTAGAAAAAAATAAACAGCAGCAATAATATTCCTATATTATAATTTATTCAATCTTATTCAAATTTCGAACCAAAAATTAAATTTACTTTTTGTTTTGTTTACATCGCCTATGTGTCAAAATTATTGACAACCGTGAATCCATAGACTATGATTAAAATGAAATATTGTGAAAGATAATGATTTTTTAAATGTGTATTTTGTGTGAATAATATATTCTTAAAATTAATAAAAAATACTTACCTCAAATTACTTACGATACACACCTACGTATTTTTTACAAAACTTTTTTTATTATCCAGCCGAATTGCTCGAAAACGAAGCGCTAAAAAAGAAATATTTTGTTGCGTTGTCTATGCCCTATGGATTCATTGTCATTGACACTTCTTATTTTGTTGTCAAAAAACTAATTAAATAATACAAACGAATGAGATGTAAAAAACTTTCTATTTTTCTGGTTATTTTTTAATTATAAATAACAAACAGGAATATTAATGGACAATCTACTGGTAAGCATATTTATTTGTTTTAAAACAATAGGATATTAATAATTAGTTGACATTATGGTTATAATGTCATTGACAAATTTTTGTGTAACTATATTTTTTACAGGCTCGGCAGCATTTTCAACAATAACAACTAACCGGTGAATATCTAAAACGTAAAAACACATATTTCAAGAGAAGATCAACCAAAATCGGTATGTAACGTAGTATCTTATCATTATTTAATTCTATTAATTTTGTGTGTATAACTCATTAATGTTATGTTACAGATTAAAGAACCTAAAAATTTACCAGTTCAATGAGGAGGAAAAATATTCAATGTTTGCCAAGTTTGAAATGTAAAAATACAACATCTAAGTATAAAGCGATACAAGTCAAGATAATGGAATTTTCGAATTGACTATTTAACAAGAAAAACAAAAATATACTTATTAATTGAATTATATATAAATTGTGATGAAATGGCCATACGCTAAATAAATAAATACAACTATTAAGTCATAATCAGTAATAATGAACTGGCTGTCATACGGATAAGATATGCTGTGACAATACATAAAAACTTAACATAACAAAGACATCACGGAATCAACATACAGAGGGCGAGTTTCTATCAACTAACCCCGTTTTTTCATTTGTATAGGAATTTTTTTATTTTATTTTTTTATCTGTTAGATCTTACAATGACATAATATTGTCAAATGACTGAAATGAAATAAACAAAATTGTTTTATTCATAACCAGAAATATACTAAATGAAATAACATAATGTTTTTTTTTTCATCAAACATAATAATATATTCTTTCAAACACCACTAATATTTAAAAATGATGCCAACAGCAAAAAGAAATTATGAGAATTCATGGAGTTTTATAAGTATTTTTACACAATATATTTATGTTAATGTTAAAATAACTATCAAATAATGTGACATTTTAACACAACTTACTTCATTATTATTAAAAAGATATTCTGTAAATTTGAGATGCAAGAAGATAACATGATGGTCTTATTAGCAAGTCAATTTCATATAAAATACTTTATAAATTTATTATGTCCCACAATGTGCTTTATTCCATTTTTAAATTTAACATCAGTAATGAATTGTTAGACTTATTAGTTGTTATAAATTAATCATGCTTCGACGTATAAAAATATCTTCTTCGTGTGGTTCTCCTAACTGAAGTTGGTGACCATCACTGCAAACTTTTCATGATTTTGAGCCAGCCTTCTCTCAGAAGACTCTCTTCTGTTCAAAACCACTTTTTTCCTTGAATTTTAAGTTGGAAGAGGGAATATTTTATTTATTTAGATACATAAATAGGACAATATATTACGAAACATACACCAGTGAAGTATATACATTTGAACTTATTCATCACAGCGTAATGAGAATTTAGCCAAAGTATGAGGCATTGACAGTGGTCAGGAGCTCTCTTTTTACTTTTGTATCATTTCCAGGACTCTATAGACACCCTGTCAATACGTGATATGCTCAGCATTCTTCTATACAATCACATCTAGAGGAAATTATCAGTTTATGTAGAGCTAGATGCTGGTTTAAAACTTGACGTGCACCTTGAAATTTGTTCTTCAACAGTTGTGTGCATTAAGTTTTAATAATTAGATATCGACTTCTGATCATGAGGACCTGGGTTCTATTTTTGGAGGAATCAAAGTTTTATAGATGCTTTCTTACGTAATACAATACATTGATTCAGGAGCTACACTGATTATAATTAATATATTACTACCGTAGTATTTATAGGAAAAGACAAGTGTCCTTTTATTATATACATAAATTCCATAGAAAGAAGCTTAACTTGAACAGTCTTTAGAAAATTCATGCCTACTTTTAGTCAATATTTTTAATGAAGATAGATATTTTAATTGTTTCAGCAATTTTTATTAGTTAGATGAATTAAGTACCTATAATTGATCAAATTTTTGAAATATAATCTACATGCCTAATAATTCAGTAATGTTTGTTTATTTTGTTATTATATATTTATATTTTTGTATATTGGAGCATAAAACCGTAGGTTCTGCGTTGGATTTTAATTGTCGTGGATCCTTGCAGGTATATTTATGGTAATTCATGTCTACTTTTAGTCAATATTTTTAATGGAGAGAGATATTTTAATTGTTTCAGCAGTTTTTATTATTTAGATTAATTAAGTACTTATAATTGATCAAATTTTTGAAATATAATCTATATAATAATTCAGTAATGTTTATTTATTTAATATTGTATATTTATTTTTTGTATATTGTTGGAGCATAAAACCGTAGGTTTTGCATTGGATTTTAATTAATCGTCGTGGATCCTTGCAGGTATATTTATGGTAATCAAAGATACAAATTTTTACAAAATCTCAAATAGGTATATTTACTGTAATTAATAAATTTCTAAAATTATAAAATCTTCATAGTAAAATTTCCGTAAACACAGATGGTCATCTTTTAAAAACAAAATTACTCATGTAAATGTTGCTTAGAACCAAAATTTGACTGAATAAAAATGTATTTTAAAGATTCAAGATTGTTTTGAAATAGAAATTAATGTAATTCAAACCATATAAAACACATTTTATCAACATTGAAATGAATATTCAATTTTTACCATTCTACACATAGGTAGAGGGTTTAGGGAATATAGTCAAGACTCAAACCACATTGAGAGTAACACTTGCATATTAATAAAGGAAAGTTTTCCCTTCTATTGAACAGTGAAATTGAATCAAGTATGAGATGTAACATATTATTATAATGCAGTTTTTTTTCATGTGATTGGCAGACTACAATTTTTTTTCTTTCTTTTATAAACATTAAAAGTGTTATTCTTCTCTCTTTTTATGAATTGTGAAAGTGTAATTCTTCTTTTTCTGTGCTTATGTCAGTTATAGAGGTCTGTTGAGCAATGAGAAGCTTAATACTTATAAGTAGTCTGTGGAGAAGCTAGACTAGAACCTGTTTAATTACCTACCAATCAATCCTGACAATCGGAATTACATACGTTAGGCAAGACGGGTATTAGCTAGTTTTTAATATTCTTATAATATTTTGAATACGAAGTCGGTCTCTTCCCTTTCAACAGACCTTCGAAGAACAATCAAAGTAGACAAATGAAAATGTGTTTTTATCTAAAATTATTTGTGGAAGTTGAATAGGAGCCCTTTTCGACATTAAAAGTTTGCAAAATATCCATAAAAAGATTTTTTCAAAATATCGATTATTGACAGTATTTTTTTTAATAAAATATTAAGATTACGCAATTCTTTGCTAAGTCCATTCTTTGTTGTTTCACATACTTTCCTACTTAGTCCTATTTTCCTGACTAGTTTTGAAGCTGACCATCATTCATCATATTTTTCTTCGTCAGCTAGTAGCGGGATATTTAGAAATGCGATCGTCATGTACTTTCACAATTTTCTCTCTTATTATTGGTTTGTTAGGTCAACCTATTTTAGTTCACTTTGTAGTTGTGTTAAGATGGAAGGTCCCGGACATGAAAGCTAGTACTGTAGAATAATACGTACTAGCAACCTAAAAATAATAATGATATAAATAATATTTTTATTGGTATAATAAAAAAGCTCAAGTGTCTGTCTGTCGGTATGTTGTCTGCAACGGAAGTGTGTTGTTTGTTTAAAAATACCCGTTGGATCGTACAATTGTATAATAACCGCATTGTGTACCGGAGTCGAACCTTACACCGCTCTCTTTCTCAGATCCACCCTTTCCGCTCCTCTTGAGAATAAATAATCGAAGTGACAACCACCCACCTGATGTGTTATTTTTTCAACAGTTGTTTTATATTACAAAACAGTTCATGAGACCATATTCCTCTTGAGCCAACGCGACCAAATTAGGTTTTTTGTCATGTGCTTAAATTCGTTCATGCGATGCCTCTTACCGAGCCTCGTCTCCAGAGGCCTCTTGCAAAGTATCAGTGCCTCTTCCCGGCTTCTATCCTCCGCAATAAATCTCCTTAGTCATCCGTCTCCATAATAGTCTTTACAGATTTCCCATCTCCCGGTTACAAATATTGTTTTTGGTCGTGTGACCTAACGTCTCCTTTGACCACTGATGTATAGGTTGTGGTACATCCTCCACATCAGGACTCTACATCCTCCACTCTGGAGGTACTTGTACACTTCACAATCATACTCTCTAAAGAGGTGCAAGCTGCTTGGAGTCTGCCCCTACAGATCCCCACTCAAGGAGGTGGGGTTTAAGTCACCTGGTGATGTGGTAACTAAACTATCCATTATTCACGGATTTTTCAGCACAGGTGCAATCGTTGGGCTGAAAGGTTTACTCCGGAACGATGTACAATAGGATAGATGTGTAGAATATGTTCTACGTGTTGGACACCCATGCAAAGAACCCCTTACTCTCGTCTGATAGTCGATCATAGCTTCCACTAGGACCATTTCTAGTACAGTTTCAGCCTGACATTTCCATGGATTATTTAATCATCTATCTATTTTCTATTGATAGTTTTATTTTAATTTTTGATTAGCACGTTTACTTGAAGGTCATTTTAATCATCATCAACGGCCTTCGTTCGTCCATTGTTGGTCAGCCCAAGTGCCCAGTTCCCTTTCAGTGATGCTATTTTATACGCCTCATCGGTAACATTTGTCTTTTATATGATCCATTCATTTCTCTGGCTGTCTCTAGAACCAGTGTTCATCATCTTCTCTCCATCGCTATCCTTCTTTAGATTCGGAGTAAAGAGTAAGGACAGTACTAATTTTATTTTAGTTAAAAAAAATTAACATAGTCCAATTCAATTCAGAAGGCTCAAATACGAAGAATCTGTGTTTTGTTATTCATATGTTTCACATGTCTGCGAATTCCCATCGGATCATTAACAGCTACAGATGAAGCGAACAAACCCATAAACGATATAATGTAAACACACGATGGATTTTAAGATGCTCCGATAAACTTCAATGCATTTAGTAGAGAATAAAGTTTATTCAAGTGCCGGACAGGCATCGTAGAGGCGTCCGATTGAGCAAATCAGTATGTATCTATAGAGTCATCAATCAGAATTTCTGATTCTCCATGAATTTCTAGTAAGTAAATCCAGAGTCAAAACGAAATCTTCCCCTTTTTGGCAAGAGTCTCTAACGCCTGTATTCACCAGGAGAATCTGAGCGTACTATCAGCTCAAATTACGATCGATGTCAAAATTGGTATTCACCAAAATATTATACACTCCCTCAGCGTGATTTGAGTGAACCTTTCCCTCAAATTTTGATCGGCTATAGAGCTGGCTTACATTACGCTAAGCGTCCATCTGTCAAAATTATTCTATAGCGTCCGCCATACTTGTTGCCGCCTCCTTCCATTTTTTGCGTTTTTTTCGTAATTTATTCAATATTTGTAAGCAGGCATGTAATAATTTTATATGTAAATTAATCAGCTCGACAAATCGACACTTATCAATAATCGAAAAGTTCTGCTGCCTTTTTTCTCCATGTTACAATGCGTATGTACATATAAGTATTTTAACTTTTTAACAATATAAATGTCTACTTCATTTAGCTTTGGCCTATTATCGATAGATGGCGTTGATCAAGACAGCTAATAAATGGCGTCTGAAAAGAACGCGTTGGGATTTTGTTTATAAAAATAATTGTTATCATTGAATTAAACTAAATAAGAAATCATAATTATATTATATAAATTTTTTTAATAGATAAAAAAATATTTATATTTATATAAATAGGTAATCAAAAATATAAATTTTAGTTACTTTATTGACCGCTTCCGTAAATAAATGACAGTTTTATCTATGGATACACACGATCAGTCTTGGCTCAGCTAAGTTTTGTAAGTTTTCGTTGATGAATAGCTATAAGCGTTGAGGGAGGCTGAGGGAGACAATAGGCTAATCTTTCGCTTAGCTGATCTTACACTCAGTTTTTCTTGGTGAATACAGGGGTTTTTAAATATAATTATCTATATAAATTTTTGATTGAGAGAGATGTATACAAATAGAGTAATCTCAATAAATTAAAAGTGCCATGCAGCAAGAATCTAGTTCACATCCTTAATCTTGATAATGCACTTTCAAAAAGCTTTCATGATGGGAAAGTTAATGTGGCCACCTCGTGGCAGACTGTAGCCCAAAAATGATCACATTTTATTGTACTTCAAAATATCCGTAGCAATAATAAGATGACCATACTTGAATGGCTAAACCACCCCCCTTATGGAAGAATCGCCAAAAAGGAGAAAAAAGTCCATTCTTTTATGATTCATGTGTAAGCAACTACTTCGGATCTAACCCAACTTAGAGTTCAGGTCCGTTTCCAACAAGTAGGAAGTCAAAATTGCTGGCCAAAAGTGAGTGCCTAATCTGCAAAATGCGAGTCCGAAGTTGCTTCGTTTATACTTTAGTTAAATCAATGCTTTGTTTATTTACTTTTACGCCATTGGGGACAACACTAATATAGATGATGCACGTATCTTCATTTGCGGTATGCTGAGAAATGTCTCCTTAAACTTCACTGTCCACTTGTCTTTATTTAATTACATTTTTTTAGGTTATTACATTATCCACTTGGGTTTCTTTATGCTGCAAGTATGTGGTAAACCGACAATACAAATGGAAGGAATTGCATTCCATTCCATTGGTTCCGGCATTATGATCGATAGTGTATAAAGTGCTAAGTGTTCTGTAGTAGTTGAATTCTACAATGTGAAAACAGATTGTTAAATTTAATTACATAAATTATTTGCTTTGCTACCTCATATTACCGATACTAACGAACAGCGGTCATTTCGCCAAAAGTCTAGGTAGGTACATTTTTTTAAAAAATATTTGCCTACTTAAATAACAAACGTTCTAAACGTAAAGTGATCACACTAAGCATGTCTTCGAAACAGCAGTAAAAGATGGTCGTCGTAAGCCATAATGCACTGTGTTCCTAAGAAGCGGCCCATCGTCTCGTCTGACAAGACGGCAGACATTAAAAATTATATATAACAATATTTTTTGTTACTTAATAATAACTTGTCAATATTATTTGTTAGTTATTATTAATAACTAACAAATAATATTGACAATGTTCTATAAAGTGACTGATATTACACAGAAGATGGCATAAGAGTATGAGGTGATCAAAATGGCAAACGGGAGGCGAGCGACGGAGAACAGAGAGGAGCGGAAACGATTTCTTCAGATCAAGGCTCACAACCCAGAGATGATAATGAAATTACATTATTTTGAACTAATAAATTACCGACATCTATCGGCATCGGATGATAACAAGGTTTTTTATAAACCATCGAACCGATTTTAATACTTCATGGTCCTAAACATTAATATCGGTATCTTCTAGCATTTATTTTAAAATCTAATTTAAATACAATGAAAAGCTAACTGTGAATGCCCGAATGGATTTAGAATAAACACACCAACCTTTTTCAGAATAACAATATTTAAATCTTACGGTGCTCCTCCTTAATAAATTCAACGAGAAATGTTTTTGTATAGGTACTTCATTATTTTTGTTTAAATAGCTCACCGATCTCAGTAGCTGATTCATTGTTATTTACTCTCAGAAGTGTATGGGAAAACTTGTATTAGGGTTCAAATGGTGCAAAAGTGGTGATATTACGTGTAATCCTCGTACTCAACACCGAGTAAAAGTCGAATCAGAAACCTATCGATCAGCCCTCAACATTTTGCAAATGTGTAAAATGCAAATCGTTGATGTTGCCTGCGATAAATCAACCAATCAATGTTCCAATTATTTGCATAAAAATTGAAACATTGATTGATTGGTTTGAAGGCAACAAAATCTCCACAACGCTGAACGTCTATAGCTGTCTCTTACAAATCTCACAAGCCTACTTCTACTAGGTATCGCTATTCCAAATTGTTGTTTATGCATATTATGTATTGCTAGTTTGTGATTTATTTAGTGGTTGTTTGTTAGAGTGATTGTGCACAATATTTTTTGGATGTATGATAATAATATGTTTATTGTTGAAAGAACATATTATACAGCGCGTCGCGAGAGGGAAGGTGCACGTTTTGTGTTGACTCTATAATATAAACTTGATGGTGACCGATAGTTGTGCGGCTTTGTATGATGTGGCAGGGTGCTACCGGATGACGGCATCAAGGAGAAACGTTATTGGTGGATGATGTCGTCACACGAAATATGGCCGCTTCAGTAGCATAGTCTCTAGTGCTGTAGATGCCGTTGTGTGTTCGAACCTTAGTGCTGCAAATCTTCCGCACAATATCTTCGACCTGGCCTATTTCCCGTACCCTCGTATTTCTTATCATTTATATTTCTGAAGGTCTTCGCATCAACTATTCTTAGAATCTTCATTTTATGAGACTCTCAGTGCATTTTTTTCTGTGGTGGTATCTGCCCTAGACTCATTCTGGCTCCTAATGGGTTTTACATATTTTACTGCTGATTTTTCTGCCGGGGGTTTTTTATATAGAGTTTCTAAAACAACCCCATGTGGCAGCTCCACTTTTTATTTGACCCACTATTTCCAGATTCATATTATGTTTAGATTTAGCTTGGTGATGTTTAAAAGGTTCTACTTATATGTTATATGACTATACTTATGTTGCGTTTGTTTGTATTTTTGGAATTCCGGTCGGAACGTGGAGCTGTTTCCTCAAATCCCATCAACCCCATGCAGATTTTCTACGAAAATTTCAGCTTTAAGAGTTGTCTGTTTTGTCTTATTATTGTTTGCGTATTTGCAAGTGTAATTCAACCGTATAACGGGAGTTCTGTAGCGCCTCCACCAACGAATTTTATTTACGTAAAACATATCAAACTCTTGTACATTTTTGCAAGGATGAAAAGAGTCCAACTAACAGACACCACGTGCTGATAGACTATATCTAGGAAAGGTTTGGGTCTATTTCCTACTAGACTCCTTAAGAAAATTGTATAAAATGGTGCGCTGTAGCTGACATTTCCACTTAAATTACTATTATTCCTCTAGAATGACCCACTATTCTATCAATCTCAGCGGCACCTGAGAAGTTCCTGTCAAAATTTTATAGGTGACCCCTTTGCGTCAAATCAAATTTATCAAAAAATTCATGGATATCTTAAAAACAACAATCAAAACTCTTAAATGGATTATCTCTTACTATGATATTATTGTAGGCAGCGACATCTTTTGTTTTCATCATAAACTTAACGTTTATATTGTTGTTATATTTCTTGATCAGGATAAATTTGTTTGCGAAGAGCATATTTGGCGGCCATTTCGAGTATTAATTCGTTAATATCATTTGCAGACATATTCACATCGATCAAAAATTTCTTAGAATATCGTTATAGATACGCTAACACTCTTGGAATTACCCGAATAATTAAAAATTTTAGTTGATGATAATTTTAAGAAAATAATTATGTTGTACCTAAGTAGAATCACCCTACTTATTTGTACATTATTTCACTTATTCACACTAGTGTTGTTATTATAAAAAAGACAGACCTCATCAAGTAGTATAATTCCTTTTTTAAATATAATCTGATTTTGATGGGTATGAGCATCCTGTTAAACTCTGTATAAATTGGTCTTTTCTCTGCACGTGATCTGTTTACCCAAAGCCGTCCTAGCGTAACGTCAGAGCGCTTCTCTTTTATGACAAATTATTTTGATATTCGTGTTTGTGGACGGATTCATCCTTCAATGCAGGGACCTATGAGAAAAGGATTGTTTAACGTACAGCAAATCATTTTAATGGGGTTATTTTGTTGTTCTTCATCTGTGCTTCCAACCTTAAGAATTGGTATTCAAGCTATCTTACCAACCTTAAAAAAATCAGGTCTCTTTCCTCGACAGGAATTCCTATTCCGGTACTGTCCACCATACTATCTCTCTTGGTATCGTCATTACCCACCCTCAAGTCGCTTGATATCCCGATAGCATTGCTTAACTGTTACTGCAATTGTGGATTTCTCGAGATTTGGAAAAACTAAGACCTCATTGTCAATCAAAAAATTGACCCTGTAAGTGTATGTCGATCTGACAAAAAATTGGCTAACTCCGCAATCCTTCTGTAGAGTGCCAATTTAGATAGATTATTCACGAAAAAGCTTAGAAAAAGTTCGAGACTAAAGGGGTCTTTGCACGAAAACACGCCTTTAGTGCACTTTTACTAGGTACTTAAATCGTTTTCTCCGTCAAGTCATTAATACACGAAACTCAAATTCACGTTTTATTGTAGAATGAATTTTAATTAAATAGTTTATTGAGGCAGACATGTTCGTTTTTTTTTTAATTTAAGATATATCTACCTATTGTAAATCTGAATATAATTTGGCTTGCTTGGAGTTACAAAAAACGGGCGCGGTTGGAATTCGTCTCATTTACCTAAATACGATTTATTTTGAGCGTTAAATTTTCTCCTTAAAAATAGTTAAGAAACTGGACTTTTTCGTAAATAAGCCTGCAGATTTAATGTGCTGCTAAGAAAACAAATAAGATGGCGATAGACTTACATAACAGCACACGCGTGTGGGATGATGCAAACCTTCGACCATCTATAAACTAGTGCTTATGTCTGAGAGTGGGAAAACTGGTGGGCTGCGGAAAAACATTTCATCGTTTGCACGAAATGAAAGATGAGGCATGTAATTCGATAAAGTAGAATTGTGGGAACTTATTGTAGACCAATTTTTTCTTGATTTTGTTTTTTTTTTATGTTTTTCGATAGAACTGGAGATATTTTCTGGATTTCACCTTCTAAATGTTACTATTCTTTTAACGACCCACTTTGGTTACCACACGACATCTCCTACAACAAACTACACGGCCGTATTTCCTTCATTTCTCCCCACACTTCCTCTCCAACACATCTCTTATCATCCACTCGTGTCTCTTATTCCAAATGAGATTCTTATTGTGGCATACCTAGATTCAGTTTTTATGGTTTAAGGGTTAACCGGAAAAATCCATGCGGCTAACCGATTTTTTTTATTCCTAATCATTTTCTTTTCGCTCCAAAAGAGATACAAAAGCTTCAGACATCATTGAAGTGCAAATAAGTGAATAATTGGAAGTTATCTTTAATTATGAAGATATTCGAAGACGCTAAAATCTTTATAATAAATAAATTAATTAACATTTTTCTAGACAAAGCTGTCAGTATAGCCGGCGGAACTAAATCTAAACAATTTTAATGATTTTTATGTTTTGGAAAAATTAACTATTTTTTAACTGTTTTTTATTTATATATTTATTTCTTTGGTTACCGGTTTCGGCTACCAGCCATCATTAGACCAAACTCAAAACATATACAAACATGTTTTAAGTTTGGTCTGATGATGGCTGGTAGCCGAAACCGGTAACCAAAGAATTAAATATATAAATAAAAAACAGTTAAAAAATAGTTAATTTTTCCAAAACATAAAAATGTTAGGAAACTGTTTTATCGTAAGCCCAAAAAATATAGAAAAAATAGTGAATTTTAATGATATTTTCGTATGTATATGATAAAGTCAATTCGAAAACAATTCAGTTGACAACAAATCTGTGGAAGTTTTGTGAAATATCTTGTTGAAAACATAAGCACCTACTGCATTTTTTTCAAATGAGCTTCAACAGATGTGTTCTTCTTGAAATGCTCAGTCAGGTCCTGTCGACGTTGGATACCATGTGCAGAGATTTTGATTCCAGTCCTTATATTCGGGACAATGAATTTGTGTACTACATAAATACCTGCATCCATAGACTCTGAGTGATTCTTAAGCATACTCCAGAAGATTTCTCCATGTCACCCTGTTCTCCGCCAATTGTCCACCTCCATCATTCTGTGGTCTCTCCACTCTAGCCATCTCAGCCAGGGCCTTTCAAATCTCTTTGAGAAAGGACGGTTCGCTCTATCTTTCGGCTAAGCTTCATCAATTTTAAGGCATTGATGTCATCATACAAGTCATAAAGACATTCATCTGTCTTCTGTTTACACAAAGTCTTCCCTTTATTTCTTTCGATGAATCGTTCTAGAACGTCCAAAGAGTGGATATATTGTAGGTATTTGTAGCGTAGATAGATTGTAAAGAAAGACCAAGTAAATTTCTTTGAGAAAGGACGGTTCGCTCTATCTTTCGGCTAAGCTTCTTCAATTTTAAGGCATTGATGTCATCATACAAGTCATAAAGACATTAATCTGTCTTCTGCTTACACAAAGTCTTCCCTTGGTTTCTTTCGATGAATCGTTCTAGAACGTCCAAAGAGTGGATATATTGTAGGTATTTGTAGCGTAGATAGATTGTAAAGAAAGACCAAGTAAATTTCTTTGAGAAAGGACGGTTCGCTCTATCTTTCGGCTAAGCTTCTTCAATTTTAAGGCATTGATGTCATCATACAAGTCATAAAGACATTAATCTGTCTTCTGCTTACACAAAGTCTTCCCTTTATTTCTTTCGATGAATCGTTCTAGAACGTCCAAAGAGTGGATATATTGTAGGTATTTGTAGCGTAGATAGATTGTAAAGAAAGACCAAGTAAATTTCTTTGAGAAAGGACGGTTCGCTCTATCTTTCGGCTAAGCTTCTTCAATTTTAAGGCATTGATGTCATCATACAAGTCATAAAGACATTAATCTGTCTTCTGCTTACACAAAGTCTTCCCTTGGTTTCTTTCGATGAATCGTTCTAGAACGTCCAAAGAGTGGATATATTGTAGGTATTTGTAGCGTAGATAGATTGTAAAGAAAGACCAAGTGGAGTCACGAACGTTCCAATTTTTAAACAAATTTAAACCACAAGTATTTTCCGGTTATCCGTGAACGGTTAACCGACTTTCTGTTAAAATATTTGTTGCGTCTTTTTTTCCACATACACACACAATTCACCTTTAGTTCTTTCCGGTACCTCCAGAGCTTAGAACCTGCATCATTACCATAACAGCAATAATAATTCTTCTTAACATTCCCATTTATCAAACAAATAATAAGCTGGAATATTCCAGAATATCCCAAAACATTCCAGCTTACTCTTTACCACGTTTGTACATTTCCAGACTAACATGACTTTTATTTTTTTCCGTATGAAAAAAAAAACTTATCTCAAAGGGGTGAAATTGAACCAAATCTTCTTCTACCTCTTTTACTAGACCTGTTGGCCTGCTGTGTTGTATGCCGCTTGTGACGTGGACTTCCAACTATCCCTCCATCTTTTGGGTGGTCGTCCTGGAAGTCTGGCAGATTGTGGAATGCCATCTCTAGCTACCCTTACAGATCTTATGTCCGCCATCCTGGACACATGCTCGTTTCAGAACCTTCTTCAAATTCGTTTAAAGACGAAAAACTGATTGCTTTATTTAATTTGTGTTTAAAATATACATTTTCAGTTGTTTGAGTTCTAAAAGAGTTGTAGTAAGCTGCAGAACCTTTTCTGGTATATTATTGCTGATTGGGTTAAACATTGCTACTTGCTAACTTCTTATTTTTTACATTTCCTTAGAATTAAATTACACGTAGGTAGGTACTTCGTACTTAAAACGTCAATTTTTCCTAAAATGCGTCTTTGATCTGAAAGCCGTTTTAAGTTTACTTCTTAAACATTTGAGAGTGGAGAATTCAGATGTAGGGTCCGAAAACCGGTTCATGTTTAAATAGGTAATACATTTGTGATGAAACTATACAAGAATCATTCATTTTTATTCAGTAGTTTTTATGCTATTTCTTTTCTTACACGTTTTGTCAGAAAAGAAATAGCAATTTCATTCATTAGTTTTGTCGACGATTGTGATTGGTCAAAATGCATTATAATATGCTAATCGAATTCAAATTAAATAGAATAAATTCTTAAACGTTGCGAAGTAATTTTCAATTCAAATTCAACTCATGACGTATGGGGGTTGCAAAACTGATGCTTTAAAATTTAAATAAGAGAAATTCTCGTTGGGTTTACTGATTTTTCAGCAATGTACCTACATTCTTCAAATCAGACTTTTAAAGGAACTCGCTAAAGTCAAGAGTAGGCAAGTACCTACGTAACATTTTAAGGCAGACGCATAGTGATCTAGTTTTCCCCCAACTACAAGAAAATTGTTCTTTCGTTTGTTGTCATTCATTTTAGAGATTGACAATCACAATTAACCAAAGGAATATTGATTGTATTTTTTGTAATTTACTGTACACTTGTTTCTGTTTTAAATTTTACTAGTGGTCGGCCAGTTCTCGAAATTCGACCATAACTAATTTAGATTATAAGTTTGAACATTTTTAAGATTCCTTTCTCAAAGACTGAGCGAGCGCTATATCACAATTTTCTTCCAAAAATAATGACATGGATACGTCAAATTTGAAATGTTGATATGTTCAAAGTTTTTTCTATGGTTATTTGATACAAAAAATATTAATCTATTCTCAGTTTGACCACAGATAAACAAAAGATCTGTGTCAAATAATGTCTAACACATCGAAGTGTGTGTGAGTATGAAATACATAACATTACAGTAGTGTGCGTAGTGTTTTTTTATTGGTGTTTAATCCATTTTCAATAAAATAGTCACAAAATATTAATTCACGTATTAATAAATAGATTTAAGAGGAACAGTCAGTTAAAATTTGCTTTTTTCATCTAAATTTTTTTGACTGATTCTGGGTTTGTAGGACAAAATTTTTGTCTAGCTTTGTGGGGTAAAATTATTGACAAATATGTAACAACTAATGACTCCAACAATGCATTACTGATGTTCTATTTTTAAATGGAACAAACCACTACAGGCTTATGACCGTCTTCTACTGTTATTTCTTAGGCTGGCTTAGTTTGATCACTTTACGTAAACAACGTTCGCCATTTGGTGGTAATGTTTATGTCTCCGAAACTCCTAATCATGAGAATTCTCGACATTTTCAACATATCTCATGTATACAACAAGTAGATATTTAATAATTAATGAGATATAAAGATAAAAATTGGAATTTATTAAGAACAGGAGAGCAACCACGTTTAAAGACTGCGACTGCTGTCATTACAAATTTATTGTCATACTAGCTTTTTTTACCCGTCCACCAAAAATTTGTAGAATAATGGGAGTTATAGAACCTGATCTATGGATGTTTACATACAGAGCTTTATAAAAGTATGGTGTACCTACATAATGTTAAATGTTCACTAAATTGTGTATTATTTTTAATGTATTATTTTTCATTGAATAAATTATTATTATTATTTAATTAGTTGTACTTATTTTTTTGTAACACCTCATCAGCAAGAAGAAAGCGCTGCAAGACATAATCATAGCCTGGCGACTTACTCTCTATGCTTACCCCATAGTTAATAAGACAGTGCTCGAATGTGGTGAGCTATGGGCTCTCACCACAATGTTGATTCTATTATTCTGCAATTAAGTACCAAAAAAGCTTTTTATGTTCCTTACTTAAAGTAAAGCTTCTCACTATGGAATATATCTACAAATATAAGTAAACTTAGAAGTCGGCACCTAATCTTCAAAACTTAACTTTCTTAAGGTTCTTCTTATAAATCTGATATCCTTTACCCATCACAGCAAGCTTAACTGTGATGTAATCATGTTGAAAAGTGTATGATTCGAACCTACGTGTAGCTATCTCACAAACTGATATGCTCCTTTTGACGTCATAAGTCATTATTAGGTAAGTTATAGGAGGTAACTACAATGCTTTTATAATTGGCAAACTTCAAAAGTTAGAAATATGTACCATTTTATGAGAGTATTTGCTGCTATGTTTATGGGACACATTATTATAAGAAATGTAAATGAAATGACTTGCTGGTACGACCACCACTAATAATATAGTAAGTTGTTTTAAAATATCACATTATTTGATATTTTAACACAGAAACATCATTTGAAAATAATTACTTACCAAAATCCATGAATTCTCATCGTTTACATTAATATGTCGTGGAGGCATTATTTAACTAAGACTAAGAATCGCTATAAAACATCTATTGTTTGGAAATGGTTCAGGAGAATATATTATTAGATGTTTTATAGAAAATTAAAACAATATGTAATATTTTTCAGTTTATTTCTGGTTATAAATAAATGAAAACATTCTGTTTATTTAATTTCAATGAATAAAACACACAACTACCATTTTGTAATATGATAATTATACTAATCATACTAAATGTATGAAACCGAGGTTGCTTCTAGCGTATCACAGCTCAACAAAACACTTTTTTTATACAAATGAATCTGAACTCACCCAAAGTTAACACATAATAATATACACTTTTGACATCTTCCACACAAAACAATGCTTGTGTTGTAAAAGTTGAAATGGTCGCAACAGAATTCAAAGCCACAATTGAGTACACAGTACGTAGCCGTCAACTGATACCAGTGGGCTACCAACCTCCTGTTTCTGGTACTGTTACCGATGGTTATTAATTTATCAAAATAATGTCGTCTAGTATTGTAACAGCGTATCCATATGGCACAATTTTTAAGAGCATTGGCTGCCAGTTCATTTTTACCGATTGTGATTGTGTTTTTTACATTCCAAACTACGAAAACATTGAATACTTTCCAGTATACATAATTTGACTCATTCATTAGAAATTTTGGGGGAACTATTTAACATTAATCTGTAAAAATAAAATTATGTAATTTAAATATAGACAAAAATAAGAAAAGAGGTACCTACAATTATCAAATAATAATACGGGACTTACCGATTTTGCATATTCCAACAATAAAATGCATACTTGTACATTTTAGAAATTCACTTCTGTTATTTTATCACTCTCTCGAGAGTGGATTGCCACAGTGGAAGTAAGAAGAAGATTGTTGAAAATATCTTGTAATATCTATCCTGTAAAAATATAGTTACATAAAATAAATTAATATAATAGGCTAGCTGCATTGTAATTATGCGATTATTTTGAAACAATATTTACTCAATTAACTTTGCTTACCTATTTTATTATTCCCAAAAAAATGATTTTATAAGCCGTAAAAAAATTCAATGTTTACATTTTTATAGTTTTACAACAAAATAGACATATCCATAGATTGACAATATGACAATACATTAACCATAGAAAACGCTAAAAAATATCTGGATAAATTATTTTCTGATTTACTTATTTATATAAAAAAACATTTTTCATACAAAAACCACTTTAAATGTGTAGAAGAATTATTAAAGTGGAAAAAGATCCTGAAAAAATCAATCTTATTTTGTTTTCATATTATGAAGCTCAGACAAAGAATTACATTTTAAAAAGTTCGTCTATGGTACTCACTCATTCTCCTACTGTCATGTTATTATCCTGACCACTGACAGCCGACGAAAACAAAAGGGATTCTATATTTGAAAATTTTGTAAGTTTTTTAATATTGAAATATTTTCTACGTAGGTACCTAAGCTATTTTAATTATTAAGATTAGGCTATTCATTTACCTACCTTTCATGATTTTTTTAGTTGTGAATTGTAAATATATAAGTATAAAATATGCTCATTTGAATTTGCTGTCCCTAGTATAACTAAACTATGACAGAATTTGAAGTTAATTTTGTATTTTATGTTCTAGTCATGGAGTTGCAGCTTTCTTCAAGTCTATCTGAAACAATAATACCTGGTGCATTATGCAGTCTAAATGGATTTTAAGAAGATCTTAAAAAGGTATAAAAGCTACACTTTGAAACAAATAATATTACTAAAAATTCTAAATTAATGTTTTAAGCAGCACATACATCAAAGATTGTTTTATTCTTATGTGAAGTTCTTAAGTAGTTTGATATATTTCTAAATCCTTAATATCGATTCTAATCAAATTCTCATAATGTGTATTTTTAAAACAAATCCCTGTCAAAATGCGAAATTTTCTAATGTCGCCTTATATATTTACAACCATGGCCATGTTATCACTGTATTTTGCTTTCACATATTAATAGAATTATGTTTTTTCTAGATGAGAGCATTGCAAGGATTTTGGATATGTCAAGAAACGCTGCCGAACCGAATGCTTCCATCCACTCTGTGTTGTGTGTTGTGTTTATTAAAAATATTACCCACCTTGTTTTATGATGAATATAACATTAAATAAAATAAATAATAAGGAAGAAAACATAAGTTTGCATTTATCTACATAAGAATTTTGAATAGTGTCGTTAATACCTACATATTATCTAATATCTGTTAATAATTTTTATGTGGATAAATCAAGTGAATTTTATTACCAAAATAATTACATATCTGATTCTTTTCCAAAATAAACAGGAAGTTTTGTTTACTATTGTTTGCTGCAACATAATATTTGAGCTGTCAAATTCACTTTGGTAATGTTTTGAGATTCAGATGTGGGTAAGTACCTGTTTTACCGTTCAATTCTTGCTATTTTATGGATGTTCATACAAATTTCAAATTAAATTTTCATTCATAAATTTTATTACCTAAACTCTATTATCTTGAATCATTTTACATCAGTTCTATATAAAAATAATTATGTACATTACAATATGCAGGGAGGCATCTAATTATTTAACTTTGATTCCGATGGCTACAACTGTTCTAACAACGGTGGCCATATTCTTATAATATGTCAAAATTTCCTTCAAAATGGAGTAGCGTTTGATAAATTTTATGAAAATCATTATTTTATAAGGTTTATAACATTTGAATTACATTTGTATGTATTTCAAATCAATCTTCAATCTTTTAAATACATTTTCATACCGCATTACTAAGATTCCGTGTAATTTTTACATGAGTAATTTTGTTTTCAAAAGATGGCTTTCCGTGTTTGGTGAAATTTTACTATGAAGATTTCAAAATTTTTTGAAATTTATTAATAACTTAAAATATATTTAATGAAATGAAAATATTTGTATCTCAGATTACCACAATTGTATTTGCGAAAAACTGCGAAGAAAAAAATTCAACGCAGAACCTACGCTTTTAGCGTGATGCTCCGACATACAGTTGGAGTGAAACAAATAAATAAATAAATATACATACATTACTGAATTATTATGTAGATTATTTCAACATTATCTTCACACTCCTAGCTTGTTATGTTAACAGAAAGGGGTCCACTAAACAGTTTGTTAACATCGAGTTAACAGTATGACGTCTCTGATGATACAATCATCATTATAACCCACCATAACCTCATCAGTGTTGGTTATTAAGTTAGAACCAATGAACACTAAATTAAACCCTACCCCAATCTCTCTCCATCGTGTATTATTTTATCCAATCAATGTCCCACTGTGAACCTTATTACATTAGTCATTGACACTGACAGCTCTAACGATATAATACCATGCCATAGACAACATCTGTAATATTAATAAATAGTTGATACATTTGAGAAGAAATAATATTAAAGAGATAGGGTGCTACTGCGTATGGTGCCAACATGTACCACGTGACTGTGGTTTAACTCACACAAACTGTGACGTTTGACGGTAGATAGTACTTTGTAAGATTATTTTTTTACACTTCGGAATTTATTTAACACGGCGGAATTTATTGCTTGAAGCAATCTCTTCCAGTCAGCTGGTCCCGTCCAATCTTAGACAGGCCAACCCCGGGTAGAAATTCCCATATTCTAATAATTATATGATTAGTTAAAGGCTTTGTGCTTTTGGATGTAATGAAAATGAATTATTATTTATGTTTTTTCTTAAATCACGTGTTTTACTATATAAATGAACCAATTTTGGGTTATATCCACCTACAAAAGCTCTCTAATTATATTTGTATTCAATGGTTGGTTCCAGAGAATTCCATGCAAAACCTAGAACCCCGACTCGCATTCAAAAGTGAAGCCCAAATATGTATTTAAAAGTGTGACAGTTTGGTTGGTAAAAATGTCGTTATGTTTCTTAGTGCAGTGTACTCTAAAGTTGCTCTTAACTGAAGTGGTTGATAGTCTAGCGGTTACGACGCCGACTTTCGTACACACTGGAGATCGTGGGTTCGATCCCAGGTGCCGACCATCTTCCTCTTTCACCACACAAGCTTTCAGTAGCTTACTGTGAAAGAGTCAAAGAGTATAGTTGTGATTTATATGAAAAAAAAATGTTTTAATCCATCCAGAAACACGTTAAGATCTAGTCCTGAAAAAATGCTCACAAGAATCTAGACATAATTAGAACGTTGTGCACCAACAATGCCAAGAGGCAATAAAAATGAGACATTAACAAAAATGGATATAGTCATATCCTGGCGCCAAATACATGACAGCAGTCGCAGTCTTTAAATTTGGTTGCTCTCTTGTTCTCAATAATTTCCAACTTTTATCTCTATATTTCATTAATTATTAAATATCTACTTGTTGCATACATGTGATTTTTCGACATGTTGAACATGTCGAGAATTATCGTGATTAGGAGTTTCGGAGACTTAAACATTACCACTTAATGGCGAACGTTGTTAACGTAAAGTGATCACACTAAGCCAGCCCGTTCGAAATAACAGTAGAAGACGGTCGAAAGCCCGTAGTGGTTTGTTCCATTTAATAATCGAACATCAGTAATGAATTGTTAGTCATTAGTTGTTACATATTCGTTAAGAAACACGTGGCAACACGCCCTGCCAAGATTCGATTTTTATGGTAAGTAGTTGCTTCTTCTCCGTAATGAGTGAGTGACCTTTGAATATCAAAACTTCTATACTTCCATGAAAATTCTTGAAGGTCTGCGATATGAAAAGTTAATTACATATATGCTACCCAATTCCCCGTATCCAGCAAATCCTGAATAATTATTTCATCCTTGGATAATATTATTTTACTAAGTGAAAATTATAATTTGGGTCCATGTTGCTGCAGGGTAAGATATATCTACTGGCATGGTGGCGTAGCAAACAAAATCTACTGTATGGAGCAAACATGATACCTTCTTGAAATTACAACAGGGCGAATCTTCTAGGATATTTTCATCTAGGTGTAATTCGTGATGCTAACTTTTATCGATGTTACAATTATTATCATCATGTTTACTGTTAAATACCTGGGAGTAATCATTACCACCACTGATGACCTCGGGGCTGAGCTCCCGATACGTATCGGTATGGCAAGTGGCGCCTTTAACAACATGATCGAAATATGGAAAGCGTTAGCGTTTAATGTCGAGACGAAATGTAAACTGTTTGATGCGTGTGTGTTGCCCATTCTCCTGTATGGGTGTGAGTCCTGGCACCTGTATCAAAGCCCAGGCACAAAAAGTTTTCGCTTTTGAAACGAAGTGCCTAAGGAGAATTTTGGGTTTAAGATGGTACCACCGCATCACGAACGACGCTGTACGCCGGCGCACCCAGCGCAGGCACATAACGTCCACCATTATGAAGAGGAGATGGACATGGCTGGGACATTTGTTAAGGATGCCGAATGACAGTTGACCAAGGATAGCGCTGTTCTTCCTCGCATCAGGGTATCTAAACACGTTATTATACTGTATTCCGTTCCTTTGAGGCAGAGCTGAAGATGTTGGACATATTGCGGGAGGAGGTCATAATCAATAATAATCGAGCGCAATTAAGAGCTATTGTTGCCTCCCTATGCCCCTAAGTGGGATTCAAAGGGAGATTGATTGAAGACGAGGAAGACCCGCTCGATTGTATTTTATTTCTTAGGTACAGTCTATCAAGAAATTTTTCCTTAAAGCCTGGTTCACATTGATCGAGTATTTTAGTCAGTCAGTATAGTTATAAAACGTTTTTGACCTAAAATTTTGTTATATTTTTTTGGGAGAGTGGAGGTGATTCTGAGGGATGTCTTAAATCATTTTTAATCACTCTTTAAAATCGAACACTAATAAATTGATTTAATGAAGTAAATTGGAACTCATAAAAATTGAATTGCTACATAATTTTCGATGTCCGATGTGTCTATTATCAAAATATTGCGTTTGTCTGGAAACTTTCGAGTTGTTCCACCCTTGAAACAAAAACAATTTGTAAACTGTTTACTAAAAAGATCGTGTTTCAGCCTTGCAGGGTGGACCTGGAGGGAGGGGACTGCGTATATATTCCCCCTTCAATTCCCACAAATCATTAATTTAGTGCGTTATTCGAATTAGGTAAGTTTGGAAACAATGAAGGAATTCAAACCTTCAGGGTCGCAATTAGGGATGAAATATTTTGCATAAAGGTACCTATTCATCCATCCATATATTTATATCGCTGGGAAATCACTGGTAATTTTGGGCTACACGAGAACGTGGCAGGTGTACATTGTAGTGGTTGGTAGACTGGCGGTTACGACGCCGGCTTTCGCAATGTTTCGTGCGGAAGTCGTTGGTTCGATCCCAGGTGCCGACCATCTTCCTCTTTCACGACACAAGCTATAAGTAGCTTACTGTGAAAGAGTATATTTGTGTTCACTTTGAGTGAGCCCATATTTATTTTATGTAAAAATAAAAAAAAATGAAATAAATAAATAATGGTTATTTTGTGACTTTTCTTACTGGAGGTCAACCGCCTGGTTCCTGAAATCCATGAAATTGATACCTACGCACCAGGGTATTGCTGTCAACGAGAGGGCCGATCAGTTGGAGAATTTTGGGTATAAGATGGTACCATCGCATACGAATGACGCTATACGCCTCCGCACCCAGCTTAGGCCCATCACTTCCACCATTACGGTGAGGAGATGGATATGGCTGGGATATGTTAAGGATGCCGAATGACAGTTAGCCGAGGAGAGCGCTTTTCCGTCAGGGTCCCGAAGACGAGGAATATGTGTTTCGCTCCTTCGATACAGAGCTGAGGGATTGGGACATGAATGAAACTCCCTCTACGCCCCTCTTAGGAGCATAGGGAGGCAACAAGAGTTCTTAACAGATTTTGAGATAGTACCAGCTACGATGACCTCTCACACCATGTCCAAAACCCTCAGGAATCTCATTCTTCCTTCGAAGGAACGAAACACACTTTTAGATGATATTCTTCATCTTAGAATCGCGCTGTCTGTCTTTCAGCACTCTTCACAGATTTCCCACCTCTGTCCACCTATTTATTTGTGCCGGAATTTAGCGTCGTTCGTGACCCGGTGGTACACATAATTCCTCTTAAGCCATTTTTTTAAATATAATTATTATTGAGTGCAGTTGAGTGCAGTGATATGTGAATTGTAATTTCATTGCATTATTTAGATACCCACCTATGTAAAAAATCAAAAACGAAATTTTTTATTGGGGCTGAATTGACTACTTATAGGGTCAAAGGTGCGCCGACGAATGTCAAGGGATCAATTAAATGAATCGATTAGATCATTGATCTATAGATCTTTCGATGACGTGATTGAGAATAAAACGGTGTGGGATGGCCATAGGTTGGACACGCTGAAATGCCGTGGGACATTCATGTTTGCTCTTGTCAATAGTTCTGTCAAATAAATAAACAATATTTTTATACGGCGTATATTTGCTAATTGAGCTGTTTATTATACAACTTCAAAATGATGACCATTTTTATTGTAGTATTCCAATGAGGATTTAAGCAAGTGATCGGGTATGTTTAGTAGAGATGGAAAGTGTGAAAAAGAAACCGAACGTAGGAAAGTGGCTGGAAGCAGGGTAAGCTGTGCACTAATACCTATTATGAGAAACAACAACGTCTCACTACAAGTTAAAAAACTAGTGCATAACGCAATCCTGTTACCATCAACGATGTATGGATGTAACGCATGGTGGACATGGACTAAAATAGAAGAGTGTAGTATAAATGCAGTAGAGGTGAGAGCTCTATGAAGGATATGTGGGATATGTAAAGGAATGAGAAGTTGGCTAACGTTGCAAATAGGATTACCAAAATAATTTAAAAGGCTGAAAGAAATCGAGTCCAGTGGTATCAATCGGCGGCTTTCGTACGTGCAGTGCATTGGAGGTCGTGTCCTGGTGCCGACCATGTAAACTTTCATAACACGGGCCCTTGCTTAATGTGGAAGATATCAAAAGTGCATCATCAGATTCATTAAAAAAAATATTAAGAAGCCTTTGTCGACTGCGAAAGACGTGGATTAAACACGACGATTTCATCTTCAAGGTAGCCCAGGTCGGAAGCAAAAGAAATCGGAGGGGTTATTTGAAAAGGAAAAGAGATTCGTGGTCTTTGCCTACCCCTTAAGAGACACCGTTGATTAAAAAAAAAGATTTAACCATATGTTAAAATTATCGAAAACTTATATTTATGTCGACGTAGCCCTGAATTCACTGCATACTTTTCAAATAGTTTTGAAAAGACGATGCTATAGAAATTAAAGAAAAAAAAAATTTTAAATTTAAAATTCCCCTATTCTAAAATTAAAAATTATTTATCTCCTAATTTTGTGTCAATTGATTGACGTGCTGTCTCATTGTTCGCCCCAAGTTCAATGTTGGGTGTTTTGTCATGTATGTATGTATGTACATATATAGGAAAATGACTGTGGGACAGACAAAATGTTTGTGGTAGCAGTATCGACAGACGGTCATCAATATTCAATGAGATTGATTCTGAGGTTAGTTACCTTAGAAAAGGTCGGGATGTGAACCCTGATTAACACTACTTTATTACCGTACGTATAAGTAATCACTGAAGTACGAACGAAATATGGTTGTCAAGAATTGTTGTAACGTAGATTCATCTTACATATAAAAAAAATCGTGTCACGATGTTTGTTGCCGTACTCTTCCGAAACGGCCCGACCGATTTTAATGTTTTTTTTTTCAAGTGTATTTAGTATGAATGCGTTAGTGGTCGACCAGTAGCCCTAGTATAAGTTTTCGATGATCGAATATCGAAACGATCATCGAAAGTGTTTCGAAAATTTTCCATACAAAAATGATCGAACGATTCGATCGTTTGATTTTAGAACACTATTTGCACGTTTATAAGCGCTTATTAGAGTGCAGATAGCTTTCGATGAAACTCATACTAGCCCCACAGTTCTCAAAATCCGACCGTAACTTATTTAAATTATACGTTTGAGCATCATTAAGGTTCCGTTGTCTGAGCGAACGCTATTTCACATTTTTTTTTTTTTTCAAAAACAATGACATGGATTCGTCGAATTTGAAATGTTGATGTCGTATAAAAAGTTTTTTCTATTATTATTAAAGACAAACAATATTAATCTATTCACAATTTGACCAAAGATAAACAAAAGAATAGGCGTCTGTGTCAATGTCAAATACGTCGAGAGTATCAAATACATAACATTACAGTAGTGTTTGTAATTTTTTTTATTGATTTATTAATCCTCCATATAAACTATAGGTAATTGTGCGAAATTTCATACTCCTCCGTCCGCGTAATATTTTGAGTCAAATCGTCTTTTTGTGTTCACTTTTAATTAACACAGGTATTTTTTTTTATTCACCTGAAACAATTTAAGTTCTGACTTCTGATCAAGAGGTCCCGGGTACAAATTTCGGTCAGGTCTGAAATTTTCTCTGTGTTTTTTATCACTTGAATTTTTGACTCGGGCCGGGTTGTAACCCGGTCTCTGATTTGACAGGACCGGTTGACTGGTAGATAATTCTGGGAGCATTAAGTTCCGCAGGCTTTGCTGATACTGCTGATATCCATGTATAGAAGTTTTATTTATTTTATCATTCGTTCTGGTAGCTTAAATACTAAAAAAACATCCCTTTATAGTAATATTCAAGTCAAATAATACGGGCAACGATTCATCGTATAAAATATTAAACCAAAGGTTAAGAATGTCTGTTTTACTGTATCGTTTTGAAATTTTAATGTTAAAAAGTCGTAAATATTATTTTTTCTGTGTACCTACCTTAAAATAAACATATTATGTCTTTCATCTTTTTTTACAAAATACATAATACATACATATCAATGTTTTATGTTAAGTTGAATAAATTACCAAAACATAAAGACTTGTTTACATTTTCTAAAGTCATGTTTCATGGTTTAAAAACCTTTTTTTTTTCCTTCCAATATTATGAATGAATCTTTATAGAAAAAATGTTTTTTTATTTGAAACACACTTAAAATGATCGTTTCACTTGTTTTTTTTTCTTCCTCATCTATATAATAAATTTGTATAAAATCGAATAAATAAAACATAAAATTCAAAACTTCGATAAGGCATATTTATGTGTGTACCTACACAATACTAGATGTTTGACGTTCCGTTTTTCCACACCATCAACTTAAATATAAAAATGATTTTAGATGTTGATGTGTCTCGCTAAAACTCGAGTACTGCTGGATCGATTCTGCTCATTTATATAAGCTCATGGTTTCAAAATTAATCTCGTGTCGTCTCCATGGTGTGAGTGCGGATTGGACGTGGAGTCGATGGACCATGTTTTTTTGGGTTGCCCTATTAGGGACGCATCACCTATATACTTTAATATCCCTGATGTCCAATATCCGATAAATATTGCCCACCTTCTTAGTATTAATTATCGAAATATTTATAAAATCCTTTTAAATTTCGTAGAACAAAATATGATTTTAATCTGATTCTTTTTTTTTAACTTTTTATTTGTCTTTCCTTAACTCTTGGAGATGAATATTGTCTATTCTTTTGCTAATACCTATATATATAATTTAAACCACGGCGCAATACGTTCCCAATAGAATGAGTCGCCGGTAATCTAGAAAAAAAAATATAAGCTCATGGTGTTTTAAACGGTGAAAAATTATGGAAAAATTGCGAGGAATATAGAAAAATTACAATTTAATTTCCCATGCAAATTCTTCCTTCCTGTCAGATGTGTCACAAGAAGATATTGTTTTTTTGGGGCTGCGAGTGACTGAAAAATAGTGTATATCGCAATTATGTTATCATCAATGATGTATGGATGTGAAACTTGGAAGAGAATTTCTCAATAATTTCCAACTTTTATCTCTATATTTCATTAATTACTAGCTTTCCCGACAGACGTTGTCCTGTGGTTCTAACCCTAGGCTGCCCGTTCACTGCGCCGCCATAAAAAAATACATAATTAATTCGATTGAGTTTTAAGCTAATAAAATATGAACATTAAAATATTTACAAAACATACATATTTCATTCGTATTCAATACTCAGGCGGGAACAACGCGAGAATATAATATGCTAGCGCAGACATTCTACCTCTATGTGCCCAATGTTGATTTTGTATGAAAATTGGAGTAAATGGAATGGCCTACTGTAAGAGCGGCAATTACGTTTGCAAGAATGAGAGGGAACTACCCGCAATGGCGTTGGCGCGTCACAGGTGATCCGTTCCATACTAATTTAAATATTGTATTTTATATCATTTCTTACCCATTTCTTCAACTTATTATTAGTTATTCTGTTATCCGGAGCGGAGAAGAATCCAATAAATCAAACATGGAAAGAATCTGTTAAGCCGATCTCGAGTTATAAATGTCCACACTAACCCGACTTTAATTTATATTAGAGATTATTAAATATTATCTACTTGTTGTATACATGAAATTTTTCGACATGTTGAACATGTTAGGAGTTTTGGAGACTTAAACATTACCCCCTAATGGCGAACGTAGTTAACGTAAAGTGATCACACTAAGCCAGCCTTCGAAATAACAGTAGAAGACGGTCGTCAGCCCGTAGTGGTTTTTTCCATTTAAAAATCGAACCTCAGGAATGAATTGTTAGAGTCATTAGTTGTTACATATTCGTTAAACTTAGATCGTTGAGGATACGGTTATTTTAGATAGATTATTTTTAAATTTAATAAAGCCATTTCTATACATAATTATAATATTTTATTACATTTTAACTGCCGTCCTAAATAAATAAGATTTTTATTTCATTTCTGGGGGCTATTTTTGTCATTGGCGTCTGTCTTCCAAGTGTAATTAAATAAACATCAATTTTCTCTACATAAACTTTTATAGCGATGTTCCTCATAATGTATAAGTAGGTACCTATTTATATTTTAATCGCATTTAGGAAAACGTTAATTTTGTCCCCTCCTCGCCCCTCGAAGAATTCGAGGGAAAAAATAATTAAGTACCTACTTACGGATAAAAATATTTTTTCATAAACATAAGTGAGTGCACATAATAAATATCTATACAAAATTCCTTGCATAGATGGTGGAATGTTTTACTTGAAGAAATGTTTTCTCACCTCAATTTTACTTAAAGGGTAAAAAAATACATTAGCTGTCATGGTTGTCATGTTTTCGTCATGTAGATCTCCCAACTATAATGTTTGATTTTCCTTTTAATCAGTTACATGCTTTTTTATCGTTCATCTTTCATCCAATCCAATCCAAACTCCCTCAAGACCCCACTTAGGGGCATAGGGAGGCAACAAGAGCTCTCCATTGCGCTCGATCTTGCGCAACGTTAATGACCTCCTCCCACACCATGTCCAAATTCCTCAGCTCTGCTTCGAAGGATCGGAACACAGTATGAAAGGGTCTTCCTCGTCCCCGGGACCCTGATGGGAGGAAGAACAGCGTCCATATTTCATTCGTATTCAAAGCTCAGACGGGATTAACGCGAGAATATAATTATATGCGCGCAATTTGGTTGACTTTGTATGAAAACTTTCTAAAACGCCAGAAACGGTGGAGTAAGTGAAATGGGCTACTGTAAGAATGGACAATTACGTATGCGAGAATGAGCGGGTGCAGGTGCAGAAGACAATAATTTTGTTGTTAGATTATTTCAAAGATGGCGTCGCATCATATTCGTTCCATACAAACTTTAATATCATATTTTATATTATTTCTTATCTATTTTTAAATTTTTATTAGTTATTCTGTTATCCGGAATGGAGAAGAATCCAATAAATCACACATCGGAAGATTCTGTTGAGCCAATCTCGAGTTATAAGTGTTCGCACTAACCCGACTTTAATTTATATTAGAGATATCGTCCGTGAAAGGGTGACTTTGGCAATTCGGGAACTACTGTCGAATTTGACATGCATTGAGAAACAACAGTTGTATGTTATTTCGTCGATTTAATATTCCTCGCTAACACCTATGATTTTTATCATTTTCATAGCAATACATATCGACTTACAGACGAATAATATAAGGAGAAAGTATAAAAAAATGTTTCCCGTAGATGGATTGGTTTTGTTATAATGTATGATAAATATTTACCGTAGTTGGATTGGTTTTGTTATAATGTATGATAAATATTTACCGTAGTTGGAATTGTTTTGTTATAATGTATGATAAATATTTACCGTAGTTGAATTGGTTTTGTTATAATGTATGATAAATATTTACCGTAGTTGGATTGGTTTTGTTATAATGTATGATAAATATTTACCGTAGTCGGATTGGTTTTGTTATAATGTATGATAAATATTTACCGTAGTTGAATTGGTTTTGTTATAATGTATGATAAATATTTACCGTAGTTGGATTGGTTTCGTTATAATGTATGATAAATATTTACCGTAGTCGGATTGGTTTTGTTATAATGTATGATAAATATTTACCGTAGTTGAATTGGTTTTGTTATAATGTATGATAAATATTTACCGTAGTTGAATTGGTTTTGTTATAATGTATGATAAATATTTACCGTAGTTGGGTAAAGTGCTTCAATGAAAATACCGAGTTATGGATGGATAGTTTAATTAAAAAAAAAATTAAATCATTAGGTATTATCTTATTCCGTCCTTCTCATTGGTTACCCCCACATCTAAGTAAATAATGTTGTTTATCTTATGGCCGAAATGGATTATTGCATTCATTAAAATTCTTCAGCGACTGAAATTATTAGTAGTCATTTTCTCAACTCAAAACGACGAAACTTTTAACGAATTCATGAATCCGTTATGAGCTCTGCTTCTCTTATCTTACGATTTGTCGTTAATCGTTACATTACGCAATAAAATCTTCGGCTTTTTAACGATAGGGTGTAAAGTAAGGCGTCATAATCATTTTGAGAACCTCAAAACATTATCTTTCTTCATTAATTCGAAAATATTTCGTAAGGAAACCTTATTAAAATCCATTGAAATGTTTTGCAATGAATCAATGTTGGATTGCGAACTATCTGTTCTTTCTTAAAATGACTAAGTACATATTGTGATAATGTTTACGCTAGCAAGTTTCGACATTAGGTTGGTTGTATTTAATAAACCTCAGGATCATTATAAGAACGTTCTATGTGAATGGGATATTTTATTTATTTATTCATATGCATACGGTAAACAGGTTATAAAACATTATAAAAACATTTTTATAATTATAATAACAATAAAGTTCTTTATAAATAGACATAGAAAATCAATGATTGAGGATTTTTATTGATATTTTAAAACAATTGCGAAAAAGCTCATGCCTATTATAAATCTCCATTAAAATTTATGGAAATAATGACCATAAAAATTGATTAATGTAATTTTTTGCGCAATAACAGGCAGGCAGTTGCACTTTCGTCCAATAAAACCGCTTATCAGTCAGATATTAACAGGACTGACTATTTATTGCTTTGAGATACGTTCAACAAAAACATTGGCAGAGACTATTGAACTGAATAGATTCGGCGAAAATTGAGCGAATGTTTCAGATTAGTCAGCCAGAATTTCATATCAATTTTTTCATCTTAAGTTCCAGACAGTTTTCCTTTCCTAGACAATTGGCTATTACGATTTCGAGTCAATACATCAATTTGAGTTATTAAAAAAAAACTTTATTTAAAAAAAATCATTAAAAAATAAATTCTTATTCAAAAACAAATAGGGTGGAATTTCGAAATAATAACACAAATAAATGGCTTTTAATGAGAAAAAATCTGATTTGAATAACGAATAAAGTTATGGAGCGAGCTAAACTCGTAACTCAAGGTATCGCTTTATGCATGAATTTTTTTTTAAGTAGTTCAATAAATAGGCGTATGTACCTACCTATTCTGTAATGTGTTCGAACAGTAACAACTAGATCTTAAAGTCCTAAAATATCTTTCCCTATTTTTAGAATGCGTGAACAATTGTTATGAATGTTTCTTACTAGGACCCTGCATTGTTGTGGATAATTTATTAGCCATTAATTTTGTTTGTTTTATACAGTAGAGACATCTAGCGGTAATAAATGTAATCATTCACGGACGCTGCACACATAACTCGAACTGCAGTGCACATAAACTGTTTTGTAGCTCCATTGTTAGCTCTTGCTGGGGAGAAATGTGGACATCGTTAATTGTATGTACTCTAGCCGTCTTACCTCTCCTTAGACAATAAATGTGAGATAAGACCCCATCTATATTATTATCCATCACCTGGTTATCGTGTCCGTCTTACGCCTGTTATTGGAGCATTGGGGATTGATTTGATTTTTTTGTAATGTAACTATTGCCTCTAACAATTCATTACTGATGTTCCATTTTTAAATGGAACAAACCACTACGGGCTTACAACCATCTTCTACTGTTATTTCGAAGGCTGGCTTAGTGTGATCACTTTACGTTAACTGCGTTCGCCATTAGGGGGTGATGTTTAAGTCTCCGAAACTCCTAATCATGAGAATTTTCGACATGTTCAACATATCGATAAATCTCATGCAACAAGTAGATATTTAATAATTAATAAAATGTAGAGATAAAAGTTGGAAATTATTGACAACAAGAGAGCAACCAAATTTAAAGACTGCGACTGATGTCATGTATTTGGCGCCAGGATATGACTACATTCATTGTCATAGCGTTTCGAAATGTGCAACCAATTTTGCATGTTTTTAATAACGCGCCATTCACTTTATATTGGAGCATTGGGGATTATGACTTTGTTACAATGTCGCTATTGTTAGAGCATTTCATAATCTAGGTACCTACAGCCAATTTTGTTTTTTTTTTCTTCAACTGTTCCTACGGGAATAAATGTCACACTATTGTTTGTAGTTTTCAACGTGGTAAAGTAAAATTGGTAGCCTACCTACCTTTGAAGGGACGAAAATGTTCTAATTTCAAATACCGTATTTTTGAAAATAGAGAATTCCAGAATAACCATAGAGAACCGCTTCCTAGTTTCCGCTTGTCTCTAAAGTGTCATTAACAATTTTATTTTTCTAAATAGCAACAGAATGGGCGTTAATGTAATAAATTTACACTGCCGTAAATACGGCGACTCGAGTCCAAAATGAACAGAGTTTCTCAATAAGTTATTATTTTTGTTACCTATTATATTTTCGTAATGGAAACATTTTACGTACTAACGAAACGACAATTGTATTAAAACTTAAAATAGTTGGTTTTAGTGAAATTCATCAATTCAAGTCACTTTGACATTTACAACGTTCGTCATTAGGTGATCATCGCTGAAAGAGATCCGTCCGTACTGATTGAATAGTTCAAAAATCAACAATCCATCCAATGTGTAACGCCAGGCATGAAAAGGAGTAATTTGTCACCATGTCGAAAATTGCGGGTAGTTTGACATTTATTTCCGTAGCAACAGGTGTATGTTGGAACTTCGGACCACAATCACATATAAATTGTCTTATATATATTTTTTTTTTGTTTTCATCGATTGCCACAGCAACAAGTATCGACTTACCGATAAAAATATTTCTCGTGGATTGGTTTTGTGACTTTTATATGAAAATTTCCAAGTCCCGAAAATCCCATGTTCCCTGTAGGTAAAACACTAACTCGAATAATAATTATTGTAGTAAAGCCTGATGATTTTTCTGTACCATCGGTGTCGAATTCTTTGATCTTTTTCGATTATTTTGCTCCATTGAGCATTGTTTGATGAAAGAATATGCTTCAAGTATCCAAAAACCTTTGAAAGGCTTCTTGATGAGCTTAGGGGGTCTCCGCAAGGGTGTGTACAAGGTACAGTGAAAACCCATTTTTAAGGGTAGTTAAAAAATTCTGGATATATAAATAGCATTAAATTATTACATTACTAAAAATAATACCCGTCTTTTTTTACGTTGTTGATTCAGATAGTCAGATTTGATCATCTATAATATATAATATAACTGGAGATCGGCTGAACAGATTTTTATGATGCTTGGTGTATTGGAATATTCCCCGTTCCGGATAACAGAATAACTGATAAAAAATCCAAAAATGGATATCAATTATTTGGAATATAATATTAAAGTAAGTATGGTACGAATTTCGATACAACAACCCCATCTGTGAAAAATTGCATTAGGTACTATACAATTTTTATTCACCCACTTGACAACCGTTAAGTTTCCAAACATTGGCGTGATAATTTATGGTAGAGGTTCTTTCGAGCTTTCAGAAATATTTTTATAAGATTTATTTTTTATTTATTTAGATTATAAAGTTACAAATATTACGAATTTTATAACATAAAAATAACAATATTATTCTACTTATTCTATAACGTAATAAGACAGATTCAAACATCTTTTAAACGTATTTTTGTATAAATTACAAATTCGAAATTTATAATCATAGTAAGAACTACAGGACAACGCCTAAAGCTAGTTAGTTTATAAAAATATGATTTGTATTTCAAATCAATGTTGAATTATTTTATTAAATTTTCATACCGTAATACAATAATAATATTACTGTGAAGTCAAGGAGTGTATTTGTGTTCACTTTGAGTGAGCACATATTTATTTAAAAAAAAAGGCTACCTGAGTTCGAAATATTACTATGAAGAATAAAGATACTTAAAAAAATTACCTAAATTATCTTTAAAGATATTCGAGTAAACTATACTTAAGAACACTCAGAGATATTTTGCACGTGTCTGCGCAGAATAACATCTGACCTAGCATTTGTATTTCACATACAAAATACATACCAGAAGCGACATCTCTTCCTAATATGCGTCTAGCGCTTCGAGAAGTGCGAAGAAGTTTGCGTTAAACTCATAGAAACTGTGACATTTTGTCGGAGGGGTGTGTGACATATGATATTTTAATTTCAATATTTTAGCGTTAACACAATCAATCAATCAAATCTCCCTTTGAACTCCACTTAGGAGCATAGGGAGGCAACAAGAGCTTAACACAGAGGAATTTTATGGTTTAATCATATAATTAGTTAAAGGAATTGCCTATGGGTTTTGTTGTGTTGTCTTGTGCTTGTGGATGAAAGTAAAGTGAATTATTATTGATAATAATTTATCTTTAGTCACGTGACTGTTTAATGAAGGAACCGATTTTTCGGTTTTGCGCCACCAAAAAAGTTCTCTAATTATAAATTTGTACTCAGTGGTCTAGCGTCTATTAGAAGGTAACCTTTCAGTCACTCTTAAGAATGTAGTATGCAACGGTCTGTGTTCGATAGAAACTTTTTTTTTTCAAATAATATTCTTTTTTCCTGGACTTTTTTTATTTAGATAACTTTCAATTGTCTCTATAAAATACTTCGTTAAATATAAATTTGTCATTCTGATTATATATTATCTTGTTCTACCTACAGTCTTAAGAAATTCAATTTTAGTTAAAGACGGATTAGTTAGAACTTATTGTTTCTTGTCTTGTACCTTCCATCTGATTTGGTCAATGAGATGGCAAGAATCAATCAAAGATTCTTTGAGAGTTCCACCAAGAACAACTCTGTTCTTTATTATTAGGTACTCAAACATTATTTAGGTACATTTACTAATTGCTCGTTTTTTTTTTTTTTTAATAATTAAGTGTTTTTATTATTGTCTTGTGTAGGGTTTGTAGATCTTGTTTTTAGTGATTAAGTCATTTAACTCATTATGTTCGATTATTTAATGCAAAGCTTTTATTAGGCCCTGCAGCCCTATTCACGAAAAAGTTTGAATCGAACTTCGAACTAAACTTAGACTTCAACTTTTCTGAAAACTTTTCTAAATATCTAGTCATATAAGTAGTGTGTGATCTGTCAGATTTACTACCTGTCAGATTTACTCCGACTTTTCCAACTTTATTCATAATATTATTACAAATAAACACGCATATGTGGCTTGTAAATACGGAATAAATCAATTATAAAGGCTGAAAAAGAAATTTAGATGGGCGAAATGTACATATCTAACAGACAGAATTTTTGACAGCTCAATAAGTTGGAAAAGTCGGAGTAAATCTGACAGGTAGTAAATCTGACAGATCACAGACTACTTATATGACTAGATATTTAGAAAAGTTTTCAGAAAAGTTTAAGTCTAAGTTTAGTTCGAAGTTCGATTCAAACTTTTTCGTGAATAGGGCTGCTGTTCTTGTTTGTTTTTTTTCGGATGGAATCTTGTATAATAAAATTTAACCAAATACCAGAGTAGCTAAGCATTTGGAACTTTCAGAATACATAACTGCCAACAATGCTTTATTTAGTCCTTTGAGCAATTTTTAATCCAAATTCAATTAATTTTCATTGAATTTTGACAGTCGTAGATTGTAGCAAAACTTATACAGTACTATTACATATACTGTATCAATGTACAACACTCTCTATAGGTACCTAAAATTTGAAAAATTGTTTTTGCATTTGATATGGCTTTTCTTGAGGCAGGATTTTAGCTATTTTACATCACGCCCCGACTCTTAACATCTTACATTTGCTCATTCCTAACGTAAAAAGCCATATAAGGGTACAGTACATACTTAATTAAATTTGTAATATAAAACAGCCGAATATGAAAGATCATATTTATATGTTTATGAAATCGGTGTTCTCAATATTGATACTCCTAAATTAACACTTATTATATCGAATTTACGTATCTGCTCTCACTCAATGTGAACACAAATACACTCTTTGACTCTTTCACAGTAAGCTACTTACTTATACTTTATATCGTGAAAGGGGTAGATGTTCGGCTCCTGGCAACGAACCCATGACCCCCAGTAGAAACAGTACGAATGTCGGCGTCGTAACCGCTAAGCTACCAACCACTTCGAAGTATTACAAGCATGTTAAACTGAAGTGTTTACAAAGTGACTGCAAAATTCCTTAGTCAATTCTATAATGGAACCAAACGCACATTGAACCAGAGTTGGAAAATAGAGTTTATTTTCTTGATCGTTGATATGGACACCAAGGAAATAACAACGAGAAAGAACTGTCTTCGCTTTCTAATTAGGTAGATTGTTTCCATGGTATCCTATTCAACCATAAAAGAAAAAAATATGCTCCGTTTCTAGATTCGGATCTATGTTCATTCGGTGTAAATGCACACTTAACTTCTCTTGTGTATAAAAATGGAGAGCTATTTTCCGTGGTCATCGCATTACGCCTAATCGGCTGGACCGATTTCGCTAATTCTTTTTTGGTCGTGATGGCTTTTATCAGGAGAAGGTTCTTATGAAAGAAAACATTAAGAAAATTGCGAGGAAAATTAGAAAATCAAAGAAAACTCTAAGTAGGTAACCTTCTTGGTACTTTTAACAATATAATTTTTATTCCAAATTTGAAAAGTTGAATTTAATGAAAGTTTGACAGGAGCTGTCAGTTGATTGATAGTTGGTGCTATGGAAAATTACATTGGTTAAAAGGTAAAAAGCTCATCATTATACAAATTCGAATTGAATATTCATTGAGAATATTCGTTGTGAGTTAACGCATTTCATTTCCGTTTTTATTTTAATTTTGAGTCTGAAGACATTTTTTAAACGTCAAATTGAATATTGCTATATCATTATAATAGTACCGAAGGAGTACTGCTTTCGGTCAATGTTGTCTTGAGGTGTTATACCTAACTAAGTTTCAAATTACGTCTCCTTTAAAAATAGATATATTGTTTACATTCATAGTGAATTGACAGATATGGTAACTGGACCTAAATTTCAGTGTGCTGATGGTTTGTAAGTAGATGTAAACTTGGCCGACTGTCCTGGCTATTCAAAGGTATCCTTCTGAATGAATTGTTATTCGAGTACAGTGACGATGTTGTGCACCTGCATACGAGTACAATGTGTATAATTATTAATATTTTTTTTTTACTTTTATTACGCAGAGGTCATTGTTGTTACATCTATTTGTTGCGGGGTTTGAACTTTTCACATTCTATATACCTATGTTTTATCAAGTGAAAATATCTCTAATGAGAATGATATTTCTAAAAGGTGATGTGTTAGTTTTAGATCAGCTGCCCACTTTGGATGTGACTGCGATATTGTGTCACCTTCCGATTTAGTGCTCTATCGCGAAAGAAAAACATGTAAATGGACTAAGTATGCTTTTCTTAACATTCGAATTATTTCTGTACAGACTGATGGTTGCCTTATTTTCATTTGTTTTTTATAAAGCAGTTGTCTCACTTATATGCTGTGTATGTGAATGTCAGTGAATGAGGGTGTGAAGGTATTTGTGAGTGTGAGAGTGTGTTGTGTTTGTTTTTTTTTTTTTTGTACCAACTTATATTATTATAAGACTATATTTTTAGAACCTTTTTTAGTTTGCCCTAGCACATGCTTAGAGCCTATTTGGGCAACATTTTTAATCCTTTTGTTTTTCAAATGTTTTGTAATAATTGAATTGAATAAATAAATCCAAACTCCCTTTTAGACCCCACTTAGGGGCATAGGGAGGCAACAAGAGCTCTCCATTGCGCTCGATCTTGCGCAACGGTGATGACCTCCTCCCAATAATAAATAAAATAAAAATAAATAAAAATAGTTAGGAACAGACAACGTCTGTCGGGAAAGCTTGTTTAGTCTAAAAAATCTTCAAAGTGCTATCTATGGAATAGGTAGGTAGTTCATTTGTTCTACCCAGTCGACTTTGTCAATGGGATAAAATAATAAAGAAACATCATATCTTCGAGTTAACAAGACAGTGGACACCCATCCGACTGACAGTGATCACCATCGATGTGGGATCTATGATAGGTGTCACTGTGTCATGTTCTAGCTTCTATTACACGTAATTGCCCGCGTATCATAACACATACTTATCTCCCTCTCAACCAGGGTTGCCAGTTTTTTTTCAAAAATATACCGAACCAAAAACAAAACAAGATCATTTTCAAAATTTGCTATCCGGAAAGTAGAAATTTCCTCTAAAAAAGAAAAAAAGGTCATTTTCAAAATTTGTTATCCGGAAAGTAACAATTTCTTTTAAAAAAAATAAAGGTCATTTCCAAAATTTCCTACCCCGGAACTTAAGAATTTTACTCTAAAAAATAAATGAAGGTCATTCTCGAAATTTGCTGTCCGGGGAGTTATGAATTCACTAGGAAAAATGAAAACCATTCCGAAAATAAAAATACCGAATACCGAACAGTTCGGTAAAATACCGAACACCTGGCATCCCTGCTCTCAACTGATCTAATAATAAGTGTCTATTAAACAACCCCCCCCCCCCTCTTCTCTTACATTAACACGATTAGGTACCTACTCCTTGAAGCATATTATGTAAGTAGTGAAAAAATATGAGGGGGTATTGTTATAATAATAATTATATTAGATACTAGCGGATACCCGAAGTGTGCTACTGCGATAAAATGATCGACGCGATAACTACACTAATTACTGTTAATATGAATGAGGGATCAGTCTTTTTTGAGAATAGAATGACTGAAAAACACACGAATTTGAAATTGTTTAGCGCAATTAAAGACAGTCTGTTGCACTTTCCAAATAAACAATATTTTCATATGTCAATGATTTGAGTGAATGTGACCCGCCTTCAATTGCGCAAAAAGCTTAAAAAATCGTGTACTTTTTTGGTTATTCTCTCCAGAAATGGAGTATTGCATTGTTCCGACTATCGACTAACATAATACATTTGTTTGAATTTATCACTTATATTAGAAAAAATATGAAGATGAAAAATGTAGCAGAAAATTTCTATAATCCTTGATTTATGAAGCCGTTATGTATCCAATATTTCTTCAAAACTTCCCAAACTTCAAAAAGCTCTATCAATACCACCTCGTACCCTTTTGGGATCCCATAACTCAAAAAATCTATCTGTAATATAGCTCTATCAATATTATTACGCACTAGCAGCAAAACCTGTCGGTTTACAGGCACACAAAGAGGATCATTAATTATTGTTTAATTTTTACTAAAAAAAACTAAGTGTATCGTCTCTTAGGGTTCCCAATTTTATTTTTCCACGTTGAGAATTGCGCAAAATTTGAATCTTTTTACCTTACCGACAGTTGAATGTAGGAACAATATTTTCCAGATATCTGTTGATAGATTGCCAGACACAGGACAACGTATTTACCTCCAAAACACACCATTACCCCAAACAACATCCTTAAAATACCTGGGCAGCGTGATAACACCTCAATGTGATGCGGATGAAGATGTCACCCACCGCATTAACACAGGATGGCTAAAATGGAGGTCCCTCTCTGGAGTACTGTGTGATACAAAAATGCCAGGGAGAGTAAAGGGTCAAGTATACAAAACCGCAGTAAGACCCGCAATGACATATGGCTCTGAATGTTGGGCATTAAAACAGAAACACCAACAAAGCATGCACACTGCAGAGATGAAGATGCTCAGATGGGCTGGAGGAGTAACCAGACTCGATAGAGTTAGAAATGTCCATGTCCGAGGAAGTTTCAAGGTCGCACCCATAACCGAAAAAATAACGGAAAACAGGCTTAGGTATGGGCATGTTATGAGACGACCACAGGACAACATGATCCAGAGAGCCATGGACATTGAAACTCCAGCCAGGAGACCAGGCACACCACCCGCCACATGGTTGTCGTGCATCAATAGGGGCCTAAAAGAATGAGAAGTGGAGCCAGATGGCGTTGGACAGAAAATCTTAGCGCAACAGGACACGGAGAGCCGACCCCAAATAATGGGACAAAGGCGAGGGCGAAGAAGAAGATCTGTTCAATAATAATTACTATTTTATGTATGAAAGATATTTCTGGTTCTCTCCAATATATTTTTATCATTCGCCTATACGTAAAATTCTCCATGCATAGGTCTTAAGGTAGACTCTCACGCTATAGCGATAACGCCATATTTCTATGCTACATTTTTTTTTACCCATCACGCCGTGTCCCGTAAGGGGTAGGCAGAGAGACCGGACCTACACTCTTTTTTATCCATGCATACTTCTTTCGCTTCTTCCACCGACATAACATTTGTAATACACCTTCTCCTATTTCGCTTACTTCTTACCTGACATTCCTTGAGGACGGAATCGATGTGTTCGATCCACGTAATTCGCGGTCGGCCACGATTTCTTACACCTTTCCTTTCAGCCTTGTGAATTCTCTTTGTCATTCTGTTTGCATCCATTCTTTCCACATGCCTAAAACATCTCAACTTATTAACTTTCATCTTTGTCACAACACGTCATTGTCACTATGCTGCATAGATATTGTAATATGACAAGAGTACATTTTATATGGTGCCATCGATGACTGCCAGCGCAACATACCCTAGCCACACGCTATGGCGACATGCCATAGCGTGGGAATGTACCTTTACGTGACTTAGTACAGAGGTGGTAAAATTTCTGCATATTTTCGAAATATTTGTCTCGAAATTGAAATCTTCGAATTCGCCGGGTGATCATCATCTAGTATTTTTCTCTTCTTCATATAAAAATAATAATCTAGAAATAAATTCAATAATATTCTAAAGCCTAAATTATCGCTAACCTCGTTTGCGAAATTTTCGAATACCACCTCAGCTTCGAAAAAAAAGGATTATAATAATATTTTATCGGTTTTTCTTCTTTTTTTTTTTTCTTGTACACATTAAGTATGTATTTTCGAAATTCCCCGGTATCATTAGACAGTTCTCCGATTGTAAGGTATGTGCATGTAATGGGAATCCTGTTAGCGGTGGTGGTGGTAGAACGAGGGATGAAAGGGGAGAAGTGGGGGGGGGGGGGGGGGTTGTAAAGAGCTGGGGTTCCGCTAGAATAGAAAATGTTAATGGTTAGTATGACAATATGTGAAATACTTGGAACAAACTGTTGCCACCAAGATATATTTTTATATTAACGTAACCTTACCCGAGTAGGTACCTAACGATATTAAAAACCTATCTAGTCTATGGATCGTCAACCTTTTTTTGTAAATATAATTAACGAATAATTTTCTTTTTTTTTTTAATAAAGTCCCACCGATAAAAGCTTGTTTTGCCCATTCTCCGTCAAATTTGGACTTGGACTACGTCCACTCGAGTTTCCGCATTTGGTTTTCCTAACTTACCGTCAGTTTTAGAATGACATTGCTTAATTTGGACGGATGGAATCATTTCGAATTGAATGAATCGCGCCTAACGGTAGCCGGTAAATTCATCGCGGACAATTCATCGCGAACAATTCATCTTCGGTACCATTCATCGCAGGTACAATTCATCGTGAGTACAATTCATCGCGAGTACTTTTAGAATGCAATTCGATTCCGGGTTCTGGATTTGTAGGTATATAACTCTTTTATTATTTTTGGTAAAACTTCAGATTAGTCACTCCTTATGATTTCGAGGTTATTTATATACGATTTGAATAGGTTAGGTTAAGGTTGGAACTTAGTTAAAAAGGGGGGTTTGGGGTGGACCCCCCCCCCATACATTTCCGGACTCCTCCCCGAGTAATAACACGGTGATAACACTCCGGCGTATGTCAAAATCACCGTCATCTTTAATTTATAGGAGTGACTAAACTCAAGCTTTACCTTTTTTTAGGTCATAAACAATTTGGCAATTGTACCCACGATGAATTGTTCTCGATTAATTTACCTGGACCCGTGCCTAACCATTATTGTCTGATTATTCATGAGAATTCTCACTTATTTTTTAAATCGCGTTGTTTTTTTTTCTCTCCGTTATAAAAATGTTTTCCACCTCTGAAGACTGACTGAATTGCATCTCCCCTTATAATATTGCTTTTAACGAAATGTATTGTTGTACTAAGAATTATATATACGAGTAAAGGACATATCTTTATCTAACCGCTAACATCCTTTTTTTATTATTGGAAAAAATTGGATAGTTTTTAATTTTAGAAACCATATTGACATCTTTAACGCTATTTCTGTAGTAGCACGTTATCTGGAAAGGATTAAAAATCTATAAAACCTGCAATATACCAATCCTGGTATAGATAGAGTCAAGAACCGATACAACAAGAACGAAGATCCTCCACCTAGATGAAGACTCTCTACACCCTAATGTAGGAACAACACTCCGGCACAGAGTAAGGAACTTCGATATTAGGAAGAAACTGCAAAGTCCAGGATGTTGTACAATGGGGTAGATCTAGAAGGCGTTGTAAAGGGACCAGATCTTGAAAGGATCATAAAAATAGCAGCTGACTCTATACAAACCGGCAAACAACTACAAGACAATTCAGGGATAGCTGGAAATTCTCTTCCCTCTAAAATGTAGATCCCAGAGAAGACCAGAACGCAGTCCTAACCTAACTGAAGAAAAAGAAGATTAAACGTTTGTTTTTTATTAACAGGCATATGTATCTTTCCCCCATTCTCCTATATGGGTGTGAGTCCTGGCACCTGACCAAAGCCCAGGCACAAAAAGTCTCAGCTTTTGAAATGAAGTGCCTCAGGAGAATTAAGGGCGTAAGATGATACCACCGCATCACGAACGACGCTATACGCCGGCGCACCCAGTGTGAGCGCATCACCTCTACCATTGTGGGGAGGAGATGGACTTGGCTGGGACATGTGTTAAGGATGCCGAATGACAGTTAGCCGAGAAGAGCGCTGTTCTTCCTCCCATTAGGGTCCCGAAGACGAGGAAGACCCTCTCACACTGTGTTCCGATGGATTTGGACATGGTGTGGGAGGAGGTCATAAACATTGCGCAAGATCGAGCGCAATAGAGAGCTCTTGTTGCCTTCATATGCCCCTGAGTGGGGTGTAAAAGGGAGTATTGTATTGTCAATCAATCAATCAAATCTCCCTTTGAACTCCACTTAGGAGCATAGAGAGGCAACAAGAGCTCTCCATTGCGCTCGATCTTGCGCAATCCTTATGACCTCCTCCCACACCAAGTCCATTTCCCTCAGCTCTGCCTCGAAGGAACGGAACACGGTATGAAAGGGTCTTCCACGTCTTCGAGACCCTGATGGGAGGAAAAACTGCACTCTCCTCGGCCAACTGTCATTCGGCATCCTCAACACATGTCCCAGCCATGCCCATCTCCTCTCCGTAATGGTAAAAGTGATGGGCCCGCGCTGGGTGCGCCGACGTATAGCGTCGTTCGTGATGCTGTGGTACCATCTTATACCCAAAATTCTCCTGAGGCACTTGGTTTCGAATGCAGATACTTTTTGTGCCTGGGCTTTAGTCAGGTGCCAGGACTCACACCCATACAGAAGAATGGGCAACACACACGCATCAAACAGCTTACATTTCGTCTCGACACTAAACGCCGACGTCTTCCATATCTTGGTCATGTTGTTGAGGGCGCCACTTACCATACCGATACATATCGGGAGCTCAGCCCCGAGGTCACCAGTGGTGGTAATGGTTGCTCCCAGGTAAATACTTAAATTTATCCACCCGGGAGACCTGGTGACCATCGATGGTTATCGGTAGTTGTTTATCGGGGCAGGCATTACTCACCATGAGCTCCGTCTTACTGGCATTGACTCGAAGGCCGAGGCGTGCTGTTTCGTCGCAGAGTCTTGAAACACTGCACTGTAATTTCTCCACTGTCGAACTGAACAACGCTAGGTCGTCCGCGTACTCCAGATCGCACAGTTCGCCCATTAGACCATCTCTCTTGTGTTATCGGTATACCTCTTGCTCCTTGCATGGACTTTCTCAACAGGAAGTCCATGACTATTGTATTGTATATGTATCTTAATAATAATAAATAAATAAAACTCTTCTGTACATAGGTGTCAGTATAGCAAGCGGAACTTGATTGAAGCATCTCTACCAGTCAACCGATCCCGTCCAATCTGAGACAGGATTCCAACACCGAGTAGAAATTTCAAGTGAAAAAACACATTGAAAATTTCTGACCCGACCAGGAATTGAACCCGGGACCTTTAGATCTGAAGTCGGAGCCTTTGCCATAAGACTACCGAGGCCGGTGTATGGTCGGTCGATGTATCTTTTAAGAGCCTTTATTTTTTCTGTTTATTAGTCTGCTAGCTATCACGCCATCTCTTCAATAGTCTTTTTGCAGTTGGCATCCGGTTACTCCAATCTCATAGATAAACTGAGGCTCAAGAACGGATGAAGATATTACCATTTTGTTTGAGTTAAATTATTACTGACGTATATAATTATATCAGATCAGGACCGTGATGTTGACCACCTCACGTCCTTAAACCTCAATCGGTCAGAAAGGCGCAATGAGCCTCGGACGCCTTTGAGCGCAATGGAGTGGTCTTGGTGCCTCACTATGCTCCTGAGTGGGGCTTAGGCCTTTCGCATTGCGGGTTGGTTTGGGGGGATCCGCGGCGGGCTTGATTAGTGTGTGGCCGACTTTTTGGTTTGATTGCTGCGATTGAGCTAGGGGGTCGGTTTCGTGTGGGTCGGGTTTGCTGCGGATTGGTCTCCTCCGGGCTGACTTGCGGTGTGCGGGGGGCCTTTAAGGGAGAATGAATGATGATGATGGATAATAAATCTTTTTTTTTCCAAATTAGCAGACAACAAACAAAGCGGCGTGTTCAGTTAGCTTTATAAAAATGAATGGATACATTTATATGTAAAGATAATAAAACGTACTTTTTATATTTCTCACCTCATCTACCTCCTACCTCCGCGTCTGTCTCCCCACTAGACCCCCAGCATCACTTTGTTTCCATTAGCTGTCTACACTGCTATTAAAAAAACGGTTCCCACCCCATCACCATTTGCTTTTAGACGGTGTTTTTTTATTAATCAGATGTTGTCTGCGTATTGAATAGAAATACTCAAATTTGGACAGAATACAAAATGTAAAGAAATGTATATATTTTACCATAATAATTCGGTAAAATTCAGGTTAAATGGAGTATATTCATCCAACAACATATTATACAATAATGCTCCACGTGGACTTATTTCCTACTACACTGCCATCTCTTAGATTTTTTTTTTCAAAGTTATGCAACTATAGAGGAATTGTTTTTGTTATAAACTGACCCGTCGAACTTCATCCCGCATCCGAATCAATAATAATTATTACATAAACGCAATATATTATAACTTAAATCTGATTCAGTTTTTACGTCATAAACTGTATTTAATTCATGTGATAAGTCAAAAAAAAAATTATTATGTGTTAGGTCGAAGTTCGACAGGCGGGTCAGCTAGTATAATATTAAGCCGATTTTCCAGAATCGTTCATCGTGTTTCTAATGTTATAGACAGAATTTTTTTTCTAGTGCTTCCTACTCTTTCCAAGGCATGATTATCTGGGGCCGAAGTTATAAAATGGCCGCAAACGTATCAGTCGATCGGTGTTCCCATGGTAACAATGTAAAAAGCTGTTGTTTGTTCGTTGTTACTATGGGAACACCTACCGACCGATGCCGTTGTTTTTATACTTGGCTTACTTCCCAGCTAGTATTTTCTTTCTAGCCACAATGATCTAGAAAATTAACATAAAAATCAGTCAAACAAAGCAGAAGCTATAGTGGGATGGCTGAAAAATATTATGTGAAAAATTAAGTATAATATGAGAAAAGAGAGCAAAGTACGCAGTCGCAACTGGTGAAGCCTCTAGAACATTGTCTATTCTTCGTACAAACGACATGAAAATACTTCGCTTCACCGCGGGTAAAACTCTACTAGAAACGAGTCAGAAACAGCTCCATTAGGGAAATGTGCAATGTTGACGACGTCGTGAGATGGGGCAGAAGTAGACGAAGATACTGGAGGGATCATGTCAGTACCTAGAATGGAAGATTAATGGTAAGAGGTGGATGGACAGCTGGCAGTCGGTGTCCGTGGATTAATTACTTGATCAGAACGGATCACAAGATCTAGAAGAAGAAGTAGCTTTATTCACATCAATCGATGTAGTAGGCTATGAGCAGACTTCTTAACTGGTCACTGTAAACATAGGGAACACCTGAAGAAGCTGGGACACGAGAATGATATAACCTGGAGATTCTCTGAAAAAGGGGTAGAAACGCCTCACCACCTCTTAACAAGTAAACAAAGGATAGAGGTGGAGGTCTTTGCCGCCTTGGATCCACCGTAATGCTGGACTTCCTGAAGTGTCTGGTATTAGTGGGATGAGTAGACTGGTTGCTAGATGTGTTCCCATACTCCGAGCGTGTGAATTTTACGTTCTTCAGTGGGCTGCTTGCTTTTGATTTCATTTTGATCAATGACGTAAGGGTCAAGTATTTTGATCCTGGTCTACATCAGTAGTACACAGTCACATAGTAAGCGTAGTGGAATTTCACGTTCTTCCTAGCTAATTTAAACTTCTTCGCTAATTTCATTGTGCTTTGTGTCTATTAAATCCTCAATATCCGGTGAGTGTTCACTTTGATTTGCAGCCAGTGTTTTTGCCATCCTGGTAGTTCTAGCCCTTTCTGTTTAGCCTTTTACAGCATGTCATTATAAATCATCGTTGCCTATGTGGCAGCGTGGTTCTGGTTCGAAGTTCTTGGTTCAGCTCCCATATTAACATCTTTGTCCGCTTCTTCATTGCCTTCATTGTTTGGGTGTCCTGGCACTCATCTGAGTTTTCCCTCAATTATTTCAATAACAAGCCAATTTTTGATACATATCACTTTATGGAAGAATTTTATGTACCCATCGCGCAGTGTCCCTCAGGGTAGTGAAAATGGACCTTCACTATTTTCATTCTCCACGTGCATCCTTCATTTCTTATGCTTATTTTACTTCTCCTAGTCTTCCTTGGATATGGAATGGAATCCTAAAATTCTGGGTCAATGGCGTCGTTTTACGTCTTCCAAATATCAATATCATTTCAATTCATACCTTCAATAACTTCATTCTTAGCTTCCTGGACGGAGAATACTGAATGTGGACTTAAGATCAAATCAATTAGGTACCAAGTAGAGACGTTTTTTTCTACTCACAAAGAATCAATGCGTTCTGTATTTTTTTGGCATATCTTTGATAAAATAAAATGTTCTTCTTTTAATATATTTTTTATGGTGGGATGCTTATCATTTTGACCCCAGTATCCTTTTTCCATCGCAAAATATCAAAATAAATTATGAATGCAAAATATATTAGTTGAAATATTATTTATTATCATAAGACACCCTTATATTGTGTGCATTGTACTTATAAAATGCACTTTCAACCCCCTAACAAGCGAATCCATTATTGATAGCGATGTTACTGCAAAATATAATCGGATTATATTTTTATTACGTTCTACCCCCAATAGCTTTTTAAAAATTATTTGGATTATAATGTCATAAGATATCTACATACCTTTTCATAACAGAATTGTTTTACAATATAAGTAGTAGGTACTCCTTGACTTATAATATCTTATTCCCTAGCTTTCTGAATTTTGAAAATCCTTTCTGTATTTTTGTCTTTTTAATAATATGAAAGTCACTTACACTGAGAGAAAAGTAAGGGGGAAAAGCTCGTATTTCTTGAGTTTTTTCTCGTAAGAACTGTTTTTTTTGACTCAGAGTGAAGCATTGGTTTTTTCAATGCTCCGTCATTGAATTTTCATACGAGGTATTTTCCCGTACGGTTTACTGGAAATTAGCACGTATTGTAGAGGAATTAATCTATGCAATGTCATTGAATTTTTAAATGATAGTTCATTGGAAAAAGCAATGCCGTCATTGATATATCTAAGTAAGAGACTTCATATTTTCTATTAACGTACGGGAAAAAATCAATGCCGTACGTGGTATAAGCCGTTACATCATTGAAAAATCTAAGTAAGGGCCTGTATATTTTCTAGTAGCGTACGAGAAAAAACCAATGACGTACTTGGTACAACCCGTTACTTCATTGATATATCTAAGTAAAGTCCTTTATATTTTCTAGTATAGTACGAGGTAATATCTATGCCGTGCTTGGTACAACCCATTACTTCATTGATATTCCTAAGGAAGAGACTTTTTATTTTCTAGTATATTACGAGGAAAAACCAATGCTGTAATTGATTCAACCAGGTAGAAACCCTTTTCTTACCTATTACATCATTGCTATCTAAGCTCTCAATACCTACCTAGATCTAAAAATTCCACACATCCAGGTGATTGAGTTTGTCTTCTTCGTACTTGATACGTTTTCTCCCAGTTGATCAAAACAAGACACTATGGAGGTATTGATGACTTGATGAAATTTTTGCGTCTTCCTAGATTACATTCAGCTCGTTTTGTGAAGTTTCATCTAAATTATAAACTGATGAGTTGGTGACGCATAGTCTCCTTGAGGAAACTTGCCAAACACCTGGTAGAATACACCGTCTTCTCAGGCTATCCCTCAGTTGTCTACCGTAGGTATGGATCACACATGTTTACCTAACATCTACATGTGTTGATTTCGAAACTTGATCAAACGAATTGTACGAATAAAAAATTAACGATGAAATTGCGGAAGTTTTTTTGTAATATTCTTCTTTATTAAGACTTCACTTATAAAAGAAAAAGAAGAAGAATTTCCCAAAAAAAAAATCGCAATTTCATAGATATTTTATTTTGTCTTTTATATTTATTTATTATCCTTATACGGTCTTTAAAATAAAATAGAAAAAAAAAATCATTTCCCAAAAAATAATTACCAAATTCATTGAAAAAAAAAATCTGTTAAGTATACCTACTTATTTATAAGAAAATAGGTTGTTATAAATATGAACACGAAGTTTGAATTAAGGTATCTATTTCAATATTTTGGTATCTATTTAAGGTATCTATTTTAATTTGGACATACTTAAGTAAGGACTTAGAGAAGGCGCGAAATTTTTGTACGGTGAAAATAAATAGTTTAATGTGGTGTTTCTTGGTGAGAAATTTGCGACGGATATAAAATTTGTTGACCGGTTAAACTCTGATGGCAACAGGCTATTTTCTTTTGATGGAAACCAACGGATCGTGCTAAAAAGAACAGTTTAATTCACCTGATGACAGCAGTTTGGTGAAAAAAAAATTGTGTCTCGCTCGCACACTTGCGTCACCTGTAGGAGAGAGCGAGAAGGGGTGACATTGCCGCAATTTTTTTTAAGTGCAATTGATTCGCTTGCAAATGACTACTAAAGAAGAGGAAAGCTGATATCTGGTAAGAGTAATCAAAGGAATATCATTTAAGTTACCTGATACTGGCGCAATTCTGGTTTTTGTCGGCTGGTTGAGCTCTGTGTTCACTTTCACGCACACATACACACCCTCTCACACATCCATACAATATACAATACACTAGCCTAACTCTTGTTGAGCTGTCACCTCAATCAACTGATGTTGTTGTGAAAAACAGACTCTGCACTGACGGAAGCACACAGCTTGCCACAGGTCAACAGGAGTCATATTGAGAAGAAAACTACATTACATTATACTGCTGAAATTTATCACTGATGACACTTCATTGCACGGAAAGAGAAATCACTGGGGCTCATTGCACCATCACACATAGCTGTCTCATAATTCACTTATCACAAGGTGCGGGGCTGCCGACATAACACTTTTATTACAATATTCGGAGCCATCAACTGCTCTTTCATCGCTCTGTACGGGAGACTTGGGTGCGCGCGCGTTGTTTTGTTTACTGCAGCTGTCAGATCGCTTGCAAATCTTCTGAGTGGTGCGCAGTCTCAGAGCGACAACACGCTACTATTGGCTGTGGACAACCATAGAGAACATTAATGTTTGGAACCTTCTGAAATTATTACTTTTATCGACTGGGGTGAAATCACGTCGTATTTATTCCCTTATCTTGGCCGTGACGTCATCTTCAACGGTGGAGCGGTGGCAGCGTTGGCTTGTGCGGACCCGCGGAACGTGGTTCAGGTCCCCGGCGTTGCTCTGTTAACTTTTTATTTTTTGTTTGTTTTCTATTTACTTTTTTCAATTTATTTTTTTTCTTCCTCTTCTTCAATTATTATTATAAAAAGGAAAATAAATAAAAATTCTTTTTGGAAACATATATTAATTTTACACTATACTAACTTAAAAATTTATTTATGTAGGTACCTGGTCATTGTTCTGCTTTTACTTTTTCAACAATCTTTTATTAAATTTAATTTATTAGTTTGCAACAAACGTCATATTTTTTTATTTTTTAACATCCTATGTTTATTGTAATTTTCATTAACATTCAGTCAATGTCAATCTATTATTTTACCAATTTAATGTCTAGTATTAATGTGTTATCTGTTATAAGTATTTCAATCAATTATTAACTTGATATCTTTTTACTATATTTTTATTTTCATTAATTCAATATCTCACACTATTATAATATCTGTTATACTTCAATTAATCAATGTACTAATTTCATATATGTTCTTCTGTCAATTCAATTTCTAGTATTATTTTACTATCTATTTTAGCTTAATCAAACTTCTTTTCTCATTTTTCTGCTTTATTATTATCTTTTAACGTTTTTTAACTCCATTTCTTATTTTCATAATTTATTTCTACGACTTAAATACTCGTAATATATATTTTTTTATTTATATCATTACATTTTAACACAATTTATTACTCATATTATTATTATTATTGTTTTTCTTTCTTTCTTAAACCCCTAAATGAATGCTGACGCGGAGGACGCTCTGGTAGTGGATGCCTCCTCTTCCATTCGGATGGAGGGTTCGCCGCTGCAGACTGATGGAGCGGGGGTGCCATGTGAGCGGGTCGAGACGGCCTGTGGCCCTAGCGTTCCTTCTGTCACGCTAAGGGGAAATCGTCCTGCTGTCAAGGAACTTACAACTGCTACAGACAAGTGTTGTCTGGCACCTTTGAGAGTAAAACGCAAAACTGTAAAAACCCAGGGAAATAATAACAAGAGGGTCGGTGCCATCGGATCTAATCCCTCTTCAAGAGAATGTTCCCCAGTGATAAAGAGGCGCCATACTTCGAAGGCCATACAGAATGGGACAAACTTCCTGTTAGTGGAACCGCCCCAAAGTGGGAGGAAGTTTTCTCGTGCCGCAAAAGACGTTAACCATTCAAAAGAAATCGAGTCAGATGAGGCACACTTCCAGCCTGAAGTGATTGAGGAACAAATATCGGAGATAATGAATGGTTCCAAACTTAAAGTGGAAGAACGTAAGGGTATCACCATGAAGGTCAAAGAGTTGGTGAAGATGGTTCATTATTACAGAGGGAGGACCATGGAGATAGAGAGAGCAGCTGGGGTTGATGAGTTGATGGGAGCTGTGAGGGATATGGGAAGAAGACTTGAGAACATTGAAAGGCAGAACAATGGTCTGGTTGCTTTGATGGGGGACGGAAAGGCATCCTACTCTGATGTTCTGAAGGGTTCTGGGAGAGAAAGCAAACACCACGATCTGCTGGTCACCTCTGCGAACAAAGATATAACAAGTGAACTAATGGAGGGAGAAATACGGAAGAAGGTGAATGTGAGAAGTCGAGGAATTGGAGTTACTAATATTAAAAAGCTGCAGGGGGATAAACTTCTGGTGAGTTGTGCTTCGGAAGAGGATAGAAGTGCGATGAAGATTGAAATCTCAAAGGCTACAGAGCTACTGACCGAGGAACCCAAGCGAAGAAATCCCTTTGTTGTATTCAAGGGGGTGATTAAGGGAATAACAAATGAAGACTTGAATGAGTCACTAAGGAGACAAAATAAGAGAATAAGTCTGGATGAAATCATTACAATGAAGATGAAGAGGCGGAATAGAAACAGCTTATTGGCAGACATTGTATGCCAGGTGACTGCAGAGTCATGGAAGTCTCTCACTAATGTGGGAAAAGTACATGTTGGCTTTCAGACTGTTCGGGTCGAGGACTTTTCTCCAGTGGTTCAGTGTTTTGGTTGCTTTGGCTATGGCCACACTGTGAAGTTCTGCAATCTTGCAAGGAAATGTTTCCACTGTGGTGGCGAACACGCGGTAATGGCATGTCCAGACAAGAGGGAAAAAAAACCTCCTACTTGTGTTAACTGCTCTGGTAAGAGAGAGTCCGTGGATCATGCATCTATGAGCAGGAATTGTCCAATGTGGCAGGCAACAGATAGACGTGTGAGAAGTTTTACCGACTATGGTGAGATGTGTTGATGGTGTGGCTATGGTTAATGCCACGGAAGACGAATTATTAGATTTGGAAGCGATCGCTACGGTGGCATGTGAGTCCGTTGAGGACTGCGAAACGATCTTGAACGATAAACACGACACTCGGATTCTTAATGTTAATATAAGAAGCATAAGAAAAAATTTCGAGTCATTGATGCTGTTTCTACATCGTAGCAACATTCGTTTCGACGTGATAGTTCTTACGGAATGCTGGATTGCGGAAGACTTTATATGCAGTCAGATGGAAGGCTATTGTGTACAGTATACAAATAGGCACTTTAATCAGAATGATGGCGTAGTGGTATATATTGCAGACCACCTGACTGCAACTGCAGAAGAGATCATCGATGTGAATGATGCTAACTGCGTATCTGTGAGAATAGGTGATGACACACAGATCTTGGCTGTTTATAGACCGCCTTCATTTCGAGATGTCTCTCCTTTTTTGGATTCGCTTGAACGCCTGTTGCGGGGGTATGCTGCCTTAAGGACTGTCATCCTGATAGGCGATATCAATATTGATTTGATAAAGGTCACACTGGGGTCAACACAGGAATACATGAATATCATGGCAATGCATGGACTGATTCCGGCCATTAACATTCCTACCAGGGACGAGTCTTGCCTTGATCATATAATGATACGAAGCAAAAATAAACAAGTGTCTGCGGTCGTGTGCTTGTCTGCCATCACGGATCATTATCCAACGATGATAGGCTTGACGACGAATGTTAGAAATACTACGAAGTTTGATATCCGCACCATTAAAAGCCTGGACCACGCGAAATTGAGAAATAGCTTAGATGAAGAAATATGGGAAGGCGTCTACAACGAGACAGATGTGAATGTGGCTTTTAATAATTTCAATGACACTCTGCTGCGGTACATCAACGAATGCACATCTGTTAAAATCAGGCGGAAGAAGAGCGGCCATAATAGTGAGTGGATCACGGATGACGTTATCAAAATGCTGAAGATTAGAGACAGGCTACATTTGGCATGCCGAAAACACCCATCTGATATTGCTCTTCAAGAGCGATACAAAAGATTTCGAAATAGGTGCACAAGAACTACTCGAGATGCAAGAACGACATACTACAGAGCGCGATTTGAGGCCAACATAGGCAATTCTAAGGATTGTTGGAAGACAATTAAGGAATACCTGAACATGCAAAGAAAAAATGAATCTGACTTAAAGAAAATCGTCGGGTGTACAGAAGAGAAGACCGGATTAAACATGGTAAACGATTTTTTTGTAAGCATTGGTGAAAAACTAGCAAGGACAAAGATGAACCAAACTGGACTAAGCAGCGATGACCTGAGAAACCGTGTTAACGTGAAAACAAGACCTCTTCAATCGTTTTACGCGGTGCCAAGTACTCCAGCGGAAGTGTCCACAGTTATTGCTTCCTTGAAAAAGAAATGTGCTCCAGGAGTGGACGGACTTAACACAAGTACCTTACAGGAATGCAGTGAGTATATAAGTGGCCCATTGAGTCATATTTTTAATTTAAGTATCTGCTCGGGTATTTTTCCGGATTCAACGAAATGCTCTATGTTATGCCCTATATTTAAAAAGGGAGATCCTACTGATATGACTAACTACCGTCCGATATCCTTGCTTACTAGTCTCTCAAAAGTGATGGAAAGACTCATGAACTCACGTCTGGTTGGTTTCATTGAGGCAACCGGTGGGTTGTCTGATAGACAATTCGGATTCCGCAGCAGGAGATCTACGGAGGACGCTGTTGGTGAACTGGTGAATTTTGTGGTCACTGCCTTGGATAAGGGGGAGAAATGTATTGGTGTATTTATTGACTTCGCCAAGGCGTTCGACACGGTATCCCACGAACTTCTGTTGATAAAAATGCACCAGTGTGGCATTAGGGGTGTTATGAATGATTGGTTTAAGAGCTACCTAGCTAACAGGCACCAGATCATTAGAATGAAGGATATTTGCAGCGATCCAGCCCTAATTACGTATGGCGTTCCACAGGGGAGCATACTTGGACCCACTTTGTTCCTTATTTATATTAACGACCTGTGTGAGATGCCATTAGAGGGTGGAAAAATAATTACATTTGCAGACGATACGGCTCTACTTTTTAAGGATAACACATGGAGGGCGGTGTACGAGAGAGCACAGACTGGTTTCGATGATGTAAATGAATGGATAGATTGTAACCTTCTTACTCTTAATGCGGATAAAACCAAACATATGTGTTTCTCCATCAACAAAAAAACTAGCCCTTCATCTGATTTTAAAATCAGGTGTCGACTTCACAGTGGATCAACCTCTTCAGAGGATACTATTTCTGCTGAAATAGGTAGAACTAACTACGTAAAATACTTGGGATTGCAGGTCGATGAGAATCTAAATTGGGGGGAGCACATTTCCTACGTTGCGGGTCGAATTAGAAAGCTAACCTACTTCTTTAGGGAGCTTAGGGGCGTGTTGGATTCCATCCGAATGAAATCCGTATATTATGCTCTTTGCTATTCGATAGTTAATTATGGCATATTGGCATGGGGAGGTGCTTCAAAGTCCAGTCTTGAACAGCTAAATGTAGCCCACCGATTGATTCTTAAGGTGATGTTTGGGCTCGATTATCGGCACCCAACAATAGACTTATATAGAGAGTCTGGACTCCTGAATATAAGACAGATTTATATGCTAAGACTCGTCGAAAACATCAACCGCAATTTAGTAAACAGACCCAGAGTGGATCACTTACACGAGACAAGGCAGTTGGGCAACCTCATCCCAGTGAGCGCGACTAAAAAATTCACTCAAAGATTCTCAAGTTTTCTGGGTCCTCGGTTCTACAATAATATTAGCAGAGTTCTAAATGCAGGGCTAAATAAAGCAAACATAATGGCATACTTGGTTGATATTGGGGTGCATGAGTCTGAGAGACTTTTGATGGGTATCCTGGTATAGAATGCACTGTTCCCGTTCCTTTTTAGCATTGAAGTATCATGCCTACTGTTTTTCAGTTTTTTATTTGATTGTCCTTTCGTTTCTCATCTATTTTGTTTTGTTTAATATATTATTACACAAGACGGATACATATAACTATTACAATGGATTGTGCATTTAACATAATTCTTACATTTGACTGTATCTGACATTATTTTACTCTTGTTTAAAAATTCATTCAAACGAATTTACGAGTTGTGGGTATTTTTCAATTTTAAATCGTATTTTGTATTTGATTGTATTTTGAGATCTTTTATAAGTATATGTATGTATGTGTGTGTGTGTGTATGTGTGTATATGTATGTGTGTATATATGTGTATGTATATATATGTATATATTTTATTGTTTGGAATATATAGAAGAATTTTTTCATTACATTAATTTTAATTTTTTAATGCCGTTTTGATACTTTTTATATTGATTATTTTTTATGATAGCACTCCCCGTTACAGGCTTTTGCCTAGTGGGGATGCTAATTTGTTTTTATATTCTTACTAAATTATGACGAATTTAAAGTGCCAATTGCAATTTCAACGTAAAATGTTTGTCTTTTGTTCGTACAATTCGTTTGATCAATAATTATCCAGATAAAGGTACATAATTTGTAAAATGATTTTAGTATAAACTTTTATGTAACGAGTAAACAAGTCTTGCATCTACGAGCTCAAGCAAACTAATGGTAGATCTAAGAGGTAGGTCGATTGCGTCTGGTAAAAAAATATCCCTACTCCGTCTGGAAATCACGGACGTACTTGTGAAAACCCCGTACGAACTTGGTTTTAACAGGTGCCGCACGGAAGGGCATGGATTTTTTCACGTTGTCCTTGCGAAATTCTCGTATTTACTTGTTTCTGTTGAAATTAATTATTGTCATTGGATTTTTCAAGTTTACTAGCTATTTTCCATTACCTACCAGCTCTTACCTAGTATCCTATTATTTGTACTGGCTTTACTCAAAACCAAAGAAATAATGGATTTTACAACAGAAATATATTTGACTTGCATAGGTTTTTGAAATTGTACGGATGTCCAGGAAAAAACTCCATGCTCCATCATTGAAAATACTAATGATGTTGCGTTTTCATAGAATCCATCTCCGTAATAGAAAGAAACAATTCCCGTACGGGATATTTTAAATTATTATAAATTGAATCATTGTTTTATTCCAGTTAAATTAGTTTAATCAATGACATACAGCATTTACATTATTTCTATTCTTACTGGAAAAAACGTAAAACAAGTAAACTTGTTTCTTTCTATGAATTACTTGAATAATTCCCTGATCCGAGAATTTCTGAAATTCCATTCTTGGGAATGGAAATAATCAGATAAGGTGAATTGATTATATCAATGATAATGGTTTTTTTCATAAAAGTTTATGATTTTTTCTTGTATTCTGCGGTTTTTATAAAACCATTTACTGTACGTGCCTTCATCATGACAAAATTTCTCTCAGTGTAGGTATATGGGTATGTTACATTTGAAATATTTTGACCATTTCAAAATCGGGGGATAGCAAAACCAAATAAAAAAAAATAGTAATGTCAAATGTCACACTGACATGCTACTACCAAAGAGTTTATATAGAACTCTTTGGCTACTACAGAATATTATAGCTCATTGAAACTCTATCTTGCCTTTGTTTATTGAAACGCCAAAACGGGAAGATATATTATAGAGTTTTACAATAGAGGAGATAGATGGGTTATTAAAAACGTAAGTTTTCAATGGTCGAATATTGAAACGATCATTGAATGAATTTCGAAAAAAAATCCAAACTAAATTATCGAAAGATTCGATCGTTTGATGTTAGAACACTTAATTGCACGCTAATAAAGGCTAATACGTATTTTATCGAAAGCAAATTGCGCACTAGTAAAGGGTAGTATGAGTTTTATCGAAAGCTAATTGCACGCTAATAAGCGCTTATTAGCATTAATTAACTTTCGATAAAACTCATAATAGCCCCACTGTTCTATTTTATGAGATTTCTTTTTTACATATTTTACATCCGTTTTCTAACACTGTCTAGAAAGCTGACTTAGTGTGATCACTTAACATTTCAATCCTTGTCTCGCAATGTTCTTACTTAAATATTCCATATTATCTTTTAACGAATTCTGCTACAAAAAAAAATAGCACATTTTGAATAAAATAAGTCAATATTGTGTGTATTTTTTTTTTTTAATTGACCAGTTTGAGGACTTGAATGAATCGGTTCGCCATAAAAGATTCACACGTGCGTGAACGATTCAAACCGGAAAAGAATGAATGAGATTCCCGCGATGATTTGAACTGTTTCTAATGATTCACTCTGAGCACACGTTATTTGTACCTGTTGTGAGATAGCCGCCATACTTGATGTGATCATATCTGGCTTTGTGGCGAACTAATTCTTGCACGGGACGTTGTCAAAGAGACTTTTATTGGATGCTGATGAGCATCTGTTCACCTCATTCTGCACGTTTTGATATCTAAAGAGATATACATCTGTAAAGTATAATATTATATCACCCAACATCTCCTACGAGGTAGACGGGGAAGATTTTGAAATCGCACCATTATTTTAACCCATTAACGGCCATTGTCCTTATTTTTAGTTAGATAATCCACTTTCGCTCCCTAGGTGGAGCATGTGGTCGCCACAAAGCCTCTCCAAGCATATCCATCCTGGGCTAAATCCAAGGCGTCATTCCAACTTAAGCCGGTATCCCGAAGGTCTTCATCGTGAGTCGTGGTCTGCCACGTCTTCTTCTACCACCCGGTGTATAGAATAAGTTTCCATAATCTATGGAATCGGGGGACAAACGTAGGACATGGCCGAGCCAGCTCAGTCTACGATTCAGGATAACCGTTGTCACTGGAGGTTGCTTAGAAGTTTGTTTTTGTTAAGTGCCACGACTCACATCCATATAACAGCACTGGTATTACACAAGCCATGAAAAAACGACATTTGGTTTTTACTGAGAAGTTCTCCATATATTCCTGAGATTGAGATAAGCAATTCTCACTGATAACTCCTTCTCTATTCCGCCATCAGGTGTTACATATTTTAGGATCAGACTTTAAGCATTCATAAATCTGAGGCAATAAAGTTTACCTGAGTCTTGATTACTTTTTTAGATTTAAATACATAATTTTATCGTTCGAAGTACTAAAACATTTGAGGCATCAAAGTCACCCCTGGTAAACTTGTCTCCATTAGCAACAAGGAAGGTGCGCTGACAAAAGGTAATGTGAGTGATTTGTGCACAACGTTCTAATTATGTCTAGATTCTTGTGACCGTTTTTCAGGACTAGATCTTAAAGAATTCTTTCGCCAAATGCTGTCATGTATTTGGCGTAAGGAATGGTGTAAGAAAGCGTGGGCGACCGAGAATGACGTGGATCGAACACATCGATTCCGTCCTCAAGGAAGGCCAGGTAAGAAGTAAGAGAAATAGGAGAAGCTGTATGAGAAATGGTATGTCGGTGGAAGAAGCGAAAGAAGTATGCTTGGATAGAAAAGAGTGGAGGTCCGTTCTCTCTGCCTACCCCTTACGGGACACGGCGTGATGGGTAAAAAAAAAAAAAAAAAAATATATTTGGCGTAAGAATTCTTTAAGATCTAGTCCTGAAAAATGGTCACAAGAATCTAGACAAAATTAGAACGTTGTGCACCAACAAAGCCAATACGCAATAAAGATGAGACATTACCAAAAATGGATATAGTCATATACTGGCGCCAAATACATGACAGCAGTCCCAGTCTTTGAATTTGGTTGCTCTCTTGTTCTCAATAATTTCCAACTTTTATCTCTATATTTCATTAATTATTAAATATCTACTTGTTGCATATATGAGATTTTCGACATGAATTCTCATGATTAGGAGTTTCGGAGACTTATACATTGCCACCTAATGGCGAACGTTGTTAACCTAAAGTGATCACAATAAGCCAGCCTTCGAAATAACAGTAGAAGAAGGTCTTAAGCCCGTAGTATTTTGTTCCATTTAAAAATCGAACATCTGTAATGAATTGTTAGAGTCATTAGTTGTTATGTATTCGCTCAAAGATAGGATAGCTATGGGGTACCTACATTGTTATCTATAAGGCTGACGCATTGCGTTGTCGTGTACAAATAAATCTCATTGAGAATTTCACATTGACTGCTGCATCGTACTGAACATATATTCGAAACAAGACAAGACCATCAGAGATGATACAAGACATAGTATGATGTACTCATTAAGTATAACTAACTTGTTGATCTTGAGTGGATAACTCCAATGTTCACGCGTGGCTTAGAATCAGTCACACTATTTTAATATGAATAATGTCTTCGTGCCGTCTAGATCAATCTTCGGGCCACGCGTTCTAGTCACTCGCTGCATTCTGGACTTTATTTGAAACATCTATTCACCCCGATTCCCTATCGGATCCGCTAAAATTTAGAATCTGCCAAAAGTATGTAAAAACACTAAACTCCATACCACATTCCTTCCTAATATTCTCATTCTTTTCCATATCCCACACAGAATCTTTCCACATATTCTTTGTAGAGCTCTCATTTCTGCTGCATTTACACTACATTTTTCTTTTCTTTTCATTTATCATCAATAATGGTAACAGGATTGCGTTATGCACTAGTTTCTTAGCTTGCAGTCAGACGTTATTGTTTCTCTTCGTTCTTGGTGCACCGCCCACTCTGCTACCAGCCACTTCATACGTTCGATTTCTCTTTCACACTTTCCATCCCTACTAAACATACTTCCGAAATACACTTGATCACTTGCTCAAGACATTCATTTTCTACGGTTATTTTCATCACTTTCAAGAACCAAAACCTTTACTTACTTTACTTTTCGTATGGCTTTTCCGGAAATAATCTTGGCCCGTAGAGGGCTGCGTCCCGTTCTCTTCTACAGTCTTGGCTCCAATGCCATCAGCCAGTCCTCCGGAGTAGCTTCGTTTGGAGGCTTCCTGTGAACGTTTTGAACTGGCAGTCTTGCACAATGTGCCTTACTGTTTGCACAGCCCCGCACTCACAATCGGGGTCAGCCCTTTTTCCCCATTTCCAGAGCATGTAGTTGCAATAACCCTGCTCTGTTCTCATTCTGTTTTGTTGCACCCATACCTTCCGCGGGAGATCAAACCCAGATACTCGGGTTGTGGGATCCAGTATGAGGTGTTTATTTGGGAAGATTCATTTTAAGACCGTTTTTTGCACTATCTTCAAACACACTTAACACACGCTCTTGTAAATCAGCGAATGTCCAATCATATCAATTGTTCTTAGCATCTTGAAACAGCAAACCTAGTTAAAACACCAATGCTCTCTTGATTAATTACCGCTTTGACATGAGCCATCTCCGGTGATGAAGACGAGCTCTGTACTCTGTACCTTCATCTTCAGGATGGAAACACTCAATGGCCACACCAGCAAACTGCAATGAAATATTGTTATCATTTGTATCAACAACGTATTCGGTACTGCACAACGTTCTAAGTTTATCTAGTTTCTTGTGTCCATTTTTTGAGGACTTGATCTTATTGACTCACTAATACTGGTCGATTTTTTAATTGGTATGAACAAATCACTACAGGCTTACGACCGTCTTTACTGTTATTTCGTAGACTTAGTGTGATCACTTTACGTAACCATCAACATTAATGGTCTGCTATTAGGTAGTAATGGCAAAGTGATCACACTAAGCCGGCCTTCGAAATAACATTAGAAGACGTTCGTAAGCCCGTAGTGGTTTTTCCATACCATATAAAATCGAACAATATTAGTGAGTCATTAGTTTGTTGTTGATGGTTATTCTATAGAAAAGAGTACCTAATTGTTTTGTTGTCCTATAGTTAAATCGTCCCTTAAAGGATCCCAATTTGATATTTAGTTGTAGGTGGGAAACTCTGATCAAGTATAAGTAACTGTTGTATGAAAAAATATTATTTCGTATAGTTGTTGGTTTTGTCGATTGTATGAAAGAAAATGTTGAAAAATATTTAGTGTGTGGTAGGGCGCATTTCAACGACAAAACCACTTCCTTCTTATTAATATTACTACAATAATAATTAAAAGTGCCAGAGTCAGCGACGATAAAAAGATAAAACTAAAATAAAAAGATAAAAAATTTACGATAAAAAGTTTGAAAGATTAAAATCGGATGTAAAATCTGCGATTTATGGGTGATGCGATGACATACGAAAATAAGAAATTACTTCAGTAATCACGTGTTTCCGTTAAATACACATTATGGACAAATAAATAACCCGTTTGTTATTTCATGTGTTTCACAATGTTAAATAAGTTTTCATTGTGCATTTAATATCATCTGAAAAAAAAGCTATTGGCATTTCAGCACATTTGATTATTCGATATTATTTATGAAACAAAAAATAACAACTGAACGCCATTTCATATTCGAATAAAATAAAGTCATTGTTTGATTTAGTTGTGTTTTTATTATTGCCATCTAAAACAACACAATATCATTTTTACAATATTGTATGAAAAGAGAGCTAACCAATTGTTTTCTTCTTATTGTTGCCCTGTTATTTAAGAGGTGTGGTTTTCAACCCCTTGCGAAGTCCACTCCTAGCTCATCTCTTTGTTGAATATGTAACAACTAATGACACTAAAAATTCATTACTGATGTTCGATTTTTAAATGGAACAAATCACTACGGGCGTACGACCGTCTTCTACTGTTATTTCGAAAACTGGCCATAGTGTGATCAATTTACGTTAACAACGTTCGCCATTAGGTGGTAATGTTTATGTCTCCGAAACTCCTAATCATGAGAATTCTCGACATGTTGAACATGTAGAAAAATTCCATATATACAACAGTAGATATTTAATAATAATTAATGAAATATAGACATAAAATTTGGAAATTATTGAGAACAAGAGAGCAGCCAAATTTAAAGACTGCGACTGCTGTCATGTATTTGGCGCTAGAATAATATGAATATTATATCCATTTTTGTTACTGTCTCATCTTTATTGCCTTTTGGCTTTGTTGGTGCACAACGTTCTAATTATGTCTCGATTCTTGTGACCATTTTTCAGGACTATCTCTTTGTTGGTCTGTCTGGGAGTCGTCTTCCATAGGGTTGACGGGGAGTCTGGATGAGTCCATTCTCCTTGCATGTGCGTCCATACCATAATCTTCTTTGCACCCCCAAATCAATATAATATCTTCATCCTCGTATATTTCTTGTAATGTCTATCCTATCTCTGAGGGTCTTCCCAGCAATGATTCTTTTAGAGTCTTCATTTCTAAGGCTCTCAGTGCATTTTTGATGTGGTGGTGTCCGCTCTAGACTCATACGTCATAACGAAGCGCACACGAGTTTTATAGATGTTCATTTTGCTGCTGAATTTCATGTCAGGGTTTTTCCATATAATAATATGTATAAAGTTTCCCAAAATGGTACCAAGTCTTTAAAACTTCTAAAATCTACATAATAATTCAGTAATGTTTGTTTTTGTTTTATTTATGTATTTTTTTTTTGTATATTGGAGCATCACGTTAAAACCGTAGGTTCTGCGTCGGATTTTTTTCTTCGCAGTCTTTCGCAAATACAATTGTGGTAATCTGAGATACAAATATTTACATTTCATTGAATATATTTTAAGTTATTAATAAATTTCTAAAAATATGAAATCTTCACGGATAGCCATCTTTTGCAGTGACTCTTAATTTTTTCCTTTTCTTCTCTTTTTTTCATAAATTTTAGGAACAACATTATTCTTTTACTTTTTCGCGTATTTAGCTGTGACGTAATTTTTCCTTTTCTTCTCTTTTTTATCGAAAGCATGCTCGATTATTTTTCTGTATGAAACAAGATAATATTATATAGACAGGGGAAATCTAGATAAAAACCTGTTCAATAACCTACTGCTCAAGACTGACTATCCGAATCAACAATTTTAAGCAAGGCGGATATCAGCTAGTGAAAAATATTTTTTTATACATATTTTCTTTTCGTTTATTTACAGCTGGATGCCAAGAAGACTTTCGGAGATTTCGCCAAGAACCAAGCCACGGAGCTGCAGACAGTCAACGCTGGATCCATCAAGAGGAAATGGGATCTCATCAGCAAACCCGGAGACACCATGCTGAAGACCGACCAATGGAATTCGGTGAGTAGATACGCCAATAACTACAGTATGTCCCATGGAATGGTGGTCATCGGTAGGTACTCATTAAAAGGTACCTGTCCACCAGGATGGTAATTAACAATTAACACACTTAATTAGCCCGTTAATAAGTACCACATTCCGTTAATATACACGTACCGCAGTTGATAGCCCTTAGTTGATTCCATACGGGGCGATATCTGCGCGACAAATCGCACCTACTACATTGGTAGTACTATGTAGTGACGTTTGCGACTATATCGTGGTTATAAGTTGTGAATAAGAAACTATTATATTGTAAAGTTGTGATTGTTAATTAATGGATGTGAAACGTGGACATGGTCGGAAAAAGAAGAATGTAATATAAATGTAATAAATATGAGAGCTCTACGAAGAATATGTCATGCAAAGACTCACAGAAGGATGTGGAAAGAATGAGAGTACTAGAAATGAATATGGCATGGAAGTTAGTGCTGTGACAAAAATATGAAAGTCAATAAGTTGGAATGGTTTGGGCATATGGAAAGAGTGGATGGAAACAGAATGACAAATAAAATTATAAGGCTGAAAGGAAAGGTATAAGGACGACTTGGATCGAACACATTGATTCCGTTCTCAAGGAAGGCCAAGTCAGATCAGTAGTAAAAGAGGTTATGAGAAAAGAAGCGAAAGAAGTACCTATGCTTGGACAGAAAAGAGTAGAGGTCTGCCTACCCTTACACGACATGGCGTGATGGGGAGAAATGTTGATGGAGTGACGTTAAGGTGTTGAAAGACATTTTGATCAGGTGGATATTACCTTTTTAAAAGGTGGATCGCAAATAGAAATCGAAAATTCTTAAATTCAGCAACGACCACATGAAAATAACGTATTATAAAAAAATTATAAGGAGAGTGGAAATAAACGGGTGTGAATCATGGACAATGAGTGCAAAATTTGCCGAGATCCTGGATATATATTAAAACAAGAGTCTTGCTTAAAATCCTGGGGCTCGTGAATGATGGAGAAACCTAGAAAATCAGATACAACGAAAATCAGTTTAATATCTTCCCAGGATCTCTTGAGATCCTAGGCTGAGGTGGGTCGTGCATCCGCAGAGAATGTCATCGTCACATCCTGGGAGTTTCCTCGGGGAAGACGACGAGTCGGAAGACCTAGGCTCAGACGGGAAGACGAAGTTAGGAAGGATACGGCCCAACTTCTGAAAGTGAGAGATTGGCCATCCGCAGCGGAAGAAAGCAGGAAGTTGGAGATGATATATTGGTGGCCAAGATCGATTTGAGTTGTATCGCCATCGAATAGACGTTCCAAAACACGAAAAACACTGCATACTTTTACGAAACTTGGTTATGGTTGAAATCAGGGTCACTTTTCCATATTTTCTTCTATTCATACTAATTCTTTGAATGTCTCAGTTGGCGACATTGATTCTGTTAGTCCGGTCCATCTTGATGTAGATAACCCGTCTCCAAACCGTCTGAAATCCCGAAACCCTTACTGGTTAGCTGCTGCTACAACTACGGATTACTCGATTGAAGAGAAGAGAAATGGAGACAAGTATGGACCGCATCGTCAGTAAGGAACCAGAACCTAGTAGTTGACCCGACAAAAGAACTGCCTGGCTCAACGCAACCCACAAATATATGGTGTAGAGTTAACCGAATAAGATGTGATGTAGGCTGCACCGCTTCCAACTTACATAAATGGGGATGGATGGACTCACCAGCATGTGGGATGACACACACAATCGATCATCTGATAAACGAGTGCCCCATGTACGCATTTAGAGAAGGACTGCAGGACTTGCACGCACTAACAGATGACGCGATCCAATGGCTTCGGTCTCTGGAGGTCAGATTGTGAGCGACAATAAGTAGAGGAAGAAGATTCTGTTAGTCCGATGATCCAACGTCAAACGTTTGACCAAAGACTATTTTTATGAATATGGGTCATTGATTGGACTTGAATAATTTGTTTTATGCAATATCTTTTTCTAAGAATGCCGAATGGGGTCACCCCAATGTAGATGATTACTACAGCAAAGGACCTAATCGAAGAATCGCTATGGTGATTCTTTCGAATGAGTAAACCAGAGTGTTTTCCTGCTGCATTCTTTGCTGGATTTACATTTTTCAGCCTAGGGACCGTTCAAGTATTACGTAACACATTTTTTTAACATTATTGGGACCCCTCCCCCCCCCCCCATATTGCGTTACGTAATACTTGAACGCTCCCCTACTGGACCTTCAAACTCTTTAGGTACCTAATACATTGACATAATACATTTTTTTTTTTTTATTAATTTTTTTTTCTGTAATCGCATATATCCTTTTGTGTGGCTGTATTTGTTTGATGTTTTTAAAAATTTGTGCTTTTGAAATTTATATATTTTGTTGTATATTTATGATTTTTTTTTTTTTTTTGTATTTTATGTCTAATGCATGGGAACTTATTTTATTCAAGATTTTATATAAATGACTGACTAATTTTATGACTTCGGATATATTAAATTCTGTTTTTCTTTTCGATTAGGTACATTATAGATGCAATATGATTTTACTCTTTTCACTGTTAAATATTTTTATTTATCTTTCTTTTTAATCTGTTACGATGTTCCTTTACTTGAGTGTGTATGTATCGTTTTCCCTTTGTGGTTTTCAAGAAGAAGGCTGTTTCTATGGACACTACTCGACACAGGCTATGCCTAGTGAAGGTGTCCAAGACTGCACTTGAATGTGTTTATTTATCTTAAATGATTTTGATTTTGTTTGTATTTCATGTGCCATATTTGTTTGTAATAAAGTTTATTATTATTATTATTTTTTATTATTGACACTTAAAATTTATTGTTTTCAGTTGGTGTCTTTCTCTGAATTGGGCATGCATGAAATTGAGAGTTTCCAATCCTACGACTGCAGGCAAGATCTTCCGCAGAGCTGTTCCTACTCGAGTATGTAATATTTTTTTTTGTTTTATTCATTTATGTAAACATTCAATAATATTTAAACACTAGCTTACAGAGACATCTCTTGACAAAATCCTTAACTTTAAAATTATTACATTGTTTGTTAGAGCCATCTTTTGAAATATTCTGGAGTCTCGATTTGTGTAACTACAAGCATTGATCTTGTATGTTGTTGTATTTTTTTCACTAGGATTCCAGATAATAATAAATTCACTCCCATACATCTTTTTTGAATGAAAATATTAGGAAAGAATGTGGTATGGAAGTAAGTGTTGTGACAAAGATGAAAGTTAATAAGTTGAGATGGTTTGGGCATGTGGAAAGAATGGATCCAAACAGAATGACAAAGATAATTCATAAGGCTGAAAGGAAAGGTGTAAGAAAGCGTGGCAGACCGAGAATGACGTGGATCGAACACATCGATTCCGTCCTCAAGGAAGGCCAGGTAAGAAGTAAGAGAAATAGGAGAAGCTGTATGAGAAATAGTATGTCGGTGGAAGAAGCGAAAGAAGTATGCTTGGATAGAAAAGAGTGGAGGTCCGTTCTCTCTGCCTACCCCTTACGGGACACGGCGTGATGGGTATAAAAAAAATAATTTTTTTAACAAAATGTTTAATCACAAAATTGGTAGCCTTACTGCTAAGTACCAACTTTCGTACTAACGATCTCCAGTGCCAGCAGTTATTGTGAAAAGTGCATTGTTGATCACTTTGCATAAATCCAGATTCATTTTTAAAAAAATTACCCGACTAGAGCCATCTATTGAAAAAATCTTTAACCTCACTTTATGTATTACCGATCTATCTTGGTATTATATTATAATAATAATAATTTATTCAGAAAAAAATTGTTACAAAAATGATGTGATTCGAAATACAATTACATTAACAATGTAGAACAAAATGCTACCTTCCCAATTGAGCAGAGCTCGTGTTAGGGAAGGGAGTACCAAACAGCCACAACATTACTACTTCCCGAAATCAACATTAAAACATTTTTCTAAAGTCAAAAACACAGAGATAAACTGTATAGTGCAGTATTTAAAATATTAGTAGTTAAGTACACTTAGTCATAAAATAAAATAAAATATAACAAAAAATAATAAAAAATAAATAATATATACATATTAAAAAGATATATTTTGAGAATTAGGAAGTGATTTGCTAATATTTAGAGTTATTAACTTGGAATATATTTTTAGTGCTCTTGTCTACAATCGCCAACTCCAGAGATCGGCATCTTCTGACATCAGCGAAGACATCCTGGGAGAACAAACTACCAGATGAGGAGAAGTTTGAATCTGACATACTACCTCTTGCGAGAAATGCATCTATTGCCAATGGTATGTGTTTTGGGATAAACTTCAAAAGCACTGTCCTTGTTTCGTCCATTTTTTACAATTTTCTACATAGTCTTGCTTTACTATCCCTCAGTTCCTATCAGTTGATTCTACATAATATTCTTGTTTTACTATCCCTCTTATTGATCACTTTTACTATTACTAATATTTTACTATGAAGATCCTATCATTTCACAAATCTATCAAATATATGGAATAATTTGTATCTAACATAACTACTATATTATATTGCAAGGATCAGCAATTATTAACATCGAACATTTTTAAAATTCCAGGATTCACCAGTGTCGAGAAATATTGGGAAATGCTCTCGGAGTATCCAAATGGTTACAAAAAAGTTCAGGAACTCTGGGAGGAGCTGGAACCTTTGTACGAACACCTGCACAAATATCTCGGACACAAATTGGAGAAACTCAATGGGTCTTTGAAGGACGATGGATCCATACCAGCTCAATGGCTAGGTTTGTATCGGACCAATTTAATGGATTGTCAAAATCCAAAATAATTGTTCCATTCACTATCACTCCTTTCGTCACAATGGAGCAATGTCACTGCATTTTGACAGATGTGAAAGTTTAGTTTTTTTTTTATCATTTTAAAGAAGTTTCACTACGCTGATACACATATTTTGCTATTATTAGATTAAAAACACAACACGTGTACTCTGGTGGAGGGATTATGTCAAAATGAGACGAATCTGGACCAAGTTTATAACACTGACAATCAAGTGACATTTAGATATGGACCACGCCCACTCGAGTTTCACCATTAACGAGTGATGGACGAATGGCTTGACACAATTGAATTTTGGAGTGATGGATACCCGACTCACCCCACCACTCCACATCATCCATTTGGTTTTCCCCACCATTTTTTCGAGTGACATCGTTCCATTTGGACGGATGGAGTGATAGTTATAAATAGTGATGGCTAAAGGATTCAATTAGATTTTGATTTTAAAAAAAATGTGTTATAATGTTTTTTTTTCTCAAATCTAGGATCCTTATTTGGTGACGACTGGTCCAATATCATAGACATTGCTTTGCCAAATGAAGAAGTCTTTCAAGAAATAGATAAAAATATGCAGAAAAAGGTGAATGACTTTTTATTGACTTTTTTTCCGATTTCATATTCTATTCTATACTGACTTTTTAGTCCCACTTAGAGGAAAAAGGAGGGAAGAAAAATATTCCACTTTTCTCAAAAGATTGCGCAAGAGCCCACACCTCACATTGAACGATAGGTCTATATTATATAATCGGTTAGATCGTCGGTAACTCGGTATTATCGTTGAAACACTTCCTGTAGTTGGGTTGCTATGACAAAACCAGTCAAACTACGGGAAGTATTTTCCATACTTATAAATATTGTTCCTAAATACCTACAACTTTTTCTACGGAAAGAAATGTCAAATTATCCACAATCTCCGACGTAATACAGTAAAATGGGACCCTTTAAAAGACGATCTAGCTGATTCATAAGACAATCAAAAAATTAATGACTCTTTTTTTATTACTGTCATCAGCCACAGGTTTTGCTGCTTATCTACATACATGACAATTCAGTTATTCAATTTCGATTTTAATCATCACAAAGCCTTGCAGTTGTATTTGTAGTAATGTTAAATAACATTTTTTTCCATATTGTCAAATATACCTAGACGTTTAATGTTTTTTTTTTAACGGATTTTTTATCTTTTGCCTATCTCATTCCATCTTATAGTTTTAAATGATTTATCAAAGCGAGATAGCAATAAAACGATTAAATTAGTTTGTAAAATGTATCTAAATTAATTTTACAAGAACTCTGACTCCGAATCTCTGACCTTTTATTAAAAGAAGACCTTAGCAAGGGTGATGGCCAGTCAATTTTGTTCCTATCCCCCATTTTATGAGCAGATGTTGCTTTATGTACACAATACATAATTAATTACCTTATGTTATCTTTATTAAATTATGATATTCCTTTTAAGAACACAATATTTGGCCAACGACAGTTCGTATACACTGCGCCTAAACTTTTTAAACAAATCTTGTGCTTCTCTAAATATAAACGTGCCTGCTCTGGTTGGGTCTCATGTATTCAGTTGGAAGTTTTGCAGGATATCTTGAGTTTTGTCCCATAAAGTAGTTTTGTTAGTTTTGTTTTGTTTTTTTTATTCTTTCTTCTTTATACTGTTGGTTGATCTTTGTTGGGTCAAAGGGTGTTGTGACTGTGGGGTTATGCTTTGTTTGTGGACTGTACGTATTTGAGTTGGTGGTTGTGCTGTGGTTCGTGTTTGTATGTTTCTTTGAATATTCTTTTTTTTTATGAACTGTTAAGATGTTTGCCCTAGTACAGGCTTGGCCTATTTGGGCAGCATTTCCATTTGTTGTCTGTTATCACTGTTAATTTTATGTATGAATAAAATAAGTAAATAAGTTGTTGGATGATTTTTTTTATAGTTTATCGCCGGAAGAAATGCCTACAAACAAGCCAGTACGCTGCTGTATCGGCTTGGCTTAGACCCACTCAAGTCCACATTCTGGAGGGATTCCAAATTCGACGGTGCTTGTCCTACCAAACTCATTCACTCTTGCAATCAAGCGTCGGCTGTGTACGTGTTCACCTGCCAAAATAGATCTCTGCCAATGCTGCTGGATGCACACGACAAGATAATGACGGCCAAACATATAGAAATCAAATCACAGCAGAGGGCTAACACTTACATCATCAAGGAAGCCAACAGATTTTCAGGTACCTATTTTGATTCTTTCAGTACCATTTTACACAGCGATATCTGTCTGTAGTAGAATTACTTGGGATGGTCGAACAAAAAGGGAGGTAGACAGTCGAATACACCAAGCAAGGCTCGCTTTCAATATAAAATCAAAAATCTTCGAGTCATTCAATATAGATATAAACCTCGGCAAACAACTAGTGAAGACCTATGTGTGGAGCATCTTGCTGTTTGGGTGTGAGACATGGTGCCTAACCGAAAGAGAGAGAAAGAGACTAGAGGCATTCGAGTTGTGGACGTATAGAAGAATTCTAGGAATTTTCTGAACGGACCACATCACGAATGAGGAGGTTCTAGACAGAATCGAAGAAGGGAGGCACCTTGTTAAAACCTTATCAGAGAGGTGGTCCAGATAGATAGGTCGCATATTACCTATCTCCTGCAAACAATAATAGAGGGCATGACTGAGGGTACGAATGCTAGGGGGCGTCCACGTCGAGAGTACCTCGAACAATTATATGAGGATATGGGCTGCGCATCTTACATGGAGCTGAAGAGGGCTGCGGAGGACCGTAGGAAATGGAAAATTAGATGCAGAACTTTGCTGCAAACCAATCCGTAGTATTGAGACTGCAGAAGTCTGTATTTTGGCATCTTTTGCTTCGATACGATGATTGATATGAAAATAATAATTCATAGGTGACTGTGAGAAATATCCTACCAACTTTTTGATGTTAATGATTTCTAATAAACTTAGATTTTTGATTTTTATTTCTTTTATCGACTAATTCGATTATGCCTTTGCCTTTGTCCCATTATTTGGTGTTGGCTCTCCTTGTCTTTCTTTGCCAAAAGTTTCTAAAAATGCCAATTCGCTTCTTTTTCCTTGATGTCCCTCTTGATGCCATCGACAACTATGTGGTGGGTGGTCTGCCTGGTCACTTGGCTGGAATTTCAATGTTCATAGCTCTTTGGATCATGTTGTCTTGTGGTCGCCTCATAACATGCCCATACCATTTGTTTTCTGCCTGTTTTCCATTATCTTTTCGGTTATGGGTGCAACTTCCTCGGTTATTGATATTTCTGAGTCTAGTTACTCCTCCAGCCCATCTGAGCATCTTCATCTCTGCAGTTTGCATGCTTTGTAGGTGTTTTTGTTTAAATGCCCTATTCAGAGCCACATGCTAGGGTCTTACTGCCGCCTCGACCTCCATTTTAGCCTTTTCTTTTTATCCAATAATTGTATGATCTGTATTGTCATTTTCAGCATTGGACGTCGCTCTGTCGGAACTTGGCTCTCTTCTGTTGTTGAACCCACAGCAATTGGATGCTGAAGAGGTTTTGCCATTGAAGACGTCTGAACGATTGAACATCAAAGATCCTCTTCTGCTTGTGGCTGCATTGAGGGATCTACCAAGGTTTGAGAAAAATCTTTGATCATTTAAAATAATGCAGAGTTCTAAATTATTCTAAACTAGCTCCGACTTGCCGTCAAACTTTGACTTAACCAAGAATAAAAAAAAATTGTTTTAACTTATTACATACATGAATTAAATATTGTTTACTACATCTAATGTTGATGAATATATGCACTGTTCCTTCAGACGGGTGAAATTTCCTAGGTATTCAGAAAGTAACGACAGAAAAAAAATAATAAATGACATGAACTAAACTCAAACATAATATGAAAACAACTTTGTGATTTATACATAAGTACTTAATGAAAACTGAATTCAAGTTAGCTAATAAATTATTGCTTTTTATAATCATTATTGATTTTGATGCGGAGTGAAGATTCGATTCGTCATCTAGTTTATAATGAAAATGATTCCTCTATGATTGTGTAACTTAAAAAACAATCAATACATGGTGATATAGTAGGAAATAAGTCACCTATGAAATATGTTACGCTATTACATATAGTATTGCAGAAATGTACTCCTAAGAAAACGAGATGACTCGTAAATTTCATAGCACTTACATCCTAAGCCCATCTACTTCATTTCCAGTCACTCGCAACCAAAAAAATAGTGATCCTTGTCTGTGACACATCTGAAAGGCTTGAGAACTTTTTATAGAAAAACAAAAAAAAATATCTTCTATTATCCTCGCAATTTTTTAAATTATTGTGCCTACTCTTTCAGATTGGCATACTATATGGCTGCAGACACTTGGAGATTGAAGCTGCTAGAACAACCGGGTCCAATTCATATTGGAAAATCTTGGGCGCAGACCAGAAGAAATTTGTCCAAAGTCTCTCCCTCCGATAACGACTTCATGGGTGACTTCAAGATTCTAACCAACACACCATATATGAGGTAAGGAAGTTTTAGTAAATTCATTTTAGACCTTTGCTCAAAAAGTGCTCACCGTTCCCAACAGGTGTCTCCAACAAAGCCAATAAAGATGAGACATTAACAAAAATGGATATATTCATATCCTGGCGCCAAATACATGACAGCAGTCGCAGTCTTTAAATTCGGTTGCTCTGGTTGGTAGGTATGTACTAAGTACGTATAGAATATACGTACTTAGTAGATACCTACATATATATCTCACAAACATAGGAACCTATAAGTTATATACCTAAAAAAGGTTTTTATGTCAAAAAAATCGTAAAGAAATCGAGACAAAAGAGTCCGTCCATATGTTTCGGATTGTTTTCAGAAATCTGTGACTTCATTCAAGCATTTGTGTAAAAAATATACCTAACTAAATCACTGCAAGTGTTTCACGCCTTTAAAACATCTGGGAGATTTGCTCTTTCCAAAAACTAAAATGTCATCAGCCAGTCATGGCACACGTTAAAAGTGCTCACCATTATTCGGTCTTCCAGGCAATATGTCAATTAGGAAATAATGTTAAAATTGTTTTTGTTTCAGCAATTTCATGGGTATTGTTTTGAAATATCAACTTTTCAACTATCTCACCGATGACATTTTCGAAGACAATGTGGATATTGTCAGTCACATTGCCAAGGGATCTGGAAAATTAAAGTGAGTCTATCTTTACTTTTTTATTTTCTAATTTACACATCATGCCCCGTCCCTAAAAAGGTAGGCAGAGAGAACAGACCCTCTTTACTCTTTTCTAACGAGACGCACTTTCTTTGCTTTTTTCCAAGAGCATAACATTTCTCGTACAACCTCTCCTATTTCTCTTTCTTTTGACATGGCTTTCCATGAAGACGGTCTAAATGTTCAATCCACATCATTCTTGTACCACCGATTCTCCCTTCTTTCCCTTTAGCCTTTTATTAATTCTTTTCGTAATCCTATTCACATTTATTCTGTCAACATGCCAAAACCATCTCAACATGCTAACTTTCATCTTTGTCACAAAACTATCTTCTATACCACATTCCTCCCTAATATTCATTCTCATTCCTTTCCACAGAGTCTTTTCTACATATTTTTTTTTTGTCTATGTTTTGAATCCATACATCATAGATGATAACAGTATTGCGTTATTTTTATTTTATTTTTTTTTTAATCAAAAAAATCATCACTCAGCATAACAGGTACAAACCCTTTGCGCTGAGCATGCATTGGTATTTTAGCTCAAATATACTTGATCACTTGCTGAAGACATTGAAGTACTTTCTTAGGTTATTTTCAATTCTTTCATGCATCATCCCTATCAAAGACCACCTTTATTTTAAAGATAGTTTGCTTTTCTTATATGTTTTTCATTTTGTTGGCATTGATTCTTTCAATATGCTCAAACAATATCAACTTGTTTACTTTCATCTCCGCTACATACTGCGTTTCTTTCCATATCCCATTTCCAAGTCCCTTTTCTCTACTAGGTTTATATTTCTCATAATTAATCAATTGATTTTTTGTTTAAGGGAATTGATGTCCAAAGGATATTCAGAAGAATGGCCTGAAGTTTTATCAAAAACATTGAAAATCTTTGACGTGTCAGCCGATTCCATGTTGGAATATTTCCGTCCTTTGAAAGATTTCCTGTATTCCCAAGACCCTGAATCGAAACCACCCGCATCGGAAGATGACGAGGATGCGAATTATGAAGACGAAGAAGAAGAAGAAGAGGAAAAAAGCGAAGATGCCGATAACACTGAGAATAATGAAGAAGTCAAGGAAACAGAAGTTGAAGAACCGGCTGTCTTAAAAGAAGATATTAGTGAAGTAGAGCAAAAAGTAGTTGAGAAAGCCAAAGAAAATGTACATAAAGAAGTTAATAATAATTTAGATGCTGATGTAGTTACGGAGAATTACGATGATAATCCTCATCTCGTACCCAAAGATGAAGGCAGTCCGGCGGCATCGTCCAGCGACATAACAAACAGAGAAACAGACACATCCCAAGCACCGCAGCAATCCCAGATGCCTTACGTATGGATCGCTTTAGGTGTCATCATCTTAATCATCGTCATTTTGGCGGTGGTCATTGGCAGGAAGAGATACAAGCACAAGAAAGAGTTGGAGAGGGAGAGAAGAGAAGGAGCCGCATGAGAATTCTTCGTGTAAACAAAAACGTGTACAAATAATTATGTTTGAGACTAAAATGAACGAATTTACTAAAATAATCAAAGTGTGAATAATAGTGTGAGTGTACAAAGACTTAAACGAAAACAGGTGTCTAACAAAATGTATTCATTAAGCCGTAATTCTAGTGTCTGCAGACTTAAATAAGTCAAAACTGTATGAACTTTTATGACATAGAAGTTATGCAACAAAATCTGTATCTAAGTGTGCATTTACACCAAACGAACATAGAGCGGAATCTAAAAACAGAGCATACTTTTATGGTTGATATTGGACATCATGGAAATAATAACAAACAAGAATTAGTTAAAGGACGATGACAGATTATTGTTTATTATCAACAATTAAGAAAACATAGTCTATTTTTCAGCTCTGGCTCTATGTTCTTTTGGTTTAACCCTCCAATTCCCAACGTCACCTACAGGTGCCGCGTTTTCAAAAAAATATTAAAAATATTTGGAGGTTTATTACTATATTTATTTTGATATAACATTGTTGTACAATGGTATTGCAATCCGATTGTGTATAATTTTTACGATTGGCAATACTAATCTTGAATATTTTAACAGTTATTGTCAGCTCTTGGCAGGAATTTTAGTGTTATTGGTACGTAACGAAATATACATTAATAAAAAATGTATATACAGTAAGTATTTTGAAATATTCTTTCTAAAGCAGATTTATAAAGAATCAATTTAGTATTTACACAAATTTGTTTTCGTGATTTCATTAAAATATTCGATTTATACCTATTTGAAGTTTTAATGTCACCTCCAGGTGACACTGGGCAATACAGGTACATTACTGAACAAATTTAGGAACTATTTGTATGAATTGTATTAATTCTTGCTTTTTGTTAACTTTATATAATATAATTATCTAAAAATAGCGAATATGCTAAAGAACTATGTAGGTTATAATGATATAGATGAATTTGTTGTTATCTTTCCTCCTCAACTTGGAAAATTTACTTTTTGGCCTCAGAGCATCAGCTTTACTATATACATAGCAGAAAACTCGCCTCAAGAACAAAGGCCCTACAACTAATATTTTGACAAATTTCTTTACAAGTGTTAAATTACTCAACACCTTAACGAAAAACGGATTTGTAAGAGCTGGCACTGTAAGAGAAAACCGAACGGAAAAATATCCACTACTAGGTGAACGCACAACGAAAAAAGGGAGGAAGGTCCGATTTCCTTCAGTGAGCTCAAGTCTGTGTGTTTGTAAATGGCATAACAAAAGTATAGTAAGACTGGCCTCCAACTGCCACGGAGCGTCTCCCAGGAGTAAATTCGGTCGGGTTGGCGTGGTGGGGAAGCAAAGAAAAAAAATCAAGTGAACTGCCTGCTATGATCATATAATAAAAGAAGTAAATGGGAAGGGTTAACTGTTTTGACGAGAATAGCCACTTGCAAAGGATTTGACTCGTGGGCAAGAAATGGTAGTGGCCCTTGTTTGCCTTCGGAATAGACAGTGCTTGTCAAAATGGTTCGCAACTTGCCAAAGTAACCTGTCATGATTAGGTATATTTTATGAAATATGGGTTGTGTCATGAAAGTGGAAATGGTTGGAACCGGAACTCGAACCCAAGATCAATACGCTGTATGTACAAAAGCCGCCGACTGATACTACTGGTGAACCAACCACTTCATTTATACAACACTAATCACATCTGTGTTTAAACAATCCTTTTTTTTTCAATAAAAATATAGTTTGGCCCACTAAAAATATGTATGATTATGCTTTTGCTTAATTTGGTACGTGCAGTGCCCAATGTCACCCTCAGGTGACACCTCCCCCATAAAAAAACTACAAAAAATTTGAAAATTTTGTCGATGGACCATCACTTTGGATTCCATAAAGGAACCGTATACACAATTCCATATGAATATCACGATTAGGTAAGGCATGGGAATTGGAGGGTTAAACTCTTCATTTGTGAATTTGAATCAGTTTTAACCACACACATTCATAAATCTCAATAGCTGATAAGGAGTCGATTAAATTTAGGACAGTAAGGTTAACAGCAGCTTATAACTTCGTTTGACTTGGGTTAAACGATCCTTTTTACCTTGTATCATTGTTCCCAGATTCTACAGTTTCAAACGTCATTTTCTTTGAAACTGTGAATTATTTTGTATCCTTAACAAATTTATGGCAGCTAAAAGTATTTTACATGTGGCAAACCTTCCATTTTATCAGAAGTATGAGGTTAAGATTTTTTTGCCCATTATATCTGAAGTTATTTAAAAAAATAATGTTGAGGTTTTACTATGATTTTCCATATCTTAAACTCAAATAATATGACATATTTATTTAAATCTGACGATACTAGAATCGTAAAATCGTTTTGTATAAACAACTTATATATAAGTAGGTATGTATCTGCTACATAATAATATTACAATAGTTTTAACAAATTAAGTATTATTTGATAATTATTGTATCATATTAATTCTTAAAATAATGTATTTTTAAGAGCTCTATTTGTGTATCTAATGATAGATCATTTGTTTTTTTTTTTAATTGTAATTTTTTTATAGTTTTATTATTTTTAAATTACCAGTAATTTTTAAGTTATAGGTAGGTAGGTACTTATTTTTTTTTTGATTATGTTAAGTATTTTAAACGTTTTCGGATTTTATTGAAAAACTAAAACAATGATTAATGATTTTTTTTTTCATAAGATTGTCGATATTAAAAACCGATGTAAAAAACATGAAATTTTGATTTAAGTATGATTTGAATATTTTGTTGAAAGAATGACAATATAATTGTTTATAATAAAGAATAATTGTTATTCTCTGCCTGCCCTACCAGGGACAAGTCGTTTGAATCATTCTTGTTTATTTTAAATACGATTTTATACAATTGAAATCAAAGCAATTAAATTTTATATTATACCTAGTTTCTTCTTTAAAAAAAAAATCAATTTGTTTGTAATTTATTTTGTGAATGTTATTAATTACTATTGTTAGAATTAATTAACTTTTAACAATGTACAGTCTTTCTATATAGTTTAATTAAAAATAAATAAATTAATGAAATATATATTAAAACCATTTTTCAGAATGTAGCATTTATATAAAAGTTTTAATTATTATTTGAGTGCATGCAAAAATTAATTGATTTGTTTTTGTTGTTGAATAGGTTTTATATAGGTACTTATCGTGTTCATAATGCTGAATAATCATGCCACAACATGTGAAAAATGCCCAAACTATGTTTTTGATAAAAAAAAGGAAAAATACAGATAATTCAATAAGTATCTATTAGGGACCGTTCAAGTATTACGTAACGCATTTTTTTTACATTTTTGACCCCCTCCCCCCCCCCCCCCCGAGATGCACCGTAACGCTCTTTGTTACCCCTCTTCCCATTCTCTAAACGTTGTCTAACGCACATATTACAACTAAGTATGCCTCAAATCACAATTATTGCTGGAAATTCACTAAATACCTTTATTGTGGCGCCGGTAATAGAGTAGTAACGTTTTACAAGAATACCCCCCTCCCCCCCCTTTTACGTTACGTAATACTTGAACGCTCCCTTATTAAAATTTGTTTTTTTTTTTAATTATTGTTTTTTTAATAATTTTATACATCAACTTTTATATCCAGTCTGGATTTTTTTTTATATTTTTAAAAATGGAAATTTTGGCATAAATTTACATGTTCAGTATACTTTAAAAAAAATACATGGTCTGTTCCATTATAGAAATCTTTACCGTAGTATGCAAAACTTTTGTATAATCCAAATATATAAAAAGAAAGTCAGGTGAGTTACACCATTCATAACTCGAGAACGGCTGAACCGATTTTTATGTTGTTTGGTTTGTTCGATTTGTCTCCTCTTCGGACAACATAATAACTATTTAAACACAAAAATGATAACGAATAAAGTAAAATATAATATAAATGCTAGTATGGATTATCCTAACAACACAATCTGTGAAAAATTTCTTAAGAACACAATTTTTATTACTTACTTAGTAATATATTGGGTTTTAAAAGATTTTTTTAGAGAATTTTGTTCAAAAACTCTGACAGAGTGAATACAATATTGCATGCAGGTTCTGGAAATACAACTAAATGACTATTCATGTTAACAAAATAAAAATCTAAATTCAGCGGATACAATATTTCATTTTTATTCTAAGTTGGGTCAGCTAGTATTTTATATAATACAGATTCTCATACAAATGTGTCAACATAGTAGGGTATCTATTGCTTTGGATATTTTCTACTAATCAATCTGACACAGGATCGTAACCTAGTATAAAAAATGCAGGTCACATTATAGTAATAATTCTTGACATGACAAAAGTCCAAGTTTGAAACATTAACCTATTGTTACCTCTGTTAAATATGTGTGCTTTAAAATATATTTATTATATTATTTTGTATAAAATTGCTTTTGTTTTTAATATTTTAACTGACGGCCAAATATAATATTTACATTATTATTTTGCTGTAAGGTTTACCAAGTATGTTAGATATTACTTCACCATGGTGAGACTAAATGGGATGTTTTTTTTTCCTTTTTGTGCCACCAGAGGCGCCCTTGCTAACCCGGTCTAATGTCAAATTCAGTGTTGCCAACGTTTAGCTAAAGTAACTTTTAAAATAAAGAGTCCTTTAGGTTGTCGTTTTTCATAAAATATTCCCGCGTACTTTAGCTAAAGTTTGAAATGTCAAAAAATTATTTGAAAGTTGGTAGCAGTTGGTATTGTTACCATGGAAATCTATGGAAAACATAGGTTGTTTACTAATAATTTCGCGGAATTTCTGTTGATTTGTCAATTTCATTTCTCAATAGAGCATCAATGTGCCGTTTTTTGTGTTGTTTTCCGCCCTATTTTAGTAATTTTTGTCCACAGTGTCACTGCATACAAAATGTTTATTATTTAGACCTGATTAGAAGTGCTGCCACCTAGTGTGTCTTGTCGGAAGCTCCCCAGAAAACATCCCATTGTCTTACAAAGCAATGAAGCTCTTTCACTTATTTAAATTTTTTTCTTTTTTGCTTAATAGCTATATTCGAATTTTTTTTCGGTATATGTATTTCAAAACAATAATGAATTTATAAAAAGAAATTTATTTCCTCAATATTGCAGTTTGGCAAAGAAAGCTTAAAATGTGCTGTCAATATTTTTGTAATTGAGATAAAACTTTTTTAAGGTTTCGAAACAAATGAAAAATGATTTGAAACCCTGTTTTTTATGAAGGCGTGCATTGATTTTATGCTGATTTTTTAATGTATTTTATATGCTTATGTTGTACATGTACCTACTAATTTTCTATAGAAAATGTGTTCTATATATTTTTTCTGTTTTTTTTAATAATAAAGATGTTTCTCGTAAAAAATAGATTGAGTATGTTTTCTCTACAACATTATATTAATATGTTTTTTATCACTCATGACACCTTATCTCCTAAGGGATAGGCGGAATGAACTGACCTTCATTTTTTTTGTGTCCGGATAAAAACTCTTAACGTTTGCCATTTAAGAGGTCAAATTTGTCAAAATCCCAGATTATATTCTTCAGAGATGAGAGCTCTAGGAAGAATATGTGGAAAGACTCTGTGGGATATGCAAAGGAATAAGAATATTAGGGAAGGAATGTGGTATGGAAGTGTTGTTACAAAGATGAAAGTGGAAAGAATGGATGCAGACAGAATGACAAAATAAGGCTGAAAGGAAAGTTGTAAGAAAGCATGGACAATCGAGAATGCTGTAGATCCATCACATCGATTCCTTTCTCAAGGAAGGCCAGGTCAGAATTAAGAGAAAAAATAGGAGAGGTTGTCTGAGAAATCATGTAGAAGGAGCGAAAGAAGTGTGCTTGGATAAAAGAGCGTGGAGGTCCGCTCTCTCTGCCTACCCCTTACTTTGTGATGGGTAAAAAAAAAATCTCCTTATGGACACCCTTTATTGGACTTCAAATGATGCGTCCTGCATGAAAGTCCCACATTCGCCTTTGAAATGTGTGCATGGGAAAATATTTTTAAGATGGCCAAGAATTTGCATCAATCAACGCGCTCGTGTTGTTGTACTTTCTTTACAACCTGTTACACCATACAGTTTCTGGGTTGTGGAGATGGAGTAAGATGATCCTTCCTGGAATTTGAATCCTCAAGTGAGCTGCCTATCTTAAATTTATCAATGTCTGAAGGTCACCACAATTTTGGTTCAATTAATGGTCTTTTCAATTAAAAATAACGTTCAGATTTTTTGTGATAGGATAACAATGCCAGAGTGTAGAAAATTCTCTTAATAAAACCCTCGACAGTTTTGAAATGAGCCGGAATCAAACTCAGGACCTCTTGATCAGAAGTGATTGCCAAGACAACCAGACTTGTTAGATAGGTAAATTGATAAGATTGAATGTGGTTTTGAGTTTGAGGCAGGTGACAATTAGTATGCTATAAGTAGATCATTTTATATTATACAATTTTATTATACTAGCCGATACCCGTCTTGCTTTACATCTTCAAAATATGGCTTGGATATCTCTTCTACTGAAATTTTACAACGAAGATTCTATATCATTTGAGTAATTCATAAAAAAAATATCAATAAATTCGAGAAAATGGAATAATTTGTTTCTAACATTACTACAGTGATAATTATTGAAAGGTCAGTGACGATTGAAATCAAAATATAAAGTCGGCGGTTTATGGGTGATGCGATGAAATAAGAAAGCAAATACAAAACTGAATTATTATGTAGATAGATTGCTGGCAAAACGCCTTCAGAACCAAAGTAGGTACTTAATAAAAATGCAAAAAATCCAAAGGATGTTTGAAGTTTAAGACATTATTAGATTCTATTCTGGAAATAGAGTTTCTTGAATGAACTTACCTCTAGGACAACCTCCCAAAAGATGAAAGGAGAATAATTGGTAGTCCACATCGCAGGTGGCTAATGCAGCTGGAAGAATGCTTAGAATATAGTAAGAAGAAGATTCTATTCTGCGCTACAACAGAATTGCCATTTTGTTACAGACCTGCAATATCCCAACTCACGGAAGCCATGATGCTGACTAACAACTATATAATATGGCTATGCACATAAGAGTATAAAAAACTAGCTGACCCATCGAACTTCGTCCCGCCTTAAAGTCAATAAAATATTGCTGGGTAACATAACATAGCTAACATACATGACTACTCATTGTGAAAAAATCTAAAGTTATGTGGTTATAATATTATGAATCAGTTATTTCAAAAGCACCAAAATTCACCCATTTATATATTAGATATGGTCGGTGACCCAGCGGTTACAAAGTCGGCTTTCGTACTGCGGACGTCGTGGTTCGATCCCAGGTGCCGACCATCTTCCTCTTTCACGACACAAGCTTTCGGTAGCTTACTGTGAAAGAGTCAAGGAGTGTATTTGTGTTCACTTTGAGTGAACACAGATTCATTTAAAAAAAAAAAAAAAAAAAAAAAATATCTATATTGAATTTTCATCATATGACTTATAAAAAAGTCAAATAATACACACTTTTTTATTCAATCCTAACTCCCTTAAGACCCCACTTAGGGGCATAGGGAGGGGCAACAAGAGCTCTCCATTGCGCTCGATCTTGCGCAACGTTAATGACCTCCTCCCACACCATGTCCAGATTCCTCAGCTCTGCTTCTAAGGAGCGGAACACAGTACGAGAGGGTCTTCCTCGTCGCCGGGACCCTGATGGGAGGAAGAACAGCGCTCTCCTCGGCCAACTGTCATCCGGCATCCTTAACACATGTCCCAGCCAAGTCCATCTCCTCCACATAATAGTAGAGGTGATGGGCTCACGCTAGGTGCGTCGGCGTATAGCGTCGTTCGTGATGCGGTGGTACCATCTTATACCCAAAATTCTCCTGAGGCACTTCGTTTCGAATGCAGATACTTTTTGTGCCTGGGCCAAAGTCAGGTGCCAGGACTCACACCCATACAGGAACAGGAGAATGGGCAACACACACGCATCAAACAGTTTACATTTCGTCTCGACACTAAACGCCGACGCCTTCCATATCTTGGTCATGTTGTTGAAGGCGTTGTTGAAGACGTATCGGGAGCTCAGCCCCGAGGTCACCAGTGGTGGTAATGGTTGCTCCTAGGTACTTAAACTTATCCACCCGGGAGACCTGATGACCGTCGATGGTTATCGGTAGCTGTTTATCGGGGCAGGCATTATTCGCCATGAGCTCCGTCTTACTGGCATTGACTCGAAGGCCGAGGCGTACTGTTTCGTCGCAGAGTCTTGAAACACTGCGCTGTAATTCCTCCACTGTCGACAATAGTGGTTGGCCAAGGGTGTCTATGCCTTGTTTGAGGAGATCTGCGTGAATTCCATCGTCTCCTGGCGCTTTGTTGTTCTTAAGTCTCATCACGGCCAGCACCATCTCACTGTATGTCAGCGGGTCCTCACATATCCCAGTTGCCTGAGGTATATTCAGACCAGCCAACTCCTCCTCAAAGTTGTAAGGTGAGGAGGGCTCGGAACGGTTTAATATTGACTCAAAGTACTCCCTCCATCTCCCTTTAATCAGTTCGGGGGCAGTGACAGTGGCTCCACGAGAGTCTCGTATTGCCGTCACGGGTCTTTTTTGACCCCTGCCCCCGACCTACCGGGTGATTTCGAAAAGTGTCCTTGAGTCATTTCCGAGTGCAGCAGATTGCGCTCGCCGTATCTGAGAGTCCAGGTGTCTTCTCTTATCTGTTCGTACAGAGTGCTTCACCTTGCGGCTCAGCTCTCTGTACTCAGACACCGAAGCAGCCAGTTTTTTAGGGTCTTTTTCGCTGTCTCTGAGGGTCTTAGCCTTCTGGCGATCTTCGATGAGGCTCCAGGACCCATCGGACATCCATATATTGGCCTCTTTTTGCTCTTATAGCCATAACGACGTCACGGAAGCTATTCCAAGCTGTCTCAATCGGAACAGCTCCGTGTGAATCCTGCAAGGGGGCAAACCTGGTGCGTAACTCAGCCTCGTACGTATGACGACACTGAGCACTCTCTAACCTGCGTATGTCCAGCGGGCGAGAGGCAGACGGTCCCTGCTGGAAATGGGTAAATCTGAATCTCAACGAACCCACAAGGAGTTCGTGATCAGTATCCATGTCTGCCCCTCAGTAGGTGCGGACATCTCGCAGGTCAGTTCGGTTGCTGGCCCTATTTGGCTACTTTTTTATAAGTCAGATAAAAAAAAATATTTCTGAAAGCTTGAAAGAAATTTTGGGCAATGTTTTAAAATATTGTTTTGCAATATATCAATCTACCAGACATCTCCCTATTTCCCCAAAAGATGGAGTAGCAGTACCGTTGCCGAATCCGTCCCATACAAACTTTAATATTATATTTTATATGATTTCTCATCCATTTATTCAACTTTTTATTAGTTATTCTGTTATCCGGAGCGGAGAAGAAACAAAAAAAATCAATCGTCGGAAGAATCTGTTCAGCCGATCTCGAGTTATAAGTGTTCGCACTAACCCGACTTTAATTTATATTAGAGATTATATAATATTAATTTACCCATTGCATAAATTCAGGAGTGGTTTCCACTTTACCTTTTATCAATCTTCTGGGGGCGTTCAAGTATTACGTAACGCAATTTTTGAAGATTTTTGACCCCCCCTCCCCCCCATGTAACGCGCCGTAACGTTTTTCTGTAACCCCCCCCCCCCTAAATGTTACGTAACACCCAAGAGACTATTTTTTTACTGAACTCTCGTAAAAAAATAAAAGGGTTTCAAAGGGTTCCTTTGCTAACTTCGGAGAAAAAAAAATACTATTTATATGTTCCATAAATTTATCTTTATTTTTTCTTTTGCTGTTTTCCAAATTTTGGCATAGCTGCGTTGGCAAGTCCAGTTGATGATGTAAATCCCCCCTTTTGACCACTAACGAATGCTGACAACGAAAATAAAATAAAAATGACGTAAGTATAATACAGTCGAGGGATTCCCCGTAAAAAATAAAAGATCTGCTAACTTGGGAGGGCGAAATAAAAATTACATACAATGCAGTCGAGGGACTCCCCGTAAGACTTAAACGAAAAAGGTTCCTTTTTTCGCAGAGCGAAAAATTCTTACGCTTAGGGTGAAAACACGTAGAAAGCCGATTCCGACCGGCGCAAAGAATGTTGTCTATGGTTTCAATGCATTTAAATGGGCATGCCGGAAAGCAGGTTTCTGCTTTTGCTGTACGTATCCCCATTCAACTGCATAGAAACATTCTTTGCGCCGGTCGGCGCGGGTCGGATTCGGCATTCTACGTGTTTCCACCAAAAGCTTTAACATCGGAGAACAAAATAAAAATGACGTAGGGTACAATCGAGGGACTTCCCGTAAAACATTGTCGAAAAGGGTTCCTTTGCTAACTTCGGAGAAAAAAAATGATGTACAGTACAATCGAGGGACTTCCCGTAAAACATAAATGAAAAGGGTGCCCAACTTCGGAGAAAAAAAAAACAAAAATGACGTACAGTACAATCGGGGGATTCCCCGTAAAATATAAACGAAAAGGATTGCCCAACTTGGAAGATTTATTTCCCAATTTTTTTTATTTAAGAAAAAAAAATACCGTTACGTAACGAGTTGTTCAAACCCCCCCCTCCCGCCCTCGTAACGCACAGTAACGTTTTGCAAGACCCCCCCTCCCCCCCAAATTGCGTTACGTAATACTTGAACGCCCCCTACTAGCTTTCCCGACAAACGTTGTCCTGTACCCCTATTCTAAGTTTTGTCGGAAGGAAGTCACGGAAGTAAAGTGAGATATGAGTGAACGATACATTTTGTGTGGAAAACGTGTATAGCGCCGCCACAAGGCTATTTCTATAAACAAAAGCGATTCTCGCATTCGATACGTATACCTACACGTTTTTCATACAAAATGTATCGTGTTACTCACATTACTGTCGTGACTACCTTCCGATATAAAACTTAGAATACGGGTACTATGGTATACTAACAATTATGAACATTGAATTTGAATTTATAGAGTACGATACAGAAAAACGTTACGGTGCGTTACAAAGGGGAAGGGAGAGTCAAAAATTGCGTTACATAATACTTGAACGCCCCCTAAACGAAAGAACCCGCAAAGGAAATTTTCGATACGGCGATAGCAGTCATAAAAGTATTCCCTTTCGTCCAATGGGTTGTTGATCATGGTGAGCGGTGTGTTTGCATTGTTTGCAATATCAAATAGTAATTATTCATATATTTTTTTTAAATTTATACCTATATATTAAACAACTACCGATAACCATTTATGGTCACCAGGTCTCCCGGGTGGAAAAATTTAAGTACCTGGGAGCAACCATTACCACCACTGGTGACCTCGGAGCTGAGCTCCCGATATGGGCTGAGCTACTGAACTACTGAGCATCGGTATGGCAAGTGGCGCCTTTAACAACATGACCAAGATTTGGAAAGCGTCGGCGTTTAGTGTCGAGACGAAATGTAAACTGTTTGATGCGTGTGTGTTGCCCATTCTACTATAATATGGGTGTGAGTCCTGGCACCTGACCAAAGCCCAGGCACAAAAAGTCTCAGCTTTTGAAATGAAGTGCCTCAGGAGAATTATGGGCGTAAGATGGTACCACCGCATCACGATCGACGCTATACGCCGGCGCACCCAGCGTGATCCCATAACTTCTGTCATTATGGGGAGGAGATGGACTTGGCTAGGACATGTGTTAAGGATGCCGAATGACAGTTGGCCGAGGACAGCGCTGTTCTTCCTCCCATCAGCGTCCCGAAAACGAGGAAGACCCTCTCATACTGTGTTCCGCTCCTTCGAAGCAGAGCTGAGGAATTTGGACATGGTGTGGGAGGAGGTCATAAACATTTCGCAAGATCGAGCGCAATCGAGAGGTCTTGTTGCCTCCCTATGCCCCTAAGTGGGTCGTATAGGGAGTTTGGATTTGGATACCTATTATGAACAAGACAAGTACTTTTAAATAGTCCGCTGTATATTTAGACCATGTTTCACGAACAACCCAGTGTAAACAGACTCTTCTGCATGAGACAGAAATGAAGACCGTAGATGATTAAGAAGTCTGAGAGTGCGCAGAAAGACTCGAAGTATGTAGAAAGACCGAAGCTACCAGGCTGGATTTTATCAGACAGTGAGGTCCATTTTCAAAATATCTAGCAACATTTTCCAGTATGTGACACAAAGAACCAACATCTTGATGCAATCAAATTATTATTAGTGTTCGAATTTTAAGAAGTAAATTTTTACGAATTTGAAACATTACGAGTTTACAACAACTGTCTTCTAATGCTGTTTGAAAGACTGGCGTAATGTGATAACTTTACGTTAACAAAATTCGCCATTTAGATGGTCAAATTCGTTGAAATCTCAGAAATTATGACATTCTTAGGCATCTAGTCAAGTCAGACTTCGAAACAGCCGTAAAAATCAGTCGTCAGTCCGCAACAACGGTTCAAATTTGTAAAAAAAAAAAAAAAACCTCTTAAAAATCGACCATTAATGTATCATTGCATCAAATATTTGGTTCTACGTAAGAATTTTCAATTAAAACACACAAAAATTATGTTCCCATATTCTTCAGGGGTACCGTACCCGTATTCTAAGTTTTATCGGAAGGTAGCCACAAAAGTAAAGTGAATAACACGATACATTTTGTATGGAAAACGTGAATACGCATCGAATGCGAGAATCGCTTTTGTTTCTAGAAATATCCTTGTGGCGGACTTGACTTTACTTCCGTGACTACCTTCCGATAAAACTTAGAATACGGATAGTGTGAGAAGATAGGTGGTGAGAATAGTGCCAATTTTAACTTTTAGTCAAATAACATGAAAATGCAACCAGTATAATCGATTTTCTTTTAATATATGCAGAAATGTATTAGGTATATGTAACTCTATGCTTTTCGGTAGAAAAGATTCTTACAACTCCAAACACAAAAAAGATATTATGCATTTTGTTGACCCGTGTCGACTGGAACTTTTTACCCCACCAACGGGGTGAAAATTCCTTTATATTTTATAACACAATATAATAATTATATTTTGTTAACACAATTAAGGGACTTTATTAATAAAAAAAAAAACAATGATAGGTAAGTACCTACCTACAAAATTTTAATACTCCCTTTACTTCCGTCCGTGACTACCTTCCGATATAAAACATAGAATACGGATTTGAACTCGGATCTTCTTGTAGTTCCTTTAGGTACAGGTATTCAATTAACTTGTACTTGACATCAGTACAATGATGCGATCAATGTCCGCCTTCCCTTGCATCAAATCTGATAACCATTTATATAAACATTGTTTTGTGGCCATGATTCTTGAACAGAACATGACCAGAATATTATAATAATAAAGATTTGAACCTTGCAAAGAGAGACCTCTACTAACACAAGTCATCACCAGTGCATTTGTTGTGGCTTAATTTGTATCTAGTGATATTATTAAACTGATTAGGTGTACAGGCATCTTAGAATCCTTGATGTTCAAGATTAACTTCCCAAGTATTTTATTTATTTATTTATTTCATTAGAAATATTTAAATGACGGATGAATAATAGAGGAAAGTAACCAAATGTGGGCTAGTGCTTTAATATGGGCTAGTGGCATTTCTCGAAAACAAATAATTGAAACACGCTGCAAACGACTATCTTCTATCGCACTCATTCGCCCTAAGATCGCAATCGTTTCACTTCGTCATTCTGGCGCGAGCCACCGTTGAGGAAGGATCGTGTTGTTTCGCCGCAGCAAAAAAACTTTCTAAGGTACGTAAAAGTATGTGATTTTAATGATGTAAATTAGTTCTAAATACTGTGACTATATGTTTGATTTGTATAATTTAAGTTTAATTTTATGTTTTTTGGTCGATTAATAGCTTGTGATGTATAACTTGTAATATTCAATGTCAAGTTTATTTAAGTCATGCATTTCGAATATGGGCTATGATTATGGTCAGGAGGAAATTCACTTAGATTCAGACAGTGAACCTGATGCCATAATAGGGAGAGAAGCTCCTGACTCTGAAGATGCAGAGTGTATGTTTTGTCAGCATTGCTTTTCCGAAGACACACGAGGAGAACTGTGGATCAAATGTTTGATGTGTGGGCTCTGGGCACATAATGACTGTGCTGGCCCAAGTAAATTAAGTGGTTTTTACACTCAGCAAATTGATATGATATGTTACAAAATAAGTAAACATGTACTATTGTTATTTTCTAAAAAAAAAAAGGTTCATATATTATATAGCCCATATTTAAGCACCTGTTCCATATTTAGAGCCCATTTTGCAATTTTGTTTAATGCCCAATTTTGATAATGTAAATTATCAATAATAATATAAGACTGTTACTTGGTTTTCTAAAAATATATGTCTAATTAAAATTATATATAAAAAAAATAGATATCTACATAGTTTTTTTCTACATTTCATTCATTCATTTCATTCATTCATTCATTCATTTTTGACCTAAAAACAAAATGGTAGCCCATATTTAGTTACTTTCCTCTAATATACAAATTTTCAGTTGTTCAAATCATTCGATAACTGAAAGGCTATTTAGCGTAAGCGACACTAAAAGATCCGTCGTTGTATCTGACTTCTTCTTCTTCAAGTGCCATGTCAGGTCGCCCCGACGTCGGCCACCACTATGGCGTAGGCTTCTCTGTCCTGGGCTAACCGGAACAGTTCCTCCGCTCACTGGATTCCCGTCCACTGTCTGAGATTTCTCAGCCAGGACATCTGCCGTCTACCCACACCTCGACATCCATCTATTTTCCCCTTCATTATTAGGTGAAGGGGTTTGTATTTGGTGTTGCGAAGTATGTGTCCCAGGTAAGACATTTTCCTTTTCTTGACGCTGGTTAACAATTCCCTCCCAAAACCTGCTCTTCGAAACACCTCCGTGTTAGTCACCATATCAGTCCACGGAATACGGAGCATTCTGCGGTGGAGCCACAGGATGCTCCGAATGTGGCTCCACCGCAGAATGTATCTGACTGCCATGTGTATATTATTCGATAAGTTTTTTTTTTTTCTGATACCCTCTAGTGCTTTCTTCACGTCAACTATATTAGTTCTATTCGATAAGTTACAGCAAAAAGTAATTTATCGTAAGGTTAAGTATGTACTGAAAATGTATCGAAAGGGGACCGTACATTAATCACGTGATGTTTTTTTTGCAATTTTTTAGACCCCCTCCCTCCTGAAATTACGTGTACTTTTTAGTACAAAGAATTAATAAAATTCGCTTTTTTCTTTCCATCAGCATAAATATTTATTTTGAAAATAACGTATATTTATACGTGATTTTCTTACTAAACCCTCCTCCCCCTACGTGTTCTTTTGTGATTTTTTCAGACCATCCCCCCTTCCCCATTTGAGCTTACGTAATTAATAGACGGCCCCGAATGACCCGTTTGGTATATTTATACCAAACTTTCGGTTAGGATAATTTTAAAAAATATTCCCATTGCATTTTTCTCTTGGAGCAACTTTTATTCATAGTGAAGTGTGTGTCTTTTATTGATTTTTAAAAATAAAACTAATAAAATTAATTATTTAGTCCGGCAAAATTATGGTAAGCGATATAAGTACCAGAAAGTATGCTTATTTATGTAGATGGTGGAGCTTCATGTCCCTTCCAGGAGCACGCGTAGTATACAGACCTTTAGCAAACAGTGTCACAAACTATTCTTTGAATACGCCCATGCAAAGTTTACTTAGGAGGAGGGGATGATCTTGGCGAAATTGATATATTTTCTATATTTTTGTTTAGTTTAAAAAATGCTAAAGAATAGGTAGGTACCACTTGGCTCATTAAATTATTTGAGATACTTATTTTTTCTTCTGATTTGCAAATTGTATTTAAATACAACCATTGGTTGCGTATATTTTAAATAAACGACACTAAATAAAATTACCGATTCGCTATATTTTTAATGACTGTAGCAAAAACTCAAACGTCCAAAAAAATGTTTTTTTATATAAAAAAGCCTCCTCCAAAATTGGGTTTTCGTCGCTTACGCTAAGTGGCCTTTCAAGTTTCGATAAGATATTATTACCTTGACTTGACACTAGCCTACATGGTCTACTTATGCATACACTTTTTTTTATAATGTTTTTTGTATGGAATTTAATTTTAATTTTGTATGGAGACGTGTATAGCGCTCCTACAGAATACTTCGGAAAGCTCCGCAGCCCGTACGAATTTCCCGTGAGTTTCTCACTTAAGTTAGTGATGAGTAAAATTCGGGATAGAATTCTATAGGTAGGTACCAATTTTAATTGCCTTCATTGAAATGTTGAATATTTTAAGTTTCCTATGATAGTAGGTAACACAGTTGGCCGAGGAGAGCGCTGTACTTCCTCCCATCCCAGAGGAAGACCCTCTCACACTGTGTTCCGCTCCTTCGAAGTAGAGCTGAGGAGGAGGTCATAAACATTGCGCAAGATCGAGAGCAATGGAGAGCTGTTGTTGCCTTCTTACGCCTTTAAAGGAAGTTTGGATTGGATTGATTGATAGTAAGAATTCAACTAATTTGATCACCGAAAGAGCGTAAAGTAATCCCACTGAGCTAGCCTTCAATTTAGCAACAAATTATATGGTCATAAGCCCTTAGTGGTTCAAAAATACTACCTAAAATCAAAACAGGTAAAGGGATTTCTGAAGAACGCTGAAAAACAGTCCACAATGGCCGAAATTGAGGACGTACAAAGAAGAAGAACTATTATTAGCATACCTAGATGGGATAGCGTAAAAAACTGTTATTAAATTTGTTTGTATGTCTATTGCACATTTACATAACATGTAGGTAGCAATTATGCTACCTACCACAATCATGATAATATAATTTTGCCATCATAGCTAGCTATAGAGACACACGTCAAATGTGCGGGGCACCTACCTGCTATAAGGAGTACCTACATACCTACTTCCAAACACTATGACTGCACTTAGTTTTAACAGTCTATTGTAACTCGTTGTCTATGGTGCGTGCTCGCAAACTCGTGACATAAAAAAAAACGAGGGAAATTCGTTATTTTGAAAATCGAACGTGTGTTGTTTATGTTTTTTTTTTCAACAAAAAATAATAATAAATAAAATGTCGGATGTGGTGTTTTAAATTACTGTACTTTTAGGTTTTGCTTGTTGCTTGTGTATTGAAATTTTATAGTAAGGAGAGAAAGTTCAGTTGAATTTTCAATTGAAATTTTGGGTAAGTCTTTAATGTGATATTTTTTTTATTATTTCTTGTATACTTACTTAATTATAATAAAAATCAATCCAATAATTTCGAATCTGGAAGTGATTTTTCGAACACTTAGGTATTCCAAAAGTGTATTGTGATAGAAGAATTATTTTTTGACAAAAAGATGTCAAAAATTCATTCCGGTTTAAAAAAAACTCGAGTTAATTAAATATTTAATAAAATACCTAGGTACATTTAATTGTAATTTCTTCATAATTGTTTATTTATTTTAAAAATCATCATCTTAAGAGTAATTAAGTAATTATTTTTTTGTCGTCTAATCGACCATTGCAAATAGAAGACACATGTCAATTATTATTATCATACAAAATGTCTATGCTTGCTGCTTCCTATGCTAGATAAGGTAGCGATTTCCCCCAGAATTCTATACAATAACCATAAAAATCTATGCGATTTCGAAAAAAAAGAATGTTTTTACGTTTTTGTTATTAAAAATGGAACGTTTTTATTCTGTTATTTGAAATATTCTACTATTTAGAGTTTTTGATTGGTTAATATTTTCTTTAAAAAGAAAAACATTTACAATTACCTAGTTTTTTTTTATAATTGAGTATTTATGTTAACTATTATTACTTAGATACTAAAAGGGGCATCCGGAACAAAAGTGTCATATTATAATACCGATTTGCTATGTTCGTTCGAACAGCATTCAAGACAAGTTTAGAACAGAACTAGTGAAATATTTGAAAATTAAGGGCCCGTTCTCACAAAATAGCTGTTTTTGGCCCTTTCTATCAATCGATTATAATGTTTCCGCCATTTCTTAACATACGAAACTTAAGTTAACGTTTTATTGTACGTTGAATTTTGATTAAATAGTTTAACAACTACTTTAATTGCGGAAAATGTGGAAATAAATCTTAATACCTAATGATTGGAATTTGTTTCAATCATCTAAAATTTTTAAATTTTTTAAGGTAACGAAACTTACCTTAAGTAAATAATTATGTATAATTATGTACCTATGTATAATTATGTGTCTGGTTGTTCATTGAGAACAGAAAGTGTTGGACGACTCAGAATTCTTAGAATGTTTATATACCCTGACAAATTTGATTTTTTTTTAAATGAAAAATTGTGTTAAAATAATAATACGGATGAGGCATTTTTAGAAACATGGTCGGTTCATTAAACATTCAATCCAATCCAAACTCCCTTTACATCCCACTCAGGAGCATAGGGAGGCAATAAGAGCTCTACATTGCACACTCGATCTTGCGCAAAGCTTATATGACCTCCTCCCACACCATGTCCAGATTCCTCAGCTCTCCTTCGAAGGAGCGGAACACAGTGTGAGAGGGTCTTCCTCGCCTTCGGGACCCTGATGGGAGGAAGAACAGCGCTCTCCTCGGCCAACTGTCATTCGGCATCCTTATCACATGTCCCATCAGCCAAGTCCATCTCTTCCCCATAATGGTAGAAGTGATGAGCTCACACTGGGTGCGCCGGCGTATAGCATCGTTCGTGATGCGGTGGTACCATCTTACACCCAAAATTATCCTAAAGCACTTCATTTCGAAAGCTGAGACTTTTTGTGCCGAAGACATGCAGAAGAAAAATTTATTCGGATTATGCTATTGTTTACCTTATTACAAACTCGGTGATTCTATTGTTCATATTCTCAAGCAATTGTTTTTGTTATTTATTTATTTTAATTATTACAATATGTACCGAATAACAATTGAAATTATTTTTATTATTATATTACCTATATTATAGTGTTCATATAATTAAAAATAGTTCTTATGTCTAACATAGTTAGAAGCTACATTGATTTACAGCTACAGAATGCATTATGATATTACCTATGTACTGTTTTGATGTTGCAATTATTATTATGAACAATTTCACTTTTACGATGACAATACTTTTGTTCTTGTTTGAGACTTAGAGAAAAAGCAATATAAGTACAATTTATTTAATATATTTTTGTGAATTTTATTTTGTTTTATTGACGACATTATTGGCTCTTGAATAATAATGCTGCGTAATGTATGAGCCAGAGAATTAATCCCTCGAGATACAAATCATTATCACTATATATAAACGGAAAAAAAAATTATATCAGTTATAGACACGGAAACCATCCTAAACCAATGTGCTCCAAAACGGTTTCATAAGAAAGGTAATAAAGTAAAGATGGTTTAAGACCATTATCCATATCTTATAATACAAAAGAAAGTCGGGTTAGTGCGAATATACTTATAACTCGAGATCGCCTGAACAGATACTTTCGATATTTGATTTATTGGATTCTTCTCCGCTCTGGATAACAGAATAACTAATAAAAAGTTGAAAAAATGGGTAAGAAATGATATAAAATATAATATTTTAGTTAGTATGGAACGGATCACCGGCGACGCGCCAACGCCATTACGGGTAGTTCCCTCTCATTCTCGCTTACGTGATTGCCGCTTTTACAGTAGCCCATCCCACTTACTCCACCGCACCGTTTCGAGCGGTATAGAAAATTTTCATACAAAGTCAACAAAATGATCGGGTAAATTCGTATCGGTTCTTCATAGGTGAGGTAGAATGTGTGCGCGCGCATTTATTCTCACGTTGTTCCCGCCTGAGCTTTGAATACGAATGAAATATGGATGTTTTGGAAATATTTTAACATTATTATTTTATTAGTAACTTAATCGGATTAATAATGTATTTTTGTTTCTGGGGGAGCAGTGCACATATGAACAGGCCGCCTCTGGTTAGGCCTACAGGACAACGTCTGTCGGGAAAGCTAGTTTAAAATATAATGAAGTTAGTATTGAACAGATTTCGACGCCAACGCCATCTACGCAACATTATATTATAACAAAATTATTGCTTACTTGTCAATTATTGGAACAGGTCATAAACAGTGCGCAAGATTGAACGCAATGGAGAGCTCTTGTTGCCTCCCTATGCTCCTGAGTGGGGTGTAAAAGGGAGAATTAATTGAATTGAATTGTCAACTATTTACATTAAAAATATTGGTAGGTACGTAAATTATTATTCGAATTTTTTTCGAGCTTTCAGAAATAGTTTTTTAACATTCAAACATAGTTAAAAGTATTTTTACGTAAATTACAAATTCGAAATCATTATAGTAAGGACTACAGGACAACATCGGGAAGCTAGTTATACATAAAACAAAAAAAGTATTTCTACCTAATATGTCAAATGACACCATCGAACCAATGTACCATAAACCGGTCACATTTGAAAGACGTGCAAAAATGATTTAGTGAAGTGGCACAAAAGTGGCTTAAGCCACTCGAACTTATTTTAATGGACTTTGTTCAATACTTTTACTTAATACAAAAACCTGATCAGTTTTGCTCCTCAAAAAGACATACCTAGGTACCTACATATAATTTTTGTGTGATTTTAGAAACTATCATCGAAAAAAATCCATACAAAATGATCGAATAGTTTAGTTTAATCATTTGATTTTAGAACACTGATTGCACGCTAATAAATGCTTAATACCGTGCATTTAACTTTCAGTACAATATGTAAACATGGTTTCAGTGTTGACTTGTATGAATAATATAGGGTGACTGGTAATTCGTCCAATACCTTGAAACGAGTTATACTAAACAATACTTAGCTTATTTGCAATAATTTTGTTCCCATTAACCAAGGATCTAATGTCAGTGGTTTTCGAGTTATTAGAGTTTTTATCTATTTTCCACCTTTTGATCTAAAACTGAAAATTGTGAAAAAGTACTCCACTTTGGGAACCAAAAATACATTTTTTCTAATCTATTAATGTAAAGGAAAGTGCCTGACTGACTGACATACTCACTCATCAACGCACAGCCCAAACGGCTAATCGTAGAGAAGTGAAATTTAGAAATCAGGTAGGTTTTAATACAAAACCTTCCACTAAAAGAGGATTTTTGGAAATTCCATCCCTAAGGGGGTGAAAAATAGGGTTGAATGTTTTTAAATGTATACGAATATCTCGGAAACTAGATATGGCACGAGCTTGAGATTTGGTATATGAATTCTCTTATAGAAATGAGTAGTAGTTTTCTTGGACAGTTTTTCCAAATTTTCACTAAAAGGGACGAAAAAGGCCACTTATAAAAAGGGATGATTTTTAATTGGCTCCTAAAAAGTTAAAACTGGTTTTATCGAAATTTCAAAAAACAATAGATTATAAATGAAGGAATGTTTTAAATAAAAAAAAAATCATAAAGCAAATTTCTAAAATCTCGGAAATGAAAGGTTCCTTTTTTTAAATGAATCTGTGCTCACTCAAAGTGAACACAAATACACTGTTTGACATCTTTCACACTAACCAAAGGGTTGTGTCGTGAAAGCGGAAATGGTCGGCACGGCCGGGACTCGAACCTACGACCTCCAATACGCTGTGGGCATGAAAGCCGGCGATTGATACCACTGGACTACCAACCACTTCTTAAAACAGAAGTCGTTTTTTCATTTTTATTTTCGATCTTTCGAAGAGAATTACTCTAAAAAAAAGTATAATATTGTTGACGTAAAATCCACGTAGAAAACTTCCTTGATTAAGCTTTCCGAAAATAAAACATTTTTTATGACTTGACGGGTTCGTCCTATAAGCCTACACAAATAAGTTCATAGAGCAGTAAAAAAAATAAAACACAGTACGCAACAATAATGATTCGAATTTCACAGTCGTGTTCAATCTAACCATAGACAACGTAATGACCTGTAATTATTAACAACATGGTTTGTTGCCGGATCTCTACTTGCTATAATGTAATGCACGGGTATCTATGGTTGGTGCTGGGAAAATTGAGTATAACTAGAAGTAAAGACATTATTATTGTTAGGTATTAGGTAGATTCAGCAGTGTTTCACTTTCATCGTAGCATCTAGTATTCTAGTATTTATGGTGAACAATCAGGGTCGGATTTGGACTTGATAAGGGTCTAACGGCCGGTTTAAAAAAAAAGTGGCTAAAACACTACTTTAGCTAAGGGAACATTCAAAATTTAAAGTCTCCTTTAACAGCCGGTTTCATGAAAAATAAAGGAGACGTGTTACCGCATACAAATGTTCATCGTTGTGACAGAGAAAGCTGGTAGGGAGCGCCACGAAATTTTCTATGCACTCCGACGGCAAAAGATTGAACTACACTAAAATCGACTTTTAAGTCCCAAGAACGGGACATGCATAGAGTGTCATTTTGTAGTTATGAAACACGCTATTTTGAAATAAAAAAACATAAAGGATCCTTTATTTTTTAAGAAACCGGCTGTAAGCTATTTGGGATACACGACACTTTATAACAAGACCTGCAGAGTTATTCACGGTTTAAAACTAGTCAAATATATTTAGACTTAAGGGTGCGTTGCACGTAAACACCCGCTTTTGCACTTTTACTTGATGATTCCGCGTAGGGAATCCAATCCCGCATCAAATTCACGATCCCGCAAGCCTGCGGGATTGGCGACCTCAATCCCGCGGATCCCGCGGGATTTGCGGGATCAGCGGGATTGACATTTCTTTGTTTGAAGTAGGTTATTATTATTAAGAAATCAATGAAATAAAAATAAGTATGTATTTTTTTAATTATTAGAAGTGTTAGCAATTGAAAATAATGATGTTTCAGAGGTGGATATAAATAATCAGCTTCTTTTAAGGAACGATATAATACAACATTTAAATTTAAACATTTAATTTTTTAGCATTGTGATTCGTATTGACAAATGAACAAATTTATTGATTTAAGAGGCACAAAAACTAGTTATTTTTTTCTGATAATATGTACTTCTGAAGAAATGATAAAGTGTCTAACTTTGTATACGAAATTGACTTTACATAAGTTTAAGCAGTTTCCAAGTAGAAGTGAGCGTTATAACGAAAGCTGATAAAAATATTCAATAAATAAAAAGGACTTTTTTTTATATAGTACACTCGTTGACTCTTCACAGTAAGCTACTTAAAGCTTGTGTCGCGAAAGAGGAAGATGGTCGGCACCTGGGATCGAACCCACGATCTCCGATACGAAACGGTACGAAAGCCGGCGTTGTAACCGCTAGTCTACCAACTACTTTTTCTCATTATTCGTATATAACGATATTTGTAAATATATCAGAGTTTTGACTGAACTGAATGACTTTTTTTAGCGAAATTAGACCTTACCGCCAACGGACAACAAATTTTCGGAATGATTTCGGAATGAAATAAATAAGCTTTAAGCCTTTAAAAATAACGTAATATAAAATTTATGAAACTGCTATAACGTTTATGAATTTAAGCCGTTATTCCCACCTCTACAACATTCAAGTGCTTTCCTCTATTCCCACGTTTCAATATCAGATCAAGAGAATCATCTCGAGTGGGTATGGATACAGGCACAACAGTTCTAGACTCAGCTACCCATTCAGTATGTAGAATACGTTCTCGTTCATTTTCTAGTGTATGCGAAGGATTATCAATTAACAGATTCGTTAAAGGTATGCCTTTTCCATCGTCATTGATGTTGATGTCATCAACTTACTGGTTTTCAGTTTATTTATTTATTTGTTTATTTCCAACATGCACAAACATCTTTCTTGTTGGACCCGCGCGTCTGAGAGCAGTCTCTCTATTAAACACTTCATTTCAGTTCTTACTTTGCTCAGACAAAAGAATGGATCGTCCACCACATTTGTAAATCCTGAATCTTTATCTAGATATTTCTACGGCAGTCATTGATGTACTTACTTACTTACTTAATCCACGATCGCTCCCAGTGTGGTGTATGTGGACGACACGAAGTTCTTTCAAGCCTCTCTATCTTGCGACAGTTACACAGCTTCATCCCAGCTCAGCCTAGCATCTTGTAGAATCGCAGTGAATGCCCGCATTATTGTTAATTTCGGCCTGCCTCGCCTTCTTGTTTCATCCGGATTGTAGAAAAGTCTTGCATATTCAAGACTCTCGGGGGACATGCGGAGAACATGGCCAAGCCAGTTCAATTTGCGATTCTGGATCACTGAGGTGATTGGCTATTGTGCTGTTCTGGCACGTACGGTCTCATTTGAGAAATAGTGATACCATCTAATCCCCAAAATCTGTCCCAGAAATCTATTCTTAACACTAAGTATCTTCTTCTGTTGAGCCTTCGTCAAGATGCCAGGATTCACAACCATATAACGGCCATTGATGTACGGCGTTCTTTTATCCGACGAGATAGCGACACTGCAAGTTCCTGTGTGGCTAGTACGAGTTTAATCGAAAGCTTATTGCACGCTAATAAGCGGTTATTAACGTGCAAATAGTGTTCGAAAATCAAACCATCGAATCATTCGATCATTTTTGTATGGAAATTTATCGAAACTATTTCGATGATCCTTTCGATATTCGATCATCGAAAACTTTTTCTAGTGGTACTGGTTTATCCTGGTATTATTTGATCAATTTGGTTTCTGCAGTAACTAACATTGCATCACGCAGTAACATTCTTTGACAATAATTTACTACGCTCCCCTACCGTGGGAGAATCCCTAGCCATAGAGTAATTCAAATGACATTGATTTTGTTCCATTCCGATACAGAATTCACACAACAAAAATTTAATTTCAAAACTTATTTAGTTGTAACTTAAAAACTGAAAATATAATTATTTTCCATATGAATTTCAAAGAAAAGTCTTTATTTCCCCGCGAAAGATGAGAAATATTTCATTAATGAGGTTGTACAGGATCTATTAAATAATCAGAACTTCATCTGAGCCCATTTTTACTGTTTATTATTTTTTTCATTTCAGTCCCGCAAACGTGCGGAATCCCGCATCAGAAATCCCGCATTTCTGATCCCGCAAAAATGGTGCGGGATCCCGCATTTGCGGGATCCGCAGTTTGCGGGATTGGATTCCCTAATTCCGCGTGTCCTTAACATACGAAACTGAAATTTCTGTTTTATTGTAGATTCAACTTTAATAATTTAATAGTTTAGCTGGATTAGGATACTTCTTGAGTATTTTTTTTTTCAATAACGCCTCTCAATTTTTTCTCGATCCATAAGTTAAAAATAAAAATGAAATATTTTTGTAGAAACGTAAGTTTCAGAAAAATGAGAAGATTTGTCTTTTTCAATTTGTCTCATTCATCTAAAAATTATTCATTTTTAGCGTTATAAAGACCCTTAAGTAAAAGAAAAAGTTTAGATCGAACTAAACTTTTTCGTGAATACCCATGTTTATATTCTGTTTTTTTTTTTTTTTATATATTTTAAAAGACATAAAAAAACATTATGATACAATAACTATAACATAAACAAAAGTATGGAAAAAACATTAAGTAAATAATTATAGGTAGGCTAACATTTCAATATACTAGCTAGTTAGTGAAAAGTAAAGAAAAACAACAGAAAAACAAAGGTTACAGTATAAAGAAGGCTCAGCTGGGTTATAGTGATGTAGATCAAGGGTGAGGGAAAGGAATAAGGGACAGGGATGGAGGAATTCTATTCAGAAAATATTGAATACTTTAAGCCTACAAAACTTGTATACTCAGAATTTTGAAATTTTCTTTCAGTCACCTTTGAATGTTTACTTAATTAATTTTTTCATATATCTCGAAAACTATAAAAGCTAGAACCCTAAAAATGTGTTTGTATATAGAAAAATACAATATCTCAAATTTAATTCAATGAAAAAGTTCCAGGATTTCTCAAACTTTTTTTATAAATAAAAATATTTTTTATGACAAATTTACGAGTTTCAATGCCTATATTTCAGAATTTTATAAAAATATCGAAAAACGCCGAAACACACCAACTAGATTATTTAATTTTCTATAAAAAAATATGTTCATTATAGCAGTACATCTCAAACTTTTCTTAACAATTTTTGTAAAAATTAAATTTATTTACTACATCGTTTCATACAATAAACATACCGACTCGGGCCATCGACAGTTGGATCTCATGTTTACATGCAACTATATATAGTTGTGAATCCTCCACTGTTACAAAGTATATAATACTTATTATAATAATCATTGCGGTGTCTACTTGCATTACACTTTCTAACAACAGAGAGCCACGCTTGTCAGTGTAGAATTTACGAGTCCTTCTAACTGTTTCTTATTGCCTTCTAGCTTGCTCTTCTAGTTATTCATAGCCACTCATCCTCACCACACTGCCCTACTAACTGATTTTGTGTAACGAATATATAACGACTAATGACTCTAACAATTCTATACTAATATTCGATTTTTAAATGGAACAAACCACTTGGGAGTTACGACTGTCTTCTACTGTTATTTCTAAGGCTGGCTTAGTGTGATCACTTTACGTTAACAATGTTCGCCATTAGGTGGTAATGTTTAAATCTCCGAAACTCCTAATCATGAGAATTCTCAGCATGTTTAACACGTCGAAAAATCCCATGTACACATAAAAGTACTTGGATATTTAATCGTTAATTCGATATACAGGCATAGAGCTAACAGTTGGAAATAATTGAGACCGAGTAGAACAACCAAATTTAAAGACTGCGACTGCTGTCATGTATTTGGCGCCAGGATATGAATACTTATATCCATTTTTGTTAATGTCTCATAACTGGAAGGTTGCCTATTGGCTTTGTTGGTGCACAACGTTCTAGTTATATATAGATTCTTGCGCCCATTTTTCAGTTTTATTTTTCGTTTTTACTAACGAGGGAGTATTATCAATCTCCATTATAATTTAGTGACGGTCGAATGCACTTAAATAAAATAACTTAACATACTTCACGTGTGTCTTATGTTCTACTACACCGCCATCTCTTCAAAAAAAAACAAGTAATAGAGCCGTGAATTTTGTTAGAACTAACCTGTTGTAACAGTTATTTTGCATCCAACAAATTTAATAGCAGTGAACGTTGATTGTCGAACACATCTATGCGTCGATGAGATAGACAGCGCCACTGGCGGCGATAAAGGGAAATACGCGTGACGTATTGGGACGATATATTATATTGAGAGGCAGGTTAAAAATCAGCGAATTAACCGATCAGACCTCGTGATAAGAATGAAGTTTTTTTTTTTACTTTATTTTCTTATATTACAATGTAGTTTAATTGAAACCAGTTTATCGTGTGATATAATTTTATTTCAATCAATAATGTGTTGAGTGTCCGTATTATTTAGAAGAATACGGGTCGCTGGTTTGAGTTGAAAGTTCCTGATGTAGGGATAAAAAACGCTGGTTTGGGATAAAAATTCCTGTTATAGGGAATAAAGTTCCTAGTTTTGGGTTGAGATGGTAGGATTATGATATTTTTCATAGTAAAAATTCTCGAATAACAGATGTGAGGTTACGATAAATTATCGATAGCCGAGAGCATAAGGAGAGTATCTCACTATAGCAATCTATGAGGATGCCGTCATAAAATCGGAATCTTTTTGTCTGGATGTGGATGGCCAGGCAGCTATTTGACATCCTGTATCGTCATGTTGAGGCAAATTATCCTAGTTTGATCTGAAGTTGATCAAAGTGTAAAGATTGGGCTGTGCACGGATCTGGTAGCCAATGAACTTGGAAAGTGGTGGTTCTTTCGGGAGGAGAGGGAATCGTAAATCTGAGGATTGAATGCCTACCGTGAAGCAGAATCTGTTGAGCGTTGCGTCAAATCAGGATTACTTTAGTTAAGTAAAAGTCATTAATTTTTTTTGTTGTATTGCGTTCGGTGACCATACGAAATTTTCAGATCTTTTGTGCAAGCAATTATTGCGTTTGTTGCAATTTCCTAGTTAGATTATATATTCTTTTGGTACCTAAGTTTGTACGAATGTATTGTAGAAATTGTGATTCCATTTTTTCTTTAAAAAGAAAACTTTGGAGTATTCTTCAACTTCGAAATATGTTATTTTGATTTAATATTTGAAATATTATACCAATATCTATGATAGAGTATAATGGAAGTTACAATTGTATTTTATTGTTGAAAAGTTTTACCATGTTAATTAATGTCTAGTTTATTTTTTTTAAATAAGCTTAAGATGATCATAATAGCTGTAGAATCTGGAAGGATTCTTTAAAGATTGAATATGTTACCTTTAATTTTTGAAGTTTATTCGTTTTGGTCTTTGAATAAATCTGTGTTCATTTTGTTATAAAATTCATATTTCATTTTGAACATATGTTGTGTTGTCTAATTGCCCTCTAAGAAAATGGTATTGGTAGGCTTGCAACGCAACCTACGCTTGGGAAAAGAGTCAAAAATGAATTTGCTTGTTTTATGAGATTTCTTTTATAACTAGCCGGGCATCACATAATGAAGGTAATGTGATTAAGTTAATATTCTGGAACCTTCTTGGAGATTTATTGTGGATGAGACCACACTCAACTAAGCCTCTTTCCAGATGGTCAACCACGACGAGCGGTTTAAAAGAGGACCTCAGTCCTAATTTAAGCAGATCATTTGTGTGCAGGATTTTTCTCGAGAACTGGAGATTTTTAGGAGTCTCTGGTCCTCGAGAGAAAAAGTGTTACACTGTAAAGCTTTGACTCATAATAAAAAATAGTTTCGTTTACTTATTAAATTGTAGGTATTTATTATTGTTGCTATTTTTCTGCATTAGATGTCGGTAAACGGAACGGAAGTAGACATACCTAACATTTTTGTATTCTGGGGTGGGTCGAAAATCTGAGAACGGGTCAACTTCAGCTAGTACATTCTATATTACTATTCATGTATGCAATTCAACTCATGTCATCGAATCAATCACTCTGCAGACTTTACGTTAGATTTCAATCATCGCTGAAAATTGCATTTATAAAATATTATTGTAGTAATCTCATGTCAGTCAATAAATTCAAGGTTTTCCCTTTTTCAAAATGTCCCAACCCTTTTTTTTTAATAAAAATGAATCTGGGCACCCTCAAAGTGAACACAAATACACTTTAGACATCTTTCACACTAACCAAAAAATGGATGTGTTGCGAAAGTCGAAATGGTCAAACGTTCCCTCGTTCCCATAACAATTCGATCACCTAAATGGCGAATGTTGTTAACGTAAAGTGTTCACACTAAACCAACCTTCGAAACAGAAGTATAAGATGGTCGTAAGCCCGTAGTGGTTAAAATTTGTATAAAATTTCCCTCTTAAAATCGATTAGCATCAAATTTTTGGTTCTATGTGTATGATCAACGGCCGGTTATCCTGTAAAATGGCGCAAGAATTCATAAATATTTGGCAAATTAGGTATTTTATTGCTATCTCGCATCGAACAGTCATTCAAAACAATAAGATGGAAAGAGACAGATGAAAGATAAAGAAACCGTTTAAACGAATTTGGTCCCGCTCCGCCCCGAATAAACAAAATACTCATGTTTGTAACAAAAAAGTACCTACCTGTCTAGCATAGTCAAGACTAAATTGCGATGATTTTTTCGACGTTGTTACCAGGGGCTCGTGCCCCAAATCACAGGGAGTGCAAACAATGTACTTATGTACCTACCTACTCCGATTTTTTCTTCTACATAGGATTTGTCATATATAACATTTTCACATAAAAGTACAAATTCGTGGTTATTCTTATTTTTATATTAGGTAAATTTCCTTTATTTCGGCGAAGAGATGATGTAAGGTGTTAAAAAAAAGAAGAAAAAGGAAGAGGTGTTCTCCTCTCAGTTGGTGGTTGTCCCTCCTTCTTGGATTTCATCGTCTTCTTCCTTGCTAGCTCACGGCAGTATAGAGACAGGACTCTTGAGTCTCATAAGGGAGAAAGGATTCATGAGAAGAATCAGAAGTCATCTGGTATTTTTAATTGAGAGTTTGTTTTATTCACTTTTTTCTTTTAAAAAACAATTTACATTTATATTTTACAAATTGCGATGGTGTTAGCACAAAACACTTTCTTATTTAAATTTTATATTATAAATAAATTTGTACATTCTTTTGTATTTTTAATTATCTTTTAACTTTAAATTTACAATTATATAAAAATATTAAATTGGCGGGTCCACGCGCTGGAAGCGCGGGGACCGCTAGTTTTATCAACTCTCTCGGAAATCGGCAAATTTGCAAGTGAAGTGCAGAGAGGAAGCTTGTAGCTAACATACCTGGCCATCCCCTCTCTAGCGACTGCATACCTCAATGTTATTGGTCGAGGCGGCCGACGCCATCTTTGATTCTACTATAGCTACTTAGATATATCATTTTTTTCTAGAGGTACTTGGAGATTGACACGCAACGAGCGCATGGCTCATGCATGATTTCTTACAAGGGTCAAGGAAGTACTTGCGTGATAGGTGCATGATATGTGAATGATCAAATGGTACTTTCATAATGAGGTCACGCGTGATCTGGACTTGGTACCTATGCCCGGCAATGCACCTACCTACCAATACTTTGATGAAGATTATATGAATTTAATATTTTATTACAAATGAAAACTTTTCCCAAATTTTAACTCCTTACAATGATCACGGGGAGAATAATATAAGTAGAGCGTGCGGAACATTTTGGTTTTGAGGTTGGCTAAAGAGCCGTTGTGCTTCATCGGCTGCCCAGTGCCCATCTGCCCCAATTGGTGGAATCCAATCGAAACATCGTGCCACCACCGGCTTTTTTCAGAGCCAACCTCGGTACACGGAGTATATTATTATAATCCAATCCAAATCCAAACTCCCTTTAGACCCCACTTAGGGGCATAGGGAGGCAACAAGAGCTCTCCATTGCGCTCGATCCTGCGCAACGTTAATGACCTCCTCCCACACCATGTCCAGATTCCTCAGCTCTGCCTCGAAGGAGCGGAACACAGTATGAGAGGGTCTTCCTCGTCTCCGGGACCCTGATGGGAAGAAAAACAGCGCTCTCCTCGGCCAACTGTCATTCGGCATCATTAACACATGTCCCAGCCAAGTCCATCTCCTCCACATAATAGTAGAGGTGATGGGCTCACGCTGGGTGCGCCGGCGTATAGCGTCGTTCGTGATGCGGTGGTACCATCTTATACCCAAAATTCTCCTGAGGCACTTCGTTTCGAATGCAGATACTTTTTGTGCCTGGGCCAGAGTCAGGTGCCAGGACTCACACCCATACAGGAGAATGGGCAACACACACGCATCAAACAGTTTACATTTCGTCTCGACACTAAACGCCGACGCCTTCCATATCTTGGTCATGTTGTTGAAGGCGCCACTTGCCATACCGATACGTATCGGGAGCTCAGCCCCGAGGTCACCAGTGGTGGTAATGGTTGCTCCCAGGTACTTAAATTTATCCACCCGGGAGACCTGGTGACCATCGATGGTTATCGGTAGCTGTTTATCGGGGCAGGCATTATTTGCCATGAGCTCCGTTTTACTGGCATTGACACGAAGGCCGAGGCGTGCTGTTTCGTCGCAGAGTCTTGAAACACTGCGCTGTAATTCCTCCACTGTCGTACTGAACAACGCTAGGTCGTCCGCGTACTCCAGATCGCACAGTTCGCCCATTAGACCATCTCTCTGTGTTATCGGTATACCTCTTGCTCCTTGCATGGACTTTCTCAACAGGAAGTCCATGACAATTATGAATATAAAAGGAGCCAGTACGCAGCCCTGTCTGACTCCCGTGGTGATCCTAAAAGCTTCAGTAGGACCACCTGGCGTTTTCACGCTACACTCGGAGTCTTCGTACAGGGACTGCACCATTTTAACTATCTTCGGAGGTATACCGTACAGAGCTAAAATTTTCCATATCGATGGTCTATGTGGGCTGTCGAAGGCCTTTTCAAAATCTATAAAGCAACAAGCGACTGGAGAGTTAAACTCCTTGCACTGCTGAAAGATGCACCTGGCACAGAAAATTGGGTCCGTGCAGGACCTTCCAGGTACAAAGCCGCATTGTTGCTCTCTCAGGACAGCCATGACAGGCCCCCGAATGCATACCTTACCGGGAACACTCAGCAGAGTAATTCCACGGTAGTTTCCGCATTCAAGGGAGTCCCCCTTTTTAAATATTGCGACGATGGATCCATTCCGCCAATCTTTTGGGCACCTCTCCTCTTCCCACGCCATTTTAAATATATCTAATAGTGGTTGGTCAAGGATGTCTATGCCTTGTTTGAGGAGCTCTGCGTGAATTCCATCGTCTCCTGGCGCTTTGTTGTTCTTAAGTCTCATCACGGCCAGCACCATCTCACTGTATGTCGGCGGGTCCTCACATATCCCAGTTGCCTGAGGTATATTCAGACCAGCCAACTCCTCCTCAAAGTTGTAAGGTGAGGAGGGCTCGGGACGGTTTAATATTGACTCAAAGTACTCCCTCCATCTCCCTTTAATCAGTTCGGGGGCAGTGACAGTGGCTCCACGAGAGTCTCGTATTGCCGTCACGGGTCTTTTTTGACCCCTGCCCCCGACCTCCCGGGTGATTTCGAAAAGTGTCCTTGAGTCATTTCCGAGTGCAGCAGACTGCGCTCGCCGTATCTGAGAGTCCAGGTGTCTTCTCTTATCTGTTCGTACAGAGTGCTTCACCTTGCGGCTCAGCTCTCTGTACTCAGACACCAAAGCAGCCAGTTTTTGAGGGTCTTTTTCGCTGTCTCTGAGGGTCTTAGCCTTCTGTCATAAAAGCATAATACAATGCATTTAAAAAATAAATAGGTACCTACATAGATAATATATTGTATTTTGCTTACCGTATTTTTATTTATACAGAAAATCCCTCCGTCTGCCCTTCATTTGAGCAAAAACGTCGATCACACGATTTTTGAAGTCAGGGATTGATGCAATTAAGTCTTTATTGATGCACATCATGGACAGAGAGTTCAGGCGGTCCTGCGACATAGTATTTCTTAAAAAGGTTTTTACGCGTTTAAGAGTCGAAAAACACCGTTCACACTCCACAGTTGTCATTGGGATTGTACAGACTATTTTCAAAAGTTTCACTGTTTCACTAAAACATTCTTCCAAATTAAATTTATAAAATAATTGTAAAATGGATATCGCACCGTCTGCATTAACAAAGTCATCACGAGAATAAAGCACACACATTTCACTTTTGAGCTTAGTTTTATCCAGAAAATTATAGACTTTTGTCGCCACCGAAAACTCGTCTTCCGGAAAATGATTGTTGTAGGAAGCAAACTTATCGGTGAAAAATAGTTTTGCAGTATGTATGATAATTGTGTACTCACCGGCTTTTGCTTTTGAAGTCACTTAGTAGCACATTTAACACTTTGAAGCAAGAACATGAAGTCACGCACTATGGCCGGCCAATGTTGAACTCTTTCTGAATGTATGCATTTCTTCCAATAGTGCGGTGGTGACAATAATTTGGCGGGAACATTATCTGTGCGGGAAACAGGTAGGTATGGATAGAAATGCCCTAACAGAACCTTTATTGATATTCGCAAAGCTTTTGATAGCATTTCACAAACTAAACATGTAGAGAAACTATTAAGTATTGGCATAAGAGACAGGGCCTTACCTATAGATGATAGAAAACAGTATACGAAAATTAATGGTGTTCTGAGTGATGTACGATCAATGAACTATGGGATACCGCAGGGAACAGTACTGGGCCCTGTAGCCCTAGTATAAGTTTTCGATGAACGATCATCGAAAGAGTTTCGAAAAATTTTCATACTAAAATGATCGAATGATTCGATCGTTTAATTTAAGAACACTAATTGCACGCTAATAAGCGCTTATTTGCGTGCAACTAGCTTTCGACAAAACTCGTACTAGCCCCATTGTACTTTTTATAATATATGTTAACGATATGTTTGACTTACATTTATCTAGTAACATAATTTCGTATGCTGACGACACAGTGCTCATAACTAGCGGTGCTTCCTGGGACGAAGCAGCTGATGCTCTCGGGAGGGATTTGAATGTTTTACAGGGATGGTTCAATCTGAACATATTATCTTTGAATTTAGAAAAGACCTACAGTGTTCCTCTTTCTATTAATAATTGTGGACAACCAAAGTGTTTAAACATTTCAATACAGATATGTACACAATCAGCATGTGGATCGCACCCTACTGAAATCAAAATTGTTAAAACCATAAAATATTTGAAATGGAAAAACCACATCGAAAAAACAATAGACAGACTTCGAAAATTATTTTACATATTTATTTATTTATTATAACACATACGGCCTCTAGGCCAATTACAGTCAATCGACAATATTACAAAATGTAAGTACCTACCCACATTACAAAAATCTCAGATAATAAGCAATAACAATAATAATACAAACATAAATAAATTATGGCTAGAAGCTCGCAATAAACATGCGTAGCGAGAAGACATGAAAAATAAAAGAAAATGGATATAATACATTCTAATAAGTAAAAACTATAATAAAATTAATAATAATAATGAAAAATAAAAGCAAACGAATGTAATATATTCTAATAAATAATAATAATAAAAATATATAAAATTTGGATAGAAGCTCGCAATAAACATGCATAGCGAGTAGGCATGAAAAATAAAAGAATATGAGTATAATACATTCTAATAAGTAATAATAATAATAAATTAACAATAATCTGTAATAATAAAAATTTATAAAATATGGATAAAAGTTCCAAGAAGCATGCGCAGTGAGCAGACATGAAAAATGAAAGCAAATGAATATATATTCTAATAAGTACCCAATAATAATACTAAAAATTTACAAAATATGGATAAAAGTTCGCAAGAAGCATACGCATCGAGCAGGCATGAAAAATAAAAGCAAGCGAATATATACCCATTCCCACAGTTGATAATAATAATAATAATAAATGCCAGCGAATATATATATAATCTTACAAGCAATAATAATATAAATTATACAATATGGATGAAACTCGTAAGAAACATGCAGCAAGCAGATATGAAAATTAAACACGAGTGATACATCAATTACAAGCAAGAAACAAACTAAACAACCAAAAAAGAAAAATATTTTATTTCCCCCCTTCTTCCCTAAACTTGTCCAAAAACAAAATAAAAATAAAAATTACCATACATGATATGCCAACTCAGCAGAACTGAAGTCCAACCGCAGATGACATCCTGACAATCCAAAAAAAAAAAAAAAAAAGAAAGAAAACAATCCAGACAAAAAAGCAAGGTTAATACGAATTAGTCCCACCAGCCATACTCGCTCACTCATACTTCTGCCTTCTTGGCTCATGAAGGAATGCCGAGAGTGCACTCCTGTAGGTAGGCAGCGAACTGTGAAAAACATCCACCACCCCTGCAAACTCATTTCCAAGCCTCTGGATTCTATTTATGGGTGAAAAGTAAAAATGCGATGTACTTGAGCTCGATGGGTAAAACGGCAAAGCTTGACGCGTCACCCTACCAGGAACAAAAAAATTAATGCTTTGGAGAATATCCGGGGCGTCCACTTCACTATGAATCAGCTTATATAAGAAATTTAGATCAGCAAGACTTCTCCTCTCCTGCAAGCTATGAATGTTCAATATATATAGCAAGTAGTCATAGTCTAGCTCCTGCAGTGTAAATCCCATTCTATAATTTATATAACGGAGAAACTTATGCTGAGTTCTCTCAAGCATCTTAATATGGACATTATAAAAAGGACACCACACCACCGAATTATACTCCAGTATACTTCTCACAAGAGAGAGATACAGAAGGCGCATAGTACTAATATTAAGAAAATCCCCAGCAACCCTGATAACGAAACCCAGCATTCGCATACTTCTGTTTGATACTGAATTGATGTGGCCAACGAATGTTAACTTCTGATCGAACAAGACTCCCAAGTCCCGTATCTCACTTACCGATTCCAAATTCCCGTCCAAAAATGAGTAATCAAAAATGATCGGGTTCTTCTTCCTATGAAATCTAATGACTGAGCACTTTTTTGCGTTCACAGATAAACCATTCCTCGCACACCAGATTCCAAAAGCATCTAGGTTACGCTGCAATTTTTGGCAGTCATCCAAGGATGTTACAGTGTTATATATTTTAACATCATCGGCAAACACAAGAAAATTCACATCCTCAAACACTTGAGCCACATCATTGATAAATAATAAAAACAAAACTGGACCCATGTGTGACCCTTGAGGAACTCCACTGGTGGCATCGAAGGCTCTCGAACATTTCCCGCCAACCCTAACCACTAGGCTCCTGCCAACCAAATAGCTCTCGAACCATGAAATCATCCGACCAGATATACCCAACCTGAAAAGCTTATCAATCAAAACCTTATGTGGCACTCTATCAAAGGCCTTGCTCAGGTCGGTGTATATAGCATCGACCTGCTTCCGCTCGGATAAGGCATGCGAAATATAGTCTTCGTATATGAGAAGATTACTCTGAGTAGACCTCAACGGCATGAAGCCATGTTGATAGGACATTACATTTTTATAAAGTTCAGAAGAAATCTTGCCTAAAACTAGATTCTCCAACATCTTTGGAAAACATGAAAGGATACAAACGGGTCTGTAATTACTAACGTCACTTCTGTCTCCATTTTTAAATATTGGGGTGATATAACTGCTCTTCCACGACACCGGGAAGCTTCCAGAGGAAACGGACTCATTGAACAATACATTTAAAGGGTAATAAAGGCTCGTGGAACAATTTTTGACAAACGCGGGCGGAATACCATCGGGACCAGAAGTGTTTTTTGGCTCCAACTCTCGTATGTATGCCGCGATGTCATGAATTTCTATTCTGAACTTTGGAATATTAATGGAGTCAGCGGCAATGAATTCACCAAGACCACAATCCGACAGATCAGCTTCTGCATAAGTCTTCCCAAAAAAGTTGGCGAACAACTCCAAAACTCCAGACAGATCATGGGAAGTAGTATTACCGTAGAACATGGTGCCCGGCAAATCCACCTCATTGGCCCTTAGTGCGTTTGTGTATTTAAATATACCCTTTGCATTCAAGACCAGCGATGCCTCGACAGATCTGACATAGTCGGCATAACAGGACTCTGACAACCTCCTACACTTCCTCCTCAATTCGCTGAAACGTTCATAGTCCGCGGGACATGCCGTTCTCCTAAATTTTCTATGAGCCATTGTTTTTTCGGAAATGAGATCAACCAACTCCCTATTGAACCACCTCGGATATCGACCATCACGAACGCTCCTCCTTGACTTCGGAATGAATTTATCCATTCCCTGAACAATCAAGTCATTAAATTCTGTCACCTTTTCATCAATAGTCTTCACATCACCCTCTAAAAACGACCAGTCAGTAGCATGAAAAAAATCTCGCAATGAGGAATAATCGGCTTTGTTAAAATTAAAAGTGGCGCCAGCCTCATCCGTTCTCATTTCAATACATCCCCTAATACTTACTTCCAGAACCGGGTGATAATCGTCTTTTGGAACCAGCAACTCCAACGACGAGGAGACCGACACTCCCGGATCACTCGTCAGAACCAAGTCCAGAATTCCCCCCCGATGGTTCCGCACTGAATTAACTTGATGTAGACCAAGAAAATTGATCATATCAACAATCTCAAGTTCAGCTTCGGAAAAGCAATCACGCGAAGCGCTTGACATGCCCATTACGTCCGAGCCCCAATCCAAGTTAGGAAGATTATAATCACCCACCAAGACTATCTTTGCGTTCGTGTATTTAGATTTTATGCTCTCCACTTCCGCACAATGTGATTTGTAAACTAAAGCATCGCTAGAAGGAGGAACATACACACAACCAAGAACGATTTTATCGGAGCCAGACCTTATGAGGACGAATACATGCTCGATGGAAGAGTCTGAAACTTTAACGCTTCTAGAATGGAGCCTTTTAGAGACCGCAACCAACACCCCACCTCCCCTGGTACGAGAACTAGTCTGCCGTGAACGATCCACCCTGTAAACATTGTATTCCGAAAGGCCAAGCTCCGAAGTATGGATGTCCTCCGTCAGCCACGTCTCAGTCAAAATTAATAGATCTTGAGATGCTGATGCAACAGACATGGAAAATTTTTTGAGTTTTGTCTTCATACCTCTGCAGTTCTGATAAACGCAACTCAGTTCACAAACCCTGTCAGAATTTAGTTTTTTGATTTCCTGGAAGTGATCACCGGCTGTCCATTCATGTATCTAATATATTTGTAGAACTGAGAGGATTCCTGAGTTTTGAACAATTGAAATTACGGAGTCGCTATTTCTACCCCTGGTTTCCCGCGCTTTTTCAAATTAAAAATTTTCCCGCCATAAAATTGGTTATTCCTACCCATTTTCTGCGACTTCTATGGTTTACAAAGTAAATAAGCGTGTGTCACTTGTTATATACTACTCAAAAGTGGTTTATATACTGTCATTTGACGTCTGTGAAGTTTTGATCGATATTTTTAGCTACATTTGTGTGCAAACTTTATTTTTCTTATACTAGTTATCTACTTTTTTTATTGCAATTAATTTCCTTACATATGTTCTACAAAATAAGTGTTTTTATGTCGCTTTTAGGTTAAATTTCTGAATATATTGGATATTTCGTTCTGTGCAACTACTATGAAGTGTGTCATGATTATTTTAAGTGTAATTTAATAATGTGTTGTTATCCAGTATTTCTGACGAACTTTGTATTAAAACAATTGATTTATAGAATAAAATAGATTAATAATTATTTCATGCCTTGTCCCCCAAAGGAATAGCAATAGTGCTTGCCAACAAATTTTATTACTATGCTAATGATAATTAATGATTGTTTATATAAAATTATTGATTGCAGATCACAAATACTACAAATTGTGTTTGTTATCCATTACTTAAGGTTAATTTTTATATGATTCTATGGTAATTGTGACGCGAGATTTTAAAATGTAAAAAATACTCACAGTTCAAAAAGTGGCTACTCGCGGCGCTAGTAGTTCTTTCATATCACTAGCGGATCGGGAATGTATAGGTAGCTGATATTATCAATTTTTGGCGTGACGTCTTAAGACCACAGCGGACGAGTGGTTATAACCGCCGCCTTTCATACTGATGGTTGTAAGTTCGATTCCCGGTGTAGGCGTTATTATTTTTTCCCTTTTTTTACATTTTTGAAGTACTTATTATTATTTTATCAACCAATTTTAAGTAAAAATCAATTTTAAAAGTTGCCTATTTTCTCATACAAAGTTTTCTTTCATGGAGTATGGAGTGACATTTTATTTTTTGATTCACAAATTGGTGTTTTGTTTTTTTTGAAAAATGAAGATATTGCTGGTTATTGTCGTTTAGTTAAGTCAATTTGAATAGATTAGGGATTTGACAACATCCTCGAATTATAACATTACGATTTGAATAGGCTAGGTTAAGGTTGGAACTTAGTTTTTAAGGGGGGGTTTGGGGGGTGGAACCCCCCATACCTCTTCGGACACCTCCCCGAATGATAACACTACACTCTGTTAGGTTGAAACATACTCATTTAGAAGGGTTTTGTCAAAAATCTTTTCCTTGCAAGGAGTGACATTTTATTTTTGAACTACTAGCGCCGCGAGTAGCCACTTTTTGAACTGTGAGTATTTTTTACATTTTAAAATCTCGCAATTGTGACAGCTCCGTTATATAATGCCGTTATTTACCTTTTGATTGTTTTACATAGTTTTTGTTTCATTTAGAAAGAGAAAAAATAAAAAATAAATTTATTTTTCTTTGTTTTATGGTAAATTGATAAAAAAAAAATCAAAAATTTGACACTAATGACGGTTGAAGTGTAGAAATAACCACGGCCTTGAAATTAACCCATTTTTTTATTTTATTTTATTTCCCATATCAATAACATGAGTACAAAGTACAATAGAGTAGATAAATAAGTACAATAGTCAATAAATAGAGTACAAAGTAGCTATATAAATATATTTTTTATTTTGGGGTTTATTATCTCACTAGGCAGATGCCTGTGCCGAGATGCAAGATGTGATTATTATGCATTGGTTCAGTCTCTTCTGACCTATGGGATAGTTGGTTGGGGTGCAGCATATCAGACTTCTCTTAATGCACTTAAGGTGACACAGCGAACGGTTATTTATTTTTTTTATTTATTTAAAACAAAGTTACAGACAACAATAGACATACTTTTACAATAGGTAATTACATATATGACAATCAAATTGATTTTCTTTCAAATGGTTACCCGGTTATAAAGACTATGTCTCGTGTTTAACCGGGGAGCACGCCCCACCCGTGATATTCCAATCAACTTGACAGAACAAACGGACAGGGGGCTGTTTTGAGATAAACAATGACATAATATCAATACCAATACAATGATAATTATTTACTGAAGACAAATTATAGTAGTACATAAACATAAGTATAATACATAAGTATCAACGATACTGCATTAGAGCGCGAATGCACTTCTTTAAGCTGTTTTTGAAAGATTTATATTAGTTTATACTTTTTATATTAACTGGAAAAGAATTAAAATAGCAAATTCCCAAGTATTCAAAATGACGCTGCGCTGCAGTCAAATTACATTTCGGTACAATTAAATTATATTTGCATACATTTCTGACGTGAGAGAAATTACTAATATTTTTGTGAGTATGAAGAATTGCTATTTTTTATAGATTTCCTGCACTTTCATCACCCTAAAGTCCTTAAAGAGTTGTTCACTGCTATAATCTCTAGGTTTTTTTAGTATAACTTTGATCACTGTTCTCTGAACCACCGTAAGCGGGTAAAGATTAGCTGGGTATATACCACCCCATCCAATTATAGCATATTGTATCATTGTTTGCACTAATGAAAAATACACAATTCTGAGTTGGTTAAGGTTCAACACGCTACGGAGCTTAATAAAGATGTATATAAATTTCCTGACATTGTTTCTATTAGTTTTTTAAATTTTAATTGGCTGTCAATAATTATACCTAAATACTTTGTCTCATTTACTCTATTCAGACTATTACAATGCATGCTACACTTATTATCAGAGCACCTTTTACCGTGTATAATAATTTCCATATTATGTATATTTGTTAACTAGTTTTTTAAAGGCGCCCGTGGCGCCCACTTATGATTTTTTCGTGCAAACTTTGCTTTCTCATAGCTGAATTCACATGTGAGACTTCAAAATACTTGGTTGATTCAACTCTTTATGAAAACTGAAAAACAATTTAAACTTTTATTACAAACTTTGCATTCAAATAGCATGTGGGTATTTAACTATTTGATTGATTAAACTTTTTCATGCAAACTTTGCATTCGCATAGGAGACTTTAAAGCTTGATTTATTGAATTCTTCATGAAAACTCAAAAAACGACGTGAACTTTTTATAACAAATTTTGCATTCAAATGGTTTTAGGATGTGGGTGTTTTAGTAAGTATATGATTGATTAAACTTTTTATTTGAAACATTGCTTTTGTAAGGCTTTTTCCGCTATAGGGTCGCGTGTGTGCGTTAGTTCTCTGATTTGGTAAACTTTTTCATGCAAATTTTGCATTTGTATGGCTTCTCTACGCTATTTATTCATATTTTCTCTTTTTCTCTGCTTTTCTCTATGAAGTCGCGTGTGTACGTTAGTTTTCTGATTTGGTAAACTTTTTCATGCAAACTTTGCATATGTATGGCTTTTCTACGCTATGAATTCATATGAGAATCTTTAAAAAAAATACTTTAGTGTGTAAACTTTTTACTGAAAACATGGCATTCGTATGGTTTTTCACCACTATGTGTTCGCATGTTTCTTTAAAACTACTGAATAAGTGAACTTTTTGCGGCATATATCACACTCTTATGGTTTTTCACCACTATGTGTTCGCATATTATGTTTCTTTAAAACTACTGAATAAGTGAACTTTTTGCGGCATATATCACACTCTTATGGTTTTTCACCACTATGTGTTCGCATGTGTATTTTTAAATATCTTGATTGATTGAACTTTTTGCGGCATATATCACACTCGTATGGTTTTTCACCACTATGTGTTCGCATGTGTTTCTTTAAATCTCCTGATAAAGTGAACTTTTTGCGGCATATATCACACTCGTATGGTTTTTCACCTCTATGTGTTCGCATAATATGTTCCATTAAAGTTCCTGATCTAGTGAACTTTTTGCGGCATATATCACACTCGTATGGTTTTTCACCACTATGTGTTCGCATGTGTATCTTTAAATCTCCTGATTGATTGAACTTTTTGCGGCATATATCACACTCGTATGGTTTTTCACCACTATGTGTTCGCATATGTGTTATTAAATTTCCTGATTGATTGAACTTTTTGCGGCATATATCACACTCGTATGGTTTTTCACCACTATGTGTTCGCATGTGTATTTTTAAATCTCTTGATTGATTGAACTTTTTGCGGCATATATCACACTCGTATGGTTTTTCACCACTATGTGTTCGCATGTGTTTCTTTAAATCTCCTGATAAAGTGAACTTTTTGCGGCATATATCACACTCGTATGGTTTTTCACCTCTATGTGTTCGCATAATATGTTCCATTAAAGTTCCTGATCTAGTGAACTTTTTGCGGCATATATCACACTCGTATGGTTTTTCACCACTATGTGTTCGCATGTGTATCTTTAAATCTCCTGATTGATTGAACTTTTTGCGGCATATATCACACTCGTATGGTTTTTCACCACTATGTGTTCGCATATGTCTCATTAAATTTCCTGGACGATTGAAATGTTTGCGGCATATATCACACTCGTATGGTCTTTCACCACTATGTGTTCGCATGTGTTTCTTTAAATCTCCTGATAAAGTGAACTTTTTGCGGCATATATCACACTCGTATGGTTTTTCACCACTATGTGTTCCCATATGTGTCATTAAATTTCCTGGACGATTGAAATGTTTGCGGCATATATCACACTCGTATGGTTTTCCACCACTATGTGTTCGCATGTGTATCTTTAAACTTCCTGATTCACTGAAATGTTTGTGGCATATATCACACTCGTATGGTTTTTCACCACTATGTGTTCGCATATGTCTCATTAAATTTCCTGGACGATTGAAATGTTTGCGGCATATATCACACTCGTATGGTTTTTCACCACTATGTGTTCGCATGTGTTTCTTTAAATCTCCTGATAAAGTGAACTTTTTGCGGCATATATCACACTCGTATGGTTTTTCACCACTATGTGTTCGCATGTGTTTCTTTAAATCTCCTGATAAAGTGAACTTTTTGCGGCATATATCACACTCGTATGGTTTTTCAGCTCTATGTGTTCGCATAATATGTTCCATTAAAGTTCCTGATCTAGTGAACTTTTTGCGGCATATATCACACTCGTATGTTTTTTTTACAATCTGCATTTGCATATTAATATGTTTTTTATCACCAATAATAGTTCCTTTCGCATTGTTACTATCGTGTGGCTTTGAAAGGGCTACGTTGACATTTATTAAAAAATGTTCAATTTCATTTTCCTCTAATTTATAAATGAGTATATTATCACTCTCACATAAGTCATTATCGTTTATAGATTTAGTATCCATTGTGTCAGATATTGGAAAAGATTTTTTTGCAAGTATACAATAAGGCAAACAGTATTTTGCCAGAATGAAAGCGGTTCCAAGAAAAGACTTTTATTAGGTAATTTATTTCAGGGATACCGTCAGCGAATTATCTACTGTCGAGTGATCGCTCGGGTACGTCAGTGCGATCGTTCGAAACTTAACCACAATCACAGAACACAATATACTCTCTAACGAGAGAATACCAACTTCATAGTAAAAATATGCAAACACGGAAATTGACAGATTGCATCTATCTTTCTCGCTCACGCTTTTCATGCCCAAACACAAATGCGGGAAATTCAAATATGGGTCGGTACAATGCGCACTAGCGACCAAAACAGTTGCATTCTAGTACAAAAATGGGATCTAAAAATATCCCATCTTTATACTAGAATACAACTGTTGAATCATTTATCCTGAAAATGGTTATGATAAAGAATTAAAATGCAGCAGTAGTTAAATATGGCATTTATTTTCTATGCAAATAATAAAACATGTAACAATATAAATAGTATGTATTGGTATCTATTGCATAAAATAATACTAAGCCAAAAATATATTATCAATAACAATTAGGTACACGAAAAAAACTATGTTTAAACGACACAATACATCATGATTCTACGTACGTACTTATTACAAAATATTTTAAAAAGAAATACAAATGTGTCTTTAATTGTATGTGATTATTATTATGACGCCACAGAAGGAACATTTCCGATACTTGAAACTCATAATAACAAAATAATAAGGTAAACGAAAGAGTCAATGTCTAGAACCGACACACAACCACTTGTAAATATTAATTACACTATGAGTCTTTGTTTTAACAACTTTTTATGTGCAGACAATAGCGTAGTGGTTAAATCTCAAAACAAAACACGAGTCCATTTGTCGAAACAAGAGTCCATATTTTGTCAAAACAAAACAGAGTCTATTTCTCACAAACAACATTACCCCCTATTCTGGATTTGTTAGAACTAAAATAAGAACGTTCCAAAATTTAAGAATTAAGGTCATATGAATTAAAATTCGTATTCTATAAAGCGATGTGTTCTAAAAACTAAAATGACTTAAATTAGTTCACCATAAACAAAAATATGAATTATAATTGTCTATGGTCTATATCGCGCATGCGCAATTGGTCATGTTTGTTTATTAAAAATAATACGAGTGTCAAAGTAGTGACCAAATGGGTTAGAAGCATCTCAAATTAGCCTTTTTATCAGACCAACTCTTGGATTTCCTTTTGAAATAAATAAGTATAATTATTTTTAGTGCAAATCTCGTGTTTTAATATACGCAAGAGTATTTTATGAAAGTAGTGATTTTGATCTAACCTCCAATTTTCGATTTCGGCATAATGAAACACGCGCAAATAATCAATTTTATGATTTTATTTACCTTAATAAAGATATTTAACACTTTTTTTTAAACTTATTAGGTTAAAATAATACTTTTATTATAAAAATATCATCAGATATATTTTAAGTCGCATACAATTAGGTGTGAACTAAAATTAAGAACGTTTTGACATAAGAACGCACTAAAATTGACTTAAATAGTGTTGTAGAATGCCAAAATGAACTAATTTCAATATTAGTCATATTAAGAACGCTCTTAATTTTTATAGAATACCGATGTGCACTTAATAAAATTGGAACGTTCTTATTTTAGTTAGTGCGCACTTAAATTGAAACAGAATCGGGCGTATTATCTTTCTTGATATCAACGAGACTATTTTTCACAGCGATACGAAACACCGATTCGACTTCACACAAAATTAATAACACAATCTCCCGAGTTGGAAACAGGAAAAAAATCAGAATAACAAAAACAGCCAGCGCTCGGCCAAATAAAAATGGCTGAAGTTGTTTGGGTTTGGATGTTGTTTGGGAACAAGATCAGTGTAGCCAGCTTTCAAAAAGTAAAAAAGTTTTGCAACATTATTTCTCGAAATCTGGTGTCTTATAAAGAAATAAATATTAATTCACAAATAAAAACACCGCATGATAACATAATAATAAATTGATGTTTTTTATATTCACTCTAAGATCATATTTCGAAACTTTTTCATAACCGGTAATTCTATTTTTTGCGTCTGTTATACAAATTTCATGCCCAAAGACTACCAACATTACCACCACGATGTACCAACATCACCATATTCTTGTTGGCAAGTACTATAACCAGAGTTAACCCCCCCTGACCAAAATTCACCAGAGAAATCTCGTGCAACACGGTAGTGAAACTTCCATACAAACCATAGACAATATATTTGACAGATAAGTTTGACACCTCATGGTCCTTGAGCCAGAACTTTTTTTTCGGAAATTATTGGAACTACAGCCGCGCAGCCGCATGACTGCTGTTATTGAGTTGCTAAGAAGTTGTTGATTGTTGCTAAGAAACTGTTGATTGGGTTACTAAGAAGTTGTTGATTGTGTTGCTAAGAAGTTGTTGATTTAGTTGCGCGATTTTATATTTTTTTCACCATGTGTCAGTTTCTTTATATTTCGAAGCTTGATATGATAAGTTTTGTGATTTCATTTTACGTAAATATATTATTTGTATCGTTGTATGATATTTGGACGCTTTATTCCCTGTTTTCATTCATGTGTTGCGATATAGGTCGCTTTGTTTTATTTTCATCAGTGCAGCGATGTTTGAACGATCTGTCTCGTAATTTAATGCAAAATCTGTGGTTAAATATTGGAATATCTAAGCAAAGAGTTCCATAAATAGAGGGGCTAATAGGAAGAAAATTCACTTTAAATTTGTGTCCAGTTTGGTGGGAGGGACGGGAGGTGTGCGGGTGATGTTCCAATTGTGTTTAAATAATGCGCCGAAAACATTCATAACGATGACTTAGAAAATTTTAATTTGCCATATAAATGACTTATACTGCGAATGTAATGGAATTCAACCTTTTTACTTAGTGCATTGTTTATATTTCAGTAGATATTTGTTTACTGTAGTAACAAACTGTTTACTAAGCAACAATGTTATTATTATGTTGCTATAGTGTCGATACATTGATATGCAACATGGATAACTGCATTTTTGACAAAACGATTTACCTAATAATGGTATAAAAATTCTGTATACACATTCTTGGTGATTTCGGCAAATCCAACATAATAATAAAATGTCTTAATAACACCTTAAGAAAAATAGGGAAAAGTTTGTTAGTATTACAACGTTTAAAATGCGCAACTCTATTCTCTATGCAGACCGAGATTGATTGATTGATTTTGATTGAGATTGAGAATTGTCTTGGATAAATTCAAGATGAAACTGTATACTCATGACATTGATTAAGAAAATTGTTTGATTGAATATCATTACAAGCACAGAATAAGGAAGTTTTTTTTTTAATTTTAATGTTGTAAGAGATTGCAAGAAGAAGCATTACGGTCAACAGAATACTCAGATTCTGGTGAAAACTGAGAGATATCAATCTTGTAAAATTAAAAGAAGGAAAATATTATGTAGCACATAAATTTTCATGGGCCTGAAATTTAAACCAGAAAAAAGAGAAATATGAAATACTTTGGCAGAAAATTATACTTTAAACAGAAAAAAGCAAACCTTGGATCACAAAGTAAAATGATAAAAAACAAAAGGGCATAAGGGGACATGAACAACGATTTCATTAAATTATGACTTGAAGAGTTTTTCCATATCTAATAAGTTTGAAGGAAAATGTACATGAAGATGAGTTAAGGAAAGAATTTGTTTCTGTTACTTTCACTTGTGATTGCTAACCTAAGGGTTACGAGACCTGGGCCCCGTTCCACCATCATATTATCTACTTTGCGTTTTTTTTTTCAAATTATAGAATCGTTATGTATCAAAATTATGTCGTTTTTTTTCATCCAAAAAAGTTACTTTTTTGGAGTTACCCAAATTGCATATTGAGGTATCGATGTGTCAAATATTATTGAAATATATTGTAGAAAATATTATTAATTATTAAATGAAAAAAACATATAATAAATTGTTTTTAAGGATTAAAAGATACAATATTGTCACTTTTATTATCTTATTGCATAATTGGTGCAGTATCTCATTACACATGAGGGCATTTTGAGCAATTATTATGTTAAGCAACACGATGCGGCACCTAGCAACGTCTGTGACAGACTGAATTCATAAAAAATAAGCAGCGGTTAACTGCCTCATATTGAGGACAGATAAAATACAAGGCAAGTAAGCCGCTCTATATATGGAACTCTTTGTATCTAAGTGATGAACAAATCTCAAGAAATAGGAGGTTTTGTGATAATTTTCTTTAAGTCTTCACTCGTAATATAAATTTTATTTTTAAAAAAATATTATTTTATTTTATTTTATTTCTCTCTACGCAACAATTGTTGCTTTTACATTAAAAATATATTATACATTTTGATACGCCATGGTTATTATAAGATGACATAAAAAAAATCACAATTTCACATTAAAACAAACAAAAATAAAACCATGCAAGAGGAGCAAACACAAAGGCCTCGCTGCCCTGAAGATAAAGGGAAAAAAATTAATAGTATGTAGATACACGAGTACCCACCTATATAAATTTGTACATAAATTTACACTTAAAATAGTTGCATTAAGTATAAAAAACAAATAAATGTAATTTATTTTATTGGATTGTTTTATTAATGCATTATAACATCTCAAATTTTAATTCCTTTTCATAAAATATAGTGTAAAATATTCATCAACACACTGACATAATATTCAATTTTGTCCATAACTTGTGAATATTATAGTTTCTTAAAGTGACTTTTCCTATTTCTAAAATGGATGTATATTTGTTTTAATTTAACATTTTAATCTTGAATGTGTAAAAAAAAGTTTAAAATGTTACGTTAAAATAAAAAGATATTTTTGCTGATGAAATAGAGTAGGTCATTTTTTAAACTATTTATATATATATTCATAAGTTAAGGATAAAATTGAATATATTGAGGGGTATAAGATTTGAAAGCGCGCATGCGCGTAATTTTAGTACGATGAACAAAATATGGCGTTGTAATCCCAGTCTACAAAAAAACGCTCGAGTTGCCACTCTATTTTAAGTAGTATTATTATACTCTATGTCGTGCAATAAACGCACTGATGTTTGTTCTGTCAATATTTTTATATTATTACTAGCTTTTTTTTAACCGTCCATAATGCGGTGTTCAGACGAGGCGAATATCGCCAGGACACTAAAATATCGCCAGCCAATTGAACCGTGTGAACAGATTGTCGATAAATCTGAAGCGATAAAAATGGTTGAAAGCGGATTCACGACGAGTTCATCGAAAATCAATTCATCGAATGATCAATTCATCGAAAATCAATTCATCGAAAATGTGAACACAAATACACTTTAGACATCTTTCACAAAAAAAAACAGATAAATAGAAAAAAAAAACCAAAAAAAGTCTGCCCTCGCTAGGATTCGAACCAACAACCTTCAATACGAACGGCGGCGACCGTTACCGTACATCCGTTGTGGACTTGCGAGTAATGAACAAAAACTATAGTACCCCCTATTCTGGAGTTGGTCACGTTTGTTTATTAAAAATAATACAAGTGTCAAAGTAGTGACCAAATGGGTTAGAAGAATCTCAAATTTGTCTTTTATCAGACCAACTCGTAGATTTCCTTTTGAAATAAATAAGTATAATTATTTTTAGTGCAAATTTCGTGTTGTAATATACGCAAGAGTATTTTATGAAAGTAGTGATTTTGATCTAACCTCCAATTTTCGATTTCGGCATAACGAAACACGCGCAAATAATTAATTTTATGATTTTATTTACCTTAATAAAGATATTTAACACTTTTTTTAAACTTATTAGGTTAAAATAATACTTTTATTATAAAAATATCATCAGATATATTTTAAGTCGCATACAATTAGGTGTGAACTAAAATTAAGAACGTTTTGACATAAGAACGCACTAAAATTGACTTAAATAGTGTTGTAGAATACCAAAATGAACTAATTTCAATATTAGTCACATTAAGAACGCTCTTAATTTTTATAGAATACCGATGTGCACTTAATAAAATTGGAACGTTCTTATTTTAGTTAGTGCGCACTTAAATTGAAACAGAATCGGGCGTAATACCCTATTACATAGGTTCTACGCTCGACTGCAATAATTTACTTCTGTCCCGCGCAAGAAATAATCTCATGTATAAGATTGAAAAGGACAGAAATAATTTTACTGTTGAAAAATGAAATAAATAAAAAAAATGAAATAATGTCTTATGAAATATGAAACAAAGAAATCGTGTAAGTAACTTTTTTACTAAAATGTATGGAACCTCGCGAACGTTCAGTCGAAATTCGCTTGTGCTTGTACGAACATTTTGTACTCAATGAACAGATTAACAACTTTGAAATATTCGTAGTTAAGCCGATGAAAAACACAATTAAATTATACAATCGAAGTTTAAACTATTGAAATATTGTACCCGAATGAATTCACTACTTTATTAACTAGTTTTTAACCCCAAGCTAAGAAGTAATCCTAGATGTTAGAACAAGTGAACTGTATGGAGAGGGTAAAAAACTAGGAAATTATGGGTACAATATACATGAAGGGATGCACAAATAAATGTATGATTGCAGTAACTAAATGATGGGTATATTCGAAACGAATGTGATGAGATCACAAACCTCAGCGCATAATGAAGAAAATGGTTGGTCTGTGCGTCGTCGTTTCGACTGGGGCTCATCGCGCTCGTTTATCGAATTTCGAATACTTCGAATGCTCGTTTCAAAAGACTTCATATGAGAATCGATTTGAATTGTATCTATAGACCTCCCTTGTAACTGATTAAAAAGAATGTCACAGTGAGGTAAAACGTCGTTGAAAAAAGATAACCAAAAATTAAACTCCTCGTCGTTTAAATAATGCAATAACATTTCAGCCTGACTCAAAGTATTATTATCTGATTCTAATGAGCTTACGATCTTTTCCATACATTCTATTAACGAGGATTTGTATTTGTATATTGTAGACACGGTTTTAATCTTGTAATTCCATCGAGTTGGTGGGGCGGACTCTATCTTTTTAGAAACTATTTCCTTCAGAATAGCTGACCGTTTGGGAGAACGTGTAAAAAAATTTGGGAAACTATGCAATCGAGAAAAAAACTTCTTTACTACTTGTATATTTGTAGAAACGGATTTCTCTAGAATCAAATTGAGCTGGTGCGCGTAACAATGCGTATAGAAGGCGTACGGATATTGTGCCCTGACTTGCGCCTGAACTCCGTTTAATCGTCCGCTCATAACACTAGCCCCATCATAGCTTTGGGCAATGAATTTAGTGTCGATATTGCTTACTTTAAATTAATTAATTTCGTCCAAAATTACCCGAGATAATCCGGAAGCGGTTTGGTCAGTAGGTGACAAATATTTCTAAAATCTCTCGTAAAGAACGCCATTGATTTCGTACCTCAATATTAAAACCAATTGAGTACATGTGGAAACGTCGGTCGTCTCATCAGCTTGAATTGAAAAAAAATCCGTTTCAGACATTTCTTCTGAAATTTTCGAGTGACAAACCTGTAAGATGGAGTCCAGTAAATCATTTTGTATCGTTTTCGATACCCCTATAAAAACGGTTGCCTTTTCGAGATGTTCTTTCATGGACAAATCTATTTCCGAAACAAAATCGATGAGGCCACGAAATACTTTTTTAGAGGATTCACTCTCGTGGTGGCCTCTCAAAGCCAATTCAAAGGCCCCACAAAATCTGACACAATCGATAATTCGAGAGAGCATTAATCGATTTTTGCGAATTTTTTCATTATAGTGCTTGACCGATTCACGGAAACAAACATCCAACAATTGGCGAATATCATTTCGCCCTAAAAGATTCAGCTACATAACATTCTTAATATGCAGTTGAGACAATGAATGTTTCTTTATTTTTTCGGAAAGATGCGCTATGTTCGTAACACCAGTATCTGTCCACGATTTCTCACCACCGAAAATAAGACACGGAAAACACATCAAGGAATTCAAACGTTCACAACCACACAGCCATGATGCATTTGCATATAGATTTTTTTCTAAATACTCTATTTACAGTTTTAGTTTTAGCTTTACACGACTGAACAATATCTAGGTAGCTCACAACTTTTCAAATACACTTTTTGTTCAAACGAAACTCGATTATTTTTAATAAAATCCACGTTAACTGTACTTTTAGAAGACATTGTAACAATGAGCGAGAAACGATAATTTAATGACCAAATAAATACACGAAACATGAAACGCGGGAATGAAAAATGTCCTAATTCCTCTCTCGAACTGGGACTGGACAGCTGGCCTCTCAGGAACAGACAACAGATCTTTTCCTATGGACAGGATGGATGTGTCCTCTCTTAAAAGAATTTCTTGCCGGATAGCTCAGATGCAGAACACTACTCTTTACTCTCTCAGGGTACAATGGGCGAGGAGAATTGCTGAGACACTGTTCCTTGAAGATTAACCACACGGGTATATTAGCTTATGGGAGACAACCCAAAGATTCACCACACACAAGTATATTAATTTATGGGAGAAAGCCCAAAGATTCACCACACACAGGTATAAAAGTTATGGAAGAAAACCAAATTTACTTTAATAGAGTTTATTTTGTATTATTATCAGAAGAAAATATAAATAAAATGTTACAAACACGTGTTTAATTCAGATCTCAAACAATACACACTTTTAATGACTATCCAAACAACACAACAGCACTTGATATGTTCTTAGATTATTGGTTATACTTATTAACTGTAAACGCTAATTTATTTTATACGCTGGTTTCTTTTTTTTTGTCCTTATTGACTCGTATCACAATGGCGTCGTCGAGCGCACAAAAAAAATCGCCCTGTTGGCCGAGGAACCGATTTCAGAGAGTGACGCCACGGTTTTTGGCGCGCAAGAACCAACGGACATAGCTCATCTGTCAAAAAACAATCATGCGTGTTCACGCCTGATTGGTTGAAACTTTAGTCTTTTATTCTACTTTTATGGCTAATTAAAATATTGTTCTAATCATTACTCTCATTTATTTAATTCTTTATATCAATAATGGAATACTAAATTTTACACGTTACACCCCACTCCAGCTTAGTGGGAAGAAAAAAAAGAAAACAACAAAAGAAAAAAAAGAAAATTCAACCCAGTGTTATCAACAAAAGACATTACCAAAATGTAAGCCGGACAACAAGGCTAGTTCCGGTAACATGACCCATACATAAGGTCAAACATACAATACACTTAAACATATTTTAACAACCAATATTAATATAATTTCTATATAGACTAGGCAATTTATAACTTAATTATCCAGCAAACAACATACTTTATTTATGCTCACAATTCAGGTGAGTGACAAAAGAAATGACATTATGTATACTATGAAATCCAGACCATGGACATTATACATTTTCTATATGCCACCATGGAATAGGTGAGCAATGGTCTTTTCATTCCTGAAAGTAATTAACAAGTCACTTATGATCTTTGTACCTTAACACGGAAGCATGAAATGTAATGGAATGAACAATTGTGGACTGCAAAATTACAAACTTCTTACAAATCATAAATGAGAACTTGGATATTAATGGAGAATACATCATACAGCACTATAGTTATCATTATTCAAGTCTGATTTATACTGATTGAATTAAAAAAGGAAGGAGGAGTGGCTCCAGACCGCACCAAGAGAGAAAATAGGAGAACACTGGTTTCCGTCCGCATACATTCTTCATACACATCTTGCATTCTTCCGCACGTTCTACATTTCCTTCATTCATACAAAAGATTAAGTTGGGTCCCAAAAAAAAAAAAACTATTAAACATGCTTACTTCACCCATAATTCTCTAAAGGCGTTAATCAAGAGCGAATCCAAAGTATCCGATCAGTATCTCAAGAATAATATATATAAATTTATACAGAAACAAACATAGAATACAATTGGTGGGTCAATGTGAACCCAAGGATCAACACATATAAAATAGTACAATTATAACAGGTTTAAAATTCAGATTATACTATACATATGCCTATCTGTGTAGTTATTGAATATTATTAATTTTTGGATGTTAAATTGGCGTACCACAGGTTCCAAATGAACTGAGGCCATCACTTATTTTTCACTGTATGTATTCACTTTTGTTTTATTATACACAGCCTAAACTTGAGCGATGGTAGCTCCAAGTATTAGAGAGATCTATTTATAGATTTGCCAAGGGTGACTTTCAACATTCAACAACATGCACAGAGTTTAAAATTAATATAACTTAGATTAATTAAATGAAATTCTGTATTGCCCAAGTGTTTACAGAGGTATTCGAAGGTCTTGATATCGAAGGCTAGCAATGTTCTGATGGAAAATACAGAGCTGAACTCAGAAAAGAAGGCGCCATTCTGTCTTTACTAAAGGGAACAGAAAAACCCTGAATAGAAAATTAACTATCCTTAAAGATATCTTAGAAAACAAACAATATGGTTCCATGAAAAAGAGGCGTCCCACTTATCATGAACCTAATATTTTCATACAACGAGACCAACTACATTGCCAAAAAAAAATTGATTATCTTAAACAAGGGATTCGAAAAGTATTTCAATAGTCTAACTAGAGACCATTAGATACCAACGATGGTTTACATAAACTAGCCGGAGAATTATTCTAATAAATACTATATCTAAGCCGAGGATCTGCGAGTTAAGAGATAATTTCTCGAAACAATTTCCACAAACCTGGCAAAAAAAGAAAGGAAATTTGACATATGCGTATTCTAAGCCCGCATCGCTATAATGTGGAGCCTATTGGTTCTTTTCCAGGAGACACCAATCTGCTCAAAGCATGACACAAACTTTCTGATTCATGTCCTCGCATGATCAAGTCACTCAACAACTTGTGTCATTTACTCACACATGCTCGTCCTACAGTGAGCCGTGCAACAAATTCGAATGTTCTCGAATTTCCATGTATAACTCCGTATGTTCATGACACCTTGTCTTTACATTGACGTTGTGCCCACACGGCTTGTGGAATATTACCGCAAGACAAAAAAAAATTGTTAAACTAAAATCTACAGTTTAATAGAGTAGTAAGGTCTATGCTAGTTTCCAAACATGTGAAGACTAGGATTAAATACTAAGCCATGCTAAAACTAGAATATTAAGAAGCTTGACACTTCCCTTGTGGTTGTCGATACGATCCATAACACAAACAACCAAGGATAGTTATATACAAATTAAACGTACAATAATGGAAAAACTAAGCTGGACAGGGGATGTCCGAAATTATAAGAAGACTTAACGTAGCCTAACAAGGAAATAAGGAGGAGGGTGCACGAATATTAACCTAAGGTCGTTCTTAAAAGACGGAGGTAACCTGAAAACTTCAGACGAAAAGGAGGAATACCTACCGACAGCTAAGAGGTCGACTGCCCTAAAGTTCGCTGAGCGACGTTGCAGGAAGGCAACGGGGCAAACAACAAAAAAAAATATAATAAAATAACGATAGAAATTAACATGCTTCTTCCGGGTAACTGATTTTTTTAAAAGTAGGTTGTTCCCAGCCTTAGCCCTGAAGCAAGAAGTGGGGCTAAAACCGAGCCTACTTGGACACCTTAGTCTCTCTCAGGTCCGCTGGAAGACTAGGTAGCCCGAACCTACTCCGTGTGGATATCCGACTGAAGGTCGGGTCCTGGAGCCCACATGGCATAATCCGTACAAGTATCAGGGTTGCTTATGGTCATAAGACAACTAGATGTGTGATTTGGGTTTGCGAACAAAAACACCACTCCTACTCGTAGTGTGTAGAACAGGGCCTAGCCATAAGACTACACTACTACAGTTCCTCTGGAAAAGAAATAATAACTAATTCAGAAGGACAAGACACGTTTGGGTAAGGAACAGAAGATACGATTCACAATTTGACAATATCTTTGATGTGGAAACGACCTATGGAGCCGCTTTCCACATCACGAAGCTCATAAACAGTATGAGAAATTTTGGATATGACTACAGATTTGATAAAACGGGGGGACAGCTTTTTGGAAAAATACAAGGCAGCATTGGACAATACAAAAGATCGGCGCCAGACCACTTGTCCGACCGATAACACTATATCTTTGCGTCTCATGTTATAACGAACCGCGTTCCTGTTAAAAGCTTCTACTAAGGACAGTGAGATGGATTCATACAATTCCTCTAAGTGAGAAATGTCATTCATTCTTTGTGATATCGCGTCGTTGTTTTCGGAACAGTTAGTCTGACCATTTGGTAATAATCTATAGAAGGAAGCATGTGGAATATGTTCGAAGCCGAACATTAAGAGATGAGGAGTCTGACCGGTAGCTATATTTTTAACGGAATTTAGGCAAGAGCAGATTTTTGGCAGATGTGTACACCAATTTCTTTGGTTTTTTTCTACCAACATAGCCAACAAGGTTATGATTGACTGGTTATAGCGTTCAGAGGTATTGTGTTGGGGATGATAAAAAGCATTATATCTAAGTTCTTCTATGCCGTATGAGTGTAAAAAGGATTTAAATTCTTTAGAAACAAACTGCTTCCCGTTGTCCATAATCAAAACGCGGGGAACACCGTGAGGCAAAAATATACGCTCTTCCAACAATTGAATAATATTTTTTGAATTGGCTGCTCTCAAGCCGAAAGCCCAGACATATTTACTGAAATTATCTACTACAGTGAAGATATAGAAATTTCTCCTGAAACTCATGGGGAGAGGACCAATGAAATCGCAAGATAAGCTCTCCATTGGTTTAGTTAAATGTTTAGGGAAAGAAGAAATACCGTGGGGAGGTTGCGTATTGTGTTTATAAGCCTTACATTTATCGCAGTTACCAATTACTTGTTTAACACTTGACAATAATCCAATACCATAATAATTTCGCGAGATAAGTTCAAACGTTTTCTCTATGCCAGGATGACAGTGATTTTCGTGATAGTTCTGAATGAGATTTGCTAGGTGGCAAGAAGGAACTACCAGTTTCCAGTGATAAGGAGAAATGTTAGTGACCGGATCCTTTTTAAAGCGTGAATATCTATAGAGATGACCGTTACTTAGCATGAAATTCGGGAATTTTTGAGGATTTTGTGAACAATTTGAGAAGATTTTCTTATACCAAGAATCCTTTATGTCGGTGAATGGTTCAGGAACTGATACGCCTGAAACAGGTATCCGACTCAAGCCGTCTGCAAGTTTGTTCTCGCATCCTTTCTTAAAAACAAATTCGAAATTATACTGTGAAAGACGACAAGCCCAACGGGCAAGCCGACCATTTGGGGAGGAAATAGAACTCAAAAACTTAAGGCAACCGTGATCACTGACAACCGTGAAGCGAGTGCCCTCTAAATAGCTACGGAAGTGATGAATTGAGGAGACTACCGCCAATAATTCTCTTTCAGTAGTGGCGTAATTTTTTTCCTGAGGGGATAATTTTCTGGAATAATATGCGATTACGTGTTCTGTGCCATCCTTATCCTTTTGTGATAAAAAACTGCCGACGCTGACGCTGCTTGCGTCGCAAGTTAGAACATATGGTAATTCGTAGTTAGGTGGACGTAACAAAGGAGCGGATATCATAGCCGATTTTAATGCTTGAAAAGAACTTTCTGCCTCGTTTGACCATTGAAATCTCTTTCCGTCAAACTTATTGCTAGTTAATTTGGTTATAGGGGAAGCTATTTTAGAGAAATCTTTGATAAAACGCCTGTAATAAGAGCACATGCCAACGAAGGCTCTGACCTCTTTCGTAGACTTAGGACGAGGATAATTTTTCATAACTTCAATCTTTCCGGGGTCAGTTTGTATTCCAAACTTGTTAATTACATGTCCCAAATAGGTTAAAGAAGATTTGCAAAATTCAGACTTACTTAATTTGATGGTGAGACCAGCCTCGCGTAGTCGATTCAAAACCAAACGCAAGGTTTCAACATGGGAATTAAAGTCGGGACTGCAGATTAAAACGTCATCTAAGTAACAGAAGACATGTTCACCCAGATCCGAGAACAGTTTATCCATCAAACGCTGCATTTCTGCGGGGATGTTGCGAAGGCCGAACGGCGTCACTTTAAATTGGAATTGCCCCCTACCCTCAACAAAAAATGCCGTCTTGCAACGACTATCAGGATGGAGGGGCATCTGCCAAAAGCCGTGGCTTAAATCTAAAGCTGTAAGAAATTTAGTGTCCCTTAAATTATCTAGAATGCGATTTATATTGGGCAACCTATAACTATCTGAACGTGTTACTTCATTTAACTTACGAGGGTCCAGAACAAACCTACCACTTCCATCCTTTTTTGGAACAATAAAGCAAGAATTCAGCCAGGGGCTACGTGCTGGCTCTATCACATCTAATGCTAGCATGGCATCAACCTCTGCGCATAGCTGACTGCGTCTTACATGCGAGCAAGGATATGTACGCTGTTTTATAGGAGGACTTTGTTCTGTATTAATTACGTGAGAAACCAGATTGGTACGACCCAATCCTACTTTTTCAAAGGAAATTGTATCAAATTCTGACTTGACTGTATCTAGAAGAGACTTCTGATCTGGAGTTAGATCATCTACTGAATTTAAACAAGGTGGAGGAACACTAACCTGATTAACAGAACTAGTTGTAAGAGCATTAACTGAAAAATGGTCTTGACGAGGAAAGAGTCGTGGAATAACTCTGGACTTTTCCAAAAATGGCACACCCAAAATAAACTGATCTGCAATGGAAGGAGCTATAACAAAGTTGGTATACAGAATTTTGTTGTCGAAACACAAGGGTAACCTTATTTTTCCCATAGCGGGTATAGTTGAATCATCCACACCACGAATATTTTGTGGACTATATTCAGGAAGAAAACCTGCCTCTGCAAAAGACAGATACAGTTGACCACCAATGACATTTACTGCCGCACCAGAGTCTAACAGACCTCTGAACGGTACCTGACAAATCTTGAAGTGTAAATAGGGTCTACGATCTTCGGCATTTGAAATCTGAACGGAATTTATATTGAGAGTAGAAAAGAAGAGTTTGACACTATTGATCCACGCATTTCTCTCCGCCTCGGCGGTCGAAGGAGAAGGCGAAGGTGAGAAGGCGGGATCCCTTATACGTTTTTTGGATTTCTTAAATTAGGAGGAGGGCGTGAAACATCTGGCTGTACTACATTCCTAGGACTGAAGTCTGGATTCCTTATAGGGTTTTGTGTTTTGTAAGTTCTAACAGATTTCTTTTTTGCATAACATTCACGAGCCATATGACCTGGGCGTCCACACGCATAACAAACAATCCTTGGCTTTGGAGAAACAGAAGAAGTATTAACCTGTTTAAGTGGACGAGCGGCTGGTTTGAGGAATTTCGCACTGGGTTTAGGAAGCGTAACCGTTAAGGTTTCTAGTTCCAAACACAGTTCTTCTAGCTCGGCAACAGTCGAAGGTCTTCTAGCTACCAGGGCATTTGCATAACGTTCATCCAGACCTCTCTTGAGTGCTTTAAGGATATCTGATTGGCGAAGGGGAGACTCAAGGGATTGATTCAATAACAGAATTCTCGAAATATAATCACCTGCACTCTCCAGGGGTTCCTGAACAGCAGAAAGGAGTTGTAACCTCTTATAATTAGATGAAGCCGGGGTCTCAAAACGTTTTATGAAAGAGCTCTTAACGAAAGACCAAGAATGAGAATCTGAGTAGGTGGTGCGATGGAATACCAGGGCACGATCCTTCAAAAATTCTGGAAGGGCGGCACCCAAGTACTCAATGGGGTATCTACGAGATCTGGCTATTTCCTCAAGTCGAGTGAAGAACTCACGTACTTCATTATTACCATCATATTGTGGCACGGGCCAAGCCGAAAAATTAACTGACGGGGGTGCGTGGGCACTGGAACAGACGGATTTACCCTTTTCAGGTGGTGGCGGAGACCGGTTTTTATTAGTTCTAGTCGGCGTTACGACATCGGGAAGTAGCTCGAGCGAAGAAGAAGGTCGCGAGGACTCGAGTGCATTGGCCTCACTTATGATATTAGGAAACTCTTCTGAATCAAGAACAGGAGGAGATTCATCCACGGTTCCTGTGCCTGAACTAATAATGTTATTATATTGTCTACACTGGTCTCGCATGGCTTCTATTGTGGTTTGGGGAATAATTTTTCGAGACATTAACGCTTTTGCCAGGGTTCTACGCGTGGCATAATCTACACGTGGTATAAGGCAATCAGTGATTCCAGACATAATGTCTAGTCACGAAAAGATTCTCAAACGAAGAAGAAGAAGCGTACTTTAGCAATCGCAAAGGAAGAGAAGAGAGAAAAAAAATGCCTAAAGAAAAATAAAAGAAAGTTCAGTATTGACGGGTATCGAAATGTCTCTTTGTTTCTGTATGCGCTTTATTATTAAACCTTAGTGGTAAACTAAACTTCAAAAGAAGAAGAACGCAACAGTCACCAAATGGTTTAATCACTTAGTCAATCTCGTCAGTAGGAATCTAAGAAGTTATTGGAATAAAACCCAACAATTCTAATCCACAACCGAAAAAAAAGAAAAAAAAATTTTTATTATTCAGTGACTAGAAGATTCGCAAAGTGACGGATCCCCTTCAGATTGTTTGTAGTAATAAAACAAGTCATCCTTAACGATTGGTGAGAACAACATTAAAAGATTATTGATTCTCTATACAACCCGTACTAAATTTCTCTTGGTACTGTAACAATTGACAGGACGTGAGAGAAGGAAGATGAATTGTATAGGTCACTATGACATTATTAGACGAAATGATGTAACAAACTTTTCAAAATTCCATAAACACTTGTGTCACTTTTGACCTTTTTCAACATGAGTGTGCTCTGAGAAGAAGAAGAAGAGAAGACTCAAAGTAGTAAACAAGCACACAACACTTTAAGCAATCAATATTGATTGTTAAAAGGAAATTTTTTGGTCGCCTAGGAAATTCACTATATGACCAGAAAATTTTTACAACTCGAATTAAAGTTATTCTCAGTGCTGTAACGATTGACAGGACATGAGAGAAGAGGAAGAAGAATTGTATAGATCACATACGACACCAATAAATGAATTGATGTAACAAAAATTTAACATTTTAAAACATTTATATCAAATTTGGCCCTTTTCAATATGTGTGTGCTCCGAGAAGAAGAAGAAGAGAAGATTCAACGTAGTAAACAAGCACACGACAATGTACGCAATCAATATTGATTATAAAAAATATAATTTCTTTTTGTCGCCTAGGAAATTCACCATATGACCAGGATTTTTCACTTGTCTAGAACATTTTATCAATGGGGTGGTTTATCTATTCTCCGATAGATGTCTCTGGAGGCTTATGACAATTTTTAACGGAGTGAGAAAACTGTTTTATCGACAATTATATTTTAGCACTGAATTCCACCACACATTGTTTAATGCAGAAATCGATAGATGGCAATAGGTCTCCGTGCTCTCAAATATAGACAGAATATTTCTACAAGTGAAATATGACGATTTAAAAATGCACTGTAACTACTCCACAGCCAATATTCGAACAATCACAAGAGAAGAAAAAAGACTGAAACTATTTCAATAACCAATGAATGAAATACAATGAGTGAGTATCTAGGAACACTTGTAGATTTTGGGTGATTCAGATTAAATTGTTCAAAATGATTTCTAGAAATATATGCTATCAGTTTCACTTGGCAAATCGACAGCAGGAGTTTAATTAGATATTTTGTTTAAAGAAAAACACACCTGTGGAATCCTCTATTGTGGTGATGTAATAATCTTCTTTCCAGGTAGACAGAATGCTCGGAATTGGCTCTTGAATCAGCAATTCTGTGCCTCACACGTTGGAGCGACAATGAAACGCGGGAATGAAAAATGTCCTAATTCCTCTCTCGAACTGGGACTGGACAGCTGGCCTCTCAGGAACAGACAACAGATCTTTTCCTATGGACAGGATGGATGTGTCCTCTCTTAAAAGAATTTCTTGCCGGATAGCTCAGATGCAGAACACTACTCTTTACTCTCTCAGGGTACAATGGGCGAGGAGAATTGCTGAGACACTGTTCCTTGAAGATTAACCACACGGGTATATTAGCTTATGGGAGACAACCCAAAGATTCACCACACACAAGTATATTAATTTATGGGAGAAAGCCCAAAGATTCACCACACACAGGTATAAAAGTTATGGAAGAAAACCAAATTTACTTTAATAGAGTTTATTTTGTATTATTATCAGAAGAAAATATAAATAAAATGTTACAAACACGTGTTTAATTCAGATCTCAAACAATACACACTTTTAATGACTATCCAAACAACACAACAGCACTTGATATGTTCTTAGATTATTGGTTATACTTATTAACTGTAAACGCTAATTTATTTTATACGCTGGTTTCTTTTTTTTTGTCCTTATTGACTCGTATCACAATGGCGTCGTCGAGCGCACAAAAAAAATCGCCCTGTTGGCCGAGGAACCGATTTCAGAGAGTGACGCCACGGTTTTTGGCGCGCAAGAACCAACGGACATAGCTCATCTGTCAAAAAACAATCATGCGTGTTCACGCCTGATTGGTTGAAACTTTAGTCTTTTATTCTACTTTTATGGCTAATTAAAATATTGTTCTAATCATTACTCTCATTTATTTAATTCTTTATATCAATAATGGAATACTAAATTTTACACGTTACAAACAATCTACACGAAATCCCTTTATAACAATGTTATTTGGTTCCGATTATAACCTCAAATACACTTTTTGTTCAAACGAAACTCGATTATTTTTAATAAAATCCACGTTAACTGTACTTTTAGAAGACATTGTAACAATGAACGAGAAACGATAATTTAATGACCAAATAAATACACGAAACAATCTACACGAAATCCCTTTATAACAATGTTATTTGGTTCCGATTATAACCTCAAATACACTTTTTGTTCAAACGAAACTCGATTATTTTTAATAAAATCCACGTTAACTGTACTTTTAGAAGACATTGTAACAATGAACGAGAAACGATAATTTAATGACTAAATAAATACACGAAACAATCTACACGAAATCCCTTTATAACAATGTTATATGGTTCCGATTATAACCTCAAATACACTTTTTGTTCAAACGAAACTCGATTATTTTTAATAAAATCCACGTTAACTGTACTTTTAGAAGACATTGTAACAATGAACGAGAAACGATAATTTAATGACCAAATAAATACACGAAACAATCTACACGAAATCCCTTTATAACAATGTTATTATATGGTTCCGATTATAACCTCAAATACACTTTTTGTTCAAACGAAACTCGATTATTTTTAATAAAATCCACGTTAACTGTACTTTTAGAAGACATTGTAACAATGAACGAGAAACGATAATTTAATGACCAAATAAATACACGAAACAATCTACACGAAATCCCTTTATAACAATGTTATATGGTTCCGATTATAACCTCAAATACACTTTTTGTTCAAACGAAACTCGATTATTTTTAATAAAATCCACGTTAACTGTACTTTTAGAAGACATTGTAACAATGAACGAGAAACGATAATTTAATGACCAAATAAATACACGAAACAATCTACACGAAATCCCTTTATAACAATGTTATTATATGGTTCCGATTATAACCTCAAATACACTTTTTGTTCAAACGAAACTCGATTATTTTTAATAAAATCCACGTTAACTGTACTTTTAGAAGACATTGTAACAATGAACGAGAAACGATAATTTAATGACTAAATAAATACACGAAACAATCTACACGAAATCCCTTTATAACAATGTTATATGGTTCCGATTATAACCTCAAATACACTTTTTGTTCAAACGAAACTCGATTATTTTTAATAAAATCCACGTTAACTGTACTTTTAGAAGACATTGTAACAATGAACGAGAAACGATAATTTAATGACCAAATAAATACACGAAACAATCTACACGAAATCCCTTTATAACAATGTTATTATATGGTTCCGATTATAACCTCAAATACACTTTTTGTTCAAACGAAACTCGATTATTTTTAATAAAATCCACGTTAACTGTACTTTTAGAAGACATTGTAACAATGAACGAGAAACGATAATTTAATGACCAAATAAATACACGAAACAATCTACACGAAATCCCTTTATAACAATGTTATATGGTTCCGATTATAACCTCAAATACACTTTTTGTTCAAACGAAACTCGATTATTTTTAATAAAATCCACGTTAACTGTACTTTTAGAAGACATTGTAACAATGAACGAGAAACGATAATTTAATGACTAAATAAATACACGAAACAATCTACACGAAATCCCTTTATAACAATGTTATTATATGGTTCCGATTATAACCTCAAATACACTTTTTGTTCAAACGAAACTCGATTATTTTTAATAAAATCCACGTTAACTGTACTTTTAGAAGACATTGTAACAATGAACGAGAAACGATAATTTAATGACCAAATAAATACACGAAACAATCTACACGAAATCCCTTTATAACAATGTTATATGGTTCCGATTATAACCTCAAATACACTTTTTGTTCAAACGAAACTCGATTATTTTTAATAAAATCCACGTTAACTGTACTTTTAGAAGACATTGTAACAATGAACGAGAAACGATAATTTAATGACTAAATAAATACACGAAACAATCTACACGAAATCCCTTTATAACAATGTTATTATATGGTTCCGATTATAACCTCAAATACACTTTTTGTTCAAACGAAACTCGATTATTTTTAATAAAATCCACGTTAACTGTACTTTTAGAAGACATTGTAACAATGAACGAGAAACGATAATTTAATGACCAAATAAATACACGAAACAATCTACACGAAATCTTTATAACAATGTTATATGGTTCCGATTATAACCTCAAAAAACACTATACGCTTTTCAACGTAATTCTGTCAATAATAATATTAATATCATGAACCAATGTTGCATGCGAGTAACTTAAAAATATCCTGGCAAAAATAACCATTGGGCATATTTTCTTACGCACGTTCAAAGTGAAACATTGGGCGAAATTAATTGTAACTTTCTCAAGGTCGTCGGTTCGGTGCACAGATCGGAGGTACGTTCCCTCTCATTCCCACACACGTAATTGGCGTTTTGGGGTAGCCCATTTCACTAAATTCCACTGTTTCGGGCCTTTTAGAAATTTTCATACAAAATCAACGAAATTGTCGTGCATTAACAGAAGTGCACCAGCCTCGCCGTAGTAATATTTCATAGGCGAGGTAGGGCGTGTGCGCGCGCATAATTCTCGCTTTGAGTTCCCGCCTGTGGTTTGATTTGAATACGAATGAAATATGGATGTCGTTTGGGAAATATTTTAGGTAATTCATTACTCAATCGAATTTATTATGTATTTGTATCAGGGAGTGCAGTGCACATTATGCACATATGAACGGGCCGCCTCTGGTTGTTCCTACTTTTGCCCCCCCCCCCCCCCCCCCGTATGTCTTCATCTTCTTACCTCACAAACAAAACCGTGACATTATGTGATTTTTATTTCTCGATAGTGTAGTATTATAGAAGTACATTTAAATCAATGTTAGTATGTATAAGTAATATTTTAATGTATTGAATTGGAAAAAAAAATCATTGAAAATCTATTTAACTTGACACAAATCAACACAATAATGACATTTATATATAACCGATTCAGAGGTCGCCGAGACCTCGAGAGCATGGAATCCCATCATGGTGACTTTATTAATATCTATCTATTTATTACCTGTATTTCCGCGAAAATAGTTAACAATGATAATATTTAGCCTATTGTGGGCTGCCTCGGAATAAAATTCTCCAATAAAATTATTATGCTAATCAGTGCATGCATAATTCCATAGATTGGCCTACATTTTTCAACTTTTATCATTTTGTAGTGATTTGGACACGTTTAAAGAATACCTGATGGTCGAGGAAGATGCATCATGATTTTATTACCTACCATGTTTTCGTTCCAAATGGTTTTATATTAGCCGTAAAACCGGATGGACGACGGGTATACAGAAGGGTTCTTAAATTTAATAGGTACTACCCCTATTCCAATTCAAATTAAGTGCACACTAAACTAAAAAAGAACGTTCCTATTTTAGTTAGCCGGATTGGTATTCGAGAAATTTTAGACACAATAGTGTAATAGTATATTATATGATATTTTTCTTTAATAAAAAAAAAAAAAAAGATTTCGTATTTAAGTCAATTTTAGTGCGTTTATCTGTCAAAACTTTCCTAATCTTATTTCACACCTAATTGTATGCGTCTAAAAAGATATCTGATGATATTTTTATGATAAACGTTTTTTTAACCAAATAATTATAAAACAAGTTTATTTTTATTAAAAATATTAAGCATTTCCCCCGAATTTATTATAAGTAATACAAATAATAGCATCACCAATTATTATCATTGAACACCAATGCAAACATACAGTCGTCTTCGTTACACTTCGGGTTGGTTCGGCAGTTTCCGGCGACCATGTTACTTGGAACATGGAGCTCGTTTGAATTTGTCTTCTCCGATTGGCTGTCCGCTTGTCAGCATCAACCAATAAGGCGCATGCTCGATCCATAGACAATTATAATAATTAAAAAAAAATATTTATGGTGAACTAATATTGGTTTTTAGAACACGGCATAATTCCGAATACGAATTTTCGTTCGAGTGAACTTAATTCTAAATCATTTGGAACGTTCTTAATAAGAACGTTCTAAAATCCGAATAGGGGGTACTATTTGATTTTCATAATATAAATCAGTTAATTACATCTGATTGAAGTGTTTGGTAGTCTAGTGGCTTTTGGTAGGCTTTTTTGTCACTCTCAAAGTGCAACTGTGTCATTGTTAAACTCTTGTGTATATTGTTGACTTATTGCAACAACGTTATTCTTTTCATTCATAAACATTGACGTTTTGACATACCTACCTACTTTGCGTCAATATTTATAAATAGATGTTTGTTAATGAAAATATTTTTTAGAAGAAAGGTACCCATCGATGTTTTTCAAAATATCAGTAGTTTATTCCTGTATTCCAGATATCATCGACATTATTTCATACATTACCGTTGAATCACCCAGATAACATACCTACACTGACCTACACACATTTATTTCACAGACGCTTTAAAAATCGTATTTCATCATTTTTTATTTTCAGTGTTGTTTATAAGTATATTTATATTCCCTAAGAGATAGGATCAAAAGTGCTCACATTCGTGGAAGCCTAGGAGTGACAGACATCAATAGTAAACTAGAGGAAAGGCAGTTGAGATGGTATGGACACATAGAACGACGACCACAGGAGCATATTGTACAACAGGCCATAAACCTGAATGTTCCACGTTCTGTGGCTAGAGGGAGGCCAAAGAATTCCTGGGTGATGCAAAAGCGCGAGCAGATGCAAAGATGTGGGGTGGGGGAAGTAGTGCAGCAGAGGAGAGTCTACAGCCTGAGGACGAGGAGAGCTGACCCTAGCAGTTTTCATAGACGTTAAGCTGGGAGCAAGCCAGGGAGAGAGAGAGAGTGTTGTTTATATGTTAGAGTCATTAGTTGTTACAATAATATATTCGTTAAGATCTACTTCTGAAAAATGGTCACAAGAATCTAGACATAATTAGAACGTTGTGCTCCAACAAAGCCAATAGGCAATAAATATGAGACATTAACAAAAATGGATATATTCATATCCTGGCGTCAAATGCATGACAGCAGTTGCAGTCCCTAAATTTAGTTGCTCTCTTGTTCTGAATAATTTCCAACTTTTATCTCTATATTATTATTTCATTGATTATTATAAATATCTACTTGTTTTATACATGAGATTAATCGACATGTTGAACATGTCGAGAATTCTCATGATTAGGAGTTTCAGAGACTTAAACATTACCACCTATTGGCGAACGTTGTTAACGTAAAATGATCACACTAAGCCAGCCTTCGAAATGACAGTAGAAGACGGTCGTAAGCCCGAAAGGGGTTTGTTCCATTTAAAAATGGAACATCAGTAATGAATTGTTAGAGTCATTAGTTGTTACATATTCGTTGTTTTATAGTTGGTGCGACTGTCAGAATATGCGCTCTGTACCGTAAAACACCGTTTAAAACAGATGCATCTGTAAGAATTAAATTGGTTTAGTTAATTGATCGAAGTGATTGGTAGTCTAGTCGATCGCTTTTGTACGCACTGCGCTATAAAGGTCGTGGGCTTGGAATCCCTGTGCAAAACACAACCCTTTGGTTAAGGTGAAAGGCGTCAAATTTGTGTTCACTCGAGTGAGGCGGGATTCATTTAAAAAAAAAATATCAATAATTTAGCATTCTTCAAATTTGAATTCAATATCCATAGTACAGGACATTGTGTGTGGGGAAAGCTAGTTCTGTGTATTAAAAAAAAACAAAGGTTAAAAAAAAAACAAAAAATCTCTTCCATCACGTATGTTTTTAAACGCAAAATTTCACATTCATTCTTGGATGTATTTGGTACACGTTTCATCTACATATCGTGTTTCGTAAGACAATAAAATTGAAGTGGTGTTTGTATAGGTTGGTACTCCTGAAACGGATTTTCATCTAATGTAGGTCTGGCCAAACTGCGGCCCGCCATCATTAAATCTTCCGAAGATATTTACATGAAAAAGTTGAAATATTCTTCCCGGTTGTAACAGGCCACAAGTTTCAAGTATACCGTCATAAAAATATCTCCTAATTTTATAACGCCATTAATTCGGAACAATAATAATTATTCTAATGAATATGTAACAATTAATGATTTTTAAATGGAACAACCCACTACGGGCTTACGACCGTCTTCTACTGTTATTTCCAAGGCTAGCTAATGCACTGGGTTCCTAGGGAACGGTCAGTCGTCTGACAAAACGGCGTCTTTCAAAATTATATGACAATGTTTTTTGTAACTACGGAAACAATATTGGCAATGTTCTCAACTGACATATTCACCGATGTTCATAGTAGCGGCGTATCCGTAGTAAAACAGACCATTAGTGTGATCACTTTACGTTGACAACGTTCGCCATTAGGTGGTAATGTTTATGTCTCCGAAACTCCTAATCATGAGAATATATTGTATTTAATAATTAATGAAATATAGAGATAAAAATGGATGCAAACAGAATGACAAAGATAGTTCATAAGGCTGAAAGGAAAGGTGTAAGAAAGTGTGGCCGACCGTAAATGACGTGGACCGACCATATAAGTGTAAAAGGAATAGAAGAGCGGAATGTTATTAGTTTGGAGGAAGCGAAAGAGGTTTGTTTGGATAGGAAAGAATGGAAGTTCGTACTCCTTCGGAAAACGTCGTGATGGGTAAAAAAAATTAAAAAATCATCTTTTCTAAGAAGATAATATTTTCTTCATCTTCTTGGCCCGCCATCCAAAAAGGTTTGCCCAGCCCTGATCTAATGAATGATCGTGTTGGCACTCGTGGCCATCCTTCAGAAGAGGAAATGTCCAATTGGTAAGACGCCCAACAGGAGCTACCTAAGAAATGTCGAGGAGGAAGATGCTCTGTAGCTACCTACCTTCCTTGGAGGAGAGACGTCACTGCATAGGTATCTACCCACAGCAGTCAGCTGGGGCCAACCAAATACATGATTTATTTTCTACTAATATTAAGTAAGTATTATTAAAGAGGAAAGATTAGGTATTTGATTGTTTGTATTGAATATGCTCCAAAACTACCGAACCTATTTGAAAAATTCTTTCACTGTTGGAAAGTCACACTATCATCGGCTGTATTCTGTTTAAAAAAATAGTGTTCCTTGCTAAAACGTCATTAATGTAACCCAAGGTGTAAAAAATAATTTATCTAAAGTATTCTTTACATCGCGTGCACTTCGAAAACTATTGATGATAGAATAAAATTATCTACATACATACTACGTCTTCTCGGAACATATTTTTTAATTATTAAAAGTGTCGCGATAGCATTATGTCTAACTATTGTAGTCTTGTGACAAATAAATATTATTTATACAATCAAATTTTAACTCTTTCTCAATTTTATTACATATTATAACTGACATGTTTCGACGGGACACGCCCTTCATGGTCAAATAACCTGCCCCCGTAGACAAATTCAAATTGGCGTTCGACTACAAACGAAGATTTCGCCAATGTATAGTGCCAAAAAATCATCTGTCCACTGGAACATACAAACAATCATTTAAACCAAACAAAGACACTTGTATAAAAGTATAAAAAGTGGACAGTTAATTTTCTTCCTACTCTACATTGTCGAAGAATTCGTTAGTCGATCCCCAAATGCAATTTGTCTAGGCCCACAGGTTACCATGAAGGGCGTGCCCCTTCGAAACATATTGTCAGTTATATGTAATAAAATTGAGGAAGATTTAAAAAGTTTTTTATTTAAATTTGATTATTTAAATTACTTCCACTACGGAAAACATTTAAATGCCGCCGCTAGAAAATACTATTCTTGTTGTATCTTGAAATTTCCCATTATCAAAATAAATTATTTCATATCCATGACTGTGTGTGTGTCAGTGTGTTTTTCACATGAAATTTCTACTCAGAGTTGGAATCCTGTCTCAGATTGGACGGGACCAGGTGACTGGTAGAAAATGCTTCAAGCATTAAGTTCCGCCGGCAATACTGACACCTATGTGGATATAGAAGAGTGTTATTTATTTATTTATAGTGATTTAACGAATATATTCGGATGAACATAACAATTAGATATTCAAATACACGAAACGATATAATTGGTTTCGTATCCCTGATTGATATTTGACATGCTCCTATAGACAAACGTTCATTAATTAGTTGGAAGTTTTTCTTGCACAACTTATTTATTGTTATTCTTTCAATATGAACAAACTTATCACTGAAAAAAATAGGTACCTACTTAGACAGTAATTTCAAACATGGAAAATTAATAAGAAGTGTTATTACAGTCGTTAATAAAACCCACTCGTATTAGAAAAAGGTTTTTTTTAAAACAAACAAGTACATATTTATTTATTTAGATTAAATACCTACGGCAAAATATGACAGTACCTACATATGACGCACTGATTTTAATTAAACGAATATTCTATGGACCTCGCTTTTGTTAAAATGTCGTTGTCTACATAATCTTTAAAATATAGGTATAAATTATTATATATCTATAGTAGGTATAAAATAAAAACAGTTAGACAGAATATATTAATATATTTTATACATAAAATAAAAAATAAAAAGCACATAAATTTTTAACAAAAAATCAAAGAATTATTTTTGGCTCCTGCGTGCTGCGTGGTGTAAGATGGCACACTCACACATTACGTTACGACTAGAAAAAGAAAAGGATAACCTTTCTCCTGTAAAAAGGGAGTGCCTCCGTAGCCGGCACCGGCGACCAACTTCGTAGCCGGCAAAAAGTACCGCTAAAAATTCAAATATTTTCCGTACAAAAAGAGGGTAAAATGGATTCGGGGGTAAAGTTGAAAAGGTATGGTACCCCCCCCCCTCCCCTAAGAGATTATAACCTAACCTAACAGTCATGAAAATAGTACAAAGCTTGCTAACGAACCTATTTTTTTAATGAATTGGGCTCACCCAAAGTGAACACAAATACACTTAAGACATCTTTCACATTAAAAGCGGATAAACAAAAAAAAGGAAAAAAAAATGGCCTGCACCGGGAATCGAACCTACAACCATCAGTGTGAAAGGTGGCGGTTATAACCATTCGTCTGCTGTGGACTTGAGAAATGACGCCGAAAATTGAAAATATCAGCTACCTATATGTTCAATGCGCGTGCGCATCACGGCAGAACGCTATTGGTTGCTCTGATAATATATTCCCGATCCGCCCGTATAAGCAATGCCGGCTACGAAGTTGGTCGCCGGAGGAGACCAATCCGCAGCAAACCCGATCCACACGAAACCGACCCTCCAGCTCGATCGAAGTAATCAAACCGAAAAGCCGGCCCCACGCAAACCAAGTCCGCCGCGGATCCCCCCTGACCAACCCACAATGCGGGAAGCCTAAACCCCACTCAGGAGCATATAGGGAGGCAACAAGAGCTCTCCATTGCGCTCGAAGGCGTCCGAGGCTTATTGTGCCTTTTCTGACCAGTTGAGGTTTAAGGACGTGAGGTGGTCAATCTCACGGTCCCGATCTGATTTTTCGATTTCCTGCCTCTTACAGGATGCTCGAAAAACCAGCAAAAAGAGCAGAGGTGCCTTTCTTAGCCGGCAACCCCACGGCTAACGTATCTACTCGATCAAAAAATCTGAAAACTTTTTGTTACAAATATTACATTCGTATGACTTTTCTCCTATACGAATTCTGACGTAACTGCTAACTAGTAAACCAGAGACCCCGATTTAAAACGATCCCTTTACCAAGTTTTTTTAGTCACGTTATGTATAAAATTGTGACACACTTTAAGGATCATAGGTGCGTGTTTTCGGGTGATACGAGCTTTCACTATCCGGCGAGCGGCTTAACCACTTACTAGTTTGAGCGAAATAGCTATTTCTTTCAATAATAATTACAGATTTGTTCATCTGATGAATATCTGGAAAAAAATAACCTTCAATAATTAATTATACTTTCTGTGAAGAGAATTTTAGTATGCAGATTCGGGAATAGTATTTTTTCAATTGTTCGATTTTTGTATCATGTCGCACATACAATCTACCATTAGAGATCCAAGAATCGGGTTCCAGGGCTCAATTAGATTGTCGAAAAATGTCGAAGGATTCGACCGTTCGACTACCAAGTACCCTCTCGCTCATTTCATAATACTAGTGGTCGACCAGCGCTCGAAATTCGGCCATAACTAAGTTAAATTATAAGTTTGAACATTATTGAAGTTCCAGTTTCAGCGGTATTTCACAATAATATTCTTTCAAAAACAATAACACGGATACGTCAATTTATTGTTTCAATTATTTTTAAAGAAAAAAACAATATTAATCTATTCTCAATTCGACCAAAGATATACAAAAGAATATATGCGTTTGTGTCAATGTCAAATATATCGAAATGTGTGTTAGTATCAAATACATAATGAATTTAATAAAACACAGTTGCACTTACACCAAATTTGTATTGAATCTCGAGCGCTTTCGCCTACGCAGTCATTGTCATAAGATTTTTTTTAAATTCATTATAATGAACTTTCAATAGGTACGTAAATACACAAACCCTCCAAAAATACATAACATTTATAGTACCTATAGTGTGCGTAACTTTTTTTTTAATTTAATATATTTTTTATGCATAATTTAAAAAAATATTTGCATTCGCCACTCCTTCTCTATATATTATGTGTTCGAAATTTCATTCTCCTCCGTCTGCGCAATTTTCGTAAAAATGGTCTCAAAGTTTTTCCTTCGCGTATTAATATATAGACATACGCGTATATAGTGAAAGTTATTATTAGTTTAAAATGTCAATGTTTTTCTTTATCTGTATATACGTTAATAAATTATTTGATTTTTTTTCTCTATAAGAGCCGATTGCAACCAACCTTGACACTGTTGTGCTCGCATCAATGCGATTTTTTTATATTCCTAGGTCACACATACGTACATATCCATATTATATGACGTGTGATAAGTAATTTTAACCTAACATAATAAAGTATCTATTTCGTCATATAAAATGATTACTTATAATATTATATTACAATAAGTTATATGTAAAATAACGATTTACTTGATTTATTATTTTAAGTACCTACCTACCTACATTGGACTCTCTCAGTCAGTAGGTACGAGCTTTATTCGTTTTAAAAATCTATCACGTCATTTTAAAACAATTTTTCTTAATTGATTCTTCTTCTGTTACTTTTATTTTTTTTTACCCACCACGCCGTTTCTCGAAGGGGGTAGGCAGAGAGTACGGACTTCCATTCTTTCCTATATCAATCAGTCTCTTTCCGCATATCCTGCGTAGTGATTTCATTTCCACAGCATTTACTCCAACTTCCAGATTTTTCGTCCATGTCCACGTTTCACTCCCATACATCATGGATGGTATCAGGATTGCATTGTGCATCAACTGTTTGAATTTAAGAGATACGTTCTTATTTCTCATTAGAGGTCTTAGTGCACCGCCAACCCTTCTACCAGCCATCAGTTTCCTTCTTTCAATCTCCTTTTCACACCTTCTGCTATTGTAATAAGAATAATTGTCACTGAATATTATTTATTTAAGTATTTAGAAACATATTAACCATGTCACGATTTTCATATACTACTGTACCTATGTATGTAAATTGTATATAAACAATTATTGATACATGCATATATACATGTATATAGCATATTTTAGCAAACTTTCTATGTAAGTATATTTTTCTCGGTATTTTTTAACAGTGTCTTGTGCAAATACTTTATTGAAATTATTATATAAAAGATTTCTAATTCACGATGACCATACAAGACAGGTTTCGATAACCGCGCATTTAAAATTAACAAAATTAAGTATATATGTTTATTAGTTTTTAAAAATGGCAATCCGTGCCGTTAAGATTAATATCGAAAACTAATTGACACAAATTATTTTATAATGTGCTTAACAGAAGAATGTCAATATTATTTGTAAATACAAAATAATACACGACATGCCATTATTGTGTTGTATTCGAGTTTTGGGATTATAAACTTGCTCAAGAGCAAACACAATAAAAAAAAGAAATAGCGAAGACCAAATAAGTAAATAGGGCTCCGTTTTTTTATATATAAAGATAAAATATGTAGATTCTTCATCAATTACGCCCTGGAATTATTGTAATCACAAGTTTTTGAGGTATATTCCATCAGCCATTATTAAAATCACCCAAGATATCAACTCAAAATCTAAGACAAATGTGAGAGCAGATGATCAATTATTGTCAAGGGAAATTCCCGCTATAAGCGACATAAGACTGGGAGATAGCCCGAGTCCTTTCCTCTTTAATTTTTGATAATGGACAAAATCTCATCATTTATTTATTTATTTATCGTATGGTATACAGTACATCACATCATAAGTTATTCAAAATAGTGGTCATTTAATAAAATAATAAAAGTGTTTGGATGAGCGCAAGCAACAGGCTTGCTTGTCAGATATTTAAAAGGTTTCTTATAATATATTCGGTCGCTGGGTCATTGAAGGTGAAAAAGTCTTCTGGGTCTCCATCATATGCTCGAAGGTTGCATTCAGACTCATTCATCTCATCATTAAGACTTGGGTACAGAATGGAAAACAAACTTATCAGCTTAATATTATACTCTGCCGATAATGCGGCTTTATTATTAAAAACGAAACATGACGTGCAAAGAATACTACTCATTCAAGCTTCACCTTGCATAAAAAAAATACACATGAGTGTGTCTGTCAATAAAACCAAGAGCTTAACGGTAATACTTAATAAATAACTTAATAACTTACTGATACTTAACGATACTGGGGGTTTTATTTAATGAGCATTTTTTTTTCTCTCTATTATTGTTATTCTTGGTTGGCTTCTTTACCTTCTGCATTGGTTTTCTACTTCTTCTTGCTCTTATACACTAATATTCCAATATTCTCTATCCTTTCTAAAACAATACCCTAATAAAATGACCGATAAGATCTGTAGAGCATGTAATGAGAATGCCGATGGTGCTGATACCATAACATGTAGCTCATGTGGCGGTCTGTATCATAACCTCTGCATACAGTACACCAATGAATTAAGACCGTCCAAAAGGAGGTGGAAGTGTCCTGGATGCCTTTCTAGGACTGTTAATGCGGACAATACACCGGTGCGTGGTTTGATGCCATCCACTTCATCGGAGACTAAGCACAATAATGGTGAACTACTGGACGAAGTAAGGAGGGAAATTAGAGAGCAGATCAGAGACGTCTTCCTTTCCGAACTTGGCGCCTTCCGACAGGAGATGTCTCTTAGCAACGATAAATTAATGAAAATTATCGAGAGTCAGTCTGCGCTTATCAATGAAAAATTGAAAGTTATCGATACCATTAAGGAGGAGAATGAAGAGCTGCGCAACAGAGTTTCTCTCCTAGAGACAAGATGCGACCCGCTTGTTCTGGCTGATGAGATAGAGGACAGAATCGGCAGGTCTAAAAACGTTATTATCTGTAACCTGGAGGAGAGCTCTAATATCGCCGATGACAAGAGAGGAGTGGCCGCACTACTCAAAGTGCTTGACCCTGCAATTACTCCAGACAATATTGAATGCATTCGCCTGGGAAGAGGCGGTGGTGACAGGCCGAGACCTCTCAAAGTCTCATTGAATTCCGCTGAGCGGGCTTTGCTCATTGTCAGGGGTCGAAGAAGGCTAAATGGCGATCTCCGTGTTTATCCAGATCGCACACTCATGCAGAGAGAGCAGATGGCGGAACTCCGCAGGCAGCTGTCGGATAGAAAGGCGAAAGGAGAGACCGACCTCTATATCAAGTACTCTCGGGGTAGGCCTATTATTGCATATATGAAGTCTTCAAAAAACTAAATATATACTATCAAAATGCACGGGGAATCAGATCCAAACTCGGAACGCTGCGATCCAGTATCCAATCCTCCAATTATCAGATCATAATCTTGACAGAAACTTGGCTCAATGCAACGGTTTCTGACGCAGAATTGGGAATGTCTAATTACAACATCTTCAGATTGGACAGAAATTCACTTACAAGCCGCAAAACTAACGGGGGCGGGGTTCTCGTTGCTGTTAGGCGGGACATTCCAGCAAGGGTAGTCAAGCCGTGTCATAATGATGTTGAACAATTGTTCATACTAGTAAAACCTGGAAATGGGATAAAGCTCGTGATAGCGACTGTTTACATCCCGCCTGCTTCCAGCTCTCTTTTGTACGAGCATCACTGCGACGATGTGGAAAGAATATCATTCTCAATACCCGAGGCTGAGTTGCTCATCGCTGGTGATTATAATTTGCCGAGCTTAAGATGGGAAGACCAGATGTGTGTTTTGGGTAACACTCACAAAGACAGAAATCATTTTGTTGCTGATTTGTGTAACCTCCTGCAACTCAGGATGGTTAATGAGGTATTGAATCATAATCACATTGTACTGGATCTTGTCCTGACTAATTCTCTTAGCTCCAGTGTGTTTCGGTAAATTGATCCTATTTTTCCCTTGGACCCCCACCACCCTCCGCTTGATATTAGACTTTTGCGAGATATCGATTCTTCAAACAGCGAATCCGCTCCGACTACATTCAGAAACTATAAACGTGCTGACTATGGAACAATTGTTGAGCAGTTGAGGTCTATTGACTGGATTGAAGTGTTTCGTGATGGTAGTCTCAACACAAGTATCGATGAATCCTACCGAAGAGTCAATGACGTAATAGAATCTTACATTCCGGAGCAGACTTTTTTTTCTACATCCTTTCCTAAATGGGTAAGTGTTGACCTCCAGAAACTTATCATTGATAAAAAATTAGCACACGCTCAATATAAAACAACACTTAACCCAGCCGACTACAATAGATTTTCTAACTTACGGAAGACCTGCAAAAAACTTTCCACTCAGCTATACAGGCGGTACATTGCTCAAATTGAGGATGATCTAACTCTGAATCTGAGTCACAAAACATTTTGGAAACATGTCACTAACCTCAATCCATCGGGAAAAAAAGGCGGAGATTCATCCAACCTTCCAGGGGAACTGTTTTGTGGTCAGAATAGTGCGTCTGATGACGCGGGTAAGGCCGAATTGTTTGCTAGCTTCTTTGGAAGTGTATACAGGGGGAGTACTGGTTCGGTCCCTTGCACTGGTCCGGCAACTGTGGGGGACTCAGGCGTGGACCTGTCTGGGATCTATATAGAGGAGGGTGTTGTCGCTGAGTTGATGAGATCTCTTGACGCATCAAAGGGAGCTGGCCCTGACGGCTTGCCACCAATCTTCCTAAAATGTTGTTATTCCGTGTTGGCTTTTCCACTTACATACTTATTTAATCTCTCACTTCACATCGGCGAATTCCCTCTTGTATGGAAGCGTGGCTTTATCTGCCCCATTTTCAAGAAGGGAGAAAAAGCGAACGTCGAAAATTACCGACCTGTTTGTATTCTTTCAAGCGTTGCTAAGTTGTTTGAGAAGGCATTGATACATTATGTCCAACCAAGCATCGTCCCTACTGTTTCCGAGAAGCAGCACGGCTTCATGCCGGGCCGATCCACAGTTACCAATTTAATTATATTCAGTGACTATCTCGCCTCTTCGATGGCGAAAGGTTATCAGATTGACTGCATCTATACCGATTTTTCGAAGGCTTTCGATACCGTTAACCACTCAGTTCTGTTGAGAAAGCTCGCACTCCTGGGTATATGCGGTAACTTGTTGGAATGGTTTCGAAGCTATCTCAATGGGCGTGTGCTCTTTGTCAGGGTCGGCAAGAGTGTGTCGGGTCAGATTGTCCCTACCAGCGGTGTCCCTCAGGGATCAAACCTCGGACCTATGCTCTTTAACGTCTTCATCAATGATATCGTCACGTATCTGCATGACGTAGAGGTCCTGCTGTATGCTGACGATCTGAAGATGTACCGTGTGATTGGGGGATGCGAGGACTGTAACACGATCCAGCGGAATATTGACGAACTGCAGGTTTGGTGTCGTAACAACGACCTGGCGTTAAACGCAGCCAAATGCAGTGTTATTTCCTTCTCACGGCTAAGAAACTGTATAACGCACACATATTTACTAAATGGGCATTTGCTTTGTAGAGTTGAAGAAATTGGTGACCTTAGTGTAACATTCGACAGCGAATTGTCCTTTGTTCCACATATCTCCCGCATAAGGGATAAGGCAATGAGGATGCTGGGCTTCGTGTTGAGAATTTCTAGAGACTTCTCTAGAATATCCACTCTTAGGTCCCTGTACATCGCTTTTGTTCGCAGCCAGTTGGAGTATAACACGTCTGTGTGGTGTCCATACTACGCTGTCCACATCGACACAATTGAGGCGGTACAGAGGCGAGTTTTGAGGCAGATACATTTCAAAACTGGCAACCAGGCCGAAGACTTTGACTACAATGAGTTGATGCTGGCTCATGGGTTAACTAGATTATCTGACCGTCGCTTGATGTATGACGTTATTCTGCTGCATAGGATTCTTAATTCCACATTAGATTCCCCATGTCTGGTCGGTCGTGTTGATATTCGTGTCCCTACACGACCAGACAAAGAGCGTTATTCAACATAACAAATTCCAACAGGAACTATGAACGTTTCTCTGTTATGCATAGATTGCACAGTCTGGGGAATGAATTTGGGGAGATGATCGACTTATTCCACGATAGCGAGGCCCAAACTAGGCTAAAGTTGATTGCTCATTTTCGCCAATCCTACACGTAGTATTATTTCTTTTTTTATAATAATAATTGTTGTTATCTTTAATTTTATTTTCTCCGTTGCTTTGAAATATATTGATTGCTTATTATTATTGTCCTTGCTATTTTGTTTATTTTGTTGCTTTTATTGCCAAGTATATGATTGCTAATAATTGTTGTTTTTACTATTGTATTTATTCCGTTGCTCTTGGGTATATTGACTGCTTACCATTGTTGTTTTTGCTGTTTTGTTTATTTTGTTGCTTTTAACTATATTGACTGCTATTCATTGCTATTTTTGCTATTTCATTTATTCTGTTGCTTTCAATTAAATTGATTGCTAATAATTGTTGTTATCTTCTATTTTATTTACTCCGTTGCTTCGAAGTATATTGATTGCTTATCATTATTGTTTTTACTCTTTTATTTGTTTCTTTGCTTTTATATATAACGACTGCTACTTATTGCTGTCTTTCCTATTTCATTAATTCCGTTGCTTTCAAGTGAGTTGATTTCTAACAATGAAATTGTTATTTTTACTATTTTGTTTGTTCCGTTGCTCATAGGTATACTGACTGCAAACCTTAACTGTTTTAACTATTTTATTTATTTCGTTGCTTTTGTCTATGTTGACTGCTACTCATTGCTGTTTTTGCTATTTCATTTATTCCGTTGCTTTTGAGTGAATTGATTGCTGATAATTATTGTTTTTACTATTTTATTTATTTCGTTGCTCTTAAGTTTACTGACTGCTAACCATTACTGTTTTACTATTTTATTTATTCCGTTGCTCTTAAGTATACTGACTGCTGACCATTACTATTTTTACCATTTTATTTATCTATATTGACTGCTACTCATTGCTGTTTTTGCTATTACATTCATTTATTCCGTTGATTTTAAGTGAATTGATTGCTAATAATTATTGTTTTTACTATTTTATTTATTCCGTTGCTCTTAAGCTTACTGACTGCTAACCATTACTGTTTTTAATATTTTATTTATTCCGTTGCTTTCATGTTAGTTCATTGCTAATATTTGGTGGTTTTGCATTTTATTCATTCCGTTGCTCTTAAGTGTAATTACTGACTGCTAATCATTGTTATTTGTTACTATTTTATCTATTCCTTTACTCTTAAGTATATTGACTATTGACATTTTTGTTGTTTTTACTATTTTATTTATTCCGTTGCTCTTAAGTGTATTGACTGCTAATCATTATTTTTACCATTTCATTTATTCCATTGCTTTTAAGTTTGTTGATTGCGAATCATTGTTGTTTTTAATATTGTTTTCATCATTGTATCTATGAATAGTTATTTTAACGAGGTTCCTATTTTTTTTTCTTTTTTTTTGCTATATTACAATGGCTTTGTTTTGCATTTTTTTTTATTATTTGATTTTGTTATTGTTTTTTATTTTATTCATCACGTTCTATATGTATATTTGACTGTTTTTACCGTTTCTAATATTTTTATAAATTATTATTGTCAAGATTGGGATTGTTCTTTTTGCTTATTGTATGCTGATATTTGTATGTTGCTGTATATGGTTAATCTTGTTTAAAGGCACATTTATGCCGTGAACCTATTAAATAAATAAATAAATAAATAACTTGAAGCTGGTAATAGACAAAAGTCAATTGAACAGGTTATGACATTCAGGTATTTAGGCGTAAATATCTCGAGCCACAGTAATCAATATTCTGAGAGAACAGACCAATAAAACAGCCGTCACTTCTGGTGGTCTCAGAGAACTTGTCTGCAGGAATAAACAAATGAGGACTGAAACCAAGGTCAGAATGAACAAGACGTGTATTATACGAATCATGACAATATATGCAATAGAAACAAGAGTCGACACTTCCAGAACTAAAAACATGCTCAAAACACCAGAGATGAAGGTCTTAAGGGTGATCACAGGGAGGACGCTGAGAGAAATTCGTAACGTCGATATCAGGCAGACCTGTGAGACCGAAGAAATCGTACGATGGGGCATAGATAGATGAAGATTCTGGAGAGACCAGGTCAACCAGGCAAGTGAAACCCCATCAGGGCATCGCCTTCCCGGAAGACCACCGAACAAATGGATGGACAGCTGGATCTCGACCTCGCTAATTATTTTTTTGTCGTATTGGCTTTTATCAAGGTTCTTATGAAAGAAAAAATTAAGTAGGCAACCTTATTAGTACTTTTTACCTTATAATATTTGTTCCAATTTTGAAATTTTGCCAGAAATTGTCAATTGGTGCGATTGACAGAATGCGGATGGAATATACATGGTTTAAAACAGACGCATCGTTTGGAATTACATTGGTCAAAAGATAATAAATTCATCACCATACAAATAATTCGAATTCAATATTCATAGTTAGGTTGGGACCACAACAGGACAAAGTCTGTCGGGAAAGCTAGTAGAGTATATTTTCCTAAACATTAATACTGGACACCAAGGAAACAACAACTTATTAGTAGGCGATGACAGTTCTTTCTGGTTATTATTTCTTTGGTGACCATATCAACGATTAGTAAAATATACTCTACTAGCTTATACCCGTCTTGCTTTACGTTTTTGATTCCGATTGTCAGGCTTGATCGGTAGGTAATTAAACAGGTTCTAGTCTAGCTTCCCATTGCTTTGTAGACCTCTATAACTGACATAAGCACAGAAAAAGAAGAATGACACTTTTAATGTTTTTTAAAATTTTGTATGAAGATCCTAAAAAATAGGGTTTTTTAATTAGCTCTAAATATATTAAAGTTAATGCAGCAAATTGTATTAAAGAACCTTCTCCGGCATTTTGCACGGCTCTGTGCAGATTCATATCTGACGTAGCATTTGTATTTTGGGCGTGATGCTATGACATACGGTAAAAAGCAAAATAAAAAAACCTTTCTGAATTATTATTAGATAGAGAAGGAGGGGCTAATGCGAGTTTTATTTAATTTCCCAATTTACCACGCAACTTTCTTAATTTTTTATTTCATAAGAACCTTCTACTGATAAAAGCCAACACGACAAAAAAAGAATTAGTGAAATCGGTTCAGCCGTTTAGGCGTGATGCGATGACATTAAGTAAAAAGCTAATAAAAAAACATTTCTAAATTATTATGTAGATTTACCACGCAATTTTCTTAATTTTTTCTTTCATAAGAACCTTCTACTAATAAAAGCCAACACGACAAAAAAAGAATTAGTGAAATCGGTTCAGCCGTTTAGGCGTGATGTTCACATATACGATAGAAAGCACACAAACATTTCTCAATTATTATATAGAGAAGAAGATTATTTTCAAGCTCTGGTTCTTTGTTTGTTTGGTATAAATGCACCTTTATATAACTCGGTTGGGACTTGAGAATGAACATTCCCTCGTTGTTACGATGTGTGCCGAAGTGTTCCGATCGCGTTCTATACATCTATAAAGACTGAAGTTGGACTAATAATTATTGTTATATGGATATAAAAAAAAGATAAACTAATTCCGTATTCCTTTTAAATGATCCATCTGATATTTTCTTGCATTTCATTTTTACATAACACACAAATGTCTCATGTGTCACTTACACCAACACGCCACGTATCTATTATAAGTAGTGAGTGCTATTAGCGACAGTGGTAGGTACCCGCTACTCGCAGTGATTCGCATGAACGGATAATAATTGTTAGCAGTTCTTGTTAGATTACGACATCTCTAATGATCTCTCTTGTGATGCAATATCGACTTGTACTTCTCTTTATACATATTAGATCAATGTTTACATCCGAGGGCGTTTTGACTTCACGATTTCTTCCAATCAAGCAGCCTTCTATCATATAATACAACTTCACAGTTGTTTTGACATAGGTACTTATTCTGAAAATACCTAAATCTTGACCATCTTTCTTCCATTCATGTTTCGTTTGTGACCCCACTTTGGGACATGGGAATGCAATAAAACCCACTGCACTCGAAAATTTAATGATCAGTGTACAAAAGTGGAATTCCCATTCATACGTTCCTTCGAGGCAGAGCCGAAGGAGTTGGACACGGTGTGGGAGGAGGTCATAAACATTGCGAAGGATCGAGCGCAGTGAGGAGCTCTTGTTGCCTCCCTATGCCCCTGAGTGGTGTTAATAGGGAAGATTGTAAACAGTATTCATTATGTGCAAAAGTTACTTTGAACCACTACAGGCTTACGATTGATTTTTTCTGCTGGTTCGAAGGATGGTTTATTCAACAACTAATGACTCTGACAATTCATTACTGATGTTCGATTTTTAAATGGAATAGACCACTACGGGCTTACGACCATCTTCTACTGTTACTTCGAAGGCTGGCTTAGTGTGATCACTTTACGTTAACAACGTTCGCCATTAGGTGGTTATGTTTAAGTCTCCGAAACTCCTAAGCATGAGAATTGTCGACATGTTTAACATGACTTAACATGATTAATGAAATACAGAGATAAAATTTGGAAATTATTGAGAACAAGAGAGCAACCAAATTTATAGACTACGACTGCAGTCATGTATATGGTGCCAGGATATGAATATATCAATTTTTATTTATGTCTCGTCTTTATTGCCTATTGACTTTGTTGGTGCACAACGTTCTAATTATGTCCAGATTCTAATTATGTCTATGGTTTATTGAATCAATAACTTTTGACATAAAAAGTTAAATTTTAAATCACCTATTAGTATTTTTTCCATACCCTACTCCCGCTCCATACTCCATATTTTTCCATACTCTCCGCTCCGAGATTTTTTCTTCTTGACCAAGAGCTCTGTTCTTGAATATTACACGTGGGTAGATATTATTGTTTTCGGTTGAAATATGGAGACATCTGTTGAAGAATTAAAGAAACCACTTTTTGGATCTGTGTCTGTCAACAGTCAATCAATCAAATCTTCCTTTGAACTCCACTTAGGAGCATAGGGAGGCAACAAGAGCTCTCCATTGCGTTCGATCTTGCGCAATGTTTATGACCTCCTCCCACACCAAGTCCATTTCCCTCAGCTCTGCCTCGAAGGAACGGAACACGATATGAGAAGGTCTTCCACGTCTTCGAGACCCTGATGCCAACAGTATAGTGTTTAATTTGCATATTATCTGTTCAGGATACGGGGATATGCGTCACAGGAATTCGAAAACGGCGTAAGCGCTTAAGAGATAAACAGTCTTACATAAGAGTAAGAACACGTAGAAAGCCGATTCCGACCCGCGCTGACCGGCGCCGAGAATATTTTTATGCATTTGAATGAGGATACGCAATAGAAAAAGCAGGAACCCGCTTTCCGGCATGCCCATTAAATGCATTGACACCATAGACAACAATCTTTGAGCCGGTCGGCGCGGGTCGGAATCGGCTTTCTACGTGTTCTTACCCTATGCCGGTAGTGAACCATTAGCCCATATCATTCGTAAGCAAGCCAATTACGAAACCGACTAATCTCATTTACTTCATTGCAGCGTAGTTGAGAAATTGCACATAGCGGAGTTTGATACAGATTGATTACCCTGTTTAAAATGAATAATATTCAAGTACACCATGGACATATTATTATAATTGACACATTCGTATATTTGCATGACAGTGGTGTGTCGTCAATTTTGGAATTAATAAAAGATAATTTTGGTCACAACTATACAATAAATTATTATGGACTCTTGTTCCATTTTTCCGGACCGGACAAGACATGGACAATAAACGCCCGGGAATGACAAAGAATTTATGCCTTCGAGATGTGGTGCTGGAGACGTTAACCTCGAATTCCCTGAACGGCCAGAAGAACCAATGTGACAATTTCGAGAGAGTTAATTATAGACTTTCCTCTTTATGATTGAAGCGGATTCTCCAGTTCTTCGAACACATTGCCAGACGAGAGTAAGAGTGTCTAGAAAAATGGTGGTCCTTGGTGGTATTGAAGGATCTAGAAGCAGAGGAAGAGCACCCATTAGATGGACAGACCAAATCAGGGCTGTTGTGGACACAACAGTTGTTGGACAGAGCGAAGACAATAATTATCATACATGATGTTGTTACGGCGGAGAGAGCTCTAGGTCACGACCCTCAGAAATGAGGAAAAACGACGACGATGAATATCTAAATAATTTTATATCATGATTACATGCTTCTTCTTTTTTTACAAGGGTTGTTGGCCTGTTTTGTATGTTCAAAATTCTATAGGCCATTACAACGTTGGAGGATTGATTGTGGGCAAAAATCACAGATGTCGCCACAAAGATAATTATGGAGACCACAGGCGATAATGGCTCTTACATGGAGGGACAGATTTATATTCTTGGTGCAGATTTATCCTTGTATGTAATCAATAATAATGAGTAATCTTCTTGCTCTTAATATAGGGCTTGGTCTGTTTTTTTTTTTGTCTAAACGGTTTCCGTCTCTTGTGACCTTAAATATCAGCTGTCATTCCAGCGATTCGGTCGTCTACCTCTGGTTCTCTGACCCTCGGGAATCTCTTTGGAGACAGTTTTGGGGATTCTCTCGACATGTTGCCTCCAAAAGCGCCTTCGCTCTCTATCCTATTGATTGCATCTTATATTAGTTCTATGCAATATTGGTAAGTTTTTTTTATACTTTAGTGTGAAACCAATGTTTATAATAATAATTTATTACGAACTAGAAAATGTAACTAAGACGTGCTATCCTGGAAGTCACTTTATTCGTTAAAATCTACTTGGCATTTAACCTTTTAGACACGCACAAAGTTTACCCCCTTCTCATTAACTACCTAGACGTTTGGTCTTCAAAAACCGGTTAGCTTGGTAATAAAATTATGAACAAAAATACATATTTTAGTTACGGTCGAAAATATGAATTATCATGTGGTAGCGACGCTGACTTTCGTCATGTTTTTGGAGATCTGGTTTATCTTGTCGACCAGCTTCCTCTTTCACGACACAGGCTTTTAGTAGCTTACTATGAAAAAGTCAGAGGAGTAAGTATTTGCGTTCACTTTGAGTGAGCATTTGTATAAAAAAAATACTGATGTTCTTGTTCATTTGAGTATGGGAGAAGCCTTCCCCCTAAAACTGTTTTGGTGCTAATAAATAAAAATTCAGAAAATACAATACAATATAATGCCCATTGCCCGTGAGTCGAGCATAAGGAGCACAAAAAGGATTAGTTCTGTCTTCTATGCCATCTTGTGTGGCTGTAGAGCCCTATTCTCGAAAGACAGTAACGCAGTATGTAGATTCTTCTTCTTCGAGTCCGGACTAGACTTTTGCACTCCAGGTATTCCGCGACCGATATCGCGTTGTCGTTTGCGGATTGTAGGTCTTCCTCGTTGCAGGTAATTGTCATCAGCGGGCATTGCAGTAAGTGAGGGTCGTCCTGCACCTCCCCGCAGTCGCAATCCACACTATCGCCCTCCAGAAAACCCCACCTATGCTGGTTGTATTTGCATCTAGATACTCCCACTCTTAGTCTGTTCAGTGTTTTCCAGGTTGGATATTCCAGGTTTTGTAGATTATATACCTCTTACGTTGGCCTCCGTGCTTTCTTTTTCCTTTTTCCAATTCAGAAAATAGTAAAAAGTGAAGAGTCATGTTTTTTTTTCAAATATTTATGAATGAACCAAACCTAAAAAAAAAACATCTATTTGTTAATTTTTCACTTAAAAAACGTGAAAAAAACTAATCGATAAAAACAGACTTTTTGGCTTTTAGAAGTTGCACGCCACTGTAGCCCGATCACGGTACATACTACAGTTATTCAATTATTCAAGAGTACGTTTTCCAGAAGATCTTCGTATGAATTGAGTATTTTTACAATTATTCCTACCGTCGTCGGTTATTTTAATGTCAGGGTCACGTTTAGTTTCCAGGATATCTTGGTAAACAGGATAAAAAGTAAAGCTTGGTCAACATCAACTCTCATCGTGGTCCAGAAATTGGTTGGCTGGCCCTTTCACGTTTACGTAATGCGAGCGATTACACGATGTATTCTTGGTCTGAAGATGGTATGCTAGGATTCGAACCCACATCCTTCAATACATCAATTATAAAGTAGATGACTAGACCTCTATGCTACCAGCATTTCAGTTCATATCAGTTAGCAGGAACCCTCAGATTTCAAATATTGGATGAGGAGCATTAAAAATGATAAAATATTCATGAATTGGAAGAATGCCGAAGTATATAGGAAATATCAATTGTATTCAAATGAAGTCTTGGCGATAATATTGTAATTGCAGCGGTTTCATGCATACTATGTAGATAACGGAGTGCCTACTCTTTCAAAGGTTTCTTTTGAAAGTTTCACCATGTATTAGAAGCAGTAAAAAATGCACAAAAAGGGCATACAAATCAAAGTGTGATTCGTAGATCTTCGTAAAAGAACTTCATCAGTTTTTGTCCTTGGAGATGCAAGACAAAATGCTGTCCAGCCGTACTCTACCAATCCTTCTAAATAGCCCACCAACAAGACGTCTGAAATCCCGACATATGTATCGGTGAACGCAACTGCTGTTACAAGTGCAGATTGCTCAATTGAAGATAAATAGAGACAGCTTTGGACCGTAAGAAACCAAAACCAAGCAACTGAATCGACAAAGCGATCCCCTGGATCTACAAAACCCAGAAAGATACGGAAGCAAGTGTCTTTAACAACAACACAACAATATGAAAAAACATCAGAAACAAGAATAAAATAACAATAGAAAATAGAAATAATTTACTTGCACAATATACAAAGACTTAAAACCCAAGAGAAATTTAACAAAATATAGGTACGAAAATCGATAAAAAGAATTGCCAGGCTTGACCTTGACACAACCCAGAAAGTTAAGGTGTAGAATTAAGCGAATAAGATGACGTAATGTAGGCTGCACCGCTTCAAATTTACATTAATGGTTTGGATAGACTATCATCTATTAGCATATCCATGTGAGATGAACAATCTGTCATCTGATAAACAAGTAGTGTCCTATGTGTGCATTTCAAGAAGGAACAAAGAACTTTCGCAGATTAACGAATAATGAAATCCAATGGCTTCGTTATCTGTAGGTCAAATAGAAGGAGAAGGTCCTGTCCTTGATCTCCATCTCTATATTGTAGGAGGTTACTTCCTCAAAACCTCCAATTCTGATCGAATAATGATGCCATAAAATCAATGTCCTCAAGACTGTCCGGTCAGTGGAAGAGCCGGCATTTAAACGTGCTACTTTTTATGCATACTAATGAGTCAATCAAAGCATTGTGCCCTGCAAAAATGGCAACGAAACCTCGATGTTTTTCCTTATTAGATTAATTGATCTGTTGAATGATTTACTTTTAGGCGAGAGAATTCTTCGCTGAGTATATTTTCATTATTGTTATTTTAAGATAACACTCGATTTTTCATTTTATGACACCCTTTTCCTAAATAATAGAATCCTTACAAGCAATACACATTGTGTGAAATTTTTCATTGATTATTTTTTAATTTAAAACTTATGGAAAAGAGATCGTATGTTACTATTGTTTCAAAGTCTGCTCCTAGTGATCTCTTTTGCGTTAGTAATGTTCGCACCTATAAGCCGATGAATTATTACAAATCCCTCGTAAAATTATAAAAAATTTCAACAAGTTGGGAACTTACTGAATTCGAACCCATTATTTATAGGCTTGCGAGAGTAAACATTTCGCCTCCTGGTTACGACTTTGGTCCTGGGCTATCCAGAAGAGCTCTTTCACTCGCTGGATTCTTGCTCATTGCCTGATATTCAGGACATAATATGCCGTCTACCCATACCTCGACTTCCATCAAATATCCATTGAAGTAAACCGTATTTTGTTTTGAAAATTAAGCCCCCCAGGCAGGAGATTTTCCTTCTCTTTATGCTGCCCAAAAATACTTTATCTAGTCCAGCTCTTCATAACATCTCCGTGTTAGTGCGACCATATCAGTCCATACAATACCCAATTTAATGTGGACAGTATATATAATTCTGCACATTTTATTTTTGCTACAACATAAAATCATAAGCTCCAGAAACAAATAAGTTCCACGCGTTTTTGAAGGGGCTCTCTGAAAGATAAGAATAGTCCAAGCCAGCTCTTTATTCAGTGGTATACGAAAAGTATTTGGAGGTCGTTGACTACCTTTTGAACGTGTGTATTATGCCAATTTTGTTATACAGTTACGAGTCCTGGCATTCGACAATGGCTCAGCAAAGAAAACTTCTCAGTATTGAAAACAGATTCCTGCGACAAATTTTAGGAATAGGGTGGTACAATTTTGTGACGAATGACACTGTCCGCAAAATAACATTTCAGCCCTTCGTTACCTCGGTCATCTTAAACCGCAGATTGCGTTATTGGATCGGACATTTCCTCCGTATTTCCACTGAAAGCTTATGCCAAGCCAACTTATTTTATAACCCTGGTGGAAGAAGCAGAAGACCATGCCTTTTCATCGTACGAAGTCATACCGCGGACTTGCAAAGTATCTTACTGACCTGGGAAAATTTGAAACGGCTTGCACAGAACAGAAGTGCATGGGGGGACCTTGTAACAACCACATGCTCCACCTTGGGAGTGAACGTGGCTGGATCAGACCGTTTTTGAAATGATGAGATACAGCGAGGTCATTCTATTGAAATTGAAACAGGTATAGAATGTCTGTAAAGGAATGGTTAAGACACAATACAATTACAATTGAAGAAGTTCTTCGCTAGTTATATTGAAATTATTAAAGGAAATTAATGAATTTTGATGGATTTGAACCTGTCAGACCATTATTCCCAAACAAAAGACTTCATAACCTCCAAATTGCAACAATTCTCAAAAATCATGATAATATTATTATGTTATTAATTATTGCATTTAACAATGACATACTCGTACATAGCAACAATGCAGTAGTTTTTTATTGAAATCATAAGTCTAAGCTAAGGTCATCTTTAAACCCAGAAATGGATATACAAATCAATGTGATCTTATAATATTATAAATGAAAGTCGGATGAGTGCGAATACATAATATAACCCGAGATCGGTTGAACAGATTCATCCGGTGTTTGATTTATTGGATTCTTCTCCACTCCGGATTACAGACTAAAAACTAACTAATAAAAAGAAAAAGTTTAAAAATGAACAAGAAATAATATTATAAAATATAATAATAAAGTTAGTATGGAACGGATTTCCTGCGACGCCATAGCCATCTATGAAAAAATCTAAACATCAAAATTATTGTTTACTGCACCTGATGGTAGTTACCTCTCATTCTCACATACGTAAATGACACTCTTACAGTAGCCCATCCCACTTAACTAAGAAAATTTTCATCCAAAGTTACCAAAATTATCGGGCAATTTCAAATGTGCACACGCAGCATCGATGATTTGCTTGTTGTTACCTAGCTATTTCTGCTAGTGCGCGGTTGGTACTTAAGTACCAACATTCGACACTCAGACTCAAAATAGATCGCTTCTAGCAAGATCCACTCTATTTAGCTTCTAAAATCTACAGTGCATTAATGCCTTTAGACTGGGCCGAGCAGTAATGAATTCTTTAGCATTCGTTTGAGCTAAAATTTGTTTGAAATATTTACTCTTCATAGTCTGATATAATAAATACGCGCGTAGACTCAATTATTTAAATATCCACTTTAATGTTTTTACATAGTGAAATAGATTACTAAATAAATAATTATTACCTAACTCAATTGCAAATGTTATGCAATATTAAAATTATAACTTGTGCAAAAGATTTCTTTTGCAACGCAAGGGTAAAACAAAATTGCTAATTTTATTTTAAGTGTTAGGTAGGTAATAGTAACGTGATTAAAATGTATTTTAAATACTTCGTTGGAAAATTTTTAAAGACTTAGGTACTTTTTTCTTTAATACTTAATTAAATGTTGTGTAATATGAAACTAACGAAACTGATTTAATTTTTCAAAACAACTATTAATTTTATTCCACAACTATTAGTTTTACTGGTTAAAAAGTAACGTAAGGCAAAACATACTTAGGCCCCTATTCCCCATCAGATCCGCTAAAATTTAGCGTTAACTAAAATTTAAAAAATTCAAAATTTCATTCTATTTAATTAATTAATTTACTTTATTTTAATTTCATTCTATTCCATGAGATTTCAACCAATCCAAGCGATATTCCTTAAGAAATCGATCGAAGTGAATAATAGAACTGCAAGTGATTTCAAACTAATAATTTCCCCTTGTCAAAATTATCACTATGGCCGCCAAATTTCCTTTTTCTCAAACAAATTCATCTTGATCAAGAAATATAACACACTTAACGTATTTTTGTGATGAAAACAAGAGCAAAATGATATAGTTACTGAAAATTATAACTTATTTTGTTTTGATTGTTGTTTTTAAGAGGGGTGACTGAAAAAAGACACGATTTTGACATAATATAAGCGGTTCCTCTAAAATTTTGGATCGAATAGCGGGTCATTTTAGAGGAATCGTGATAATTTAAGTGGAATAGTCGGTTAAAAGTTACTTTTTTCATGCACTTTTTTGGCGAATTTTTCATTTTAGCGGATCTGATAGCGAATAGGGGTATTAATTGGTCATAAGAATACATGAGTATATTTTGTTATATACAGGGCGGTTACCAATTTCAATCTTAATAACAATGTTCACACTTTGAAATTCGTTTCTTTGTATATAAATTGTTCCACGAAGGTCTATTTTAAATCCGGTATTGCTTTACGAAAAAAAATGGTATAAATAAAGATTTATACAAGTTTAGTATTTATAATATTAAAAGTATGGATTGACGGTCGACATTGAAATCGGAATAGTTTCAAGAGTAATGGTGAGTATGTCAGTTTAGAACATTGACAATATTGTTACCGTAGTAACAAAACACATTGTCATACACATATTTTGTAAGACTGCCCTCTTGTCAGACGACGGACCGCTCCCTAGGAACCCAGTGCATTAACAATAATAATGCGAACACTTATAACTCGAGATCGGCTGAACAGATTCTTCTGATATTTGATTTATTGGATTCTTCTCCGCTCCTGATAACAGAATAACTAATAAAAAGTTGAATAATGTATAGTATGAAATATAATATTAAAGTTAGTATGGAACCGATGTCCTGCGATGTCTTAACAACAACATTAAGATGGTAGTTCTCTCTGGTACCCTCTCATTCTTGCAAACGTAATTGCCGCTCTTTAAGTAGCCCGTCCCACGTACTCCAATTTTCATACAAAGTCAACATCGAGCACATAGAGGTAGGGCGTGTGCGCGCGCGTATATTATATTCTCGCGTTGTTCCCGCGCGAGTTTGGAATACGAATGAAATATGGATGTTTTGGTAATATTTTAATGTTAATATTTTATTAGCTTAACTCAATCGAATTAAATATGTATTTTTTTATAGGGGCGCAGTGCACATTATGTACGTATGTACATATTATTATGAACGGGCCGCCTCGGGTTAGAACCACAGGACAACGTCTGTCGGGAAAGCTAGTATAATAATAATAATACACTTTTTTATACAAAGGTGTCAATATAGCCGGCGGAACTTATTGCCTGAGGCAATTTTTTTCCAGTCAACCGGTCCCGTCCAATCTGAGACAGGCCAACCCCGGGTAGAAATGTCAAGTGAAAAAACACTTGGAAAAACTCTGACCCGACCGGGAATCGAACCCGGGAGCTCGTAAGCAGAAGTCTACGCCAGTACAACTAGGCTACCGAGGTCGGTAGATTACCCAGATCGGTTGTTACCGGAGGTACTTCTCCTTCAAAACTGGACGGAACAAAAATAATTCACACGCTGATCTTCTAGACACGTTCTATTTTAATTTTCAGTTTTAATGCTCAAAACATTTTAACAAATTCCTCCTTAACGGCTGAACGGATTTCAGCAAAAATAATTAACTGTGTTGAGGGTGGTTCGATAATAGATTAAATTTTTTTTAAACACTATATTTAAGTAGGTATATTATATTATTTTTACGATTTTATTAGCAGTGTGTATGTCTTGCAGAAACTCGAGAACGGCTGAACCGATTTATCTTGTTTTTTTTTTATGAATCTGGTAGCCCTAGTACAAGTTTTCGTTCATCGAAACGATGATCGAATTACCAAACGAAATAGGAGTTTCTCATACAAACCGACTTGTCAAACGGTTCGATCATCGAACAGACCTTTCGATAGGAATTTCCATCGTTGGCGAAGTTTCGTAATGAATTGGCGTGTTAGTAACCTTTTTACGCTTAAATTACAGATATTTTTCTCAACATTTTCATACACATAGCTTTGAAATTATTCAATTTGAATTTGAACATATATTTATTTCCCTTTTTGGTTTTTTTTAAGTTTTTTTTGTAAATTTTCCTTATGTAACCCGTGTTAAAATACCATTTGCCATTTTATTAATACTCGTATAGTAGATATAACAAAGTAATGAACCAAAAATGTGTTCACAATAAAAAAATAAAAGTAATATTTATGAAACTAAGTAGAGATTAGACAACTTTTAGAAGAAAATATTTATAAAATAAAGACATGTCATTTCAATTGCTTATTTCTACAAAATGCGACAACCATATTTGAATGTAAAATTTTGGATAAAAATATTATATTTAATCGGTATAAGGCCATTTGTCAATCTCATAAACAGTTTGAAGTTTGTTTTAAAATTAAAATAAACGTAATTGAAATCTTTTTCATAAAGATTTCAATGGTTTTCGATAAAAAATGGCGATTTCCATACTATACGATCGTTGAGCTGTCAACATTTCGATCAACGTTAGAAATCGACGATGGAAATTTTCCAACGAACGCTTATCGAACGAAAGGGAGGGTTGACAGAATAAAAAATAAATTACATAATTATTTTGAAAAAGGCTACGCAAAATAGGTTATTTACTAATTATCTACGTCATATAAGTATTTTATTTGATTTAATGTTAATAATTTTATTATTTTTACCATTTCTGAGAATAATAAAATATTATTTCTTAATATTATCATAATAGTTTTTTTTCATTGGCAACTTATTTCTCAAATGCCAAATGCACTTCGCGGGATGTTCGTAACAAGCCCAAAACTTGCTTTTGTCTTTCATTGAAAATTATTTTCGATAAATTAATAATTGAAAATGAGTGATTCTACAGACGTTGTCTTACAGATATGAAGACTTACCAAACAATTGCAAGCGAACAAGGAAGTACAATAGAGATAATGGAAAAAAATCTGATTGCACATTCCTTTTGACAACTCTCGTTTCTGAGACATCACTCAAAATCGGATCTCTGCACGCAACGAATATAATATATACATATATTAGACGACCCCACGCTTTATTGAGATGCCCAACACCGAAATTTATAGAAGACACCTCCTCTTGAAGACACGGATGCTGGCATTGAAGGAAGAATTGGAAGACTGTCACGTTTATTGTCTCCACACTTGCAGGAAGACTAGGACTGGACTTTAAACAAGACATCACACAGGTCGGGAACTCACCAAACAACTAGGACTACAGAAGCACCTGGATAACTAACAGAGAGGACCCAGCTGAAAGAATAGGACATAGGAAGGAAGATGCCGAGAAACCCACGAAGAGGACTCAAGGAAAAAATTGTTTTAGTTAAGTGAAATTTATAGTGATTCTGAACTTAGATAGGTAGTCATCACTAGGATATTAAAGGTCGGTAATTTTAATTGTGTCAAAAGTGAAAGCCAGCCCACCCAGTAACTGTAATTTTTAATATTTTGCTTTCACTGAGGAGCCACAATATATGTATCAAATCACCTTAATTATTTTCACTTCAGTAGTATCTGAAAAATCCACCAACCCAACATCAGAGCCCCCTTCTCTCATTGAGTTATTTTTTTGAAGATATATAATCTATATTAAAATTCAATTGTCTAATGACAGTGTGTATATGTAAGTTTAGACCCTTAGTTTTATCCATTATGTTAGATTTTGTAACAAATAAAATAATTTGTTAGTCCAAAAAACTCTCCGCTGAAGATGGTCGCTTAGTGCAATAAGAACTCAAGCTGTGTGGAGTAGAAACTTAATAATAAATAAGTCCTTCATTGTATATAATTTTAAGGTGTGAAGCGGCTACAAAATGAAAAATATTGTTAAAAGCCATTCTCACAAACAACTACTTACCTCTGGAGATCTTTATATTCCATAAGTGAGTAAACTTACCTATTTGTATAATCCATACTATTCTCGATTGAAAGTAAGTATTTATCTATGTTTGGAATGTATGAATGATCAGTTAGTGTATCGATGATCTATATTTTGTATAAAAAATGAATCTGCGCTAATTCAAATACACTCTGACAAAAATCTACTAAAGGCTCGTTTTGTTAAAGCGAGAGATGGTTGGTACTTGGGAACGAAAGCTGGAGACAGAACCACCAGGCTACCGACCACTTCTATCTCATATCATCTTTTTTTCATTTTCTCTATTGTAAAGTTTTCTTTTAAAAAAAGTGTTTATCTATCAGCCTTTAATTATTCCTAAATATTATGTTAAATGTATGTAGATATGGTATGTTATATTCTCCAGGTTTTATGCACACTGATTATATTTCCACTTGCATCAAAGGAGTATTAATAAATATTAATTTGGAAATAATATGAAGTTTGTTTATTTTCATAAAAAAGTTAAAATTTTCTAGTACACATAATTGGTGACAATCTCAGTATGAATAAATAAATAAACACTTTATTGGATAATAATAATAATAGCCCAATTTGTGAGAGTATTGCCTTGGGCAATTTCTTCCTACCAACTTATTGAAAATAATCATTTTATCAGTTCTTGCTTGTAATTAAAAAAAATACACACTTACATAATTAAAAAATACATAAAAGGTACATTTTTATTTTAAATAAAAAGCATTTATCTATCATTAAATAAATTGGGTTCGATTTTAAGACGGGATATTTAAAAAAAAAAAAAAAATATTTCGGGCTTACGACTGTCTTCTAATGCTGTTTCGAAGGCTGGCTGGTTAACGTAAAGTGATAATACTAGATCACTTCACGTTAACAATGTTTGCCAATTAGCTAGTCAATCGAATACCATACCATCAAATTGTTAACTCTGTAATATGTTAAGATCTAGTCTTGAAATAGGACTGAAGAATCTATAAATATTTGGAACATTGTGTACATCATGATTATTATCTTGTTTTCTTTTTATCATCTATTAAACCAATTTTTTCTCAGATATGGGGCTGTTTATAGCTATAGAAAATAGGAATCTTAATTCAATAAGTATATGTAGTTATTTTAAAAATATTCATAAATAAAGAAAAAATTAAAATCTTCAAATTAAATTATCTGTCAGTAATCTTCCTTTGTCTTGGCCACAAACTTAAGGGTGTCATCCAATATAAACACCAAAGGCCTCGCTTATTGGTGTATATAGGCCTCTCCCTGAGACTTCCACAGCTCCCTATTCTACGCCAACTGGATCCATCCCTCGCCGTCAATTCTCCTCACACCGTCAGATCATCTTGCCTGAGACGCTATGCTGATGATGAGTTTCATCTTCTGAAATGAAAATGAATGTAGGTATGTCTAAAAAGTGAATTTATAATTATACTTTGTATGGTTAGAGATAAAGCATGGTTAAAGATTAAAGTGACAGCTCATGTATTCAACAGTGAGAGAAGCCTTGAGTAATTTCCATGGTGTCTCCGAACTTGGTAATTAGACATTCTTGAATGTTGTGTTTCACAGACAATCTTTACGATTGTGAAACCATAGGCAAGCAGTATAACAGTGAAATGTTTACTTTAAAGAGACTATTTTTCCATGATTAGTTTTTACTCTATTTAAAATTATAATTATCTATTTAAAATATATACCAAGTATTAAGTATGACTGTCAAGTCATCTGTTTATTTTCAAAATGAAGACAATCCAAGCAGCCCAAATAGTTCTGATATTGTACCAACTTACACATTATATCAGCAACCTGATGTAGGTATCAGATTCTTTTTCTTCATCAAACCATTTCAACTATGGTCTCCAACACTCATCCTCCCTTTGTGCGTTGTGGAATGTTATACTTGACAATGAGTGCTCATTCGACCCTGTACCTTAGTTGCCGATGATTGCCAAAATATTTCAATCTAAAATAATACAGATACAAAGTTAACACATATTATCTATTGATAACACAAACCTATAAACCGGCTTCAAGTACCGGTCGGGAAGCAAATATTTTTCAATTGGAAAGTCTATATATAGAAAGAGGCTTTGATTTATTTATTTAAAAACACTGAACAGCTTAGTACACCATAAACATAATGAAATTTCATGTATCAGAGATAATATTATCAATATTATGTATCTATTACATTACTTCATTAAGGTTATGATACATTACAACTAATACTCTATTGCAATCGATTTCTAACATGCAATATAGGTATATAATGTTTTGTGAGAAATCGTTTGTTTCGCGAAGATAAAACTCTAATTATATGTTTATTTATTTATAGATATCTACTATTCAAATTAATAATAAAAAGTCAAGAGGTTTATTTACGTAATAACCAACACCACCACCTATGTCGACATTGCCTTAATATGTAAGGAATAAATTATATTTATTATGTAACTACTTACCGGAAAGGATTATTTAGCCAGAATAATTACTGCCACATAAAATCTTAAATAAAAAAACGAATACCACAATATCTTATCATCGATACGGAATAATAATCATTATTAATTTGACATATCGATTGTGTGAACAAAATCAATTCGCGCCATTCTTCTGGCTTGTGTCAGAATAGTTCCGAAATCGGCCACCGTATGGCGCATGCAGTCTCTTTCGATCATGGATGCACGACGTAAGTGGATGGTAATGGTCTGGGTTCCTACGGATACGCCGCTACTATAAACAGTGGTGTAGGTATATGTCAGTTGAGAACATTGCCAATATTGTTTCCGTAGTAACAAAAAACATTGTCATATAATTTTTAAAGAGGCCGTCTTGTCAGATGACGGACCGTTCCATAGGAACCCACTGCATAAGTGGCGGTCCATCCATTACTTTCAATAAGTCCATACTTTCGATCAATGTACCTAATAACGTTTCGTTCATCGTCGGAAACCATAGATAATAATGATATTTCATTCGATCATCGAACGAACCATTCGTTGAACGAAAGGAATCTCCATACAAAATTATCGAACGTTCGATCGTTGTGCTAATAGCACTCTAATAAGCGCTTATTAGGGTGCAATTAGCTTTCGATGAAACTCGTACTAGCCCTACTGCTGTGCTCGCTCAAAGTGAACACAAATACACTCCTTGACTCTTTCACAGTAAGCTACTGAAAGCTTGTGTCGTGAAAGAGGAAGATGGTCGGCACCTGGGATCGAACCACGACGTCCGCACCAAACAGTACGAAAGCCGGCGCTGTAACCGCTAATTTTTGGTTTCAAAATATTTGCATTAGCTCAGGGTATATTTTGAACGGTGAGAAAATTGCGAGGAAAATAGTACATAAACAATTTTGTTTTTCCGTAGTTAGGTACATACATGGTCTTGCTGCCCGTCGGGTATGTTACAAAAAAGGATGAGTACTAAGTACCAGTTTTCCCGACAGACGTTGTGCTGTGTTCCTAACTATGAATATTTTATTTATTTACTAGCTAGTTACCCGTGGCTTCGCTCACGTGCTTTTTGGTTTCTCTTCCTAAACTGGGGGAACGCTGACACCTACATTCACTGTGTATCAGCATTTTCTAATTCGTCAAAGAAGATAACTCTTGTATGTATCGTGAGTAAACTAACGAAGAGGCGGTTCGTTGATATATCTGCATAATGTGCACTGTGCTCCCTGCTAAAAATACATTATTAATTCGTCTTATTTAAACTAATAAATTAAAATCATCATTAAAATATTTCGGAAACAACATCCATATTTTATTTTATTCGTATCCCAGGTGGGAACAAATAGGCGAGAAAATATACCTCGCCTATGAAATATTACTACAGTACTGCCAGTTAACATTTGAACGTGCCCGAGAATTCGGTTGATTTTGTATGAAAATTTCTAAAACGGCGTAAACGGTGGAGTTTGTTAAAAGAAAACAATCACGAAACATAACCAGGGAAGAGGGGCGCCTTTTGGGAAAATCACGTGCATTTATTCTTTTTTTTTCAATGTAGGTACCATCAATATAGGCAAACTTATAGCACACAATAACAGCCGTATGTAAATTACCTACAGTTTGGGAAAAAGTCGTACCTATTCATAAAAATAATTTAATGACGTCATTGGTAGGTAGGTACCTACCTACCCAGCTAACTCCCGATTACACAACAGAACAGTGTCCTTGTTGGCTTTAACGGCCATGAGGCGTGCTCGTGTTGCTATAAAAATAACACCGGGTACGTATGTAGGTACCTACATAAGGATAAAGAAATACTGGTGATCAATTAATACAGTTAGGTACGTTAGCCTAGTTCACAGTAGGGTAGTTTACGTTGGTTGAGTGTTTTAGTCGAGTGACGAATAATTTAGTAGGGGAGAGTGTGGAGGTATGGGACAGTACTCGTATTATTAATATTTGGCGCAGTTATATATTCATATACTTGTCAAACGATGTATATAGGGGTACGTTTAGTAAAAAATCATTGACGACATAAAAAGTAATAGTATACCTTTTACAACCCATCCTTTTGGGGGAAAGTAAACCAAAGGTAAGATTATTTTTATGTTTTATTCCTAAACCTGCGATAATTATTCGTCATATTAACGCATTGTTTTAACATAACTTAAAACTTATTGTTTTAAATTATGTCATTTACCATTTTATTGTTCATGGTGGAGGTTTCGGACAGTTCATTGAGTGAGGTATCGGACATACCCCATACCTCCTGTATGTGAATATTTTTGCACAATTAGTTATTTTTTATCAAATCAATGAAATATTGAAGCTGTAATGTATTTTTTGTAGATGCCGAGATTAAGGATAAAAAAATATAAATTGAATAAGGAATTATTATACAAAAATTCGCCAGGCTGTTCAATTACAAAATAATGAAGTACTGGTATTGCCATCACCCCAAAAACATGGCAGTGCAAAAAGAATGCAAGAAGTTTTTGCATTCGAAATAAAATTTGATCGTTTTAGCGAAATTAATTAAATAAGTTACAATTTTATTTGGATACAGGATATTTTCAACGTATTTTTAATTTCACAAAAATAATCTTTAATTTTGGAAACCACTGTTCTGGGCATTACAATAAGGTACATGAAGTATGTATATACCTAGCCGCACGTGTAACTTCATCGTGCCGCGTTTCAAGCTTAGGATCTCAATAGTATTATTTTGTTTGTTGCAAAAATCTTTATCATACCATAACACTGCTTAAAATAAATCTTTGACAAAACAATGAAACCGGTCGATTTTTATTTTAAAGTAAGAATCTGTATATTAATTTACAGCTTTCTCGCTTAATTTATCTAAGAGATATGGTTTTTCGAAAAAAACTACCACGCACCCTAATCGGAATTATAAAATTTGACTCTATCTGCAGTTGAAATTTCGATAAAACCAGTTTTAAACGTTTCGGCTTTTTTCGATATTTTTATAAAATTCTGAAATAGGTATAGGCACCGAAACTCGTAAATTTGTCATAAAAAATGTTTTACTTTATAAAAAAGTTACATGTAAAAATGAGATCCAACTGTCGATGGCCTGAGTCGGTATGTTTATTGTATGAAACGATGTCGTCAATAAATTAAATTTTTACAAAAATTGTTAAGAAAAGTTTGAGATGTACTGCTATGATGTACGTATTTTTTATAGAAAAATCAATTATCTAGTTGGAGGGTTTCGGGGTTTATCGATATTTTTATAAAATTCTGAAATATATGCACTGAAACTCGTAAATTTGTCATAAAAAAAATATTTTCTTTATAAAAAAAGTTTGAGAAACCCTGGAACTTTTTCATTAAATTCTGTTTGAGATATTGTATTTTTCTATACACATACACATGTTTAGTGTTCTAGCTTTTATAGTTTTCGAGATATTCGAAAAAATTAAGTAAAAATTCAAAGGTTGATTACCCCTGACTGAAAGAAAATTTCAAAATTCTGAGTATACAAGATTTGTAGGCTTAAAGGATTAAATATTTTCTGAAATTTTAGGATCTCTGCATCAAGCTAATCAAAAGTTATACGGGGGGGACGGACACACACACACACACATTGGAAAAGTGTCCCTTGTGATGTAGGCGAGTTTTGTATGAGAGCAACACCGCCGCTGCCCACCTCGCCTTCAACAGAAGAGAGTAACAATACTCGTGATGTAGAGCTGAATGTGAAGATATAATAAAAGGATAACTGACGAATTAATAAGAGTTTTATTATAAAAGTAAAAATAGAACATGGTGCCCCGGGTAAAATAGTGCATATTGGTATAAACTATAATAATAAGTAAAAATAATATTTTATAATTAGTGAAAATGGATAAAAATAAGTTATTTAATTTTGACTGCAAGGAGGATATCCAAAACAGATGGCGGGTGTTCAAACGCCGAATAGATGTGAATTTGGGATTGCCTGAGAATGATAAGTTCAAGAAAAAAGAGCATAAAATTTCATTTTTATTGAGTAACATAGATGACAAAGGGCTGGAGATTTTTGATACATTCGAGAAAACAGAAGATACAACGTACGAAGAAGTTGTTGAGTTTTTTGACAACTACTGTAAGCCGATCAAAAATTCAACGATAGAGATTTATAAATTTAATAAAATGGAACAAAAAGCTAATCAAAAAGTAATTGATTATGCAAATGATTTAAAACACCAAGCTTTGAACTGTAATTTCATGTGTTCCTCAGTCACATGTGGTGAGAGTTATAGCGACGTTATGATAAAAAATAGATTTATAACTGGAATACAAGATGCAAACATAAGGCAGGAGTTACTTAAAATGGATGAAGATATTACTTTGAGTGAAACAATTAAAAGGGCCATAGTTTGTGAAGTAACCCAGGAACAAAATCAGTTGTTGAAAAGCGACAATAATTCTAATAAAAACAAGGTGGACGACGAGGTATTTGCGACTGCAGGAAAATACAAAGTTAAGTATAATCAGTTGAAAAATGTCAAAAGTTATACATGCAAAAAGTGTGGGAAACAGCACGAAATGGGAAAGTGTCCAGCCTTTGGGAAAAAATGTAACATATGTAACAAATTAAATCATTTTGCTGTGGGTTGTTTTCATAATACTAAGGTAATTAATTCCATACAATGGATGCATACACTTATAATTAATAATGTTCAGGTAGAGTTTAAAATTGATTCGGGTGCAGATATAAATGTTTTACCTTTGTATGTTTTTAATAAATTGGGAATTAATAAAAATAGAATAATACAAAAAAGTACAAATTTTTTAAGTTATGGAGGATTTCCATTGCACTCGAAAGGTATTATTATTTTAAAATGTAAACATGAGGAAAAAATTTATGATATAGAATTTGTAATTATTAATGTACCTTCTAAGCCAATTTTAGGTTTAGAAACTTGTATTCAGTTAAATTTGATAAAAAGAGTATATGATATAAGTTGTAATGAAAGGAAAGAAATATTTATAAATAAACATAAAGATATATTTAGTGGACTAGGTAAATTACCGTTTAAATATGATATAAAACTTAAAGAGGATGCGATACCAGTTGTAAAACAATTACAAAAGATACCGTTTAGTTTGGTGGATAGAGTAAAATCAACTTTGAACACATTAGAATGTAAAGGGATAATATCAAAGGTGACTGAACCAACTGATTGGGTAAATAATTTAGTTATTGTAGAAAAACCAAATAAAGATTTAAGATTGTGTATTAATCCACTTCATTTAAATAAATATATAAAAAGGGAACATTATAGCATACCTACTTATGATGAAATTATAAATAATTTATCAGGAAAAAGTGTTTTTACTGTAATTGATATGTCAGATGGTTTTCATCAAATAGAGTTAAGTGAGAAGTCCTCATATTTATGTACATTTATAACTCCATTTGGTCGATATAAGTTTAACAGATTACCTTTTGGTCTTTCCAGTAGTCCTGAAGTATTTCAAAAAGAGAGCTTAAGAGTGTTTGGTGATATTCAAGGAGTATCAGTTTATTTTGATGACTTAATTATAGCTGGAAGAAATGAATTTGAACATGATAAAATATTGGAAATTGTCATTGAGAAAGCAAGAAAAAATTGTGTAAAATTTAATAGCAAGAAACTCCAATATAAACAAAAACAGGTAAAATTTTTAGGATGTATTTTTTCAGAAGATGGTATAAAAGCAGATCCATCTAAAGTTAAAGCAATTTTTGATTTAAAAGTACCTAAAAATGTAAAAGAATTGCAAAGATTTCTTGGTATGATAAATTTTTTAAATAGGTTTATACCTAACTTGGCAAGCAACATACAACATTTAAAATATTTATTAAGAAAGGATATTGCATGGCAATGGGAAAAAGAGCAGGACGAGGCATTTAATAAGATAAAAAAGTTGATATGCAATAGCAAACCTTTACATTTTTTTGATTTTCATAAAGAAATAATAATTCAAAGTGATGCTAGTAAGGATGGGTTAGGCTGTTGTTTGATTCAGAATAATTTTCCGGTTTGCTTTGCGTCTCGTAGTTTAACTAATGCCGAACGCAATTATTCTATGGTTGAAAAAGAAATGTTGGGAATAGTTTTTGCTGTCAAAAAATTCCATCAATATATATATGGCCATAAGAATGTCACGGTTTTTACAGATCACAAACCTTTAATAACTATAGTTAAAAAAGAAATCCATAAAAATACCAACAGGCTACAAAGACTACAATTGAAATTACTAAAATATGATTTGAATGTGAAATACTTGCCAGGTAAGGAAATGTTTGTAGCAGATATATTATCTAGAGATTGTTTAAATACTAATGATGATTATATTGAAACTAATATGACAGATGTAGTACATAGTTTACAATTAACTGACTTTTTACCTTTAAGTTACAATAAATTATATATGTTAAAGAAACATACTAAATGTGATGATTTGTTGATTAAATTAATGTATTATACCAAACATGGTTGGCCAACAGATAAAACAATGATAGATAATGAACTCTTGTTGAATTATTATAAAGTAAGAAATAATATTAGTTACAAATCAGATTTACTATTTTTGAATGATAAGATTATTATTCCCAAATCACTTAGGAATAATATGTTAGAAAAAATTCATGGAGATGCACATCTTGGAATAGTTAAAAGTAAAAATAGAGCTAGATCAATAATGTACTGGCCAAATATGTCAAGGGATATAGAAATTTATATAAACTCATGTACAGCTTGCAAAAGATTTTCAAATAACAATATCAAAGATAGCTTAATACCTACCGAATTACCAAAATCTCCATTTCAACATATTGCTATTGACATTTGTGAATATTTGGAAAAATGTTACTTAGTTTTAGAAGATTATTATTCTAGGTATTTAGACATAATACCAATCAATGATAAATCGATCAAAGAAATAATTAGCAAATTAAAAAATATTTTTTCAATACACGGTATACCTGTGTATATAAGATGTGATAATAGTCCTTTTAATAGTAAAGAGTTTCATAATTTTGCTTCTGAGTGGGGGTTCTCAATTGTTACTTCTAGCCCTTATTACCCAAGGGCTAATGGCCTGGCTGAGAAGGGCGTAGGTATTGCAAAACAGATTTTGAAAAAAGTACATGTTGAAAACAAATGCATATACAAGGCATTATTAGATTACAGATCGACACAATTGGCAAGTATACCATTTGCTCCTTGTCAGTTGCTAATGAGTAGAATTGTAAGAAACGGTTTGCCTATGTGTTATAAAGATTTAGAACCTAAAGTAATATCCCGTGATGATTTAGTTCAATACAATGTTATCAGAGACCAAATTAAGAAAAAACATTATAATCCAGTTAGAAATAAAGAAAGATTTTTTAATGTTAAAGATAAAGTGTGGGTAAAAAATTTTAAAAATAATAATTGGGAAGAAGCGATTATTGCAAAAAAATATGATTCTCCAAGATCATATTTAATAAAAAATAAATATGGGAATGTATTAAGAAGAAATGTGATTCATATTAAGAGAAGATATGTTTTGGAAAATAATAATAAGGAAAAGGAGACTACTAACAATAAGTCAAATGATAATTTTTACGAATTTCACAATACTAGGATAAGTAATCAAGATAATAATGAACAGTCTGAAACATGTCAGAATAATGGGTCATTGACTGAACCATATTATGTAACAAGGTATGGTAGAATAGTCAAGAAGCCTGATAGGCTTATGTATAACTAGATATAAGAATAAAAAATGTTTGTAATACCTGCTTAGTTTGTAAGTGAATGTAAAGATAAGCTGAAGGTGGGGAAAGAGGTATAGTCTTATGGTGTAATAATTATTAGAAATAAGTTTATAATATTGTGAGAGGGTTGAGGTGGTCAGCTGAAGGTGGGGATGTGATGTAGGCGAGTTTTGTATGAGAGCAACACCGCCGCTGCCCACCTCGCCTTCAACAGAAGAGAGTAACAATACTCGTGATGTAGAGCTGAATGTGAAGATATAATAAAAGGATAACTGACGAATTAATAAGAGTTTTATTATAAAAGTAAAAATAGACCCCCTCCCCTCTAATTAATGATATCTTTTGAAAACAAAATAGTATAATTTGACTCTTTTTGTAGAAATCATTTTTTTGAAATTTCGATAAAACCAGTTTTAAACTTTTTAGGAGCCACTTAAAAATCATCCCTTTTTATATGTGCCCTTTTTCGTCCCTTTTAGTGAAAATTTGGAAAAACTGTCCAAGAAAACTACTACTTATTTCTATAGGAGAATTCATATGCCAAATCTCAAGTTCGTACCATGTCTAGTTTCCGAGATATTCACATACTTTGAAAAACATTCAACCCTATTTTTCACCCCCTTAGGGGTGGAATTTCCAAAAATCCTTTCTTAGTGGAAGGTTTTGTATTGAGACCTACCTGATTTACAAATTTCACTTCTCTACGATTAGCCGTTTGGGCTGTGCGTTGATGAGTGAGTATGTCAGTCAGTCAGTCAGTCAGTCAGGCACTTTCCTTTATTATTATAGATATACAACTATACTATGAATATAAATATAATTCTGCGCGGTAAAAGCGTTTAAAAAAAGAGTTTTTAAAGCGCTGACTTGAGAACATAAACTTGTGAATGTATTTTTGTTCTATTTCAACGCATTTTAAACGCGCGTTGAATAGGCGCTTGTGTGAACCAGGCCTTAATTTTGCGTCGTTCAAGCAATTGCATGTAGGTAGGCCCTCTGCAGTTCCAAAATTATTATTTACGATCTATCCTAAATTTATGATTATTTTGTAGATACTTTTAAAATGTAATATTTTCAAATTAGCTACAATTTTTCATATTAAATAATCTATTGACTTATTCGATTTACATTTTTTCAATATTACCTATACTCATGGATTACGCAAAAAATTCAAAGCAAGGTTTTTAATAGTTTTTTTTATAACCATTTAGTTAGTTTTTCCATTAAATGGGTATATTTTTTTTTACTAAAATGACTTCAAATAATTTGACAGATCAAGAAATAACGAATTATTATATGTATAACCCAGCAGCCCGATTCACGGAAAAGTTTAAGTCTAAGTTTAGTTCGAAGTTCGAACGAAGTTCGATTCAAACTTTTCCGTGAATAGGGCTGCTGGTAATAATAATTGTAGGCGGCGACTATCTACAGTCTATGTACCTATTCACGGAGGGTTTGAATCGAACTTCGTTCGAACTTCGAACTAAACTTAGACTTAAACTTTCCGTGAATCGGGCTGCTGGTTCTTCCCATGTACTTGCCGTAAAAAAAATTGAAAAAAATTTTTTTTACCTAAAAACCGCAAAATAAAAAAAAATATTTGCGTTGTTTTTAGACCTTTCACGTTCCTGTATTATTTAAGTTTTTTTTTTAATTTATTTATTTTACTTTGTGGTGAAAATGGAAACTTTTAAATATCTCATACCTACTAAAAATACCTATCTCTTTTTATTATTTTTTTTTTGACAATGGATATTTTCAACTTATTTTAAATTTCACAAAAAAACTCTTTAATTTTGAAAGCCACTGGCGGTGGGACTGTACAAATATTAGCTGGCAGCACGTGCACCGTTAGGTAGGTCTCAAGGTCAAAATTACGACACTCAAATGTCTGCTGGTATGTTTATTGTAAGAAACGATGTCGTCAATAAATTAAATTTTTACAAAAATTGTTAAGAAAAGTTTGAGATGTACTGCTATGATGTATATATTTTTTATAGAAAAATAAATTATCTAGTTGTAGCGTTTCAGCGTTTTTCGATATTTTTATAAAATTCTGAAATATAGGCACTGAAACTCGTAAATTTGTCATAAAAAAAATATTTTTCTTTATAAAAAAAGTTTTAGAAATCCTGGAACTTCTTCATTAAATTAAATTTTAGATATTGTATTTTTCTATATACATACACAATTTTAGGGTTCTAGATTTTATGGTTTTCGAGATATATGGAAAAATTAAATAAAAATTCAAAGGTTGATAACCCCTGAATGAAAAAAAAATTCAAAATTCTGAGTATACAAATTTTGTATGCTTAAAGTATTCAATATTTTCTGAAATTTTAGGATCTGCGCATCAAGCGAATCAAAAGTTATAAAGAGGGGACGGATACACACACATACACGTTGGAAAAGTGCCCCTCACCCCCTCCCCTCTAATTAATGATATCTTTTGAAAACGAAATAGTATAATTTGACTCTTTCTGAAGAAATCATTTTTTTGAAATTTCGATAAAACCAGTTTTAAACTTTTTAGGAGGCACTTAAAAATCATCCCTTTTTATATGTGCCCTTTTTCGTCCCTTTTAGTTAAATTTTGGAAAAATTGCCGAATACGCTAACACTCATTTCTATAGAAGAATTCATATGCCAAATCTCAAGTTCGTACCATGTCTAGTTTCCGAGATATTCGCATACTTTGAAAAACATTCAACCCTATTTTTCACCCCCTTAGGGGTGGAATTTCCAAAAATCCTTTCTTAGTGGAAGGTTTTGTATTGAGACCTACCTGATTTCCAAATTTCACTTCTCTACGATTAGCCGTTGGGGCTGTGCGTTGATGAGTCAGTCAGTCAATCAGTCAGTCAGTCAGTCAGGCACTTTCCTTTATTATTATAGATTTTAATCTGTTAAATATCAGTGCAATAGACTTAACAGCCTTTGCGTCTATCACACTTACAAGAAAATACAAAAAAAAAATACAAAAAAAACAAAGAAGAATAACTAAAAATACAATACCTACACGTTATTTTCATATTTAAGTAGATCATTTCTATTTCTGCACCAAATACTCGATTCGCCTGCAGAAAAGCTCATATGTAACATTGAAAATATCAATATAATCAGACAGAATTCGAATTTGTATAATGATGAATTCATTACCTTTTAACCAATGTAATTTAGATAGATGCATCTGTTTCAAACCATATATTTTCCATCGACATTCTGTCAATCTCACCAACAATCAAACAACTGACAGTTTCTGTCAGACTTAAATTTTTATTTTTTTTATTTTAAATAAAAATTATATTGTTAAAAGTACTAAGATGGTTACCTACTTAGAGTTTCCTTTAATTTTCTAATTTTCCACACAACTTTTTTTATTTTTTCTTTCATAAAAACCTTCTCCTGATAAAAGCCAACACGACAAAAAAAAATAGTGAAATCGGTCCAGCCGTTTAGGCGTGATGCGATGACAACGTAAAATAGCTCTCCATTTTTATATAATAGAAGATGATACCTATAGGAATAAAAAAGTTATGGATCTATAATTCCTTTAAGGGTTGTCTATGATCCTTGAACTATGTACCTATACTCACGATTCGTCTTATAGTTAATGTGATAACTGATAGCGTCAAAGAATTCAATTGCACCTTTTTTTATTGCAATTATATTTTTATTGTTATCGATTTGGGTATGTGTGTTTTTTTGCATATCATTATAGGATTGGCATGCTTCTATGATCATCAGGAAATCCTCAAGGCAAAACAAATCAACATAATTCATTAATCACAACAATTCTCGACGTTTTGAGAAACCGATGAAAGGAGAAGGGATGTGAAATATTTGAAATAGTGCAGAGATATCTAAAAATTTGGCAACTATGTAAACTTTCTCAACTAAGTATCTATAATACAAAAGAAAGTCGGGTTAGTGCGATCATTTATAACTCGATATCGGCTAAACAGATTTTTATGATGCTTGGTTTATTGGATTCTACTCCGCTCCGGATAACAGAATAACAATCAAAAAGTGGAAATATGCAAAAAAAATAAATTATAATATTATATTATTTCTTTTGCAAACTTACTTTGTTACGTGTCTTCTACGGAGTAGGAATCTGCTTCAGCTTCTCTTCTTCTTTTAACCATGAATACTTGCCTCGGCTAGTGTTGGTAGAGCGGACTCCAGAATCTCTGGTCTTTGGAAGTTCGATCCAGGAGGAGATGATGATTTGTTTAATCAAAGATGTTGTTTGATAAATTATGAAACACTTGTTTATTGCGTGTAACAGGAAATTGGAAAATATACAAAAGTTCAGAATTTTCACGTAATTCACAACAGTAATTGTATCAAATTTACAATCAATTAAAATGTTTGCTTATTCTTTTAAAACAACAATATTAATCACTTTTCGTATCTATGAATATAATTGGTTGGATTCTAAGGAAATCGCGGTAAGAAATGGTTTGAGTTTCTCCAACTATCAGGGAGTACTCTAAAATTTATACGTCTGATTCCCACAAGGTGAGTTTAAAGAATGCATTTTGAAACAAAGGAAAAAAATACTTAACGGTCGTTTTACTTGGGTCAGCAGGCCCGTGATCATGTGACTATGGGTGAGAGAGATGGAAGATATCTGCCTCTCATATTCCCATACTCAGTAGCGAAAGTTTGACAACATAGGAATAGAATCTGCGTCGTAACTAATTATAAAAAAGGGGTGGAGAGAAAGTGAGTGAGTGAAATGCATAGGCATCCATCCCACTTACACCAGTGCAATTATATCCATATTTGGCAACATGACCTGTGGCCTACGTGCAAAATCGCACGATCAACAGAAACCAAATTATAAATAGATGCATACCTGTTAGTATAGGGGTAGGTATGTATAGCAATATTTGAAATTTATAAAGAATATTCCGTACTGAGACGGGTGAAGCTTCATAACAAAAAAATACATGCTACAAATCGATTTTTAGTTACCAAAAGAAAAAAAAAGAAAAAAAAGAAGATTTTGAGTACATAAAAATCTCTTAAGGAGTAACTGATCCAATAAGGTAGGATCAAGGAATTTAGAATAATCCTTGAACATTTAACTTCAAGAGTTCCAAAGTTGTAAGGGGTATACCAAAGATAGATACCCTAGTTTAGTAATTAGGTATAACAAAAAAAAATTTATATTTTCATACATATAGATAAGGAATTTAAACATGGCATGAGAAGAAAATTTGATTGTGGAAGTATGGGACAACCCTCATGAAGAGTAGAACCTAGATTGGTAAATTGTTTGTCACACTTTCTTACCTATTCATCCATCCCTAACGGCCTTCATTCATAACCTCTCACTCCTAGATTTATTCATCAATAATTACTATCACACGGTTAGACAAACAACACAAAAAAAATTTATTAAATAATGGTTCCAAGCAGAGACTGCAATCCAATAATTCCACAAAAAAAAATTATTATTTTTAATCAATACAATTAACAATTCAACTGTCAAGAAGTAGAAGGTGACAGAATATTAAACATAAACATAAAAAAAATATAAATAAAAAAAATATTTCGTACAATATTTCCTCTTCATCAAGGACATCTCTTAAGAATATCTGATAGTGCTCACTTAGATTATTATTAATATTGATTTTAAAATGCCCATAACATTTCTCAAAGTGAGAAATGTCCACTGATTTAGTTCACTGTTCACTGAGTAGTTTAAGAGCACTCCTAAGGTTAGCTTGTAGCTCAAAGGTTTGGAGAGAACTAATTTAAATGTTCTGGTGTTTGTACATAAAAAAAAAATTATTATATCATTTACAATTGCATAAGAGTATCCTGCAAAGAAAGAAATTCACTTAAAAAAAAAATATATAAGAGAAAGGTATCCGTTGCCCAAAGATTACGGATCGACAAGTAAGAAGAGATGTCAAACTTCATGCTAGCTATTGTCCTGTAATTAGGACACAATACTAAGTTTTGAGCGCCACCTAGTTTGGGAAAATACGGGGAATGAACTAGGAAAATTCCAATAATAAACCAAAACAGCAAAAAAAAATATTATCTTACTTCCTGACAAGAGAGAAAGATTTGAGTATGCCAAAGTTGTATAAGATTGATCCGAGCGTCCTCATTTCAATCGAATAGAAAAGTTAAGAATATACTTAAATAGAGAAAACGAGTTGCAACTCAAAAAAAATTGTCTAAGATTATTAGAGAAGTATTAACTACAAATTGTCAGTAGACTAACGTTATGAGTCGACTAAAATATTAACTAATAATTAAGAAGATTTGTGGCCTTAATTAGGAACACAAAAAAAAAGTTTCATTGAAATTGATGTCTGCTCTACGCCAACAATGCGGTGACGAAAGATGCCATTTTTACATCAGATAGCGTGCTTATCATTGCACAGATTTACAAGCCTGGCATAACCAGAAATGTACCAAAAAAAAAATTTTATTCAATACACATTATCATAAGGGTGCATTGCTCATTTACAGCTCTCAAAAAAAAATTAATTAGGAAGGTTGAGAGTGTACCAAGTTTATGATTCGCACAAATTTTCTTAACGGGTGCGATTAGCTCAAGGAGAACTGAATTGAGCATTCCAAAAAAAAAGGAAGAGAATAACTAATATTGACCCTGTGTGTAACAAAACAGTATAGAAGGTATTACTACGATTAGGGTAATATCATGAAGAAAAAAAAATAGTTCCATGTGGATAAATCGTGACTACAATTAACGTTCAAAAAAAAAATTAACAATCGCAGAAGCGAAAGACAACAACACAGAATAGTATCCGCGCTCAATACCAAACTAGAAATTATATAGGACACCTAGAATTACACTGACCCAGTAAACAAAACGTATTCGACAAAAAAATTATTAGTGGGGAATTTATGAAAAGAGTCGATATTCTGACGCGCTTCTATGAAACTCGTTAGCCGCGATGCGGGGCGCAGGGAAGTTTTGTGGGCCGGGAGGTGGGTCTAGCGGTGCGCATGGAAGTTTTTACGGGGCGAGCGATGCAATTCGTAAACAACTGTGGAAGTTCACGTAATGTGTAATATGTCTGAACCACTCTCTCACAGGCTCAAAACATGCCATCTCGCTCACTCGCCGACTCTGGGCGGTGCTGTGTGTCGGGGACGCAACACGATTAGTGAGTGAAAAACCAGTTTAATGAAGGAGAGAACACACATTTTGTTAGTGATGTGAAGTTATAATATGAGAAGCGGAGCGGGATAACGTCACAACATTTATTTATTAAGATATTCTGGGAAGTATTTTTATTTACTACAGTCACACAAAAAAAGGAACTTAGGACGTAATTCTTCTACAAGTTATTTGAGATAATTATAATTATAAAAATTACTCGACAACCTAGAGGGATGTGGGTGGTATAGAAGATATGTTAATGGAATTCACATAATTGAAAGAAGTCTTTCATGACTTAGCCTACATCCTCGGACAAGGAACACGGTAATCTAATGAGAAGGCGTACCGAGTTCAAGTCGTTAGACAAAAAAAATTAATTAATAAAAAAAATGAAGTTACACTTAGTGCAACAAAAAAAAATAAATAATAAAAATGGAGATCATGCTTCTTACCGGGTAAAACAGTATTTAAACGTGGGTTGTCCCAATATGATAGCCTGAAGCAAGAAGTAAGCTATCATACTGGACCACAAGGAAGAGAGATGCCAAGTAGGATCGTATACTTGGAATTCTCGCCCTGCTCCTCCCAAATGAATAGCCAACAGAAGGTTGGGTTCCAGGAGGCACACTTAGGATCTCTGAATATACTTCGATTAGAATTTTTTTTTGTTAAACAAAATTCACATGTATTGGGGTGAGCCCAATTTGACTTATGATTCTGACTGTACGAGACTAGTCAGGGTGTTAAAAGATAATAAACGTATGGGAACGGGTCCTCAGGAGCCCTTTAACCATAAATCAAGATATGATAAAACCTAAACTACAACTTTATTATATCCTTCGTATGGAACCTACCGATGGATCCACTATCACAATCCTTTAGTTCAAAAATTGTTCTTGATATTTTACGTACAACCCGAGACTTAATGAAGCGAGGAGCTAATTTTTTTGAAAAATATTGCGAAGCATTTGAGAGATAATGGGATCTTCTCCATACCAGCTGACCAATTGACAAGGAGATGTCTTTACGACGCAAATTATAACGGTCCTTATTTTTATTAAAAGCTTGTACTAACGTTTGTGAGACTTTATTATATAGATTTTCTAAGGTGGAAATGTCATTCAATCTTTGTTTTAAGGGATCAAATGTTTCAGACGGGGAATCATGATTTATCTGTAGTGGCTTATAAAAAGAGGCGTGGGGAATGTACTCTCTACCGAACATCAAAAAATGTGGAGAATATCCGGTAGCAATGTTAGTCATAGAATTTAAACAAGAACAGATTTTTGGAAGATGTTTACACCAATTGCGTTGGTCCTCCTCTACTAATATTGCCAACAAGGTTACTAGAGACTGATTATATCTTTCGGAGACATTATGTTGGGGATGAAAATATGCGTTATATCTAAGATCATTTATTCCGTGGGAATGTAAGAATTCTTTAAACTGTCGAGAAACAAACTGTTTTCCGTTGTCTAAAACAATCTGTCGAGGGATTCCAAAGACTTTAAAGATTCTTTCTTCTAAGATTTGAATTATACTACTGGTATTTGCGGCTCGGAGAGGAAATGCCCAAGTTATTTTACTAAAATTACAAACTACAGTGAAAATGTAACGGTTTCGCTTATGACTCAGCGGTAAGGGACCTATGAAATCCATAGATATACTTTCCATGGGACGTTCAATTTTTTTAGGGTATTTCATAAGACCATGGGGCATTTGGTTATTATACTTGTAGGCCTTGCATATTTCACACTCATTCACAACCTGTCTAACAAGAGGTAATAATCGTTTACAGAAGTATGTACGGGAAATAAATTCGTAGGTTTTTTCCATTCCAGAATGACAGTTTCCCTTATGGTAGTCCAATATGAGACTTTCTATCTTACACGCAGGGACAACCAATTTCCAAAGGTGAGTGGGAGAGTTAGACAAGGAATCTTTTTTATACCTAGAATAACGATACAAGTGTCCATCATTTATCATAAAATTAGTGAACGATTGGGGTTTTTGAAGACAAGAATTGTACACCTTTTTATACCAGGGGTCTATAATATTTTCAAACGGTTCTGGAACAGATAGACTAGAAACAGGAATACGGCTCAATCCGTCGGCAAGGTTATTTTCGCAGCCACGCTTAAATACAAAAGTGAAATCAAACTGTGAAAGTCGGCAAGCCCATCTGGCTAACCTACCAGAAGGTGAAGAAATTGAGTTTAGGTATTTTAAACATCCGTGATCACTGACTACTGTAAAGTGTACTCCGTCTAGATAGCTTTTAAAGTGTTGTATAGAATCTACTATGGCGAGAAGTTCTCTCTCCGTGGTACTATAATTTCGTTCTGGACCGGACAATTTCCGTGAGTGATAAGCAATTATATATTCTACTCCATTAGAGTCTTTCTGGGACAAGAAGCTGCCCAAGGAAACTCCACTTGCATCACACGTCAATGTATACGGAAGGGAATAGTCTGGTGGTTTAAGGATTGGAGCGGAAATCATTGCTTGTTTCAAGGCTTGGAAGGCAAGTTCAGCTTCATTTGACCATTCGAATTTTTTTCCGTTAAATTTATTACTCGTGAGGCGAGTCAAGGGAGAAGCAATCTTAGAAAAGTCCTTAATGAAACGCCTGTAATAAGACATTAATCCCAGAAATGAGCGGATTTCTTTACTGGTGGATGGTCTAGGATAATCTTTCATAGCACTAATCTTATCTGGGTCCGTATGAATTCCCTCCCTGTCAATAATATGACCGAGGTACTTAAGCGATGATTTACAAAACACGGATTTACTGAGCCTAATTGTCAAGTTGGCTTCTTTCAAGCGCTGGAGAACAATTCGTAAGGTGGAAATATGGGAATCAAAATCTGAACTACAAATCAGAACATCATCAAGGAAACTGAATACTCTTTGTCCCAAATCGGAGAAAAGCTTATCCATAATTCTCTGCATTTCGGCGGGCACGTTTTTAAGGCCGAACGGGCAGGTAACAAACTGATACATCCCTTTGGATTCTACATAGAAGGCTGTCTTAGGTCTGCTTTCTGGACTCAAAGGAATTTGCCAGAAGCCGTAGCTCAAGTCTAAGGTGGTTAAGAACTTGGTGTCTCTCAGATTATCCAACATATGGTTGATATTAGGGAGTCTATAAGAGTCTGAGACTGTGACCTCATTCAATCTTCTAGGATCGAGAACGAATCTAGCTGTGCCATCGGATTTTGGTACACAGAAGCAGGAATTTAACCAAGGGGAACGTGAAGGTTCTATTATTTTTAAAGCTATCATTTTATCTACCTCTTGACACATCTGAACTCGTCGTACATGGGAAGCTGGATATAATTTCTGTTTAACGGGCAAACTATCACCTGTATTAATGACATGAGAAACTACATTTGTCCTACCCAAACCCATCTTCTCAAAAGAAATATTCTCGAATTCATTTTTCAGGTCATCCAAAATTTTCCTCTGCGACACTGTCAAATCGTTTATGGAGTTAAGACATTTTGGAGCTGATTCTACATTAGACGACTGTTGATCAGATATGGATGCTACCGTAACATGAGTTTTGGTGGGGAACAGCCGAGGAATTATTCCTGACTTTTCCAGAAAGGGTGACCCTAAAATGAATTGGTCAGGAATGGAAGGAACAATAACAAATTTAACCTGCTGAATTTTATTGTTGTAACATAATGGCAAAACTATGGTACCTATAGATCTTATGGAATTATTGTCAACCCCACGAATATTTTGCTGACAATATTCAGGACGGAACCCTATTTCGATAAAAGACCGATATAACTGACCCCCTAGGACATTACAAGCTGATCCGGTATCAAGCAAGGCTCGGAGTTGTATTTGAGAGATAGAAAATAGCAAATAAGGGCGTCGATCTCTCTCGTTTATTACGGAAACTTTATTGACCTGCAATGTTGAAAAGAACAATTTAACACTCTGAATCCACGACAATCTTTCGCGAGCTGAGGTCTCTGGGCTCGGGAAAATTGCAGGATTCATTGTTCGTTTTTTTGAATTTCTAAGTGGGGGAGGCGGTTTACTCACGTCAGGTAAGCGTTGGCGTGGCACAGGATTGAAGGGTTTCCTAAACTGAAATGAATGAACATTATTGGCACTGGGTCCTGACTTAGAGTAACAGTTTCGAGCAATGTGACCTATACGTCCGCAGTGAAAACATTTAATCATAGGAGCAGAAGGCTGTTGAGAAGAAATTGATTGAACAGGGTTTTTCCTTACTATCTTAACTTTAGAGGGAGAGCGGGTTGGAACTGTAACCGAAACACACTCCAACTCCGTGCAAACTTCATCTAGCTCAGCAATTGAGTTCGGTCGCCTGGACACTAATACACTGGCGTATCTGCTATCTAATCCTTTTCTGATGGCCTTTAGGATATCTGACATACGCAATGGAGACTGTAAGGACTGATTCAAAAGGGTTATACGTGAAATGTAATCACTAGCACTCTCCAAAGGTTGCTGTGATGCAGTTAAGATTTCCAATCGTCTGTTGCCTTCAGCATCAGGCAAATCGAAGCGCTTGATAAACGATTGTTTAAGCTGTGTCCAAGTTTTAACACTGTTATAAAATGTCCGGTAGAAGGTGAGTGCTTTTCCCTCCAAAAATTCAGGCAAGGCGGGGCCTAGGTTTTCCACTGGAAAATTTCGAGCTCGGGAAATTTCCTCCAATCTCAAAAAGAAATCCCTAACATCCTCGACACCGGAATAATGTTGAACTGGCCATGAACTAAAATTTACTGAATGTATGATGTGTGATTGGCTAACTGTAGGATTGGGTCTATCTAAATTTCTGCGAACCGGTGTAATAATTAAATCGTTGGAAACATTAGTATTTATCATTGTCACGGCTTGAGTGGGCGGAGAAGAAGGTACAAAACTATCACGAGGTGGATTAATCTCCGAGAGGCTATCAGGGCGTTGGATACCTAACAATCCCGAAGGGTGATTGTCACGCTGACCTACATCAGACAATAAGTTAGAATTGAAAAGTCTGCATTGCCTTCGCAGAGATTCAATACCTACATCAGGCTGGATTCCTCTATTCAACAGTGCTTTAGAGAGAGTCTTGCATGTCGCCCTCTCCACACGCGGAATAACTTGATCGACCAGGGATGACATTGTTAAGAAATAAAACTAGCGGAGTGTGACTATCTCAAACTTTGACTACCGTCGGGAGTATTCGATCACAAGAAAGTCAAAAAAAATTATTAAAATTATCGAAGTTTTATCTCAACCTCACTCACTTATCCAACATTCAAGGGAGAAAGACCCTTTCTCAAGGAAAGTTATTGAATTATTGTGGCAGAACAGAGTACCCAAATGCAAAAATAAAAATTTTCAAGAAAAATTGCAACAAAACACAAAAAAAAAACTTTTCTAGTTGCCGTCGGCTGAATTTATCTGTAGGTATTGCAAAACTTTACGGCTCTTGGCCCACAACAAAATTTTAGCAATTTCAGAATTTAAATTGAGATAATAGAACTTGCTAATACTCAAGAGAGAAGAAAAGGAAAAAAAAAAAAAAAAAAGGCAACTTAATACACCATTTTCAAAAAAAAAAAACTTTAAACACCAGAACACTGTGTTATTGCATTATTTAGTGATTTTCAAAAGAATTGGATTATTAATTACGTTTCGCTCACCAATTTCCTGTCCGGCATCTATGTGAGTCAAGGGAGGCGGAGACAAGGTTCCTCTGGATGTCTTCGAATCTTGACGCTGCTCGCATTGCCATCAGCTCGTTCTGGATTTGATGCCCCACGTTGGGCGCCATAATTGTTACGTGTCTTCTACGGAGTAGGAATCTGCTTCAGCTTCTCTTCTTCTTTTAACCATGAATACTTGCCTCGGCTAGTGTTGGTAGAGCGGACTCCAGAATCTCTGGTCTTTGGAAGTTCGATCCAGGAGGAGATGATGATTTGTTTAATCAAAGATGTTGTTTGATAAATTATGAAACACTTGTTTATTGCGTGTAACAGGAAATTGGAAAATATACAAAAGTTCAGAATTTTCACGTAATTCACAACAGTAATTGTATCAAATTTACAATCAATTAAAATGTTTGCTTATTCTTTTAAAACAACAATATTAATCACTTTTCGTATCTATGAATATAATTGGTTGGATTCTAAGGAAATCGCGGTAAGAAATGGTTTGAGTTTCTCCAACTATCAGGGAGTACTCTAAAATTTATACGTCTGATTCCCACAAGGTGAGTTTAAAGAATGCATTTTGAAACAAAGGAAAAAAATACTTAACGGTCGTTTTACTTGGGTCAGCAGGCCCGTGATCATGTGACTATGGGTGAGAGAGATGGAAGATATCTGCCTCTCATATTCCCATACTCAGTAGCGAAAGTTTGACAACATAGGAATAGAATCTGCGTCGTAACTAATTATAAAAAAGGGGTGGAGAGAAAGTGAGTGAGTGAAATGCATAGGCATCCATCCCACTTACACCAGTGCAATTATATCCATATTTGGCAACATGACCTGTGGCCTACGTGCAAAATCGCACGATCAACAGAAACCAAATTATAAATAGATGCATACCTGTTAGTATAGGGGTAGGTATGTATAGCAATATTTGAAATTTATAAAGAATATTCCGTACTGAGACGGGTGAAGCTTCATAACAAAAAAATACATGCTACAACTTTCACAGTAAGCTTCTTAAACCTTGTGTCGTGACATAGGTAGATGGTCGGCACCTGGGATCGAACCCACGACCTCCGATACGAAACAGTACGAAAGCCGGCGTTGTAACCGCCATTCTACCAACCACTTTTTTATGTAGAAAGTCAATAAGATAGACTATGTATATTCTTAGAGGATAAAAAGTTTACCTTTAAGTTTAGTTTTAACTAAATTTTCTACTAGCTTTCCCGACAGACGTTGTCCTGTAGTGCTTACTATGACTTCTTCTTCTCCGGTTTCAATCCTAGGATTGGCTTGCAGCAATTCCCTCAATTCTTCTCCTCCATTCCTCCCTGTCCTGTGCGGCTCTTTTAAGTTCCTCATATGATTGGCATCGCACGTCCACCAACAGGTCCTCCAGGTACTCTCGGCGTGGGCGTCCCCTAGAGTTTGTCCCCTCGGTCATACCCTCCATTATGGCATGCAAGAGGCCTTGTTGTCTTATTATGTGGCCGATCCATCTTGCACGCCTTTCGGACAAGGTCCTGAGCAGGTGTCTTCCTCCTTCGATTCTTTGGAGAACCTCCTCGTTTGTAATGCGGTCTCTCCAGGAAATTCCCAATAGTCTTCTGTAGGACCACATCTCAAAAGCCTCTAGTCTCCGTTTATCTCTTTCAGATAGGCACCATGTCTCGCAGCCGTACATTAAGATACTCCATACATAGGTCTTGATGAGGAGTATTCTCAGTTTCAGGTCAATATTATTTGATTCTATTATTTTAGACCTTTTATTAAAGACAAGCCTAGCCTGATGTATACGGCTGTCGACCTCGCTCTTAGACCGACCGTCCCATGTTATCTTGCTCCCGAGATAGACAAACTCCTTGGTATTCTTTAGTGGAACTCCTGTCATCATTACTCTCATCTGATGTTGCGTTCGGCCTACAGTCAGCAGCTTTGTTTTGTCTTTGTTTATCTTCATGTTGTAGTTATTTTGAAGAATGCTTTGCATAGTTGTTAAGGCCTCTTGCAATTCTTCTTCACTTTCAGCAACCATAGCAATATCGTCAGCAAATCTTATCATATTCATCTTTTGTCCGTGTATCTTTACACCTTCTCTGTGACTCATTCTCCCTCTCAAGTCGTCAATCGCACTCTGTATATAAGCATTAAAAAGAACAGGTGACAAAGAGCATCCCTGTCTTACCCCCTGTCTTATACTATGACTATTGATTTCTAATTAGTAATTTATACAAAATACCTACTTTTAAAATATTATGTTTGAATGTTACCTAATAAATTATTTCCGAAAGCTCGAAAAATATTCCATCAAAAATCTGCGTACCAATATTTTTAATGTCAATGGTTGTCAGGTAAACAATAATTTTGATGTTATAGAAATTTTCATATAGGTCTATACCTATGGCGTCGCAGGAAATCCGCTCCATACTAACTTTAATATTATATTTCATATTATTTCTTATTCATTTTTCAACTTTTTATTAGTTATTCTGTTATCCGGAGCGGAGGAGAATCCAATAAATCAAACATCGGGAGAATCTGTTCAGCTGATTTCGAGTTATGAGTATATTCGCACTCACCCGACTTTCTTTTATATTAGGTATAATATTATGTAGATTGTTATCTAAAAATCATCATCATATTTTTATTCGTATTGTTATAGTCATGTTTACAAATTAGCAGGTCGTGTTTCGTTAATGTATTATTTTTTTAATAATGGCTCACATCTTCGCAATTATATATAAATAGTAAATACCTGTATATATTTTTTTCAGAGTTTATAAATATTTTTTTGTCTAGACTCGGGGATCATTGTTGAATTCTTTTACACGATTTTATCAGTCTGGGACTTCCTATATAGTTTTTTTTTCATTTAATTATTTTATTTTAAATAAATCCGATTCGATAAAGTGCGATATGTTGAAAATATAATATAACTAACTTACCTAATATTTGTATTAACTTTGCCTTTTGAATCATTGTTAGTTTGAAGTGTGCTGTGAGAAGTTGGGAACTTGGTGATTGATTTTTATATTTTATAAATCTCTTTAAATACACGATTTCTCTAAAGGTGTTTTATTTACAAAACAATATATATTGTAAGTTAATGATATACTATTTAAATATCATTTGATCCTTATTGATTAATTTGTTATTATTATTGTTTAGGTCGTTTTTATTCGTCAAACATCGAATAAATCTGTTGAGCCAATCTCGACTTATAAGTGTTCGCACTAACCCGACTTTCATTTATATTAGAGATTTATATGATTTATTGTTTTTGACAGTGGCGGAGTTCAAATATTATTAGTGGGCTTTGTGGATGCGCATAACCGAAAATTGGTTCCTTTATCTTTATCTTCACAGACTGACGATAAATTATCATTTTTTTACCCATCACCCCGTTTCCCGAAGAGGGAAGGCAGAGAGTACGGACTTCCATTATTTCCTACCTAAATAAACATCTTTCGCTTCCTCCAAACGCATAACACTCCGCATACATGCTCTTCTATTCAATAATAATTCATTTTCGTTACAACCAAAAGCACCACGGTAAAAAAAACGTTACTTCTTTAACTACGTAATTATATGATTAAAACAGCAATGACTCTGTGTTAACAATAAAATATTAAAAATAAAAAACCGAATGTCACAAACCACTACCGACAAACGTCAACATTCACGTGGTACATATTGGGACCATGTGCAGTAGCACATTATCTCTCTAGTAATTTTTCTTCTCAAAGGTAGTTCGCAGCAGTCGATATTAATTCCAAAGATTAGCACAATTTCTTCCAAACTATTTTACGATACTGCAATTTTATCTGTACATAAAAAATATACACTTTTTTTCATTAAGAAAGTCAAGGGACCATATACATTGCGAGCAAAATAGGTCTATTGTGACATCCTTCAATTCATTCATGGAGCGCTACCTTTTATATTGCCTCGTCTCCAGAGGTCTCTTGCAGAGTGCCAGTGCCTATACCCGGCTCCTGGTTTTCCCAAATATTTCCCTAAGATGATGCCCATCTTCAGTTTGCAAGATTTTTTTTGGTCATGTGACCTTTTCTCCCTTTTGACCACTGATTTAGAGACACTGGGTATATCCTCCACATTAAGTTATCTCTGTGGAGATGCTTGGAGTATCTTCCACTTCCATCATATTTTTTACAGAGGTGCCAGATGCGTTCTCCATAGCCAGAGCTAGGAAAAATAGAGCCCGCCTCTACAGAGCCTTAGAGGTAAGGCTATAAGTCACCCTGAAATTGCCTAGTATCAGGGATCCTCTGGTAGGAACTAACCTACCCGTTAGTCGCGCGTTCTCTTCGGCAAGGGTCGAATAACACCATGGTTTTGAAAAGAAAAAAGGTTTATTATTTCCGAAATCATGTGAGTGTAGATGGGGAGGGAGGAGGGTTTTAAAGGAAGGAGAACAGGAGTGCTACTCTTGAAATTCAATATCGATTTATAAGTTTCAAAATAATTGCAAAATGGTACTTCCGGTTCCGACACTCTTTTGACAAGTAGTGTTTAATATCGACGGAGAGTGTTTAGAATTGACGTGTAATACTCAATCGAGGACAGGAAGTAATCTTTTTTGAAATTGATTTTAAGCATAATAATATTATTTACCTACTGATGTTATTGGACAACGCAACTGTTTGAGTTTATCACCGTTTTTTTTTTTTGTTTAAAGACCTCCACCCGAGCTCGAGTGATTTTGAAATTGGTCACTGTTCCTAATTCAAAATAGACCAATCGTGGAACTGTTTTCAAGCTTAGCAACGATAATCTCAATGTAAATAACGATGGTATACTATTGAGTTAAAGAGCACCGGCCGTTGAAGAGTAGTCGAAATTGACAGCGTTATTGAGATTGCAATTGAGTTGGTATTGCGACGGAAATGCAGAGTGATATGAAATGATATGCTCTACATGTTGGATAAAATAAACATAAACAATAAAAGTGAGAAATAGTTACATAGGTAGAACATCATACAAAGAATTAGAAACATAATAACAACTCGAGTGAGTGCCCGCGGCATGCACATCCTTTTGCGTTTTATATTCTACAAGCTTTCCCGACAGATGTGGTCCTGTTGTAGTCCTTACTATGAATTTTGATTTTGTACTTTATATATTATATTAAAAAGGGGGACCCCCTTGAATGCGGAAACCACCGTGGAATTATTCTACTGAGTGTTCCCGGTAAGGTACATATTATCTCAGATATTACTACACCGCATTCGGGGGCCTGTCATGGCTGTCCTGAGAGAGCAACAATGCGGCTTTGTACCTGGCAAGTCCTGCACGGACCCAATTTTCTGTGCCAGGTGCATCTTTCAGCAGTGTAAAGAGTTTAATTCTCCAGTCGCTTGTTGCTTTATAGATTTGAAAAGGCCTTCGACAGCCCACATAGACCATCAATATGGAAAAAACTTGTGTAGCGTCAAAACGCCAAACGCCGGTCCTACTGAAGCTTTTAGCATCACCACGGGAGTCAGACAGGGCTGCGTGCTAGCTCCTTTTATATTCACAATAGTCATGGACTTCCTGTTGAGAAAGTCCATGCAAGGAGCAAGAGGTATACCGATAACACAGAGAGATGGTCTAATGGGCGAACTGTGCGATCTGGAGTACGCGGACGACCTAGCGTTGTTCAGTACGACAGTGGAGGAATTACAGCGCAGTGTTTCAAGACTCTGCGACGAAACAGCACGCCTCGGCCTTCGAGTCAATGCCAGTTCAAGACGGAGCTCATGGCGAATAATGCCTGCCCCGATAAACAGCTACCGATAACCATCGACGGTCACCAGAAAGAATCTGTTCAGCTGATCTCGAGTTATAAGTGTTCACACCAACCCGACTTTAATTTATGTTAGAGATTGCTATACATCGTGGGTAGGTAGCACCGCGGACTTTCATTTTTCATCAGTGCCCCTTTATCAATAATTAATGTTACGCCACTAAATCTGATCCATTAATTCCATCAGTTATTCACGAATTTAAGTACACAAAGACTGCACAATCACGAGGTTGGACACAGAATTGAACAGTAGGTACCTACCTAATTACTTCCGGCCTTTAATATCAGCAATCTGCGACCTTTATTCAGACTCTTCAATCAGAACATATGGTTTATTTGAATAAGACCCTCCACCAGCCGAGTATTACAGGAATTTGGAGATTCTTTTTTATTCGCATTATATGAAGCCAGGACGGGACTCCGACATCGCCGTAAGGGTCCCACATCGGAGTGAATCCCGTCCGATATTTTAGATATTTTAACATATAGGTATACTCAAAGTGTTCCAGACCTGAAACTCAATAAATTTATTGATTCTTACGGTGAAAACAAAAAGAACGCTGATTCCGACCAGCGCTGATCAGCGTAAAGAATGTGTCTATGCATATGCATTTGAGTGGGCGTGGGCATGCCGGTTAGCGGGCTCGTGTTTTTGTTGTGCGGATGCCCATTCAAATGCATAGAAACATTAATTCTTTCAGCGTTCTTTGTGTTTTCACCCTTATGTCCTGTACAAGAAACATGTTCTGCGAGATAAACAGGGACTCAACAATCAACATACTTAATGTAATTTATTGATAACTGTCTGTATATTGGTCATATGTCATATCAAATAAAAAAATTCTTCTTAATATACAGGAAACTATGGTAGAAATGATTTTTATTTGTTTTGTGTACGTTTCTCAAAGTCAGCCGTTTTTAATTTCAGAAATCACCTAGATGAGCCGTCCACTTTGCCTAACCTTTACAGACCCGGTGAGACGGGTGGAAATTTAAGTATAAAAAAACTTATGACTTGTTTTTCTTTTGTTTCAGATACAAGATGATGGATCCTATCGACGAGAACAAAGTTGCGGAGAAAACCATTGAAAAAAATAAGGAAAACCAACAGACCAAAAATGAGAAGGTCGATAGTAAAAGTAGTGATAGTTTTTTCTCCCAACCGTTCGATAAGAAATACAAAATATTCGTGGAAAAACTTAAAAAATTTAGACAAAACATAACGGTTGAACCCATGTTAGCCTGTTACATCATGCCAAGTGTCTTGGCTTCGTTAGCCACGCAGAATTTAAATCTAGAAAAAGCCTGTCGAGTGAATCTCAGATATGACGAATACATTTGTGACGCCCTGTCGGCGAGAGACACAGCCAATTACACAATGGAAGAAAGCGAAGTTCAGAAACTGGTAGCGCAAATGCAAGGATGGAAGACCATCATACAATCGGCCCTCCCTTGCATGCTGATATTATTCTTTGGTGCTTGGAGTGACAGAGCAGGACGAAGAAAACCGTGCATGCTTTTACCAATCATAGGAGAATTCTTAACAAGCGTCGGACTTATTGTGAATACATATTTCTTTTACGAACTCCCCATGGAAGTGGCCGGTGTTACGGAGGCCTTGTTTCCTGGAATCACAGGAGGCTGGTTCACGATGTTCATGGGCATCTTCAGCTATATAGCCGATGTTACAACAGAAGAAGAGAGGACTTACAGGATAGGATTCGTTAACTTGTTTTGTTCTCTTGGTGTTCCCATAGGAATGGCTCTAAGTGGTGTTTTACTGAAGGAAATTGGATTTTATGGCATTTTCAGTATTTCGGCAGTCATGTATATGATCAGTTTCTATTATGGCTACTTTTTGATAGACGAGCCAGAAAAACTGACATCGTCCAAGGTTAGTGAGTTATTGGTTTCAAAACCTTTTCATCTTAAATATGTTATACTTTGATTCGGCTGCAATAATTTTATGTCTACAGGAAAACCTGTCTTCTTCAGAGCCAAAAGGATTTGTGGAAAACGTAAAATGTTTCTTTGATTTGGAGCATGTCAAAGACACATTCACAGTGAGCTTCAAGAAAGGACCCGGGAATAGAAGATTAAGAGTCGTCATGCTGATGATTGTGGTGTGTGTCGTTATTGGCCCTCTTCACGGTAAGCCCAGAATTTTATTCTTAACCCTCCATAAGTCTTGCATCCCTGACCTCCCAAGATCATATTCATATTATTATAACCTTTTGATTGTTTGGCGAAACAAAATTTCGTTATAGATGATTCAATTAATGCAAAGTCAGAATATTTCCTCGATGTGTGGCCCAGCCAGATCAGTTGGCGAGCTTTATACTGATTGTCATATCCGGTTGATATTTTAAATTTTCTAATGGCTATGCAAATCATACCAACGGATACGCGGCTTTCTAAGGAGATACTTTGCCTCAAATACCGTTCGCTTACAATTTCACAACTGGTGGCTTATTTAAAACACGTGTATACTTCAAGACTTTGGTCCTAGATTTAATATTATTTTATGACGTCATCAATGATGGACCCAATATAGTCCCCTGCAGATACCCATGTGTACGCGAGTAACGCAAATAAGTTCAACTCTTTATTTGGCTCTCAAGTAATTGAGGAAGACATAAAATACTCAATTGTTGTTGTACGTAAGATACTTGGAATACAATTTTAAGACGTGGTACAGAAGTGTCATCATTCTCAGCCGTAATTGTTTCACGGGAAGACCTGAGACTCTTTAGTTAACTGGCGCCATGCTATGAATATGTACTCGTATTTGCATCCTCCTGAAATGTAGTTTTTGAAATATACCAACGATCAACGATTGATCCATTGTTATTCCACAAAATGCAAATAATGGCAAATCACTTTCCTGAAGGCGTTAATTTTTTATGATTATTTTATAATTCATTCTCACTAATCCTTTTCAAAGATCGTTTTATTTTGTTGATTTTAATTCCGTTTCGTGCACAATTTTCAACCATATTCCATTTAATTCTACTTCAATATTTCGATACAAAAAAATGTAAAATAAATTGGATATCCAGGGAGAAATGACGTACCCTTGTTTACAGAATACTGGCGAAAGGTAACTGTCCACCTTTACAAAGGCAGTACTATCCGAATATAGAGAAGCAATAAGAGCATGAATCCGCCGGTGGTCCACTCAATAATCTATGACGGAACATCCCATTTTCCATCACAATCTACCCTGTCATACGTCTTTCCAAATCCACGATGGAAACTCAGTATTTAGATTCACCAAATCCTTAATAAATCTCAACTGTGGGATTTCAAATATTCAGGTAATCCCTTTACCATTCTAATAGACACCCATACCTTTACCATTCTAATATACCTTTGTCCACTTTATTAGCCCTTGTTTCATTGGTCTGAACATTGACTTAGATCTGCAGATGTTCGCTAGTTCGAATTCCGTCATCCGGGTTTATCCGTGTTCCTTATCTTCACCCTATTACGTGAAATCTACAATCCATAGTCTTCAGAAGTCTTTCAATGATTTTTTAGAATTTACATTTCCTATCCACATTCGTGAACATCTATCTTGTGCCAGCCGCTCTGCTTCCTCCCAGATCAGTCCGATAGTCTGCAGGTCTGCGATGCAGGCTCGCGCAATGGTGAGGCACGGTCATCGTCTCCTTTTTGTGCCGCCCGGATTGTAAAATAGGCTGGCATGCCCTACGGTTTCGGGGGACATACGGAAGACGTGCCCGAGCCAACCCATTCTGCGGTTAAGGATGACTGAAATAACGAAGCGCTGAAGTGTTCTTTCTCGGACAGTGTCATTGGTTACAAAATCAAACCACCTGATTCCCAAGGTTTGTCGCAGGAATCTGTTTTCATCGTTGAGAAGATTCATTTGACAAAGGGCCATCAAAGAAAACTTCTTAGCTTTTAGAATTGACTAATCCAAACAAGGCTTCGGTCAAACTTGAGCGAATAAATTAAATTACTCTATTGTTGAAATTAATTACCGCATTTAAATGTTTCATACATCATGATGATAATAAGTATAATCTATCGTAACCGAAGCAAGGACACGAACCACTACATCACTCATGTCCGCGAATGTCACGGCTAAGTGATTAGTTTTATTGTCAAACAAATGGTATTATTAATAGCGTATTTTGTGATTAGTTCACGATGCGTTTCGTTGACTTTCCGTTGAGCAATCCAATTCATTTTGTCCATTGAAACGATACAAAATAATGCATCAATCGTTTTTGTCTATTCATCATTGACACAAAATGAAATGAAGCTAACTAATGTTACCTTTTTTTTTTTTTTTTTTAATAAATGAATCTGTGCTCACTCAAAGTGAACACAATTACACACCTTGACTCTTTCACAGTAAGCTACTTAAAGCTTGTGTCGTGAAAGAGGAAGATGGATAAACTTTAACTGGATTTTTGTCGCATAGAAACAGGCACTTATTTCTCTCCTATGCCTGATGTCCGACAGACTTTGTTTTCGTGGTAAACCATTAAAATTAAACGAAAAAAATTGCGAGGTAAATTATTTTATTTTATATGCGTGACAATATGTTATTTCCGATGTGACACTAAACTGGCTGGTCATTTTATATACATTTGCCAATATAATATTTATAATCCAACCAGCGAAATCAAAGTATGTACTCAGAAAAATATAGATGGCAAAACCCTTTGTGAGTAAGAAATGCAGAAACACGAAGGCTATGTGTTGTTGAAAACATTTTTAAATGGCGACTTATAAGTAGGTTATGGAAAAGTGCTTAGTCAAAATGTACACAAGATCTGTTAAAGGAATAGACCTCCAGAAAGTACTCCCAAATGTGGAAGGATGTTCGTGAGTTCAAATCGAGAAATGTTCATGCAGCAGGGAGATGATAGGCCTAAGAAAGTAGAAAGAAGAATAATTATAGACGACTTAAAAAATCTTTAACGAATTTAATCGAAAGTTATGCAAATGCATGCTAATAAGCGCTCATTAACGTGCAAAATAGTGTTCGAAAATCAAACGATCGAATCATTCGATCATTTTTGTATGGAAATTTTTCGAAACTCTTCCGATGATCGTTTCGATATCCGATCATCGAAAACTTATACTAGTGGTACAGAGTATCTATTACATCTTTTGGACTCTTTCAGAGTTTCACTCCATCTTGTACATATTTCGTCAATCTATCGTGCCCATATCCATGAACCTGTTTACGAAAACGTTAATCTTAAATTATTTTTAGATTATTTCTTACTTAGTAAAATACTGACAAGAATTTCTTCCGTTTCAACTTTTCAAAATTTATGGCACTTAACGACTAAACCAATCTCTTTTGGATTCATAACGAGATTGGATGAATTTCTTGGTAAATATTTCGTCATACGTGCTTGCTTTTGACTTATAAATTTCACTTTCAGCACTTATAAAATATCCTTTTTTTAAGAAATTAGGCTCTTTCTTTAGCTTAGTCATGTCCTAATGTTTGCGTCTTTTTTGTCACAACCCCTTTTCTTTATTTTATTATCTTTGTCTATCTTATCCGCAATTGGACGATTTGCTTCGGCAGGTTTGCCGATCGGGTTGAAATTCGATACACGATTTCAGAAATATGGCTTCACAGCAATAATTTTTATCGAGATAATGTAGTCCAGTGTCCAAATCATATAGTCATGAAAAACTTTTCCAACTATGACGAATGATCGTGATACCTGAATTAAACGCACTTTTGGCAATATTAAACACTTTAGTCTCTTTCTTCCTGGCATACTCCCAGCTTAACTTTTGCATACAGTTTTGGGGTCAGCTCTCCTCTTCCTAAGCTGTGCATTCTACTCTGCCCTATTGCCCCCACGCTACATATTTGCATCTGATTACGCCTTTGCACTGCACTGGAATTTTGTTGGTCTGCCTCTATCATTCACCGAGCTTTGAACATCCATGTTTATCACTTGGTTAACAATAGTAACATATGCTCTTGCTATTGTCGTTCTTTGTGTCCATCCATCCATACCACCTGAACTGCCTTTCCTCTAGCTTCCCTAAACACCCCTAAGATTCCACGAATGTGAGCACTTTTAATCTTATCCCACAAAACTAGACCATCTCAGCATGCGTATTTCTGCTGTCTCCAGCTTTTTGTTATAGCTCTTGTACATTGGCCAAATAAAGTAATGCGGATCTTAAAATTATTGCCTTACGGACATTTCCTTTCAATTATTTGACTGGCATTTTTTAATTGCATAGAACTCCCTAGAGTAATGTAAAGCAATTTCGAACACGTGGATTAACCAAATAGATAAATAGATAAAATCCCTCCCGAAGCACGAGTATATACTCATTTTCGGGAGGATCTTGTTTAAGTATATTTTAGTTGTTAATAATTATTTGTAAGTATGTTATTTTCATATTTGTATATTTTAGCAATAAAGGCTTTGTATTATTATTATTATAAATCTAATGATGGCAACAGATTAACGATTCGCCATTCACTTGGGACACAATGAAAATATTATATTGTCAAACACAGGAAGAAGGCTATGATATTTAATAGTGGCTTAAAATAAAATTACACATTACCCACATCTACCACAGTTCAAATTGTAATTATGTTTGTATTTTTTTTTTTACCAAAAATTTATATTTATTAACTAAAATTATAGTTTTATGCCTTGGTTATTTTTTAACTCAAAAACGGGTATAATTATTTTCGCTATGTAATTAAAATCTATTGAATTATAATATGAAATAATAATTAAATGGAATATTATTTAGTCACAGTCCCAGAAGCCTGTAATTCAATAGATTTATTTAAAATTTTGGGGCTTAGTTTGGTGTAATCTTATTATTTCGGCTCATTTACCTATATTTAATTAGTCATAAAATTAGTGGTCTCCGGACAAAAAAAATCCTGAAAATCCATTATCGTTGATGAATTTATTTCAAAATATGGGAATATCTGAAGAAGCTGGATCATGAAATTGAAATGTTTCATTTATTTGCAAAGAAACCCTCAAACAGCAGGTAAAATCTGCTGGATTCAGAAGGCCGTTAAGAAAATAATGAAAATAATGAAACCTTCAGAAGCTATCAAGAAAGGGCAGAACTGCTAAGAACTAGCTAGAGTAATGAAAAGTGCTTTATTACCTTTCTTTCCTGCCAATCGGAGTTCCAAAGGGACTAGTATTTGGACCTTTCTCTTTCGCTATTGCGTTAGCAAACTATACTCTCTATGATGCTTGTATCATACCAGTGCTTATTTTATAGGTCCTATAATATCACATAAACCCAATGATGTGCTGAAAAATTAAAGGCGGTTCAAAGAGTAATGAAACGAGCGATGCTAGATTAGAGTCAGAAACACCACATTAAGATATAGAACAGGAGTGTCAGACATTATCGAACTAGTGGCAAGGCTTAAAATAAATCGCGATGGACCGGTCATGTTGCCAGATTAGATAATCAATGAACAAAACGCCTTCTATGGTGATGCCCTAGGACTGCAATTAGAAATACTGGCTGGCCTCAGCTACAATGGAGAGACGACATCGTAAAAACTGTTGGCTCGCATTAAATGAAGATTGCACGAGATCGGGAAATGTGGAAATATCTGGAAAGGGCATTTGTCCAGAAGTGGACTGGTAGGAAACTATACTTCATTGAAAAATGTTCTGCCAGCTAAATTGTCCATTTCCAGCACATTGTGTTATGTCCTCTTATCAACATCCATTAGAACATAATTGCTATGAATAAATTCACAATCTATAACCATTGTTCTGAAGATTGTGTGCAGTGGCACGTGTGTGTAATTATCTCTTGAAGTCAGTTATGGCACAGCTTCAGCACAATGTACGATAAGATATTTGCAATTTTCGTCATCAACGATGCACGAATTCTGAGATCTATGTCGGCTGACACCTGGAGGCTGAGAAGCAATGCGAAGATACGCGCGCACACAGGACAACCATTGATCACCAGTGGCATCAGGTTGAGAAGATTGGCTTGGATCGAGCATGTTGCCAGGTCCAGGATAGACAGGCCCATAAAGAATCTTTTAGAGAACAAACCCGTTGGCAAAAGATCAAGACAACGTCTGATGGACAACGTCGCTTGGGCTAGGTGTTGAATATCTATGGCATTCTGTTGCGCAGGCCAGGATGGCTTTCAAAAACATTGTTCAGGTCAGGAGGCCAAAACTCTGCAAGATTTGTTCGGATATCGGAAGTTTGTAAGTAACCTTGCACCATAATACCTATAGGTAGAATAGCCAAGAACACTGATGGATCGGCTAACGCCGCCTACTCGAATCGTTACCTGCGGGCTACACACAAATTTGGCGCTATACATCTAGTGGTGTGTAAGTTCTATTGTTTTAAAACGGGCGGATACACATGCGTTGGGTTGTCAATATTGCGTAGGTAAGAACTTCATTAAACAAACATCATTGTCCTACACATTTAAGTGCTCAAGGCATTTTCTACCAGTCAACCGTATGTAGTGATAATCACCGGCAAAGTGCATGCATGCGAACAATGCAGAATTTATGGTTTTCGAATAAAATAAACAATATATAATTTTCTGAATTCGAAGAGAACGAATCCCGGTGCCGACCATTTCCACTGTCACAACACAAGCTATGCTTTATATGAAACTATATATAATGTAGCTTTCCCGACAGACGTGTTCCTGTAGTCCTTACTATAAATATTGATTAAGAATTTGTATTTTATACAAATATACGTTTAAACTATCTTTGAATGTTAAAACATTATTTCTGAAAGCTTGAAAGAAATTTTATCAGAAATCTGCGTACTAATTTTTTGAAACTCAATAGCTGTCGAGAAAATAAAAATTGTGTTGTTATGGAATTTTTCACAGATGGCGTTGTTGTCAGTAAATCCGTTCCATACTAACATTAATTTTATATTATTTGCTATCTATTTTTCAAATTTTAAAAAATTATTCTGTTATCCGAAGCGAAGAAGAATCCAATAAACCAAGCATCATAAAAATAAGTTGAGCTAATCTCGATTTATATTATAAGTGTTCGCACTAACCCGACTTTCTTTTATATTATAGAATGTCGAATGTGTATCTTTGTGTACACTTGAGGTGTGCCCAAAAGAATATTTTTTATATAAAAAAACTTTCTGTTAAAATCGCATTCTCCTCATCTATAATTTTTTGTCTATCATTCGCGTAATTCGTTTAATCAAGCGTCGAGATAACCCGTATATACAAAATAGATTGTATAAAACTTCCAATAAAGAATTTCGACATGAGGGAAACGGGTAACATTATTGCAATGTAAAAGACCGAGCCAATGGAGTCGAATGACCTACACTATCGAAAGCCTTTTGTAGATCAATTAATGTCTTATGAGGTTTAATCTGCCTTCGGCCTCACTGTCCGAGATCTAACAGATTCAATATCTGTTTCGATAAATTCCAGTACCTACTAATTTTGTTCTTTATTCCAGGTGAAATGGTGGTTATGTATCTCTTCACAAGGTTCAGATTCAACTGGGACGAAGTAGACTTCAGTATCTTCTCAACTTATAGCGTCATCACTAACCTAGTGGGTGAGTAGATAATATTTTCAAGAATGGAAAACCGACCAATGTTTTCATGTCATCCTATTATATTATTAGAGGCCAAATGACATCGTATCACCTAAGTACATTGGCGGTAGTTGGTTGTCCAGTGGTATCAATGGGTTGTTGGTTTTTTTTTTATCCTATCTTCGTCGCGATTATTCCAAATTTTCTCATTTTTGAACTTACTCACTGTTTAAAGTTTTTAAGATTCTCATTAAACCTCTATTTCTATTCCTTCTGACCTGGTCTTCCCGGAGGAAGCAATCAATGTATTGAATCAACGACATTCTCTATCAACCGCAATACCTTCTTAAACCTTTCCTTTCTATCTTAATAATTATTCTATTTGTCGCCTTATTTTTCATCCATTCTTTCAACAACATGTCCAAACCATCCCAAGTTATCGACTTTGTGTTGTAAAAATGGGGGATCTGGTAATTTTACTTTGAATTAGATTTTACCTAAAGAATATTAAAATATTTAATTTTTTGTGACTCGCATTTTCGCATTGATCTATTGTTTAAAAAAAAAACAATCGTTAAGTATCTACGATATAAACTTAATTCATTGATGTGTAAAGATAACCGAGGCTGAGGTCGATTTTTCATGTTTTTATAGTTTCATTCAAATTAATGTTACATTTTTCAATGATTTTAAATAAAAAAAAGTTCTAGATTTTTTTGTCGATTTATTTAAAGAAAACACACAGAGTGCCTACTTTATCGGCTTATTTTATTATTTAATTTTATTTGTTCTATTTTCAAATTTGACATTTATGAAAATTATTTGAATTGTATCTAAAAATATAAAAAAATATATTATTAACCAATAACAGATTTTGTAAATAAAAATAAACAAAAATTTGGATTAACGATAGCGTTAGCGCTTAGTAAAGTACATACCTTTTACTTTTTTGTTTTTCTAATCAAAATTTTGTTATTTTGGTGAAAATACCACAAAATGGAAAAACATGGAACGGCACATTGTTTTTTTTCTCATTTATTACCAGATACGTTGTCCTGTGGTCTGTGGTCCCGACTATGTATATACATAATATCTTTTAAAATCGAATTTTTATAAGGATAAATTATTAATTACTTTTTACCCAACTTTTAACCAATGTAATTCCAAGCGATGCATCTGTTGTAAATCATATATTTTCCATCCACGTTCTGTCTGTTACATGAACTATCAAACAAATGACTGTTTTCAATTAAATTTCAAAATAAGAATTAAAAAATTACCTTTATTGTTTAAAGCACTAACCTATTTTAAGTTTTATCCAATTTTCTAATGATCCAAGCAACTTTCATGAGAGCCTTCTCCCGACAATAACAAACAAAACAAAAAAAAAGGATAATTAAAATTGGGTAGGTAAGCTATTCACGCGTTATGCGATGACCTCGGAAAATAGTGTTCAATTTTAATACATAATGATTTGAATATAGTGTCAAAAATGAACCGTTTACACTTGACAAAATTTGTTTATACTAAATACTTTTCCAATAGAAACTGGAACCTTTTTGTACTCATCTGTATATTTTGTACATGTAACATTATTCTTTTTCTGCCAAGATTTTCGGCAATTTTAATAAGATTTCTTAACTATAAAACTTGAAATACCAAGATGATCCAAATTAAAAATTCTTTTTTTTTCAGGCACCCTCTTCTCTGTCGGAGTCTTCAGCCATTTCATGAAGTTGGATGACGCCATTATTGGGATACTTTCCTGCATGAGCAAAATACTGTCCAGTTTTGTCTACGCATTTGCTGTCACCAACTGGCAAATTTATTTAGGTGAGTTTTTATTTATTTATTTAAAGAATTTACAACACAATATTATCACAAGAGCCATCTATCTATGAATGTTAGAAACATTAATTGCGATAATTTTTCCAACAGATGGCACACATTTTTTTTACATGGTATAAATTTCATAGTATCAAAATCAACAACTGATTAAATAACCAATTTTTACGCCTAAATGATATATTTTTTTATTTAACTTCTTACCAGCATTCCTGGTAGAATATCGAATATCACTAGGAAGATTAAAAAAATAGAAAACTTAAATAATATTAGGTATATTGTATTATGGTAACTTTACCGAAAGATGGCACTAAAATATTAATAAGAATTAACACTAAAATATTAATAAGAATTAACACTAAAATATTAATATTTTATACGAGTACTAAATTCTTTATCAATAATTAAAATTTTATTTTTGTAATTATAGAGTACAATATTTTCTTATTAATCAATTACAAACCACTGCACAAATTCGTGCAGTGCCACCTGTTGAAAAAGTTTCATAAGTATTTTCTATTGTATTTCATAGATCATTCTGATTTGACAAGAAAAACTCAAGCTTTTATATAAATTGCGATTTGCGACATATTATTCTGATTTTAATACGATAAGTAGGAACAATTAAGGGCATATGTAGGCAACAAGAACCCTTCACCTCATCCCAAACCATGTCTTAATCCTTCAGCTAAGCTTCGAAATCGAAGGAACGGAACGCGGCATGAGGGTGTGGACCCTGATGAGAGTAAAAAAGCCCTCTCCTTGGCCAACAATCCTTCGGCACCCTAAATACATGTCCATTTCCTCTCCATAATGGTAGAAGTGATTGGCCTGCGCCTGCTTATAGCGTCGTTCGCGATGCGGTGGTATTAAAACCAAAATTCTTTTGATACATCTGATTTCAAAACGAGGAGACTTTTTGTGCCTGGTCAGGTGCCAGGACTCACACCCATACAGAAAAATGGGCAACACACACGCATCAAACAGTTTAATTATATAAACTACTAGCATTCCCGACAGACGTTGTCCTGTGGTTCTAGCTCGAAGTGGCCCGTTAATATTATGTACATGATGTGCACTACGCCCCCGTTAAACAATACAAAATTAATTCGATTAGATAAGCTAATAAAATAATAACATTAAACTCTTTCTGAAACATCCCTATTTCATTCGTATTCAAAGCTCTGGCGGGAACAACTTGAGAAAAATGCGCTCGCGCACACATCCTACCTCGCCTATTACCAATACGAATGTGCCCGAAAATATTGTTGACTTTGTATGAAAATTTTCTAAATCTATCGAAACGGTGCGGTGGAGTAAGTAGAATGGGCTACTGTATAAGAGCGTATGCGAGAATGAGAGGGAACTACCCGCGATGTCGTGGGCGCGTCCCAGTAACCTTTCCATACAAACTTAAATATTGTATTTTACATATTTTTTTCCATTTTTTTTACTTTTTATTAGTTATTGTGTTATGCGGAGCGGAGAAGAATCCAATAAATCAAACATCAGAAGAATCTGTTGAGCCAATCTCGAGTTATAAGTGTGGGCACTAACCCGACTTTAATTTATATAATATATTATCTTATAAGATGTATTACGTAGATTAAAAAAAAAGATATTTTGATGGAAATTTTCTTCTTTTTACAGCACCATTAGTTGAAATTTTGAATGGGACATCTTTCATTGCTATGCGATCCATTGTCTCCAAGCTGGTACCAAGCGACGAACTGGGTATGAAATTTGAACATTCATTTCAATATACATATTATTTTCTACCATATTGACCTTTTTAAACACACCATGTACATCAATTCTCAATTGAATATAATATAAAAATATAATGACTAACAATTCATTACTGATTTAATATTTTTAAATGGAACAAACCACTACGGGCTTATGACCGTCTTCTACTGTTATTTCGAATGCTGGCTTAGTGTGATCACTTTACGTTAACAACGTTTGGTGGTAATGTTTAAATCTCCGAAATTCCTCATCATGAGAATTCTCAACATGTCATAAAATCTCATGTATACAGCAAGTTGATATTTATAATAATTAACGAGATATAGAGTCAACTGTTGGAAATTTTATAGAAAAATTAGAGCGACCAAATTTAAAGACTGCGACTGCTGTCATGTATTTGACACGAGGATATAATTCTAAATTGTATTCAAAGTTGTTACCAGTGAAAAAAATATTTTATAGTTGCATCTCATAATTAGTTCTATATCTGTTCGTTTCAGGAAAAGTAAACTCAATATTTGGTGTCTGCGAGGCCATGATGCCGCTGGTATACGGGCCCATGTACACCAGCTTGTATGCCGCCACTCTAAACACTTTGCCAGGGGCCTTTTTCATACTAGGAGGAGCCCTCACCGCTCCAGCTGTATTTATTTTTGGGTAAACTTATTATTTCATCTTTAGGTATTTATTTCCTTTCTGACTTTTTTCACGGCACTCGTGTTATAATTGAAGGCTTTGGAGCAAGAAGGTAACCCAAAAATAATGACAAAAAAAATATATATTTACATATTGGTTACCTACATACAATAAATTTGAAAACATTGTATTACTCAGAAATATTTTTTTTTTTTGTAAAGAACGTAACAAGGCACTTATAATCCATTTTCAAACTTCGTTTTTATTGTTAAATATTTTATGATATTGTTTTAAATTACAAAATACATGTGTTACATTATATAAAATATCAAAACAATAAAGTAATTGCTTGAGAACAATAGATTATTTGTTTTGTGAAAAAAAAATCTTTATTCGTATACAATTACACGACAAGCCACAAAAACTGATGGTGATATAAAAAATGCTTATAATAATTTATAAATAAAAATAAACACGCAAAATAGCTCTAAATTTTTATATAAAAGACTAGCGGTCTGTCCCAGCTTCGCAGGGGTAAATAGGTATTTAAAAAATAATAATTCAGTTTTCTTATGATCTTTATAGATCCCTAACTTTATCAAAATATTCTAAAGGCTATGTTAATCTGGAAATGTATAGCATTCTAATCCCCTCCCATCCGGCTCTTACCCCAGCAACGCCTATATCTCTGTCGCATTTCAATTACATTTTTTTTTTAAATAAAAGAATACTTATAGTTAGACATATTATGCTGTCGCGGGTGCGACACTTTTTGAAAATAATGATGTCTTCTACAAAGTCGTACTACATTATTTTATTCAATCCTCAATTGTTTTAGCAGCGCACGCGATGTATAGAATACTTATTTTAGGTATTTTTTTACACCTTGGGTTACCTACATTATTTGAGTTTTAGTAAGGATCTCATTTTTTTTTTGAAAAATCGATATAGCCTATGTTTACCGGAAATAAAGTAGCTTCCAAAAAGTGAAAGAATTTTTCAAATCGGTTTAGTAGTTTCGGAGCCTATTCAATGCAAACAAACATTCAAACAAACAATCAAATCTTTCCTCTTTATATTAGTATAGATAGATAAAAGTTGGTGAAGTTAATGATCACCTTCGCGCCATGGAATCTTTAATCCCGAATAATTGTGTTGGATTTCAGCCTTTTCCCATACTTTCATCTACATATCTGTTAATAATTATTTTCCCTTGCATTATACTTCTGAAATAGGTATATAATCTCTTCTTTCTCTTCTCTCCATAGATGGATGTACACAGTGCACAAAAAAGAACAGTCACAGAAAGAACAGGAGGTTGAACCAACAGCTCCGGCAAGTGGCGACAAGTCTGGAGTCATGAATGTGGCCTTCCAGCACGACGAAGAATCCGGGGAGGACCACCGCAGACTCAGCAATATGATCGGGTCCAAACCTCCAGAGCAGACAGCGCCCGAAACAGCCAGATTGTCTGTGCCGCATCAGACGCACTCGCACAGACCATCGCTGGGAGAAATTAACATGGCCGAAACCATCAAATGTACTTCAAAATTTAATTAATTATTATTATTTAGATCATGCCCATTTGAAGATTTTTTTATCATTCATCAGTATTATTTAAAAAAAAAGGTGTATTTTGTACAGTAGGATAACTTGTGGCCGTGGTGAGGAAGAAATTCAAACCAAACTGTTATTTTTTTATCAGAATAGGGGAGAATGTGGAACTATTTGGGTTTAATAGAGTTTATTCACCCAACGACATAAAATAATGTAAGGCTCGGTACTCACTTGCGCCGCGAACGTGTATCGTTACATCAATTTTATCAAACGGATAGGTAGGTACATATTGTGTTCCGCTAGCGTTCGCTTTTCGAATCACGTATACACTTAATCTTTCGATTAAATTGATGCAATGTCACACGCTCGCGGCGCAAGTGAGTACGTACCTTAACACGCTTCACATGTGACTTATTCCCTACTACTACACCACCATCTCTTGGATTTGTAAAAAGTTATGCAACTAAAGAGGAACTGTTTATATTACAAACTTACGGCCCTTCGAACTTTATCACGCATTCGACTCAACAACAATAATTCTTACATAATGCAATATATTAAGTTAAATTTAATTCAGGTTATATGATATTTATTTATTTTTGGTTTTTCTTTCATCAGCCGGCATTACAGTATTCAAAACCAATGTATTGGAAGACAATCTCAACAGACAATGAGTCTATCAGATCTTGGACAACAGAGCTGAGGGCTTACCAATTGTCATTTCGTTGAAACTAAGATATGTTTATATAGACTGGTGATAATCAGTGGTTAGCTAAAATGGATTAATAATCCTGGCGCTATCTACCTTCAAAATATTTGATCGAAAGATTATTTGAGGGATTAATAAAAACTTCCAATACATTGGTTTTGATTACCTATGTTACTAGGAAAAATCCAGTTTTCAATCCGTGAGGATATAAACAAAGATATGATTACAGTATTCACCCATTTCATAAAATTGAATTCATGTAATAAGTCAATATATTTTTGTAATATTCTCTGGGTTAGATCGAAGTTCGACGGGCGAGTCGGCTAGTGTCTGCATTTTATATTGAGTCGATATTCAAGAAACTGTTTTGATACGATCTAGGTAACTCATATCCTAGTCCTTTCAGACATTATCATTTTTTTATATCTCGGCTGAATGATATTTAAGTATTTTTGAAGAATGTATATAGCACTATGTCGTGTGCGGAACCATCAAGAAATTTACAACCAGTATAGATTTTAGTTGAAGTGACTCTATACAAAATATTTCTTTATGGGCTGAGATTGAATTACATAGCAACAAGATCGTTTAAAGCCGACGATTCCCTACTATATTAGGGCTTTGATTTTATTAATATCTACTGCCACAACATACCTTTATTGTTAGTTCTTAAGTAATTATTCTATTTATTTACAACAATCTTGAATAATTTAATGAAGATGTTAGATTGATTACTCGTTACTGAATTCCCCATTCAAAAGGATTTATTTTTCAGATATAGTTTCAGGAGGTACCTAATTAGTTTCAATAGAGGTCAAATCCAAAATTGTAATATTTTATCTATGAGTTGGAGGTTTAACTGTTTTAAGTCGTGTATAAGAAATTACTTTCAAATCTAGGATATAATCCAAGTAAATTATAATGACATTTATTGCATAATTTCAATTGATGCAGTTGTCAGATCCTTTCCATCACTCCATACATTATACTATATTATGACTTTATCTTATGGATGTCTTTTAAGAACATTTATTACAGATTGATGCGTTGGGCCTAAAAATCTTTGTAATCACACTATTTATTTTGTGGATAATGATTATTGGTACTATGATTGTTGAAGGTGTTTGTCCCATTACTCATATCATGATCAAGAGATTGAATTTTTTGCTATGCCTTTCTTTTAATTTTCGCCATAGCGTACGTCGATGTCCACAAGATAGGTTGTTTTGTACAAATGATCTATTTACCAATACTATGCCCGGAGGATTTGAGTTAGTAGTTTGTTCAATCAGTCAATTGTAATTAAAAATTAATGGTACACATACACACATGCTACTACTACATTTTGAGATTTGAATGATTGAATAAAATATTAACTCTTTCTGAAGTCCATTGATTAATGTTATTTTGAAATCTGCATTAGTATGGTCCCTTATAACTATTGTAACATCATCAAAAATAGTAAGTCGTGTATAATAATATATTAATCATAATATGTATAACAAAATACAATATTGAGAAAATATGTGCAGTATTAAAAGTTGTAACGGTAAGCGGCTTTCGTACATACAAAGTATTGGAGGTCGTGGGTTCGAATTCCGGTGCCGACCATTTCCAGTTTCACGACACAAGCTTAGTTGCTTAGTGTGAAAGATGTGGAAAAAGTGTTAAAGATGAAGAAAATTTGTATTTTTGTTCACTTTGAGTGAGCACAGATTCATTACAAAAAAAAACAGCTAATTTTTAGAATTTAAATAAATACACACAAAGGTGCATGTAAGTATAGTCAGTGGAACTTACTGCCTGAAGTATTCTCTACCAGTCAACCGGTCCCCTCTTATTTGACACAGGCTTTTAAGCCCGAGCAGAAATTTCACCCTTTATTGATTAGGTGTAGGTGCCAATGTCACTAGGCTACTGAGATTGACATTTAATACATGATCTGATATACCTACATCACATAAAAAAAGAAAAATACTGTAAAGCGTATACTTACATAAATTTATTTTTTATTGTAATAATAATTATTGTTTATCTTTAACATTTCATAGCCCGCGCTCGAAAAATTGTACGATGGCCCGCGCCAACGGGGAAACCTTCGTACTTTTTTAATGGCTAATTTTTCATACAAATGAGATGTTTGGAGTTACAAAAAAATGCCAGTATGAAGCTTGAGATCTTCTTTGCCGAATAGCATTAAATTATTTTCTCAGAATCTAAAAATAATTGATTAAAATACGATTATATAATGATCCATCTTTTTGACAAACCTTCAAACACCGTCATAGCCCGCGTCTTTAGCAAATAGCCGACTTTTATTGCCCTGCATCCAAGGGCCGGTGTCCAGGTAGTGACATCTTCTTTATTGCTTCGGGGGTGCATTTATTTTATTATTAGGATCGCGGGCCCCTGTCCCAAACTTATTTTTTGTTATCGGGATTCTTTTGTTACTGCCGTCTAGAAATAATTCCCTTCGAAAATGTGGAACATAACAATGAAACCTAGAACCGTCCGCGGCAAAATCTTTTTTTTTCAACTGTTTAGGACTGTTGAAACTTAACACACCCTTAGCACCCGCGGCCTTGGAAATTCCCCGATAATTAACGAAATAACACTAAAAACTCATTTAATTTGACACATATACCAACTATTTCAAATTGATTATACCAAACAATGGTATAATCAACAAATGTGAAGGATATGGTAGGAGCCCAGGGTTCTACATTTAAAGGAATTTAGGGAATTACAAAAAAACTGGCCTGACCGGGGAATCTCCGGGGTGCGGGCTCTGAAGTGTTAAACCGGGGTCTCGTTTATTATTTTTTATTTTTTTTTTATTTTTTTTGAGATCATTTACATAGTTAATAGTTACAATATATTTGAACAAATAACAATATAAAATACAACGTTTCCTCTCTCTTGAAGCTTGTACAAGCAAGTGCAAAGAGCAATTATTTATCTACATATCAAATTTAAGGATTCATATTGGTTTTTCTTTGAGAATAGTAAATATTCGTTGCTTGAGCCCCAGGTTGGGCGCCATTTCATTGGCGTAAAAGAGGCCCATTAGCCTTTGCGCTTGACTGGGTATACGCAAAACAGCAAAAAACATGAAAAATACTAAATACTACCTAACAACAAAGTACACCCTAATTTAATAAGAAATAAAATAATTTATGTTGTCTTAATATTATATTTGTTTCCAATGATATCTCATTATTACATGCGAAGATTCCTCGCTTTCTATGTCATGGGAACAAAATTAAAGTTAACAATACAAATTAAAATTAATGTATAAACAGATTCAAACTATGCACAACATGTAAATAAACTGTGATAATCACAAAATTATAGTTTTATAAATAGCGAAAAAATGTTATGATAGTTTTAAGTTAGATTATGAGAAAATAAAATATAATATTTTATGAATTTAAAAAATGTATTTTTATTATTGAATGGAACTTGCCACTGAAAGAGGCAAGATTCACGTTTAAACCATGAGGAAATGTTATTTTTTAGGTTTTTAGGATACACCACCAAGTAAGCCGGCCTTGACAGATTTACCCCGCTTCTAGCGCATTTATCGATTTTCTTCAGTCGGTCCCTCGATGCCGAGGATCGTGACCGCCATGCATCCCCACTAACTCCCTCCATCCCTCCCGGTCTTTAGCCATTCTTATGGACCCATGCAGTGTGGTCCCCGTTGTCCGCCTAATAAGGTCAGACCATTTCATGGCCAATCGTCCTCTTCCCCTCCTGCCCCCGACCATCCCCACCATAATCCTCCTCTCCAGGGAGTCCGGCCCTCTCTGTGTTATGTGCCCAAAAAAGCAAAGGATGCGCCGCTCACATTCTGTGGATAAATGAGAGAGGACGCCGAGTTCTCTGCGTATTGAATCATTAGTCATGTGTTCCGACCAGTGAACACGGAGCAGACGTCTCCAGCACCACATCTCAAACGCATCGTGATTTTCGAACAGATTTAAACAACATAAAGTTTGCAATTTGCCAGATTTACCCTGCTTCTAGCGCATTTATAGATACTGTTCCTAAAATATACATAGATCTACTTCTCCTACTCCTGACATCACCATACTTAAGGATATGGGATTAAGGTAGTGCGATCCAACCAAATAATTTTTTTCGTCAACCGTGGCTCGTTCATTCTTTTAATATACCTACTCAAACCATCAAGTATTTTCGTCTCTTATCTTTTCATTCCTCAATCTATCAGTCTGTCATTAGCGGCACTAACACCAACTCCTGTGCCGTGCTTTTAATATAGCCCCCCCCCAACACACACACACACACACACACCCTCACACACACACACACACACACACACACACACCTTAGACGAGGGAAGCTTTTCTTCAAGAAGTAAGAAAAGTAGAGTCCAACCATAATCTACCAATCCATCTTGATGTAGATAACCCACCTCTATGCCGTCTGAAATCCCGAAACCCATACTGGCTAGCTCCTGCTACGATTACGGATTACTCGATTGAAGACAAAATGGAGACAAGTATGGACCGCATCGTCTGTAAGGAACCATAACCTAGAGCTGACCCGACAAAATTACTGCCTGGCTCAACGCAACTCAGAAATATATTTATTTATTTATTGTCTACGCAACCAGCGGTTGCTTTTACAAACAATTTTGACATTAAAAAAGATACATTAATAGGTGATGCCAAGATGCAAACACCAATAGAAAATAAACTAAACACAAACAAGAGACACAAAACAAACAGTTAGAAATACATAAACATATGAAAATTAAATGAATACAATATTGTAACATGGGGCCAAAGAAAACATCACAATTTCATAGAAAACACAAGGTGCCTAGCTGCTCTGATCTTTTAACATATTTTTGGATGAACGGATGCAAAGAGTTCCAACGGATGACGCGTTCCTATGGCTTCGATCTCTGGAGATCAGATTGTGAGCGACCATAAGAAGAAGAAGTCTTCTGATTCCACGTTCATTATTCTTCAACCACGTCCATGTTTTGCTGCCGTACATAATAGTAAATTAAATTATATTATTATGTATTCTGTAAGGGCATTCCGCATTATAGGTATATTAATTTATTTATAGAGCACATAACACGAAATATAGTGTGCACATAGATAAAATACTTAGATAAAGGATACCTAGTCATGAATTTCTTTTAAAAATTTCTTTCTTATAATTTACAGCCTGGTTTACATTGGATGTACATCCTTTTTGTTTTATATTAATATTATAAAGTTCCTACACTGAGAGAAAAGTAAGGGGGAAAAACTCGTATTTCTAGATTTTTTTCTCGTAAGAACTGTTTTTTTTTTGACTCATAAGAAAAAACAACATAAGAAAAAAGTATATTTTGTGACAATATAATCATTTTAAGAAGAAAATACCATGTTTTCTGATACTAGGTGAATAATTTTCATACATTGTCCATACAAATTCACAAGTATGTGGGTCTCCCAAGATGGCCGCCGGCTGATTTCCCTTCCCCACTTTTTGGCTTCATTGTCATTCATACAAAGTAGTGTAGACCAGTGTTCCGCAAACGGTGTGCCGCAAAAAATTGAGACCTAAATATTGTCAGAGGCTCGTTATTTAGATTTGTCTTCTTTCAGAAGAAAAGAATGGGTGGTAAAACTTGTTTACCTGCTGGACACATTCGCTCATTTGAATGAGCTCAACAAAAAAATGGAAGGCCGGAATTCTAATATTTTAACGTCTCCTGAACAAAATTGAAAGCTTTCGCGCTAAGAGTGTGTGTGTAATATTATCATCAGCCCCCGTAGACAAATTCAAATTGGTGTTCGACTACAAACGAAGATTTCGACAATGTATAGTGCGAAAAAATTAACTGTCCACTGGAACATATAAACAATATAAATCATTTATATAAAAAATGGACAGTTAATTTTCTTCCTACTCTACATTGTCTAAGAATTCGTTTGTAGTCGATCGCCAAATGCATTTTGTGAACTGTTTCAAAAAGAAAACATTGCCGACGTTGATGGGGAAATAGTTGGAGCTATTAGCAGAAAAAAATGAACTTTTACTTTCCAGTGTGTGACCTGCAACCAATGGACTGGATCGGAAGAGCTGGCCATAATCCTAAGTATGAGTTAGAACACGTAGAAAGCCGATTCCGACCCGCGCCGACCGGCTCAAAGATTGTTGTCTATGGTTTCAATGCATTTAAATAGGCATGCCTGAAAGCGGGTTCCTGCTTTTTCTGTGCGTATCCCCATTCAAATGCATAGTAACATTCTTTGCGCAGGTCGGCGCGTTCTTACCCTATCTCTGCATTCGAAGCGTGCTGTTGCAATGCCATCACTATTTTGCCACAACATACTAATGCGAATTGCGATTTTCAACTCTGGACTATTATTAAATCGAAAAAAAAAAGAATGATTGAGGCTGAGGACGATCAATGACTGAACTGAACACAAAAAGTTTGCGGAACACTGGTGTAAACGTTCCATCCTCTATAGACCCGAGCTGAGCCGACGGGATCCGAACGACGCCGAATGCCGAGAGCTTTTTAGGGATGGGCAAATGAAAAAAATAGTTTTAAAAAGTATCGATGTAAGAAGAGGACAAAATATCGATATATCGATATTTTTTAGCCCAAAGCAAAAAAAGGTCATTTCCAAAATTTGGTATCTGGAAAACTGAACTTTTCCTAAAAAAAAAAAAAGGTCGTTTCCAAAATTTGGTGTCTGGAAATCTTTTCCTAAAAAAAAAAAAAAAGGTCATTTTCATTAAAAAAATATCGATTCCGATATTCAGAAATAAAAATCGAATATCGATATTTCCAGATTAAAAAAATCGACGAAAAATATCGATTATTTTCTAAAAAAATATCGATATTTTTTGCCCATCTCTAGCGCTTTTAAAGTTCCTTCTTCCTTCAGCGAGACGCATATTATTCAACACATATTATTTAATATTATATTCCAGTCCCAGCAAGTCCTACTGAATGAATTGATTTTCGATGAACTCGTCGTGAATCAGAACAATAATACCCTATTGTCCTACAACGTCAACTGCTGTCAGTGCTGTCAATGGGCATTGAATTTCCTGTAATTAATAATTTTTGAGTAAGCATAAAACTAAAGCTCGAATTCGAAATGAATACACAATCTATCGGAGATTATAATTTGTGTGAAATTGATATATTCATTTTTAAATTAGACGAAAAAGAAATAGAAAACTTTTTAGAGAATGAAGTACAAAAGTGTAACATTACCGATGGGAAGTTCACTTTCCCAAGAATGCCGAGTGATTTTCGAACAGATATATGCAACAAAAAGTTTGCAATGTCTGGCAATTTGAAGGGTCACAAGCAAATTCATAGTGGAGTAAAACCATACGAGTGTGATATATGCAACCAAAAGTTCACATACCTAAGAAGTATGAAGAAGCACTTGCAAATTCATAGCGGAGGAAAACAATACGAATGTAAATTATGTAACAAAAATTTCACAAAGTCAAGTAATTTGAAGAAGCACATGCGAATTCACAGCGGAGAAAAACCATACGAGTGTAAGATATGCAACAAAAAGTTCACCGTGTTGGGCTATTTAAAAAGTCATTTGCGATTTCATAGCGGAGAAAAACCGTACGAGTGTAAGATATGCAACAAAAAATTCACTATGTCTGGCGCTCTAAAGCCTCACATGCGAATTCATAGCGGAGAAAAACCATACGAGTGCAAGATATGTAACAAAAAGTTTATAATATCAAACAAACTGAGGGATCACGTACTAACGCATAGCGACGAAAAACCATACGAGTGTAAGATATGCAACAAAAAGTTCACGACGTCAGACAATTTGAAGGGTCACATGCAAGTTCATAGCGGAGAAAAACCACATGAGTGTAAAGTATGCAACAAAAAGTTCACAAAGTCGGCCAATTTGAAGGGTCACATGCAAATTCATAGCGGAGAAAAACCATACGAGTGTAGGGTATGCAACAAAAAGTTCACAATTTCGAGCAATCTGGAGAGTCACATGCAAATTCATAGCGGAGAAAAACCATACGAATGTAGGGTATGCAACAAAAAATTCACAAAGTCAAGTTATTTAAAATCTCACATGCAAATTCATAGCGAAGAAAAACCACACAAGTGTACGATTTGCAACAAGAAGTTCGCAGTATCAGGATATTTAAAGAGACATCTACGAATTCATTGCTAAAAAACATACGATGGTATGTAAGTAATTGTACATTATTATATGTATACCCGGGGTTTTTTGTTATAAAAAAGGTGCCGGAGCTCACTTAATGTCAATCCTTTTACTAAGGTAATAAAATTATATTTAAATTTAATTTCAGCGATCAATTGTTTTGAAATAAAAAAAAATCCGGTACGCCATTCCACCGCAGTAAATGAAAAAAAAAAGCGCTGTGTATATACCGTATATTATACAGAATGACTATAATAGTAATTCGACATATTCCATGGATGGTTTCAATGCATTTCGACTGGGAATATCAGGACGTAGGTACGTAGCATTCTACGGGGTAATACACGATTCATGGACCATGGTATTCATATTTCCAATCCAAACTCCCTTAAGACCCCACTTAGGGGAATAGGAAGGCAACAAGAGCTCTCCATTGCGCAACGTTAATGACCTCCTCCCACAACATGTCCAGATTCCTCAGCTCTGCTTCGAAGGAGCGGAACACAGTATGAGAGGGTCTTCCTCGTCTCCGGGACCCTGATGGGAGGAAGAACAGCGCTGTCCTCGGCCAACTGTCATTCGGCATCCTTAACACATGTCCCAGCCAAGTCCATCTCCTCCACATAATAATAGAGGTGATGGGCTGACGCTGGGTGCGCCGGCGTATAGCGTCGTTCGTGATGCGGTGGTACCATCTTATACCCAAAATTCTCCTGAGGCACTTCGTTTCGAATGCAGATACTTTTTGTGCCTGGGCCTTGGTCAGGTGCCAGGACTCACACCCATACAGGAGAATGGGCAACACACACGCATCAAACAGTTTACATTTCGTGTCGACACTAAACGCCGACGCCTTCCATATCTTGGTCATGTTATGTTGTTGAAGTCGCCACTTGCCATACCGATACGTATCGGGAGCTCAGCCCCGAGGTCACCAGTGGTGGTAATGGTTGCTCCCAGGTACTTGAATTTATTCACCCGGGAGACCTTTTTTTTTTTTAATGAGGGGAAATCCATCATGGACACCCAGGCTGCATCACCTGGGTAGTGCCGGACTCAAACCGGCTAAAACCCCTTGCACCAAACTCAGCAGTGTTCCTACCCATTCTACCTACCTAGGTTCCACTGCGTCTTCCCTTTCAACATGTAGCCAACAAGGTCAGCCACCGTGGGGAAGCTCTCCAACTCAAGGCCACGCGTAGCTATTTTTCTATCTTCCGACCACCTGTCACACTTGAATACCGTGTGTTCAGGGGTGTCCTCCTCACCACAGTACACGCATGCGTTCGAGTCTGCTTTACCAATTCTTTTAAGATACGAATAAAATACTCCGTGTCCAGAGAGACACTGGGTAAGTCGATATGTCACCTCACCGTGTGCTCTTGAAATCCAAGCCGTGATGTTGGGGATTAGTCTATAAGTCCATCTTCCGTTGTCGGAACTGTCCCACTCTCTCTGCCATTTCTCAAGCGTTTGCTGCCTCTCTCGTCCGCAGGCATCGCTATCAACATCGCCTGACAGTCTGAAGATTCTGCTGCGCTCCTCAGCAAGCAGATATATCGGAACCATACCGGCAATCACAAGGGCAGCATCCGTAGATACTGTGCGATATGCGCAGCATACTCTTAATACCATAGGTCTTTGGGCTGCTAAGAGTGCATCCCTTCTGCTCTTGACGACCAATGATCCCTCCCAGACAGGTGCTGCATATAACAACAAAGATTGCGTAGCCATAGCCATGGTCCTCCTTTTATTTTGTTTAGGGCCTCTAGTGTTCGGCAATAGTACAGAGAGTGCTCGCACTGTCCTTTGTGCTTTTTTAGACACATATCCAACATGTTTGGAGAGATGACTGTCCAATACCACTCCTAGATACGTTGCTTCCTTAGATATTTTAATCTAATATTTAATTAGGATATCTGCTTCAAATTCGAAGCAGATATCCTTACCTCGTCTCGCTCCGCTGAGCATTACAGCAACCGTTTTTTGTGGTGCAACACTGAGTTCATTATTTTTCATCCAGTCTGCTATTTTTAAAAGGGTTTCGTTTGTTTTTACTACCAACTCAGTCTTCGTTTCAGCTGTAACCGATATTGCTAAATCATCTGCATAACATACCAGACCGACGTCTGCAGGAACTGAAACTTTCATTATGTCATCATACATGATATTCCATAAAGTAGGCCCCAACACCGAGCCCTGTGGCACACCTCCACCAACTTCCATTTCCGTTTTGAAATCAATCATTATTTTTCTATTAGTTAGATAGTCCGCAATGACATTTATTATCCTCGTGTTAATATTTCTTGATCGTATTTTCGCCATTATGATGCTCCAGGATGCTGTGTTAAAAGCGTTTTTAATATCCCTGGCTGCATTTGCCATTTTTTGGACCTCCATGATTGCATGCATAGTCGTTTTACCCTTTCGGAATCCGTATTGATGGTCGTCAAAATTTCCGTGATTTTCTATCTCTTTAACTAATTTTTCATTTATAATTGACTCAAACAATTTAGCAATAACGTTTATAAGACAGATCGGTCGGAATTTTTTTTCTTCTTTTGGGTTTTTTCTGGGCTTTTCAATCAGTACAAGTTTTGCTTTCTTCCACTGGCTTGGGAACGTTCCCTTTTGTAGCAACAGTTCGAAAAGGCTTCTAAAGTAACTTAGATTTTTGCTAACAAGTTCCTTAATCACATCTGGTGCAATGTCATCGGGACCCGGGGCCTTACCTATTTTTATTTTGTTCGCAGCAGTTCTTAAGTTATTCTCCGTGATTTCAAAGTATTCCTCTTCAGTTGTGTTGCTATCTCCCAAATTATTTGATTTTTTGCCAATGAATAGTTCTTTAAAAATTTCCTTTTTCTTTTCCTGGGTCAGCTTTGTGTTGGGGACTGAAACCTTAAGTTGACTCTTGACAATCTGATACGCATCTCCAAATATGTCATTTTCCAATTTTTCGCATAAGGATCTCCATGCGTCTCTCTTCTCTTTCGCAATAATCCTTTTCAAATCTCTTCTGGCTGCTTTGTATTCTTCTTGTCTCAAAGAGCGGGTTTCTTCGTCTGTACTACTTTGAAAGGCCTTTCTCTTTCTTCTGACTGCCTTGATGGTCTCTTGGATCTCCTGAGTCCACCAGTAAGGGAGCTTTCCTCCTTCTTCTCGTCTAACTTTTGGGGTACCTGGTGACCATCGATGGTTATCGGGGCAGGCATTATTCGCCATGAGCTCCGTTTTACTGGCATTGACTCGAAGGCCGAGGTTTTGCTGTTTCGTCGCAGAGTCTTGAAACACTGCGCTGTAATTCCTCCACTGTCGTACTGAACAACGCTAGGTCGTCCGCGTACTCCAGATCGCCGATTAGACCATCTCTCTGTGTTATCGGTGTACCTCTTGCTCCTTGCATGGACTTTCTCAAAAGGAAGTCCATGACTATTATGAATATGAAAGGAGCTAGTATTCATATTTAGGGATCGAATTTCGGATCTATACAGGATGACTGGTAATCGGATCAACTCCTTGAAAAGGATAACACAAGAGCTTATTTTCAATAAATTTGTTCCCATTAACCAATGGTTTTCGAGTTAGTTAATTTTTTTTTTCAATTTTCCACTTTTTAACCTAAAACTGAAAATTGTGGAGAAAGTATTTCATTTTGGAAACTATAAATACATTTTTATCAAGAAAATAAAATCAAACACTTCAGAAATAAAAAGTTTTAAAATCATAAATTTTCTTTTTCTCCATCTCAACTACTGCTCTACTGTATTCTTTTTGGCCACAGAGGGAGAATTTAAGTCTCCAAATAAAAATTCAGAAAAAAAGTTGGTCATAGCATTTTTAATTAAAACATCCAATGCAAACAATGCCTCTCTGTTCCAAATGCATTTATGAAACCAAAATATGTACCTATTGTTTAGATTTTACTCACGTACTTAGCCATGTTCCTTCTGGCATTAATATTATCTACAAAGAGTTTTGATGTATGGCCCATGAGATCATTCTGAAAGAATAGGTAGCTAATAGCGTAGGTCGGTTATATTCAAACAAGTCATTAACATGCAAACATATCATTTTCAAACCACAATAATTATTAAATACTAGATTTCCCGACAGAATATGTCCTGTGATCTATGAATATGGAAGTTCGAATTACTCCTGGTTTATCACCTCCATGTTTGTTACATTTTTACCTTTTCTACCTGTGACTACCCTTTAAGGAATGGTATTGAGCTCATACTACGCTTAAATCTTCCTGGACATTAGTACAACAGATCACCAAAGTTTCATTGAAATATGTTCACTGGTATCACTTTTAGAGATGGGCATTATAACAATAGCTGATAAAAATAACGCCTCTACTGTTATTCATAGCGTCGTTCGTGATGCGGTGGTACCATCTCATACCCAAAAAAATTCTCCTGAGGAACTTTTTGGGTATGAGATGGTACCACCGTTTCACGATCGACGTTATACGCCGGCGCAGTCTCATCACTTCTGCCATTACAGAGATAGGCATGTGTTGAGGATGTCGGCTGAGGAGAGCGCTGTTACTCCCATCAAGGTATCGAAGACGTGGAAGACCCTCTCATACCGTGTTCCATTCCTTCGAGGCTGAGCTGAGGGAGTTTGACATGGTGTAGGAGGAGGTCATATGCATTGTGAAAGATCAAGCGCAGTGGAGAGCTTTTGTTGCCCCTATGATCGTTTAATATTATTTTCCAAAATTGTAGTAAAGTGGAAAACATTTATACCTTGTCGGAAAGCTTATTAGTTAGGGAAGTTTTTCCAGTGGTTTGTACACCAAGTATATTAATATACTTTTTTGGAGTAGGTAACTCCCTTAGAAAATTTAAAAAAACCTGACATGTGATTTTAAACTGAGAATTTCTGAGGTCTTTGAAATTTTCTTCTTATTTTTTACTTCAACCATTCCTTTATTCTTCAGCTATTCGAAAAGTGTATTACCTATTACTTTCCTAAATAGAGTACTTTGTTCACAATTTTCAATTTTAGGTCAAAATTATGTATTTATCCATATTTTATATCCATATCCTCTTGAAATATTTATGAGAAATTAAAAAAAAAAAAACATTTTTTTTTTTTATATTTCCATGTTCTTTTATTGTTTTTTATAACTTTTGTAAATAATAATAAAATAATAATTAAGGTTTAATACAAATTAAAATTAATATATAAACTGCAAATCCTAAAAAATAGAAATATGCATAACGTCGATGAGACTGCAATACCGCGGAAACGTCATTTGCGAAACCGCGTAACTACCAAGTATCAAATTTTACAGGAAACACAAAAAACTATTTCATGCCATAACCGCCTTAGCTATAAGGTTCAAATTTACAAGCATAAGTTTGTATGGACTTGTCTTAAAATACTGTTATGAATTCAATGTTATAAATTCATAACTACGTATTTTATGACACTTATGCGAAATTGCAATTTCCAAAAGTGCGACAAAATGAGAAGATAAGCGGATTTAAGCACTAAGCTTCTTCGTAATGTGAGCGTTTCGTAGAAATAGAGAATTTTCAGATATAATATTTTTTTATTTAATTATAAGATATAGGTATACAATATAATAACCTACATTCTCCCCAGTGATGTGTTAAAAATAATTCTCCCTTTACGACCCCACTTAGTTGCATAGGAAGGCAACAAGAACTGTCCATTGCGATAAATTAAAACTTAAGGTAGGTACATACAAAACAATTTTAATATTTTTTTTTTGTATTAAATATGACAAATTAAGCATGTAAAAACATTTTATTCAACAATATTCAAGTGGAAAATAAAAAAATGGGTTAGTAATATTATCCAATGTAGACATTGTTTTAATATAGTGAAACAGGTACATATTGAAAATAATAGGTACAATATTAAAAAAAATGGGAAGTACGTGTTATTAGAAATGGTGATGAATGGTATGATTAGTTCCGACTTCCAAGATTTAAATTGAGTAAATTAAGTTATAGCATTCATAAGGTTAAACAGAATATTAAAATAATAAAAAGGGGGGCATGCATTTAAAATGGCGAGTACGGCTATTTGAGTTATTGAAGCTCTCAATATTTTCAGTTTAATGCGGTAAATTATCGTAAGTCATGATATTCAGGAGGGATCACATACTAGTTCCTGGAGATGATCGTATTCAGTTTTGAATATCTTCAGTCCTTCTTGGGTGAAGTTGTTTCAGAATTTCTAACGTTGGCATGATTTTTGGCTTTCTAGATAAATCACTAAATTGATCATGAAATTTTGTCTTGCGTTGTATAATACCGTTTGGATTATACTCCAGTACGCGAAGATCTATCCTTTATTTCCGGATATTGTATTATCAAAGCACGTACACGAAAACCTTTAGGTATGCATAGATGGGACTTGGAATCAGTGACAGTGTCGTCAGATAAAACACCTGCATTACAGCTTGATTCACACGGTTCTGTTAAAGATTCGTCTATATTACTATCTTCAATAAAAATATTTTTAACATCATCCAGTGCTAACTTTTCCAAATAATAAGGCAATTTGTTTTGGTTCTCCACCAGCCCCTTCAGTTGTAGCTGCTTAACTATTACAACCTCATTTTCCTCGTCACGATCTTCAACAAGAATATTATTAGCATCCCCTATCTTAAAAAAATAATTAACAAAAGAATTTAACAAAATATCAATAAGAACGAATTTCTAAAACCACATAAATATGAATATCACCGATAATCACCATACATGAAATATAAAAGCAATACCGCGTAACAATGTGTTATGGCGATCAGAAGTATATCGAAGCAATACCGCGTAATTGCACCATAAAGAATATTCACGTTTCTGATTGGTTAAAAATGATTGCGTTCAATTTTTAGGGAAGCCCCTTGCTAGAGTGATATCTGCGCGTGAAATCTCAATTTTAGGACAACTTGTAGTTACGCGGTGTTGCAAGTGACGTTTCCGCGGTATTGCAGTCTCATCGACGATAACTTAAAATATGTATATTTTATGAATTTATAATATAATATATAGATACTTCAAACAGTCACTCATTGATAAATAAATTTGCCGAATATTCCATCATGTTCTGCAGCAACTACTGTTTTACAGTTCAAATTATTCATTTTTATCAATTAAGAATGACTTTTTACAGTACATTTTTTTTACAATTTCATACATTTTTATTAAATATTATACTAACCATAATAATATAATGAAACATTTACAGTGACATAAAAGTCTGTCTAAATATTTCAATCATTAAATAAAAATATTCATTCTAGTTAGAATAAAATATTAAAGATCGATGCAATGAACTGACAATATTAGTCAAAGCATTTCAAAGGCATAGACAATGTAAGTCATAACAATGCAATGAATAGACAATATAAGTCCAAACAATGCAATGAATAGACAATATAAGTCCAAACAATGCAATGAATAGACAATGTAAGTCAAAACAATGCAATGAATAGACAATGTAAGTCAAAACAATGCAATGAATAGACAATATAAGTCCAAACAATGCAATGAATAGACAATATAAGTCCAAACAATGCAATGAATAGACAGTATAAATAAAAACAATGTAATGAACAGACAGTATAAGTTAAACCATTGCATATGAATGAAAATAAATAGTATAGACCAATGGAGAATTATTTAATGAATTTTTATTTTCTGCATGTCCACTCAAAATTGAGTGATTTATAAAATATCAATGAATATTGATGGCATCCATTTCTAGCAAATAAACTGAAAATTATAGTAAGCTTTAAAAATATTAGAAAGTAATTGAAATAATTTAGACAGTAAAATATACAGCAGCACAGCATATCTCGCACTAATTTATTTCTTGTATTGTGTAATATTATTTTAATATCTCAATTAAATTAAGGCCAGCGTATAAGTAAAATTAATTTACTAAATTAATATTATTATGAATTTTATTTATATCATCATAAATTTTTAATAAATACATACATAATAATTCTAACACAGAATACAAGATGACAATAAAAATTCACAGCGTCCATTTCCTATCGAATGTTTTGACAGTCAAAACTAATTTGTTATTTTTAACTATTACTTGAAAATTTTGAGAAAAACTGGAATTAAATTGAGGATCTCATATTATGGCCGTAATTAAAAGCACTAAGCAAATTAACATGGTGTATGATACATTTTTATTTATTTTCTGAAAATATTCGCTTTTAAATTACTTACTATCAATAATTGAAATTTTTTTTTTTATATTATAATGAAGTAGGTATATTTTTTTTTATTACATCTTTTGAAAAATATGGTCTGAATCACTACGTTAACCCATTCCGACACTATTTAATTTTAGCAAGATTAATTTTTTCACATAAACTGACATAACTTTAAAACATAGAATGGAAATTCTCGTTTTATTTGTCGATTAAACGATTAATCTTTCATCTTCCAGTAGCTTTTTGAAGTAATATATTTCAGATAATCTCGTCTGGGTTCAGAGAAATATATAAAGAATAAAGTTAAATCAATGATATTTTAAGAAAATAGTAACTGTCTATCAATTTTTGTATACAAAATTATCGCTCAATGGGCAGACTGTTGTGTTGCAATGGTTTAAGCACATAAAGGTTAATTTTGTGTTAACTTGAAGGCAGGTGCTAAACTAATACCTACTAAAGTAAGAACTATGTACGTACGTTTTTTTAATTTCTTTTTCCAGTTGTTAGGGGCCATTCAAGTATTACGTAACGCATTTTTTTTAACATTATTGATCCCCCCCCCAAGATGCATCGTAACGCTTTTTGTTACCCCTCTTCCCATTCTCTAACGCACATATTACAACTATGTATCCTTAGGAATCTAAATTATTACTGGAAAGTCACTACTAAATACCTTTGTTGCGGCGCCGGTAATACAATAGTAACGTTTTACAAGAATACAACCCCTCCCCCCCTATTGCGTTACGTAATACTTGAACGCCCCCTTACTTATAAACAAAATTTTAACAATATTTTCCACAAGTACTTTTTAGCAGAGAAAAATTAATAACTTTGGATGGTGAACAAAAAGAAAAGAATTTGTGGTTAAATTGCGTATGTACAGATATATTTTATTAACATTTTATATCATATATAAACGTAAAACATATGAATATTATATAATATGTAAATAACAATACTAGATTCAATATAAAAAGATCACATTTAGATGTAATCAAATGTGTTTATAAAAAAAGAAAAAACTATTCACTGGATTTAATTACAATTTTTTATTCACTGGATAAGAGAGGGGGGGGGGATCAGAAGCGGATTACAATAATGTTGTATTTTTACACTGAAAAGATCCTCAATGAGATAAATAAAAATTTACAATCACTATCAACTATAGTACAAGATAATATAACATTTCTTAGCCCATTCCCGCTTGTTACAAACAATTTTTTTTTTCTTGAAATAGTATACTAGCTTGTACAACGGGCGAGGATGGGTTAAATCATCACAATAATAATATAGCATGTATTCCTATCATATAAATAAATATATTTTTGATGGTTTTATGACGGAAAACAAGAGTACATTAGTTTGATTATTATACGAGCGCGGAGGTTATGCGTGAAGATGGTAAATTCCGCTCGCTCTATAATGGCCACTTACTGCTAAAATAAGACACAAAAAAGCGGATGTGTGTGTGTGAAATTGATAGTGTCAGGTTTGCGTCTCCGGTACAAGAAATTAAAAAAAAGCTCCAACAACGCTAGTCTTTCTCATTTCTGCAACAAAAAAATAAAAACTTATTGTATTGTGATTGCAAGTATTTTTGAGCCTGGGTTTCATCCCAGCTGCTCAAGACAAGTGGAGGGATATATTATATAAGAGGTGCTGACTGACCTGTGTATATAAAATGTATAGTGTTAGGATGGTGATGGCCCCTACATGCGTCTCACTGGCAACACTGACGCCTCACACTGTCCGTCTGCGTGGGTTTCATGTCTATGGGCTCCACGCGGTCTGGCCGTATCACGTCGCCTTCTGGCGGGTCCCTCATTTGCTTCTGGGACACGATTCGGTAAATCTCTGCAAAATAACGCACACAAGACATACAAATATATATTTGGATGGAGACAATTATTAAGACTGGACCAAATTTTCGTTGTTTATTTCAAAGTACTTCACTTGTGAGTTAACCAACATCCATACCATAAAACAAAATTAACAATTCATATATTTCTATGGAAATTTTTACTCTTTACAGAGTGTCAAGAAAAGCCCTGTGACTTTTGTGAAAAAAATCGAAAGAGTATTTGTGTTCACTTTAGGTCAGTCCAGATTCATTTAGATGAGAGATACGCAAAAAAATATTGAATTGTGGGATTACATATAAACATACTATTGTCAGAAAAATGAGCTGAATTTAGTTCAGTAACGGCAGCTATTTTAAAATGATGAACAATTGAGTTGTGTTGAATTGGATTAATTATTGAGTCTTTTGACAGTTCTCTATTGCAAACCACTTCACCCGACACAATAATTGCATAACTATTGGTAAATAATAATTAACCAGACAAATTTTGCAGCCCCGGGTAGACCGAAAGGTGGGAACCGGACTGCAAAAGGAGAATTTGAGGGGTTTTAGCCGGTAGGAGTCCGGCACTACCTTTAGGTGTCCATGACGGATTTCCCCTTATTTAAAAAAAAAAAAAACTATTGGTGACGGATTGCCTTTCGCTTATGGACGAGTTTATTTGCTGTCATTCGTGCACATTTCTGTCATATTGTGAGGTTATCTATGACATAATAATATAATAGCATTGATCTTATATTCTATGGACTGCTAGCCTGAGTTTCCCGTGTTATCAACATGTCGAAGAGGAAAAACAACAATTATGACGATTGAATAATAGTTGCATCAATAATGTAACATTAAAATGTTTTCCCCTACAAAAATCCAACAGAATTTAGGTTGAAAGGCTTCAAACGAGTACCAGTTCGTATATTTTTACAGTTCTCCAATGCCTCTTTGTCAGTGAGGAAAAATCCTTGAATGTTGATAACACCAATTGTTCCTTTGACAGTTTACGTTAGCAGTCCATAGATATTGTAGGTCTATGTATAATAGAGTTCCAACAAAAATTTGGCCCAAATTTGTGAAATAAATAAAATATGTTAACTTATAAAACACGGAATTCAATTCAGCTAATAAGTTACCACAACACAAGTTCGTGAGGTCAGCTATGATAAAAACCTTTACGAATGTGTTACTTTAAGCTTTTTTTCAAGAGATGGCGGCGGAGTAGAACAATAGTCACATATGAAGTATGAATGTTAAGATTTACCTGTTAGTATGTTTTGAAAAGCTGTTTCTACATTAGTGGAGTCTAACGCTGAAGTTTCTATAAAACTGAGGCCGTTTCTCTCTGCAAAGCTCTTCGCTTCATCCGTGGGAATAGATCTGAAAATATTGGATGATTAGTGTATCAGACAGAATAGGCAAGTCACACGGGCTTGGGCCCCTGCTTGCGACCATGTATGCAGGTTTAAGGGGCCCCTATATGACTCACACACATCCCTCACCCACCAATCTCTGTCTCACAGTCCACTCCCTTGCGCAAACAAATCCAATAAGACACAGACAGACACCGTATCAAGAAGTTATTTTATTTCAGTATAGGTACTAGGAAGACCAAAGTCTTGAAAGTAGCACTACAAAGATTTTGCGGGTAATCATATCTCTTACTGCTGTAAGGAAATATATGCTACAGATATACAGCTTCCAATACAACTTTTCTTAAGAGTTATTATTTAAGACATTTAATTCACATAATCGCACAATTTATTAAATAGAATTTATAAAAAATCTATTTATTAAATAAATAATTTAAATAAAATTAAAACTGAATACATAAGTAAGACACTATAAACTAATTATAACAATATCGGCTTTGTTTTTCATGATAAATCACCATGTAATGTAATCATGAGAGAGATTTGAACTACAAAGAGAGGAACTTTCTTAACATCCTACATGAGGACAACAGGAGACCTCTACAAGGACTTAGGAATACAGTAACACCATTCATCGATACCACTATAGGTACTTGTGTGTGCCACATGTCTTTGACTTCGTGAGCAAGATCATGATATTTTATCTTGTCTAGCTATCGTCGGTGGATTCTGGAAACCTGCTATGTGACCAAAATGCCAAAAATGAGTTTTGGGTACCAAAATGATCGTCTCGTCAAGGCGCATCTACCAATGAAACCCACTATGTGATATTGAGGTGTGAAAAAAGTTATTAAAGAATTTGAAAACTACTATGTAGGTACATTAGTTAAAACTTTTAAACAGTTTTATGTGTTTCCTGTAGAATTTTGTTTATATCACATAGCAGATTTCAATAATCCACCGACGCTATGCTTTTATCAATAAGGTATAGTGATATCCACGAGAAATGTTATTCCATTCCTACAATCAACCAATACAATGTCCGGACGATTTGCATCAATCATTTAGTTTATTGTTCACGTAATTTCTGATGGATTTAACCCAGTAATATGGTACCTGAAATTTCGCTGTTATGGAAATATTGAATATAAAAGATTAAAAAAAATCTTAACGCTATTTTACTGTTATTTGATCATTTTTTTTGCATATTTTATAGCAAGTGTTATACCTTTATGGTAAACTAAAGAGATACTGAAGTTTTTTTAAATTATTTACCGAATAAGTTCCATAATTTATTTTTTCAAAAAAGTGCTTCAAAGTAAAAAAGGTTTTCACTCAGTGAAAATTCTTGTTGACCAGTCTTTTTGCAAGCTGTTAGCAGTAGGTTCAGTTTTTGGTCATCATTTTTATCAATTGACATGTCCTCTAACGAAATACATTAAAAAATGGACCCTTGGAGCTATAATCCGAAAAAAATATTGATAAAAAAACAAACAAAAAATTAAGGATTTTTTAAAAAATCTTTAAAAATCAATATCTTTATAACGGTTAAGTTTCGGACACCATATTATGGGAACAAATCGTACGACTTTCCCTGTAACCCTGTATATTGGGATTGGGGTAGTAGATAATCCAGATATATAATTGAACTGACCTGAGATGGCGTAAATCAGACTTGTTGCCAACTAGCATGATGACGATGTTCTGGTCAGCATGGTCCCTAAGCTCCCGCAGCCAACGCTCCACGTTTTCATATGTGAGATGCTTTGCAATATCATAAACCAGCAGGGCACCCACAGCGCCTCTGTAATACGCAGACGTGATTGCCCGATACCTCTCTTGTCCCGCAGTGTCCCATATCTGAGCTTTAATTGTTTTACCGTCCACCTGAAAGAGACATACACACATATTTAAATAAAGGTACATAATATTTAACGAGTGGTTGTTGCCTAGCGGTTGTCGGTTCTGTCCCGTCTCCATCTTTCACGACACAATTTTTTAGTAGGTAACTGTGAAAGAATCAGAGAGTGTATTTGTGTCCACTTTGAGAGAGCATAGATTCATTTAAAAAAAAATTATAACACGACAAACTTAACAAATTTGGACCTCATAAAAGATCTCCTTAATTAATTAAAAAAAAAAGATTTCCTAAAGACCAAAATCATAAAGAATGAATAAAATTTTCGTTAGTGTCGAGACGAAATGTAAACTGTTTGATGCGTGTGTGTTGCCCATTCTCCTGTATGGGTGTGAGTCCTGGCACCTTACCAAAGCCCATCAGGCACAAAAAGTATCAGCATTCAAAACAAAGTGCCTCAGGAAAATCTTGGGTATATGATTGCACAAGATTTAATTAATGTCTATCAGACCAATTCACAAGTATGCTTTTCAGATTGGACACCTGAAGCAGAAACTGCAGAGACATATGAAAGACTGGTTATATGAGGACCGATTAAGGGAGCTTAAATTGACAACATCGAAGGAGAGACGGGATCAGAGAATCGAAATATACAAGCTATCACATGACCACTATCCTTATCCGTGAACTTCTACCAGCTATATTTACAATGAACACTAATGTACACCTAACATCAACAATATTATTTTCCAATCCCGGATTCTTGGTCAATAGACTGTCAGTGCTTAGAATCTGGGAGCAGTGTTGCTTGCTCCCACCACCAACTCTTTCAAGAATAGATTGGACAGCGATAGAAACACAACACAGTAGACTGAATAGCGAAAGCATTATAATAATCTGCATTAGAAGCCGGAACCTATATAGCCAGGGTATGGAGGTCTGTAGATGTTAGCACCAAAGATAATTGTTTCATTGCACAAGTCCAGAGCGGGGATATAGAATCAATCACAAATATCCACATATGGTGATTCACACATGTGGCCTAGTACGTCATCTAGCCACCCAACCCAGGTATGTGTACACAACCAGACTATTTTTGGTACAAATATGTGGGGAACACATAACTGTGAACTAGGTATTAACATTGAGGAATATCTACATACATCTACAGTTAGGTTAGATTCTTTTGACAACCATTACAAACACAGTAGGCGCCGGTTATTGATATCACCGGTTAATAGAATTGGTCAATTAAATTAATTTATACAATCAAAAGTCTAAGTCCCCATTCAAAATAAATAAAATGATAAATTGATATGTGATAAATTCCAAATATGTACCTATATAAATTTCAAATATGTACCTATGTAAAAGTTGGAAAAATAAAGAAATAAAAAAAAATAAAAAAAATGAAGAATTTCATACAATTTCTATCAGATAATAGAATCACATTTTTGGTTAATACATAGAATCAATTGTTCAAAATTTATCACATTTTCTTGTATTTTTACCAAGAGACCCGCACGTTATTGTGTATTTTTTACACAACTCAATAGAAAATTTGCGCATTAGAAACTCTTAGTTAAAAGTCAGTTTTGAACTCAAACCCTAGAGAGCAGGCAAAAAGATAAAGGACCAAATATGTAATATAGTGGAACTGATGATGGGCACCGAAGAGCTGACGACATTATTGATTGGAAAGAGCAAATTTTCCAGATGTTTTAAAGGCATGAAACACTTACCGGTGATAAACACAGATATTCGAAAAATATCTACGATAATGGGAGACAGAACTTTGGTCGCCGGTTAATAGAATCAAAACACACAGACAAAGATGATCACAATATCCGGCGCCTACTGTATTTTTATTCCATATAATCATGGCTGATCCTTGAAATTATAATTATTGTAGTAGTTGCAATTATTGTCAGGAGAAGGTTCTTATGAAAGAAAAAATTAAAAATGTCGCACGGAACATTGGAAAAACTTTTCAAATTTCAATAATTGGCGTTTGAGATAACAACAACAACTGTCAGCTGTTTGATAGTTGATGTGAGAGACAGAATGCGCCATGTAAACATTGTCTAAAACAGAATAATTAATTTATCATTATAGGTAGGTACATTAATGTCAGTCGGAAAAGCTAGTATTAGATATAAATTAAGTATTCCATTAAATGTTTAAAACATTAGGATTTTCATAAAAAAAATCAGTAAGAGGTAAAGCAAGATGGATATCGACTAGTAATAATATAAATTTTTTCTGTCTGTGGCTGAATTGACATTCTTCTATGGAAACATGGCTCAAACCATTCGAAGAGAAGTAATCACTTCAACTTCAGAACGATAGGATTATTATAAGTAAAAAAAAAACTTGAATAAATCAAAATAAAATATTTTTATACAGGGACATTCTTAGGGAATTGGAAAGCGGCCAATGTCATAGGTAGAAAAAGTGACCCAGATAGTTTGGTTGGAACGGAGGCCTTTCATGTTTGAAGTAAATTAGGGGCAAGTTCAGGGGGTGGAGTTATTATACTGTAGTAGCTGTAATGACAAATCAATACGCCTATAGACTGTTAAATGAAACGGAGACTAATCACAAGGAACATCTGATCTAATCTATATATTAAAACGTGAAGGAAAAACTTTGTGACTATTTTTACAGCAAATGCGCGGACGGAGGAGTATGAAAGTTCCCGCACTTATAGTTTACTAGCTGTCCCGCCCGTCGACCTTCGACCTAACCCAATTAATAAAATAAAATTGACTTATTAGATGAATAAAATGCAATTTACGACATAAAAACTTTTAGCTAATAATTTATATAATATAATGTAAACTGTTTGATGCGTGTGTGTTGCCCATTCTCCTGTATGGGTGTGAGGGTCCTGGCACCTGACCAAAGCCTAGGCACAAAAAGTATCTGCATTCGAAACGAAGTGCCTCAGGAGAATTTTGGGTATAAGATGGTACCACCGCATCACGAACGACGCTATACGCCGGCGCACCCAGCATGAGCCCATCACTTCTACTATTATGTGGAGATGGACTTGGCTGGGACATGTCATTGTGTTAATAATACTGTTTGTCTTTGATAATAATAGAAAAAACTTATCAACATTTCAAATTTGACGTATCCATGTCATTGTTTTTGAAAGAAAATTTTGAAATAGCGCTCGCTCAGTCTTTGACAATGGAACCTCAATAATGTTCAAACTTATAATGTAAATTAGTTATAGTGGAATTTCGAGCACTTGTCGACCGCTAGTAATTAGAGGTAGCGTCATTAAGTACAGGTGGAAAAGAAATTGAATGTTGGATACATCTATGATCTAGTCTTGGAAAATGGTGCAAGAATGTGAGGTGGTTGGTCGACGGAAAAAAGAAAATAAATTAAAACACAGAGTATGAACATGTGGATAAATTCTTAAGGTCTTTTATTCTATGGTATGGTACTGACCTCTATACTCCTAGTTGCAAATTCTACACCTATAGTTGATTTAGATTCTAAGTTGAATTCATTCCTAGTGAATCTTGACAGTAGATTACTCTTGCCCACGCCGGAGTCACCAATCAGCACAACTGAAATACAAACAAAAACAGTACAATTAGTGAATTATTTAGGTACATAAATAGACAGATGCAGTCCTAGCCTCAAGTCCCATTCACAATCACTCCATCTTTCGAAATGACTTAAATCTGTCAAATTTGGAGTGATCGTTAATGGGACAAATGCTTCGGATGTCAGCTTTAAATTAAAGAATTCACAAAATAAAGTTCAAACAAAAGATTGTATAACATTTCCACAATTTTTTATTATCCTGACTAGTTTTGTAGGCACACATCCTACAGGACCATGTAGGACGTGTGCCTTTTATTTGAACTTTATTTTCAAATAAACTCCACCAAGAAATGCATGTTCATCTAGTAAATTTTATAAAGAATTCACATTTTTACCAATTGATGTTGATGAAACTATTTCTATGGTAAAGAGTTCCTTTCAAATATTCCTCAACTATTGTATGTATGGGCATAATGAATTATGCATATTGTCACAACCAAATACATTCCAATACTCACAATGGTTGATGGTATTACTGTACATGAAAACCCTTCACATGAGATACAGGTAGTCATAATAGGAGCTATCTCATTTATGATATACACACATTGTCAAAATTTACATATACACTAAATTATAAGCATTTGTTTTTATATCACCACCAGTTTTTGTGGCTTGTCACGTTCTTCACAAAAAGAATATTAAAAACTCTCTCTCAGCAATACAATGTTTTCAAAATTATTGTAACCAATATGTAAAACATTAAATTTTGTGACATTGTTTTTTGGGTACTCCATAGGCAAATACGTTAAGTCTTACTTATAAGTCATTTTTGTAAAAATTGTGACTTGTCATCTTGAAATTGTGATTGCAAGATTCCACCAGGACAAAATACAAAGTTTACAAGAGAAGTTACAGTCGACAACCATTCCTACTGTGACATTATTGTACCGTATTAATCTACATACAGCAATGATGGATCCCGACATCTCTAATAGATGGTAGTTGATCAATGCATGGAGCAGCGGGCATGACAAGAATTCAAACACATTCAAAGAAATAGATTGTTATACGACATGACCCCAAGCAATGAGATCAAATCACATTCAATATAAGTACCTAGACGTATTGTATTTTCAACCAGGGGGACCCTTGTTCTCGCAATACTGAAACTTCATTAAAAAATCACAGGCAATATGGATCAAACTATGGTGTTATAATATGTAAAGATTTAAAAGAAAGTCGGGTTAGTTCGAACACTTATAACTCGAGATCAACTAAACAGATTTTTAATAGGATTATTCTCGCTCCGTATAACAGAATAACTAATAAATAGGGACCTGAAATTATCGCGTTATTTTTATGGAAATGTGGTGTTATTTTTTCCATAAAAGAGGTGTTATTATTCGCGTTATTTTTATAAAAGTGGTGTTATTATTCTGTAAAACGGTCTTTTTCGGTGTTATTTTTATGGTAAAATCGGTATTTTTTTTATTTAAAACTTTTACAAATTTTGGTATCCTAATTTTAAAAGATATGAAGGTATTAAAAAAACAAAACCTTTATATCAATAAAATTCCAGTGGATATTTAAGAATAACAAAAAATAATATTAGAATGCTAGGAAAATATAAATAAAATAAAAAATGTACCTTGATAAAATATAATTATTATATTTAATTTTATTTTATCAAGGTACATTTTTTAAACGTTAATGCTATTAATTTTGTCACTATCTGTATATTCCGTTATGATTCTTTCTTAATATAATCATATTTCGACTTTATTTTGCCAAAACATGAAAATTCGCGTTATTCGCCATTAAATAGCAAATTTCGCGAATAAAGTAGGGTTTATCGCAAATGCGAAAAATTCAGGTCCCTACTAATAAAACATCAAAAAATTAACAGAAAATAATATAATATTAAAGTTAGTATGGAACGAATTTCGATACAACAACGCTATCTCTGAAAATTCTATAGGAACACAATTTTTATTAACCTGACAACCATTGACATTAAAAATATTGGCACGCAGATTTTTTTTCTAGATTTTTTCCAATTTGTTAACATTGAAGCGCATTTTTTACAAACAGAACGCGAAAAGTGAATAAATCTAATTTTGAAATCAAATTGTCGTTTGAAATAAACTGTCAGTTGTTTGATAGTTGCTGCGATTAACAGAATTCGGATGGAAGATATTATGTGGTTTAAAACAGATGCATCGGTCAGAATGACATTGGTTAAAAGTCATTTATATCATTCCCCTAAATTCGAATTCAATATTCATAGTTACATCATAGGACGGACGTCTGTCTGGGAAAACTAGTTATACATAAAAATGATTAGAAATATGGAAAAACTGCGAGGAAAGCAGAAAAATAACAAATTTAGTTTTCCCGTACAAACAGTAACTGAAGTAGGTAGACTTATGTCAGTATAGCCAGCAGAACTTATACAGTATAGACACCTGTCATTGGAACAACGGAGAATGTTTGGTGTATTTCGTATAAACAAATAAACTTGTCTTCACACTAGACTAGACGATAAAAACAATATTATATTCTTAAAGCAAATGAACTGAGCACTTTTACTACTGTACATTATGTCTGATTCAGACTAGCCGTTAGTTGTAAGTATGTCCCAGATATAAAAAGATCCACCGATATGAATACGGCAGACGAGTGAGTAAATATATCAAGTTCACACAATGTATGGACGATAAACACAGACAAAATTTCCCAAAGAAAGTAATACAAAACCTTTCCAATTAACAATGATGACTCCGTTACATTGTATCCATTATTAATGACTGAAGACTCATGCTAGTAGAAGTAACCTAGAGTACGCTTCCTGGTCAAGTGAAATAAAATCTAGATGCCTTGCTTCAGAATAAGAGGTTCTGGGGTCAATCCCTGTTTTGGTTAAACTCGGCAGATATATCAACACCAAATCATAGTAAAGTATTTCCCAGGTATCCCATATAATAATTAGTAAGTTCGTCCGTAACTCTGTATTTTTGTTGATAATACACTATCACCTCGCATTTCAATTTTTTTATAACAAATGATAAAATCAATCCTACTACGGGAAATAGTTCTCATACTTATACTTTTCATAGATACTTTTTATGACTATTGCTACTGGAATTGTCCGCAGTAAAATTTGAACCCTTTAAGTAACAATAATATTAAATATCTTTATTTTGAGCATGCGATCAAAGATATCAACCACCCACATAATACCTATAGTGATATCGACGAATAGATTATTCCTAAGTCTCTGAATCTAGGGAAACTTAGCATCTGTAGTGGTCTCAGATATGCCATTCAAAAGGCAGTTCAGTTGTCCTCACGTAGGATGTTAAGAAACTTCCTTTCTCTATAGTTCGAACGTCTCCCATGATAACTTTACATAGTGAAGTATCATGCGAGACAAAATCGATATTTTAAAATTAATTAATACCATTGTTTTAAATTTTGTTTTTTAATTATTTTTTTTATACAATGATATAGATCAGGCGTCGGCAACCTATGGCACGCGTGACAGGCTTGGCACGCGATGGGGTTCTGAATGGCATTCTACAAAGATAAATTTGGTATAAAATTCTTAATTTGGGATAAAATTCTGAATTAAGGCGGCACCCTGAATCATATTGGTAGAGTGGCTTGGCACACCACAGCTAAAAGGTTGCCGACCCCTGATATAGATGTTTTATGTAAATATTGTGTAGGTATTTATGAAAAATATCTTGAAATAATAATAAAAAACACTTTATTGGATATAACTGACTTATGAAAAAAAAAAACAAAAATTAATCAAACAATAATTTATGAACCTTTTCTATGCGTGTTGTCCTACAGGTTTAGCTGCCAGTAGTTGAAGATAATAATATTGTATCCATTTTGATAATGTTCCTTTTGGATACATGAGATCTGTCTCCAGTTCTGCATTATGTGCAAATAAGACCCAAGTAGGTAGTAATAAAATGAAGTAAAAAAAGTCTCACTACCGCAACAATGATCTACTCCACTTCTCACGCTATACATACAGTATGGAGAGGTTAACAATTTCATTTAGTGAGATACAGCATTACCTACATTTTTAGAGGAATAAATCTTAGCATAATGATATCTATACAGACTATTTTGATTTGACAAATCCCCAACTAATTGATGCTACTAGCCTTACACTAATAATGTTCCAATGTCTAATGGTAAATTTAGACTACTACTTATACATATGCTTACGACCGTCTTCTACTGTTGTTTACAAGGCTGACTTATGGTCTGTTTTCAAGTGAATGTGTCAGCGCAGAATATTGTCTATGTGTGTTACCCTAGTGACAAACAACATTGTCGGAATTATCAAAGATAGTCGTCTTTATCAAACGACAAAGGACCGCTCCCTAGGAACCCAGTGTCTTTAGTGTGATTAGGTTACGTTTACAATGTTTGCCGTTTGGTGGTCAAATTTCATATCCTAAAACAGTGTTGGCAACATGTTTAAAGATCCCATGATCCCTGGTAGGATTCGAACCTAAAGTCCTAGCTGTGGCGTACCGAGGCGCTTACCTCTAGTGCACCAGCCAGGTGTACGAAGAGTCATCTATTGGACTTTATGACAACCTCTGACGTAAAAAGAACAACGCTCATCTGAAAAGTGGGCCTTCAGATCTTTAACAGGTAAAACTCTCTACGAGATCATATAAATAAGGAAAAAAATGCAAAATTGAGGTTCAGATACGGAGGAAAGTTATGGAGGACTACAAGACTGCTCGGTAGGCCCCCCAAAAGATGGTGGGACAGTTTCATAACATGTTGCTAGTTCTCAGCAACATGTTGCCAACAATGTGTTGCCCAGTGTGTAGGTGCTAAGCATAACAACAACAAAAATACCTCTTGCATTCCAAGTGTTACTAATGTTTATAAATCAGCAACTAACAAAAAAAAGTGAGAACAAAGAATTTATTAGCTGTTGTGTGGGGCGGCGTACTTCATGTTTTATTAAAAAATTGTGCAATTTTATCAATGAAAAGCTGCTATTCAGAGCTGAATTTTTCAATTATTATCAGATCATAAATTGAGATAATTTCTAAGCTATTTATTTATATTATAAGCTAATAAATTCCAACAGTATCTCTATCAGAATTTGAGCCCGTAATAGATATTGCAATTATCTGGGATGGAATACCGTGTTTGTTTTCAGACATCAAGTTAGAAGTGGTTGGTAGACCAGCGGTTACAATGCCGGCTTTTGTGGGTTCGATCCCAGGCGCCGACCACCTTCTTCTTTCACGACACAAGCTTTAAGTAGCTTACTGTGAAAGAGTCAAGGAGTGGATTTGTGTTCACTTTGAGTGAGCACAGATTGTTATTTCCATAGAATTGTCAGTCAATATTGGAAAATAGGTAAGGTAACTTAAAGTAAAATTTAAAAAAATAACAACCGGATTAACCTATGCCTTTAATTAGTTTGTAAGTATGTATAGATGATAGGAAAAGATAGCAAAGTACTTCATTGGCACCAAAACAATACATTCTCTCCCAAACAATTGGGTAGTTTTAAATCATCTCATTTTAGAAATGTATGTTCTAGATGTCCCTATATCAGACGCAAAGAAAGGCACACTGGATCAATCCAGTACTTGATTTAAAAATTCCTCACCTGCAAATATTGGTTATCATAGCACCAATTTTTCTCGAAGAGCTAGTACTGTAGGCAAGTTTAGTTTATATCCCTTACACGACTGTCTAAGATGCATTGTTACTGATAATTTTTTTGATATGGCAATCCAAAAATATTCCTGATTTGGGCAACACGGCGACTGATGTAGTGTAAAATAAAATTTGACACCGGATAGCCAACACCCCTCGTCTATCAGTCTGTTTAGCTCCATGAACCAGAGATATCAAAATGAGACATCCACTTCAATTCATCGCTACATGAAAACTCGGTTCACTTAAGAGATAAAAAGAACTTTTTCTATACACATGTCATGCTGACAGCGCGTTTGTATTTACCTTATTGTATTCTTACAACTTTTTCCATAAACATTTAGTTTACGTAGAATAGGGGGAAATTTGGATATTTGAATTTGACTACCTAAATGGTAATGGAAATTTCGTATGAAGGAAGCTGCACCATTTTTGAATATTTTAACAAACTTTTCCACACACAAACAAACTTGAGTTATAGGTATGGTCTAGTTTGATAACTTCTAATGATTTTGATGTTAATTTAATGATTCGCCAAGTATTTAATTCAAATTGAATATGATTTATCGTTTACATTAACAAAATATAATAAATGTAAGAAGTTATTTAAAAAGTTGGCATTTTCTTTTACAAACTGAACATGCCGCAATTGTGAATTCAGAGAAATGGCTATTATAGCAAATTCCGCTTAAAGATGGAAGAAAAAGTATGCATTGTCAGCTATTCTAAGTATTCAGTCAAAAATTGATGACATTATTTTTTAATAGACAAACATGAATATGAAGTTAGTAAAAAAGTTCCCAATCCAAGGTGGCTTTTGACCCGTGCTAAAGGATGCAATACTAACGGAGACTCCCTGATACCAGGCAACCTCAGGGTGATTTTTTGCCTTACCCCTACATGCACGGATCTCTAGGGGCCGCCTTTATTTCCGTGGTTTTGGCTAAGGAGAATGCACCTGGCACCTTTGTAGAGCTGACCTGATGTGGTGGATATAACAGGTACTTCTGCATCAGTGGTCCAAGGAGACATAAGGTCACATGCCTGAAAGCAATTATTGCAACCGGGAGATGGGAATTCTGTTGGGACCTATATATCAGGGGCATCAAAAGGACGATTAAGGAGACTTCTTGTAGAGGGCAGGAGCCGGGAAGAGGCACTGTCACTCTGCTTGAGACCTCTTAGAGACGAGGCACAATAAGAGGCAGCGCTACATGAATGAAGTGAAAGATGTCACAGTAGATCTAATTTGGTCGTGGACTGACACAAGGAGCATATCGTTACCTTAATGCAGAACTATCCTAAGTATCTCGAGAGTAATTTTTGACAGGAGCAGTTTAAAGTTTGACATACCTATGTCATAATAATTAAAATATTTTTAAAATTCAACCCAACTTTTGACATGCATTAGTACATTGTACATGTTAAAGCTCACATTTATTGAAACAATTGTTATCTTTATTTTATATTTTCACTACATAGTGAAATTCTGCAGGAGATTAAAATTAATGCATTAACAATTACGGTGTCATCTATTTAGGATCAAAATATTTATGAGGAATTGGTAAAGAAAATAATCAATGTGAGATGGGATATTTCTGCACATAATATATTGGTCTATGCTCGACATTTGCTCATACTCAACTCATTTTGATCAAAACATGAACTTAGGATAGTTCTGAATTAATGTAGCGATATGGTCCCTTGAACTGTTCGAAAAAATGTTCGAAATATTGATGTGAACCATTTAAATCAAACTTTCAATGTGAACGAATGTATACATTGTTTCATAGTACAATTGTAACACTGTGAATTTAAACTAGGTAATTTCTCAATAACCGACCGCACGTAAGTATTTTCCAATCAGGTAATAAATTAATACTAAATGGAAAGTAAAAAATTTAATGATTGCATCAAACAGTTTGTTATGTATTTGAAAAATTAATTGATTATATAAATCGTTGAATCATAGTGATTAAAACACTTCTTTTACATTAATACTAGCTGACTTTAACAGACATTGTCCTGTCCTAACTATGAATATTGAATTCCATATTCTTATGGTTTATATAAATGCTTCATGATAAAAAATGTATATTGTCAAAAGCATTGAGGGGGTTACATTAGAAATGTTAACATGGTCGTCAAGTTTCTTGAATTTCCAATATTCTGCAAAACTTTCATTTGTTTAAGCGTTGTGATTTATAAGTTTACTCAGTTAGAAGTTTTTTTTAAATAGGTAATACAAAAAACAAAATATAGAAACATGCTAAAATTTGTAACAATAAAGTATGTATTGTTACTAATTAATACCTAATAATATTCAATAATTTTTGTTTTGATCATTCTCAATAATGTCAAAATTTTAATAAAACTGAGAAATTAAAATGACTGAATTTTCTCCAAAAAACAAGAGATAAACTTATTAATCTGTGCTTTTGTTCGGTTAAAGTTAGGTGGTTAGCCATATTATTTTTCACAATGATTCATTTTGGGTACAGATCAATGACATTATGAAAAAAAAAAGAAAAACATCAGATTTTCTAAGCACTAATTACAAAATACCACTTGTAACTCGAATAAAAATAAGAAACTAAAAGCCATAATCATTCGATTTCAGGTGGAAGGCATCTTTAATATTTAAAAATAAGAAAGAAAAAGATTTTTTTTAAATTTTACATGGACAAAGACAGATTGACATTTGACCTCAGCAGTGGGATAACCAAGATAGTATACAATGACATACTAATATTGACACGAAAAAACGGTTTAATTGCTAGATAAATCGATTCACTACAGTATCCCTTTAAACTAATAACATAATAAACCTTCGGGGATAAAATTTTAACAGATTACGATTGTCCGAAACGTAAAACTTATGACCTTTGCCATTTTGACACAGCTGTAATTACGCGTAGAAAAATATTGAATACAGAAATAAACATAAAAATATTTCAGATTAACTGAACATTTGCCTAATTCAGAATAAACATATTATACAATCGTTTTTTATTAATTAATTTAAGATGTCCGGGTATGTAGGAACCAAACACATCAGCTGCTAGTATGTTGTGCGTCAGATGATTAGTCACACAAAAGGATGATTTGATTTTCTCAATTTATGTAAATAAAATACATTAATGCTTAAAAAGCTTGGAAATAATTATTCCCAACGTTTTCGACAAACTAGATTTTAAAAGAGATGTTATTCTCACCAATAAATAAGCAACTAAAGTAATATTTTTTATGATATTGACATCTCATCAAAAATCCATCAGAGTAATTTACCAACTTTCACGTAGTTTTTAGCAAAACATAGAAGATTTTTTACTGCAATATAAAAGTTAAATGTTCAATGTATTTGTCAGTATTTACCTTTGAATAAATAATCATATTCGTCATCTCGAGTGCCCATTTTATGTTGTAACTAACACCCCGAATAGGGTGTCTAGAAGAGTTTGCACAAAACAAAATTCACAATTTAAACTAGGAAATAGTATCTGCAGGTGTCACAGAAATTATAAAAAACACTTTCTTTATAATAACAACAGCAAAACAAAAAACGATTCTCGGGATTAAACAAAATATTAGAGAAATAAACGGGGCAAAGGAAGTCAATATGGCGGCCGAATTTTTACGCCCCTCGTCGTCAGGCAAGTATACGAATACGAAACTTTACAAATTGCGCATGCGCACTACGACGCCGACTGACGAGTGACGTTAAAATTTTCAAATCATGTACCTATTATGCCTGTTCGTAAAATATACAAAATCTACTTGAAACATTTTTAGCAAAAACTAATAATAATAACAGAAATATTTTAAGATGTACTGTTTTTTTGTAATTCTTCAGGATTTTAAACACATGGGCCGCTGTTGCAATGGGAATTTATACCTAAATTAAAACTGTAGAAGAATACGTAGTTACAATCATAATTAATAATTATTTTCAGTATAATAAGAAAAATGAAAAAACCTTGAAAAAGCCATAAAAATTATTTTCAACAATTTTTGTAAATTTTTAGATAGTATTTACTTTGCCCAATATTATCTATGACTTTGCCTCTTTTGGTACACGATAGTGTCCAGCGGCATAACTACACCTCTGGGGTCCGTTTGCTTAGCCCCCCCCCCTCCCATAAAAAAAATCACCACGATGCCTCTCCACCCTCGAAAAAAGTACTTTTTTGGTTAAAAAAAATGAGGGAATGCTCCGACCATCAGTAGATCGCACGCACCACCATGCAATGTATGACGACAAAAGATATTTATTTATTATTATTCTACGCAACAATGTTGCTTTTACAATCCATATTTAAATACATTATTTGGTACAAAATAAAAATATATAAAAACATATAAAACACAGACCATTGAGTGAAACAACAATATTATTTTGTCATCAAAACTCATACCACGCGACTTTCGCTCCACACGCATTCTTCATACACACACACACATATAGAAACATTCGGCGGGGCCACGATTCACTTCAAAGACGGAGCGGCATGTATACAAGGTGTATGATCCATTATGGAATCCTTTCGTGCAAATTTTTTTTAAAGAAATATTGTGATAATGAAAAAATATAATATAATAAAAAATATAACTGTGGTGGTTGATAGACCAGCGGTTACGACGCCGGCTTTCGCACTGTTTCGTGCGGAGGTCGTGGGTTCGAATCCCGGCCGTGTCGACCATTTTCCGCTTTCATGACACAAGCATTTGCTTACTGTGAAAGATGTCAAAAGTGTATTTGTGTTCACTTCGAGTGAAAATACCCACATCCTGCAACAACGCGTTTCCCTCTCTCAGTAATCTTTGTATAGGCTAGCTAAACATGTAATTCGTAGTGCACGTACTTACACTAAATGTATCATTAGTACGGGTGCTCCTCTGTGGAACACGCAGCGAGATCCTTGATAACAATCTTGTAGAATCGATTTTACCATTTATCAGTTTTTGCAGAAAAACCATATCTGACACGCATCGTCTACCAGTCAATGTCTGTAGCCCAAGTTCTTCACGGAGCCAGGCGTAGTTAATCTCTTGAACCGGGGTGCCTAACCTATAGTTGATGAAGCGCAAAAATCTTTATTGTACTCTTTCAATGTTCCTCTTATGCACCTCATAGTATGGGGACCACAACACAGAGTTGTACTCCAATATGGGTCTTACCAAACTCGAGAACAATAAGACAATGTTTTTATATAACTAAAATTCTCACACAGACGCAAAGTGAATCCCAATGTCCGGAGTGCCCTTTCTATGATCGCGTTTATATGTGGAGCAAATGATATCCCTGAATCCATCAATACACCCAAATCCCTAATCTCAGAAACCGACATCAACTCTTCTCCATTTACAGAATAAGAATGCCTAATAGGCGTTTTAATCTTGTAGAAGCTCATTATTTGACATTTATTAATATTCAAAAATAGTTTGTTTTTAAGACACCATGCAATTGTAAAGCGAATCGATGTTTCGCTGCAGAATCCTGCAATCTTGTACACTATTAATCTCCCTATATAACTTCAAATCGTCAGCAAACATGACAAATTCCACCCCTTCAAACTCCTCCAAAAGATCGCTTATAAAGACATTAAACAAAATGGGTCCCAAGTGAGAACCTTGTGGAACTCCGCTACCTGCTACAAATGAAAGAGAATGAACTCCCGAGAGAGAAACCGTTAGACTTCTATCAGTTAAATAACTTCTGAACCAAGACAGGAGTGATCCATCCACTCCCAACGATTGAAGCTTAGCCAGCAAAATCGGGTGAGAGACACGGTCAAAAGCCTTAGAATAGTCTGTATAAATACAGTCTAATTGTCGCCTACGGACCAGGGTGTCCATAATGTCCATGTGAAACTCTACAAGGTTAGTTAAGGTGGATCTGCCCTGCAAAAAACCGTGCTGATGGTGTGATAAAACAAGAACTAAATTCATTTTAATCCTATCCAGAAGAACTTTCTCAAACAATTTCGATATGCAAGACTGTATACAAATTGGACGATAGTTGGCGACATCCGATCTGTCCCCCCGATTGAAAATTGGAATAATATAGCTGGCTTTCCATTGAGAGGGAAACCATCCAGACTCAATAGATTTATTAAACAGTTTTTGCAGGACTCCACTCAAAATGGACGAACATCTCTTAATAAATAAAGGAGGCAGGTGATCAGGGCCAGCCGCCTTACCTTCATCCAATGAGTCAATTCCCTGTGCAATATCCGATTCGGAAAAAAAACCACGCGTGGGATCTGAAATATGTCACGTTGAGGGAACTCAGGGACCCCTCCGTCATCAGGTGCCTCCTCATACGTTGACTTGAAAAAATGTCTAAATAAATCTGCTACCTGACCCAAGCTACTAGCTGATTTATTTTTAAGCTGCATTAATTTTGGAAAGTCTCGGTGGTCGCTTTTTAAGGTCCTCGTCAGCTTATATAAACTGACAGAAGTTCCCGGCAGTTGGCTTTCAATATTTTTATAGAATTCCAGCTTTAGTATGTTTGCCAGTACTTTGCACTCCTTTATCGATGCGCTGAACACCTCATAGTCGTTTGAACATTTAGAATTTTTATATTGGAGATGTAATCTCTTTTTTAAATCTATCTTTTCCACTAGTTCACGTGTAAACCACCTCGGGTACTTATTATGGACTGGGTATTTAAGAGGAACATATTATACATCTATCAATCCATTCATTATACAATAAAACTTTGACGCCATATCATTCATATTCAATATTCATATACAATCCTTGGATGCTTTTTTAAATTTTATCAAACATCTTTTTGTTTTAATTGTGTTGAATATAATTTGTGTATGGTATTTAGATGTGTCTCACTGTTTCCGAATCGGGGGCCTGTGGTATTTTGCTACCTCTGCCACTCTGTAGTTTCACCACCGGTTCTTACATACATAAGGGTAAAACCTATTTTAAAGACCGTTTATATTAAAATCTCATCACTCAATAGTTTTTTTAATTTTTATTAAGATTTTTTAAAATTGTTACTTGAGAAGTACGTTGTTTTTTTTTGATATTTCATGTTATAAATCAAATCAAATTAGGTATCTCAATAAATTTAAAATAACAATTGTTAAATTTATATGTAAATCTTGATAAAATATCCAGCTATGTTGACCTTCCTCCCCTATTATTAAAAAAACTTATTTAATTAAAACTAGTTGGATGTATACATGAGATCCAACTGTCGATGGCTTGAGTCGGTATGTTCATTGTATGAAACGATGTCGTCAATAAATTAAATTTTTACAAAAATTGTTAAGAATAGTTTGAGATGTACTGATATAATGCATGTATTTTTTATAGAAAATTATATTATCTAGTTGATGTGTTTCGGCGTTTGTCGATATATTTTTAAAATTCTGAAATATAGTTATTGAAACTCGTAAATTTGTCATAAAAAAATATTTTTCTTTATAAAATAAGTTTGAGAAACCCTGGAACCTTTTCATTAAATTTGATTTGAGATATTGTATTTTTCTATATACATACACATTTTTAGGGTTCTAGCTTTTATAGTTTTCGAGATATATGAAAAATGTAAGTACAAATTCAACGGTTGATTACCCCTGACTGAAAGAAATTTTGAAAATTCTGAGTATATAAGTTTTGTATGCTTTAAGTATTCAATATTTTCTGAAATTTTAGGACCTGTGCATCAAGCGCATCAAAAGTTATAAGGGGGGGGGGGGGACACTTACACACACAGACAGACACACTAAATGTTCTCCTCCGAATAGGGTATTTGACATTATGAAAAATAAGCTACGGATTGTGGTCATCCTGTTTGAAAATGGCCCAAGAAAGCTTATTTCTTTTATTTTACAACTTAAATAGGCTTATTTTTTTATAAAAACACGTAATAAAAATCCAAATATTTCTATGGAACTAGTCATCGATGAAAACGCCTTGTGATTAGTTGTGTTCCCTGTGACGTCACACCATAGTAAATGACAGTCATCAACACGTTAGCAAACTCATACCAATACTATGGTGTGACGTAAAACGCACCACGTGACCAGCGCCATTATACAAGACAGCGTTTTACGCTCGTTTTTGGATATTTAAACTTTAAACATGATTTTCATATAAAATATGGCATATCTTCAGAAAATATAAAGAGCATGTCGTGCTTATAATGTATCGTAGAATAATTTAAAATGGTTTCTGGAAATTAGTCAAATACCCTATTCTGAATAAATCCATATGTGGAACATATATGCTGCGAAGCCTCTAAGTTGGTGTTTTTTGTAGTCAAAGTTTGAAAAACCGTTTAAAATGTAGACCTGGCCATACAAATCTCACGGCTTCTCTTGGCTTCATACTGCCGATCTGTCTCGAGAAATAATAGGGTATTTTTGACACTATGAAAAATAAGATACAGATTGTGGTCATCCTGTTTGAAAATGGCCCAAGAAAGCTTATTTCTTTTATTTTGTGGTCCCCGTGACGTCAAGATGACGTCACCCCATGGTAAATGATAGTCATCAACCTCATACCAATACAGAAGTGTGACGTAAAATGCACCACGTGACCAGCGCCATTATACAAGACAGCGTTTTACGCGCGTTTTTGGATATTTAAACTTTAAACATGATTTTCATATAAAATATGGCATATCTTCAGAAAATATAAAGGGAATGTGCTTATAATGTATCGTAGAATAATTTAAAACGGTTTCTGGAAATTAGTCAAATACCCTATTATTTTTTCTCTTCAACAAATCGACAGTGTTGGAAAAGAAGAGTGCACTAGCATATTCTAGGTTTTGTGGGTTTTGCGAACATGGAATGGATAAGAAATGACGTTGTCATTGTTGTCAATTTCAAATTGGCAATAATGACATTGACATTATATTGTTGCCGTAGTATTTACATGGTATTTTGGTATTTATTTATGCAATATTGTAACTCATTCGAAGGTTGTTTTTTTTTTAATTTTTAGGTTAATCATACTAGTTAGAATAACCTATGAAATTATTAACAAGTGAGATGGACGAGTAATTGAAAAATTGTGACTTCGATTGTATTAAAAAATAACCCCAAATTCATTAAGAAAGTCGAAACTGAACCATTAACTTTTTTTGGATCTTAGTTGTTTCAACTAAGTTATTATCCTAAAACTAGCGCCTACAGCATAATATTGTGGCATAAACAAGTAACTAAAACTTATGGGGTTCTATGTTTAAATCACAGCCTGCTGTGACTTATAAGGTAAATAATTCAAAACCACTCTTGTATTTACGAGTAAAGACATGACTGTTTCTCCATTTGAGTGTTAACAGTATTTCTTGGCCTAGCTGTGAAGATTATACTGGATTAGTAAGGTTGGGCTGAATGGGCACCGGGCTGACAACATAAAACCCCGCTTGGGCGATGAACGCATTGTCATATTTCATAGGTTTGCATAAAAAACCTTGATTTTTATCGAATAAACATTAACGTACCTACAAACACTGCCATTGAATTGACAGGGAGAAGTCTGGGTTATTGTGAAGATTAATAAATTATGAAATGATTTGTTGAGAATTGGTAGATTTTTTATTTTAGTTTGTTGTACTATTATGTGACAAAAAATTACAGGCCTTGAACTTTTACTTTCTAATATTCATCGAACATATAGGTATGTTTTTAAAAAAAAAAATAATGGGCGGGGGATTCAGTCTGAAACATATTTTTCAGAAATCTCCCGGTCCATACTCCTTATAAGGTGGCAGCCCTGCATCCTGTTCAGCCATTTAGTCTGTTCTCTTGTGAGGCTTACATTTGTGTTTCAACTGTTGTTTGCAGATAATAATAATACTAAGATAACTTATATTAAGAGCGCCGTTTTGTGGCCTAGAGGTCACCTCTATAACTATTAATTCTTTGATTTTTACATTACCAACATTTGATTTTTACACTAGATCTCTCAAATAAGTATACACGGTGTTAAGTTGGTAGTGGATAAACCGAAGCAGGGAGGTAGAGGACCTCAATACCTATCGATTTGATCCCCATGTATTTTCAGCGATATTGGGTGGTTCAAAAGTTATTTGCCTTTTTGTGAAATTTGAATAAAAACCGGATTTCTGACTGAACTACGTAGCTGTGGCTAAACTATTTAAATTACGATCATGATTTTTTTTCTGGAAATAGTCCGATAGTGACCCTTATGCAAGATATTCAGTGTTTTTTTGAGTGTTTTTTTTATTAAAAGCTATTTTATAAAAATAAATACCTTATATTATTGAACAATAACGGAAAATATTATTGGTTTCAGGCTAAACAAAGGAACCATCTGTTTATTCTAAAGTTCTACAATTTTAATTATAGGTAGTTTTAAGAATGTATAGCAATATTTTTTATCTTTATTTCAATAAAAAATTTATTTCATTTAAATATCACACCAAATTATTCATTTAGGTACCACAAATAATTTAAAAACTGGCTTTCACCGCCCATATAACAAGGCTGTGCGTTGATGAAAAAATGTTGAATATTGATACTTGCACAAGTTATGAGAGCGTTTTAGCATGATCCCATTTTACCAGCCAAATGAAATTTGCAAGGATGATTCTGCATGAACAGTAGAAGTTTTTAAGATAGTTTGTAGGAAAAAATGTTCCGTGAAATTTTTTGTCTAGAGCGTTTGAAAGATTTTAGAAAAAATTGGAAAAAATTTCATGAAAAAAATTTTTTTTAACAAAAGATATCGGGTGCTGACTCATAGCAATAATACCTTGCGTAAGGGTCACTATCGGACTATTTCCAGAAAAAAAATCATGATCATAATCTAAATAGTTTAGCCACAGTTACGTAGTTTAGTCAGAAATCCGGTTTTTATTCAAATTTCACAAAAAGGCAAATAACTTTTGAACCACCCAATATCGCTGAACATACATGGGGGTCAAATCGATAGGTATTGAGGTCCTCTACCTCCCTTCTTCGGTTTATCCACTACCAACTTAACACCGTGTATATTCAAAAAATATTTTAACTGCCTAAAAAAGGTAGATATTATTTCTTTGGTTACCGGTTTCGGCTACCAGCCATCATCAGACCAAACTTAAAACTTAGTTAATTTTTCCAAAACATAAAAATGTAGATATTATTATTTCTGCTATCAGATCCTTGTGTTTCATATTGGTCTCTATTTCCAGTAATAATACTTTCTCAATGCCTGGAATATTTTATAAAATAAAAGATTGGATAGCCTCATATACAGACATAATATTATTATTTCTTTCTATAAACAGACTAAATCCTAATACTGATCCAGATGAGAGCTCTAGGAAGACTATGTGGAAAGACTCTGTGGGACGTGGAAAGGTATGAGAATATTAGGAAGGAATGTGGTGTGGAAATTGGTGTTGTGACAAAGATGAAAGTTTATAAGTTGAGATGGTTTGGGCACATGGAAAGAATGGATGCAAACAGAATGACAAAGAGACTTTAAAAGGCTGAAAGGAAAGGTGTAAGAAAGCGTGGCAGACCGAGACTGACATGGATCGATCCTTAAGGAAGGCCAGGTTAGAAATAAGAGATATAGGAGAGATTGTATTAAAATGGTATGTCGTTGGAAGAAGTGAAAGAAGTGTGCTTGGAGGTCCGTTCCCCATTCCCTCTGCCTACCCCTTATGGGACACGGCTTTATGGGTAAAAAAATGATCTCACTACCGATCCAATTTCCTAAATTTTGATTAATTTGAAATAAAGTAAATTCTCTTATTAAAAAAAAAAAAACTGCATGCTGAATAATACAACCTTTAATGAAAAGAACTAATTTATTTAATCATAGTATTCCTTATTTATCTGAAATTAATTTGATACAATATTACTACTATGTATGTTGTATTAAAACAAAATATTTAGATTTTTCTTCAATGATTATACTATCTTGAGGTCAACTTGTTCAGGCTGGTTGATGGTAATTCATTGTGGAAAAGTATGTTCCATCAAGTAGTTACCTCAAAATGATTGATTATCTTTTGATACCGATACTTGTAAGAATAATGAAATATGTATTTTAATTTTTAAATAAATATTTCTTACATTTTATATTGATGAATTAATAAATGAATTAAATGGCACTTTTATATGGATGCAATAACAATAATAAAAAAATATATTTTTTTCTACTCTTAAATATATACAATATAATATATAAGCTTAAAATAACACTAAAGATTCTTAAATAATAATATATTATTGGAACATTGGTGGTGTTGGTCTAATCAATAACCATGCTTCTAGCACACTTCCAAAGTGGTCAAGTTTGGGGTGAGTGAAATCTAAAATCGTAATGAATGAATAAATAAATTGAAAGTATCAAAATAATGTAAGTGGAATTGACAAAGTTTTACATGTAGAGATTTTTCATTGGGCTTTAGAATTTTTAAGAACTGTATGTTGTAAACCATTGATATCTATAAATTAGTACATTTAACAAATTTTTACACAAAATGTGACTTGGTGTATTTTTTTCTGTACGCTCTTCATATTATGTAAATGTACCTATAACATAGAAAATAAAGAGTTTAATATTGAATAATTACTATTCTTGTGGACATGAATGATATAAAACATATTTTTACATTTAATTTACAGCATCATTTAAGCTAGAGTTTCAGTTATCATTTTTTTTGTTCTGTTCTAATTAAGTAAATAAATAATATATAAATTATTTTACATTTCTTCAAACACATTATTTGTAACTTTGCAATACTTAGTCACTGCACCAATTTAAATAAATATACCCAAAACTTTTACGTTTATCATAATACAGCAAAGTGTTGTTTTTGTTTATTAAAATTGCTTTTAGACGTCTTGTACAAAATCTAAATACATTCTTGGCCTCGCTGGTTCGCTGTACCGCCTTCTCATCTTCTGAGTATTTAAAAGTTGACTTCTTTTGATGAAACCCGAAGCTATAGCGTCGTATCTTGATCTGTATTTATTTGGTTCGGTCGTTGGAAGATACGGGAAATCAGAATGATACGTTTGGGCGTTGACAATACCATTATTTTTGGCAAAATCCTCCATTTGCGAAATGGAGAGTTCGTATGGCGAGAGTTGACTTACACTTTCCATAGATCGAAACGCGGCTAGGACGGCTTCTTTGTGTGGGATACCTTTAAATCCATTACCAATCGTATTGGAATCTCCTATAACATCATGAAACAGACCATCAACCATAAATTTTTCTGAAATCTTTCTTAATCTGGGTGGACTGCTAACTTGCGAAGATGTCCTTTTGGGCTTATCATGTTCCTTATCAAATATTGGTGAAGTCAGCGATTTTATTGGCTCTTTTCGAGAAGGTTTTACATGATTTTCAGTAACAATGTCGTCTTCTTTATTAACTATGCTTTCAGATGTGGTTACAACAATATCTAAGGATTCCACATTTTTGGAAACTGTAGTAATAGTTTTAATTATTGTAAGTTTTTTGTCAAGCTTTTGAAAGAAATTTTTCGCTTCTTTGAATCTGTTTTTGTATTCGAAATCCTCTTTGACTTGGTCTAAATCTGTTTTCTGTATTATTTCTTCACACTTGTCAGGTTCATCGTCAAAATCTTCAACACCACTCGGGTATGTTAGCGACATATGTTTGTCATTGACGAAAGAATGATCCTGCTCCAAATAATGTTTTTCACATTCCATGTTACCTGTGTATTGAAAAAAATAAATTATTTATTGAATTGTAAAATTGGATTTTGATACGCACACTTGTCACCCTGACTGAAGCAAAATAGACAGTTTGAAAGCCCATATACAAATGTTCTTAGTATATCTATCTAGATTCTGGTGCCCTTATTTTTCACTACTAGATCTTTACACATGTATACAACAACCAGTGAGTCTAAAAATGGACCAGTAATGTTCCATTTTAAATGGTTTACTTTGTTTTTTCTTTTCTTTTGTAATTAAAATGAATCTGTGTTCACACTAATTAATAGTGTATTTGTGCTCACTCAAAGTGAACACAAATACACAAATTGACTCTTTCACAGTAAGCTTATTAAAACTTATGCTGTGAAAGAGGAAGATGGTCGACACCTGGGAGCGAGTCCACAACTTCCAGTATGAAAATCGGCATCGTAACACCTAGGCTATCAACAATTCAAAATTAAAGTAAGCTTCACTATACTGTAGAGTAAAATATCAGGAAAATATGACACGATCCATGCATCCAGCAAATGCACCGGAATCCAAATAGTGGAAAAACTGTTCCAGATAGCAAAGTATAGAATTGAGCCTTCGCCAAAGTGGAATCGGACATCGGAGGGTCATGATGATCTCGTGTACATTTTGAGGTTTTACTGAGTGTAAGTAATTCTTGATGAGAGTGTACAGTAATCCATATGAAGAATGCTTTCTGATAAAGTGCCAAGGACTATGTTAGGACATTGTGTTTGTTCTTAATGACATACTTGGATTTTGGGCACCTTATTCTTTTCTTTCATTGTTTCTCAATAGACAAATCATCAGAAGAAAGCATTTAAAAACATGAGAACATGTTCTTTCAATGAAAGTTTAAAGCTAAGGCAAAAAATGCTTAAGTGTTATGTGTGGTCGGTACTTTTACGGAGCTGAAACGTGGACACTTGAGGTAAATATGATGAATATTGTTGTTCTTTATTTCCTACTGGCTTGACTGGTGCTAAGAAGACACTCGTAAGCCCGTAATGGGGTTTTCATACCATTTAAAATGTAAAATTATTGGTGAATTGTTAGAATCATTGGTTGTTGCATTTTTGTGAAAGCTTATAGTTTCACAAAGTAAATATGTAAGACAACAAGAGAGATATTTGATCATTTCATAAGATGGAGTACAAGGTGAAAAATGGACTGAAATGATCATCTTCTAAGAACACACACAACAAGACCAGTGAAATAGAGTTACCAGCGATGGAGGGAGATTGCCCTACAAACCACACATATTGAATTCCTGATTTTTTCAATAAATGATTTCAATAAACAAAAAATAAATAATAAAAATACCTTCACCTTTTTCGGCAACTAATGCGGAGGATTTATCAGAGTAGTCTTCGTAGTTGGTCAATTTAATTTCTGGCAGTTTGTGTTCGTTCTGGCTGGGAGACAGGTTATTTTCAAAAGCTTTTACAATATCACTCACTGGTTTGAAGAGTGAAATATCTTCAATGCTTCCAATGGTTGCATCAATTGAACTTGGTTCTACAATTTGCAGATTGTAATTATATTTGTCTTGACAGTTTGAGGTATTGTGAATAGCCGTTCTTTGTTGCAATTTCTGAAGATGTTTTTCAAGATTGAGTTTCCGGTTTATAAGTGATGGAATAGATTCGGCTGATATATTCAAATTAATTTTCTTGTCAGAATTTACGGGCTCAAAAGCTCTTTTCAATTCAGTCATATTGGAAGCTCCAACAATTTCGTATCTATTTTTCATTTCAGAAGAGCCGTCAGCATCCAAGTCTTGTATTTTGGTCATGGATGTTGATTTTTTCAACGTACTTATTTGTTCCATTGTTATTGCATCTAAAGTTTTTGATCTTTGATATAGAAAGTTAGTTCGCGTTTGTTCCTTAGATTTATCACTCAAACTTTCGATATCAGCTTTAATTTTCGCCACAGTCGGGAAGGATGTTAAATTTTCCATTTCGTAAATACTTTTTATATGAGATGTATTTATATTTAGTTCATTTTCAATAGCCTCACAATCTTTTTTAACATCATAGAAGTTTATATCCGGTGTTGTCGATGCACTGATTTGTTCTAACGCATCAATTCGTTTTTGAGATATGCAGTCATTCCAAATTATACTGAGTTTGGTGTTATTTTTTTCTATTTTGACTATTTTATCATTGTTCATATGATTGTTGTTGCCATCGAATTTATTAACATTTATCGAAACTATTCCTTCAAATACACTTTCAGGACTGGAGAATCTTGTTTCGTCATCGAGATTTTCATCCATCTTTGGAGAAAATGATGTTTCTAAAAATTTATCAATTCTTTTAGTTATACATTGAAGATTTATAGGAGTAGGTTGATATTTATTATTGATTTTACTATTTTTTTCGTATAAATTTGTTTTTTGTATAACATTGTTAGGTAAATTTTTTATTTTTTTTATGGCGTGAATGTCTGCAACATTCTGTTTGTTTTGTCCAATGCTGCTATCAAGCAGAGTTGTGGAATAGTTCTTGTCTTTTAAAAGGTTGTTAATGTTTTCTAGTGTATTTCTTCTTATTCTACTCAACTCATTGTCCTGCGCAGAATGCTCATTGTTGACCCTTTCATTCCAGTACTCTTTCCAGCGGGACACTAAGCTATGGTTGGAGTTGGAGTCTTTAGCATTTGCGCTGGGAGGTTCAAAAGTATTTTTCCATATTTCTGCCATGTTTTGTGACTTTGCTATTTGCTTACCTTTCTTCTTACCCAACGAATCACTTCTTTTTATGACAAGATTCTTTTTCCTGGAATGCAAGACATGTTTTTTTTCTTCTTTACATTGCAGAGTTCTAATTTTCTTATCCCAATAATCTTTTTTTTCTGAAACTATATTTGATACTTTTAATCTTGTAATACTTTTTCTATCATTTTTATTTCCAAATGGAGAATCAAACATATTATCTAAATCTTCTTCATTGGCTTTTTCTGTGATTTGAGTATTGTGATTCGATATTTTTCTATTCAATTCTGAGATTTGACTCTGAATCGTAGAAATTGTGGAATAACTTATTGACGTATTCACATCTGCTGTACCATCAGATGCCGAAAAGTCATATTTATCTATTTCATTGTCGTGTTCAGTTCTATCGGCTAACTGTTTAACTGTTGTTTGTAAAGTCGTGTGAATAGCCTCGTCATTGCACTGTTCATCGATAATGGATATATTATTTTTGGTGAAAAGTCTTAAAGATTTAGAATGTAAATTATTTTTTAAGTCGTTGCAAGTTTGATTGAATTCTTTCTCTTTTTGCATTTCATTCTCTAATCTATTCCTCCAAATTTCCCATTCCGCTGGTCCGATATTGTTCAACAGTTGGTTAGTTGGTGTAGGAGTTGTTTCATGGTTGGCTTCTTCAATAGCCCATAGTTTTGATTTTGGTGAATATTGCGCTCTAGGACTGCTGTTGGTATCAGGGGAACTATTGATTTCGTCAATGCTCACATAAGCAGAATCCCACGTTTCCACACTCTGGTTGAATGATGAAAACAATGATTCATTATTATCGCCGTTGCTCGAAAAGCTGTCTTGTGCTATCGTCACGTTTCCCGTATTGGTTTTTCTTATAATATTGACTCCCCCCTTTTGCACATTGAATTCATTACTACTATTTGTTTCCCTTTCGTTTGTACTTTTATTCTCTTTACCGTATTGATTGTCATTGAAGACATCTTCATACATTTTCAGTATTTCACTGTCTGTCATATCTTCGAACGGAGTGTGTTTCCCAGGAGACATGAAATCGGATGTATTGTTTTCAGTGGAACTACATTCTCCTTGATATTTCAAGCTGTTTTGAACTTTGAGATCATATTTGACAAGGGCTTCTTCTAGATTTGACGCTAGTATGATGGAATCCATGTCTGCATCTATGTTTGGGTTATGAAACATTTTGGTCGGGGTTACAGCTGCTCCTATATGAAAATCTATTGACGGTGACATTCTTTCACCTTCAGATATAAAATTTTGTCCTGTGTCAAGATCTAGAGAATCGCTATCGCTATGTGTAAAAAGTTTAACACAAAAATCTCTTTTTAATTCTATTTGGTTTTTGACTCTTTCTATTGTTGACATATCTACTTCTTCTTCTACGTCGTCCTCTGGAGAGTCTAAGACTTTGCAGACGGGTGTTTTTGGTCGTTCGGGTAATTCTTGAAGTATGGGCAGCTCATTTATTGGAGTGAGACTATCTAGTGGAAGTGGATCCTCGTCATCGAACGATGATATAATGATGTCTATAGAAGCGCTGGTTCTGTATAAAATTGAATGTGTATCATCGAAGGTGCTGTTTAAATCTGATAGCCCAGAAGATGATTCACGATCTGTACTTGGTATGATGTTTGATTTTGTAGGTGAATTACAAATACAACCGACGTCACAAATATCACTCTCATCTGGTTTGTTGATATCTACGGTATCGTTGAAGCTTGAATGGCCCCTTTTGAATTTTTCTCTAAGACTATTGGCGTTGCTTTTCTTGTTATATCTCACTTTTCTCGGCGTAACATTCATTTTTAAATCTTCAAAAGAGCTGTCATTCATTGTAGAATTGACAACATCAGGATGGTTGGCATTTTGTTGCCATTTTTTAGCATTTACATCGACAACATTCATTTGGAATTGCTGGCAGACCTTCAACATGAATATGACTTGTCGTACAGTATGCTTAAAATGTTCAACTCGTCTCTTTTTCTTATATTCCTTTTCAGTTTCGATGACAACGTCCGGACTTTGTTTACCATTTAATTTTTTACTTAACTCTAAATATTTGTTAGTTAGCTCTTGGACGGAAGCGCCGGATCGTGTTAGAGTTTCTGCTTGTGCATTTGTAAGTTTCTCTAAACGACCATCTTCAGTAAGCAACATTTTTTCTGTGACGAAATCGACCACGCTAAAAATGACTTTTTTATTATATTTAACTGTATTTTCAAAACTTTCTTCATCATCATCTGATTGAGAATAGGAGTCGTCTTTATCGCTAACGTCTACTTGGATTGAATATGGAGAGCCGATTAAGTGGCAGCCCTTACTGATCAGAGATATTTCGTATCGTCCGGTAATTGTGGGGACGTATACCACCTTTGTTTTATCGTTTTTCATGATTATTTTCACATCAATATCGTTCTTAATCTTGGGAATGTAGTATTTTGTCTGAATATCTGAATTATAATTTCTGAAATACGAAGCTCCTTGTGTTAACGGAAGGGGCAAATGAGACACACTGGGTTTTTTCTCTAAATTAAATATGACGTTCCTTATAATGTGAGTTCGACCGTAAATCACGGGAACTATTGCGGATCCGTAACAAATTCCTGGTCCTCTAATTTGAACAGATATGTCCCCGGGATCGAGGCTTTGCTGTGCTGTTGGATATATGTAAAAGGAAGCTTGTTTATCTTTGTAAGCTGTTATGATGCCCATGCCCCTAGCCACGTAGTCGAATGTGTAAGCTTGGATGTTGAGAAGAGGTGTACCTGCCCTTGAAACAGGTGGTGACATTTGACTGATTGCCTCCTTTATCCGACATAGGTAATGGCACAGACGATATTCTTGATAAGGGTTCAATGTTTTTTCTGACAGGTCCTCTGGTGAGAATATCTGTAAATAAAAAAAAATCTTCATTTGATACTGAACTTCATAAAATTTTGTATGTGTTGGGGGTTATTCGAGGATGGTTTAGAATCACAATTATTGATCTTCTTCTAGAATCTAATTTATGATTTTGAAATGACAGCCATTTACTGAATTTTGTATGGGCTGCGGAGCTTTCAAAAGTATTATGTAGAGGCGCTATACACGTTTACATACAAAATTTTGTTATTTCACGCCAGCGTAAATGTCACGGAAACTTAGAATAAGGATACAGTCGAAATTTGCTGTCTCGTTTGTACAGGCAGGCCAGAAGGCAGCCTACATAGCTGTGCGAAACGCGTATTGGTCGTATAGGCGGAATCTCGTGATTACCTACTTATGCATCACTCTTTAGTCTTTCGTATATGCGAAAGAGAGACAGAAATTACACAGGTGCATACAAAGTTTACTGTATCTCTTTTGCATCACTCTTTCGTATATTATGTCGTGATCACAAGTGCATACAAAATTAACACTAAGGTTTGTTTCTTTATTCCAACTATTTTAAGATTGTTTTTTTTATGGTATTTTTCTTCATAATATTTTTGTGTATTTATTTACTTCAATAGTAAGTAATCTATAATAATAAAGGAAAGTGCCTGACTGACTGACTGATTGACTGACTGACTGATTGACTGACTGATTGACTGACTGACTCATCAACGCACAGCCCAAACGGCTAATCGTAGAGAAGTGAAATTTGGAAATCTGGTAGGTATCAATACAAAACCTTCCACTAAGAAAGGATTTTTGGAAATTCCACCCCTAAGGGGGTGAAAAATAGGGTTGAATGTTTTTCAAAGTATGCGAATATCTCGGAAACTAGACATGGTACGAACTTGAGATTTGGCATATGAATTCTTCTATAGAAATGAGTGTTAGCGTATTTGGCAATTTTTCCAAAATTTAACTAAAAGGGACGAAAAAGGGCACATATAAAAAGGGATGATTTTTAAGTGCCTCCTAAAAAGTTTAAAACTGGTTTTATCGAAATTTCAAAAAAATGATTTCTTCAGAAAGAGTCAAATTATACTATTTCGTTTTCAAAAGATATCATTAATTAGAGGGTAGGGGGTGAGGGGCACTTTTCCAACGTGTATGTGTGTGTATCCGTCCCCTCTTTGTAACTTTTGATTCGCTTGATGCACAGATCCTAAAATTTCAGAAACTATTGAATATTTTAAGCATACAAAATTTGTATACTCAGAATTTTGAATTTTTTTTTCAGTCAGGGGTTATCAACCTTTGAATTTTATTTAATTTTTCCATATATCTCGAAAACCATAAAATCTAGAACCCTAAAATTGTGTATGTATATAGAAAAATACAATATCTAAAATATAATTTAATGAAAAAGTTCCAGGATTTCTCAAACTTTTTTTATAAAGAAAAATATTTTTTTTATGACAAATTTACGAGTTTCAGTGCCTATATTTCAGAATTTTATAAAAATATCGAAAAACGCCGAAACGCTACAACTAGATAATTTATTTTTCTATAAAAAATACATACATCATAGCAGTACATCTCAAACTTTTCTTAACAATTTTTGTAAAAATTTAATTTATTGACGACATCGTTTCATATAATAAACATACATACACCGCGAGGTCACACACAGCGTGCAGCGTGTATGAATATATACGTAGGTAGGTACCTACCCACCCCAACCTACTTTCTCCAATAGGTACACGTGTCGAAACTATTGCGTAATCTATAATAATAATATAGTTTTGAACTAGCCGACCCGTCAAACTTCGTCCCGCCTTGGAATATAAATAATATGTTCGAGATTTTATGTATAACTTTAAGTTGATTTCAGTTTAAAGTTATTTAACACAGACGACGACGTGGTCCTTATATTATTGAATTTGAATTAGTATAATGATACATTCATTATTACCTTTTTAACTACTGTAACCGCTGCATCTGTTATAAAACATATCATTATATTATTTACTATCATCATTCCGTGAATCGTATCATTCATCAAACAACTGATTCCTGTCAAACGCCTGATTTAATTTCAAAATTAGAAAAAATGTAATAATACCTAATATGGAAGTTTTATTTTTATTCCGTGCAACTTTTTTCTTTCATAAGACCCTTCAGACAAAAGCAAACACGACAAAAAAATGGGCGATATAAGTTCAGCTGTTCTCATAGGGTAAGAAACACGTAGAATGCCGATTCTGACTAGCGCCAACCGGCGCAAAGAATGTTACTATGCATTTGAATGGGGAAACCCACAGAAAAAGCAGGAACCCGCTTTCCGACATGCCTATTTAAATGCATGGAAACCATAGACAACAATCTTTGAGCTGGTCGGCGCGGATCGTAATCGGCTTTCAACGTGTTCTTAAGAACCCATACGATGACCGCGCAAATTAGCGTTCCATTTTTATATAAGAGATAATACACTTTCCGTGAATTCAGACAAACACTTTACGTACCTACCTACTTCAATATATTTTTCGTACCATGCATCCTGTACAGCGATTCTGAATTGTTTTTTTTACGATCTACATTAAAACCATTATGTAGGTACCTACCTATTTTAGTAATTTATTATCTCTACTAAAATAATTTATGGTAAGTTCACGAAAAGAATCTGGATTGTATTGCAATTCTTTATGTCTTGATCTGTCAAAATATTTGAAGCCATTTCATAAAAACACTAGCAAAAAAAAAACTATGTGAGTAATCTTGCTTTGAATTTATTGCGTAAACCATGAATAGCAAGTTGATATAATATTATGTTGAAAAAAGGTAAATAGTATTATGAAGTCAATAGGTAAATTATTTTATATCAAATGTAGTAAAAGTGCAAAATATTAAATTTTAAAATTATCTACAAAATCCTCACATCATTTTAGGATAGATCGTAAATAATTGTTTTGAAAACACTGGAAAGTCAATGACCATATCATTTCGTCACTGTATAGTGCGAAAAAATTAACTGTCCACTGGAACATATAAAAAATAGAGACGAAAGGGATAGCAGTTAGCCGGATATTATGACCTCCTCACACACCATTTCCAGATCCCTCAGCTCTGCTTCGAAGGAGCAGAACACGAGGAAGACCCTCTCGGTATGAGAAGATCTTCTTTGTCTTCGGAACCCTTGCGGGAGGAAGAAAAGCGCTCCCCTTAAAATATCGGTGTTTTTATTTTCAAAAATTTATACAATTCGTAGAATGCTAAAGAAGTCCTTACTAGAGCCCGGCCAGTGCGTAAATTACCATGGGTACAACGCATGAATTACGCTTACGTAGGCGGTATAAACAAATTGGACTGACTCCGTTGCCGGAACGTTATTGTTCCAAAAATCGCGGAAACTATCTGCATCTTCAGCCAGGATGATATATGACGAAACGTCGTTTTATTAAACTTCCCTTACTTACGAAGACCAGCAAAGCTGCTGTTTTCCTCTATATAGTCTAATAGTCTATATAACGAAATATTATATAGAATTACTCTCCATAATTTACCTTATGCTTGATAATCAATTTTCTAAGTTGTAGAATTTATTTTGTGATTATAAGGTGTATTTCTTAAGTGATACTTTAATAAACAAATCAATGAGTTATCCAAACATGTCTCTTTTTACTATTCGGTATCCGGATATTATTTACGCCGCCGGATAGACCGGATATCGGATAGTTGCCGATATCCGTTTCATTTAATAAAAAATATAAACAGTGGACAGTTAATTTTCTTCCTACTCTACATTGTCGAAAATTCGTTTAAAGTCGAACGCCAATTACTTATACCATTAGAATACTGAGGTTGACCACCTCACTTCCTTTAAACTCAACCGGTTAGAAAAGGCACAATGAGCCTCGGACGACTTCGAGCGCAATGGAGAGTTCTTTATGCCTAACCTATTCTCCTGAGTGGGTCCAAGGCCTCTCGTATTATGGGGTGGTTTGGGGGGAACCGCCACGGGCTTGATTTGTGTGCGGCTGGCTTTTTGGCAATCGGGCTAGGGTTTGGCTTTGTGCGGATCGGGTTTGCTGCGCTTTAGTTTCCTCCGGGCTGGCTTGCGGTGAGCGGGGGGGCTTAAAAGGGAGAATATTACGTTATTATAAAAATGGAGACCTACTTTACGTGGTCATCGCATCACGCCTGGAGGCCAAGTCGAAATCTTAACGACAGCTCCAACGTTAACAATTTGTTGTTATTTCCATAGAGATAACGTAAAAACTGTTGTTCAACGTGCGTTAAACAATGCTGTTCCAAATTCCGAGTCAAAAAAATAATTCTGTCAGTTATTCAAAATTAACGTTAAACGTTACCTCAAAATTTTTGGAAGTATTATGACGCTGCTATTATATTGAAGACGAAACGCATTTTTTTTTGTTTGGAAACCATTTTCAATTTGGTAAACGTTAACAGTTTTCACGTTTAACGTTATTTATTTCGACCTGAACGGCTGGACCGATATCGTTTATTCTTTTTATGTCGTGTTTGCTCAGGATAAGATATTTATGAACTAAATTTCGAACCTACGACCAGACAAACAACAACTAATCAAAGATATAAATTGATATGTTAAAAAAAACGTCTGTAGCTTGAAAAATGCCCAAAGCAGATAGAAATAAGTGTTTTAAAGATCACTAATTTCATTGCTTTTCGAGACCTGAATATTTTTTTATTCATATCCAGCAATATAAAAATTGATTTCAAATAACGTCATTTGATGGCATAAAAGTTATTCGAGTTATTTTTTGGGATTCTCATAGAACAATGTCAGTCAAGTTAGCGAAATTTTTAAGTTCGCGGGCTGATTCTATTTGTATAAGAAGCACATATTTTTTAAATACAGATTAATAACGACAAATATAAATAAAAATATAGTAATTTAATGGAAATTTTAGAATATATATATAAAAAAATTTTTTGATGATGTTTCTTATTATTATTAATTTTGATGCGAATATAATTAATTCTGCATTGTTTAGGAAGAGAAAGCAAATAAATACAGTAACACGTGAGCGAAGCCACGGGTAACTAGCTAGTAAACAATAAAATAATATTCTTCAGGATAATCAGAGACGGAAAAGGACGCCTTAAAGAATAACGAATTACAGAACTTGATCTACAGACGAAAATAAATTATTATTTTGCTTTCATTAAAAAAGTGTGTTTAAAATTACGAAATAGAAGTGGAGGGGGACGGAATGGGTGGTGAGCAGGCCGCTTCCCCCTCGGGACGTTGAGGACTATTCACATTTTATTTGGGTTTTGTTTTAATCTATATAATAATTTAGAAATGTTTTTTTATTTGCCTTTTGTCGTTGCTTTACCGTATATGTGAACATCACGCCTAAACGGCTGAACCGATTTCACTAATTCTTTTTTTGTCGTGTTGGCTTTTATCAGTAGAAGGTTCTTATGAAAGAAAAAATTAAGAAAGTTGCGTGGTAAATTGGGAAATTAAGTAAAACTCGCATTAGCCCCTCCTTCTCTATCTACATAATAATTCAGAAATATTTTTTTACTAGCTTATACCCGTCTTGCTTTACGTTTTTGATTCCGAATGTCAGGCTTGATCGGTAGGTAATTAAACAGGTTCTAGTCTAGCTTCCCATTGCTTTGCAGACCTCTACAACTGACATAAGCACAGGAAAAGAAGAATGAAACTTTCACAATTCATAAAAAGAGAGAAGAATGACACTTTTAATGTTTATGAAAATTTTGTATGAAGATCCTAAAAAATAGAGTTTTTTTAAATAGCTCTAAATATGGTAAAGTTAATGCAGCAAATTATATCAAAGAACCTTCTCCGGCATTTTGCACGGCTCTGTGCAGATTCATATCTGACCTAGCATTTGTACTTTGAGCGTGATGCTATGACATACGGTAAAAAGCAAATAAAAAAACATTTCTGAATTATTATGTAGATAGAGAAGGAGGGGCTAATGCGAGTTTTATTTAATTTCCCAATTTACCACGCAACTTTCTTAATTTTTTCTTTCATAATAACCTTCTCCTGATAAAAGCCAACACGACAAAAAAAGAATTAGTGAAATCGGTTTAGCCGTTTAGGCGTGATGCGATGACATACAGTAAAAAGCAAATAAAAAAACATTTCTGAATTATTATGTAGATTTTCCACGCAACTTTCTTAATTTTTTCTCTCATAAGAACCTTCTACTGATAAAAGCCAACACGACAAAAAAAGAATTAGTGAAATCGGTTCAGCCGTTTAGGCGTGATGCTATGACATACGGTTAAAAGCAAATAAAAAAACATGTCTGAATTATTTTGTAGATAAAATGCAATTTACGATGTAAAAACTTAATTAATTTTAGCTAATAATTTATAGAATTATGTTAATCAACGATGATTTGGGTGAAGGATGACGTTCGATGGGACATAAGCTTGAAATCAAAACAATTCTTCTATAATTGCTTTACTTTTTAAAAAATTCAATAGATGGCGGTGTAGTAGGAAGTACATAACATGTGATGTATGTTTGCCTATTGTATAGATACATCGAAAGAATTGACCAATTTAAACCAATGTTTCTGAATTATTATGTTAAGATAAGATTTGCTTTTTACCGTATGTCATAGCATCTAGAATATATTTAGAGCTATTTAATATATTTAGAGCTATTTAAAAAACCCTATTTTTTAGGATCTTCATACAAAATTTTAATAATCATTAAAAGTGTCATTCTTCTTTTTCTGTGCTTATGTCAGTTATAGAGGTCTGTTAAGCAATGGGAAGCTAGACTAGAACCTGTTTAATTACCTACCGATCAAGCCTGACAATCGGAATCAAAAACGTAAAGCAAGACGGGTATAAGCTAGTAATAATATATTTTCATAAATTTTAATTTCAAAATCGTTAAGAGATCTTTTTTATTAGGTATGTGAAGATGTATCTTTATTATTGACACATACCTTCCATTTCGGTGATCTTGAACGAGTGTTACGTTCCTTTGAAACGGAACATGATTTAAATAGTTAGGTAACTACCTAGATTATTTTTATCTATGAGTATACAATGTGTTATTTTGACACTTGGTCAAACGAATTGTGCGAATAAAAGACAGAAAATTATCAATGCATATCTATCGTTTGTGATTTGATAATTTTTTCTTTTTCTTTATTTATTTCCTCGCTTGATAAGCGGTGTATTTTCTTTAAATTATGTGTTCTCATTTGTAAGCCAGAAAATCTACCTATAGTTAAGTTATATAAGTTACAGAGCAATAACAAAAAAACAAATAATTTTATTTCACAATAATTGTAGATTTTCGATTAGATTTAGATACAGTTCTATGTCAGGCTAGAACGACTGGATCAAATTCGCCGATTCTTTTGTTGTTGTTGTGTTTGTTATTAAGAGCGTCGCTCTGATCTATGTTTAGAAATATTGTTTTCATAAAACTTGACTAGACGTGGCATGCCCATTGGCACTACCCAACACAAGATGATACAAAATAGTAGATACCTACCGTATACAGTTATTGTCAACACGTCAAGCCGCGACATAAAAGTGAGCAAGCCCATTGTCACCAAATAAATAAATAAAACTTTATTGTGAAATTAATTAAAAACAATTTTTATACAAACACATAGAAGAGTCAAAGGGCGGACTTATCCCGAAGGATCTCTTCGAGCCAACCCAAATTACAAACAAAAACAATATAAAAACAAGATACGCGAAAAAAAAGAGATCACACAATTAAGAGACAAAATAAAGAGATATAAGATTTATAAAGGGTAAAATTCATATAAAACGAAACTCAAATAAAATAAAGTAGGTACACAAAATAAATTATAAATAAATTCAAGTACATAATCAACAAAAAAAATCAATAAACTAAAATAAATCCAATAAATTAAAATAAATCCAATAAATTAAAATAAATCCAATAAACTATAAATTAAAATAAATCCAATAAATTATAAATTAAAATAAATAAGCAACACAGCACGATACAAATAGAAGATACTAGATACCTACGTTTTGACACAAAAGTGAGCAAGCCCATTGTCACTACGCAACACAACACGATACAAATGACAGATACTAGATACCTACGTTTTGACATCAAAGTGAGCTAGCCCATTTTCACTACGCAACACAACAAGATAGAAATAGTAGATACTTAGATACCTACGTTTTGACACAAAAGTGAGTATGCCCATTGTCACTACACAACACGTATTTTTGTACAAAAAGAAATAGGTATTTGAAATTTATAGTAACAGTCACATCGGACGACCGCGTGATTTCGTCGACCAAGAGCTTAAAGCAGATATTTACCTTTACTTTGTGTTACATACTTTAATAATGATTACTTACCTTTCAGTTTTCAGAAGGTAATTAATAATTAAATACCAAAAGGGTGTTTCTCTTTTGTCTTAAACAGAACAAGCGAACACAGGTTCGGCGCAAAGAATATTTTTCCATAGGCGAAACACCCTCTTTTAGGCCCCCTAAGTCTGTTACGGTCAAAAGCAAGGTTATTGTTTATTTTAATGTTCAATTTTGATTTATGAGTGGAATACTAAATTTTAATGAAGATAATTAATGCGTTTATGATATTGTGTTGCCTCCGATTCCTCCGTACCCCAAATAAATCGAGAAATCTGAGAAAGCCAAAGAAAGAATGCAGAGGTGAAGACAATCTAGAAAAATTGGTTTAACTTGCCTTGACGCAAGTTCAAAGCATTATAGTATGCCTATCTCTTTCAATGCTGGATTTAAAATAATGAAAGCGCGAATGAGACAGTGTATACCGCAGTAAGATGCCCACCGAATTGTTTGAACTAAGTAAAAATGTTGCATTAAAAAGCTTTTGCAGCTGAAAAAGAGATTTTTTATATACATAGTGGGTCCACTTTTCTAGAAACGATTTCACGATTATGCCTAGCGTCAAGTCTGCAGCGGGCTTTATGCGGAGTTTAGGTTGCAGTAGTTTGATCTGATAGTCATACACTATCAAATATGCCGGACGTCGCTTGAAGCCCGCTGCAGGTTTGATTGTGTATGGCCTGAGTGTATCTGAGGAAACTGGCCCTCAAGAATGATTGAACCTAAAAATTCTTGGAGAAGAAGCACATAGAGGTGGATGACTTGGATTTCCTTTTAGTGCCAGAGTTCTGATGGATCAAGAACACTATAGTAATCCCGAATTAGGAAGTCCGCTGGGGTATGAATATCTCACTCTAACTTTGCAGAGATATTGAACCTTGTGGTTTTACTTCATTATTATTTATTTTCAATTAATATTAATACAGTTCATATTAATAATTTAGATTATACTATTTTATTCTCACTAAACCTCATATTCTTAGACGTAAGGTAAAGGTTAATCACAGACGTAATAGGTAATATACTCGTATAATAACATTGTAGGTACCTATTTTTTAGTATGTACTTCAAGCGATAGCCCTTTGATGTACCTACGCGAAACCCAGGTAAACAATACACCAGCAAACAATAGCAAGGACACCATGGACACATCAAAACAATTGCCATGCGGCCGTGTGTTATTACCAAGTCATTATGTCCCTGTAATCCAAGCAATGCCATTTAAGATATCTATTTAAATACTTTTTCCAAGAATCTACTATTTTAGTTAAGGGTTTTTCTGTGACTGATGGGTGAGCTTGATTAATATAGAAATCTTGGAAATGTCAATTTCGATTTTTTTTGGGTAAACATTATTTTAAGTTAGTTTACATTTGGCTGGCTTGAGTGATAGTTCATTCGTGTTCATCATTAAAAATGGAAAAACGCAGTGTACTAAACGAACAAACGCGACAGTTTGTATTACGTCTTCGCGAGTATTTTGAACAAGAAAAGGCAAACGGTGGGCCTTTAATTTCAGTACAGAATGTTTGTGAACGAGTCGCTAATGCGCTGAAAATTAGCACAAAAACTGTGCAAAGAATATCAAAAGAGTGTCATAGTGTTTCGTGTGTCCAAAATTGTGAAAAACAAGGTAAATTAAAAAAACTTCGCACAAAAACCGTAAATAAAAAAGACTCATTTGAAATCGACGCCATAAGACGTCATATTCATGACTATTATACCAGAGGTGAATATCCTACAATACAAAAACTATTGAAATCGCTTAAAGAATCGGATCTGTATGACGGCAAATCTACATCACTAACGACATTAATTTTTTTTTTTCAACAACGCGTGTCCTCCATTTGTTAAAAGAAGCCGTCAGTCATATAACGGAAGAAGACTGGCGTCGTGTAATTAATAGCACGAAAACAAAAATATTCGAAGATTGGGAGAGTGGTTGTTATGCAGAAAGTGTTATGGACAATTTAATAATAAATGTAAACAATGGTAGTTCTAGTGGGAGTGACACTGATAGTGATTTGTCTGAATAAGACTCGGACATGAAAGTGTTTATATATCTAATATTATTACTTCTATTCCTAATAAATATTTTTATATAAAATGTGTAACCATGTCATTGTGTTGATTTATTTACTTTTTAATATTACTCAAAATCAGCAAGACAACGTACGAAAATGTTATCAACCCCTGGAATCTACCGAATTCAGGTAACCATTAAACCTTTTTACATTATTTTACCGAGTGTGAAAGAGATAATCTTAGTGTTAGAAGAGCAAAGCACCTCAACAGACTTCCTAATTCGGGATTACTATAGAAGCACTAATTTGTTTGTTTCTTTCTTTCAATTCTCATCCATTGACCATAATTTAGGTACTTGACTCGTCGAGTCTAACAAGTCATGTAAGTTAAAACAGCGAATCCACGATGATATTGTGGATGTCACTTCGCAGTCATCATTTCGTCAATTGTATAGAACGCCTTATCCCTTATTTCTCTAAAATTTTACCGTATTTATGGTATTTTATTTTAAGCTAGCTTTCCCGACAGCCGTTGTCCTGTGGTTCTAGCCCGTTAATAATATGTACATAATGTGCACTGCGCCCCCATAAAACAATACAAAATTAATTCGATTGAGTTAAGCTAATAAAATAATGACATTAAAATATTTCTGAAACTTCCATATTTCATTCGTATTCAAAGCTCTAGCGGGTACAACGTAAGAATAATGCGCTCGCGCACACACTCTTCCTCGCCTATGAAGTAGGTACCAATAGAAATGTGCCCGATAATATTGTTGACTGTATGAAAATTTTGCGGTGGAGTAAGTGGGATGGGCTACTGTACTACAATCACGTATGCGAGAATGAGAGGGAACTACCCGCGATGACGTGGGCGCGTTCTAGGTAACCGTTCCATGCTAAATTAAATATTGTAATTTACATCATTTCTAATCCATTTTTTTCAACTTTTTATTAGTTATTCTGTTATCCGGAGCGGAGAAAAATCCAATAAATCAAACACCGGAAGAATCTGTTGAGCCGATCTCGAGTTATAAGTGTTCGCACTAACCCGACTTTAATAATTTATGTTAGAGATCATCGGGCAATTTGTTAACCATGTGAACGCCGAGACACATGTAGAGTTTTGTCAAGCTTGCTAGTATACCTAAGCTAAGTTGGTCTCCTTCTTCCCATTTGGCGTGTGTTCACAGAATCTCTGGTTCACAGGAGTGGAGAGCTTATTTTTATACGCATCAGTAATACATTTCAAAATATTAGCTTCAAAAGCTACTCATTGTTAAGATATTTTCTGTTTAAAAACTGGTTTGCCTGTTAAAAACCTATTAAGGTTGGGGCACACAATACTCCCAAGAGAACAAAAAATGGTGTTCAGAATTCGAAGTAGAGTAAGATCACTTTTACTAACTAGATGGTTGAATTAAAATGCAAGAGAGACCATTGGACAACTGATGCGGAAGGATATTTCTAATGAAGAATTCAACCAAACTTGAGACGGTACATAATTAAGTCTTAATAATTGAAAGTTTTGACTTTTATACGACACCAGTGTCTCCTTTCCAACTTTCGTAGTATTCATTGTAGAAGTGAGTATAACAATACCCAAATTTCCCCGCCTCTTTTCGTACTTAATTTTCTCGCTCAAACGAGGATGTCAACATAAGACATAATGAGTAATGATTTCTAATCTTTCCACTTTTCGACATTTTGCGATTTCGACCCATTTCGAAAACTCTCCAAGGTCGCAGCAATATACCTTAGTCATTATTAGTAGGTACTTGTCTGTAATTATTTAAGATCTAATTAACCTTTACGAGACTTAATAATAATTATTGAAATAATTATCTTTTGCTTATCTAATTAATGATTCTGGTGAAAAAAAAATGCGAGAGATTTTCTTTAAACTAAAATTATTAAATCTCGTAAAGCATCAAATTGGAAATAATTTGTATTGCAATAGATATTTGAAGTTCGAAGAATGGCTAGAAACGGATTTGTGAATTTAACCCATACGCATCTCATTTGTTTGGAGAAATCTATGCACTAAAATCCCATTTAAAATGTACTCACCAAATGTCACACTAGATGTTCATTTTAATTTTGTCAAAACAAAGTTATTGGTTGGAGAATCTTTATAAAAATTGGAAGTTAAGTAGAAAAAATATTCATTATTGGAGTAAATCTTTTTTTTTTGTTTTGTGATTTTATTTTTTGTGTTTTTTGGGAGTAAATCTTCTTTACCAATATTGATTTAACTCTCCCAAACGATTAGATGAGAAAATATCATCACAGGAAACGGATCTCATATCATAATCTTCACTGCAGTTCTTCAACAAATGTTAAATTACATTTTAGTTTATATCATACAATTTCAAAATAACAAAAACGTGATAAAAATAACATAAATAACACAGCGCGCACGCAAACAAAACATCAATAACAAAGATGGCGGCCATACAAACCGCGCAGGTAAAATATCTATCCCTTCTTCAGCGGCGTGTATGCGATTTATTTTGTATAAAACTCTAAGTAGTAAAATATTCGAATAAAAAGGTTTGAATCTTATCTACAATAACATTATTCTAGTTTTTGCATAGATGGCAGTAGCAGGTAGTAAAATGGCAATATTCGTAAGCGGATGTAGGTCGGTACCACGTACCGATTGTGAATTTCGGCACATTTCTCTCGGTCGGTACTACGGTACCGATTGTGATGCGGATGGGTTAACGGAATGGCAGAAAAGTACTTACTATCATGCTATCTGGTGTGAAGAGAGCTTTCCTTTCTAACTTTGGGATTTTTTCTGCTTGGTTAGCCATGTAATTGGCTGTAGTATCTTTGGAAGTCGTCCTGTAGTACCTAACTTCCTCGATATTGAAAAATGACAGATACTCAGATTTGTGTTTGAAAATCCCTTGAAAACTGCACCTTTACCGACAAAACGGTAGGTACTTTTTTACAGCAGATTGTTAATAAACAAATATCATACTCGTAAATATAAAGGTGGTAGTAGATGACAAGCCCATGCATAGAACAAGGGATGAAGTATTTGAATGTGGGGATAGAAAGCTGCAACGGAGAACTACTATGAAATAAAAAAGTAACGGCCTAAAAATCAGCGGTTTTCTCCGGATGATAATTGAGAAACTGCAGAATGCTACAGTTCTGTGATGACACGTTACCGCGCGCGGCGCAGGTGAGTACACAGCTATACGACGTCGAGGCCAGGAAAGCCAGATTAAAAACAAATCTACAACTCACAACAGAAAAAATGAAAACACAATACTTATTTTAGACAAAACGTTTGAGATAGAATAAATAAATGAGATCATATTGGCTCTTTGGTGTGGCTGCCATGTAAACACATGTCTACAGTGGAATCTTTGAAATATTTAAAGAGCATTAATAATAAGCTTCTGTGGATAGTGGTGACTGCCAATGGGACCATGTTTCGTCCATCGCATTATGTTACACAAGAGATAGAAAATCTGGTGATGAAATGCGCAGGGTGCCTTCGTTTCGTATTGGACGCAGATGATTGATGAAGATACGCATTATTTGAGAAAACCCCAATTACCAACTTTTAACGATGTTTCACCCACATTTAAAGATATAAATAAAAGTCCCGAAAGCCAATCAGAGACGGATAAAACATGGAAAGAAAGATGAAAACATGGAAAGAAAGACGGACCACGAAGGAGAAGTTAATAAACTCCTCATACTGAACCCCATAACCCGAGTATCTAGGCTTGATGTCCCGTGGAGGGTGCAACAAAACTGAGTGAGAACAGAGCAAGGGTATGCTCTAGAAATGGAAAAGAACTGAGCCTGATTGTCCCGGACTGTGGAGTCAGAAATGGTTTGTTTTCCTACGAATACGGTGCTACTAAACAGCGGTGAGTATGTCAGTTTAGAGCATCCTCAATATTGTTACCGTAGTAACAAAAAAACATCGTCATATATTTTGAAAGACTGCCGTCTTGTCAGACGACGGACCGCTCCCTAGGAACCCAGTGCATGAGAGACATTGTGCAAGACTGCCAGCTCAAAAAGTTTACAGGAAGCTTCCAAAATACCCAAACTTAGGAGGCGGTGGATAGGCTGATGGCGCTGGAGCCAAGACTATAGAAGAGAATGGGACGCAGCCCTCTACGGGTGAAGATATTCCGGAATGCAAAATGAAAAATAAAGTTACTAAGTTGAGATTGATCGGGGGTTTTTAGCAAACGAAGCTAGACATAATCACAATACTGTATGATGAATACAACACAAAATATAGATAATTCTATCAAAACTTGACTTAGTCATAATCGAAAGATTAATATGAATAATATCAGTTGCATCTCGTCAGTTGCGCAGTGCGCACGTTTCGTACCTACATAAAATATCGCGCTATTACATCGTCTGTGCCTCAAAAAGTTATTAGATATACATTTAAAAATAAGAAAATAAACCGTAAAATATAAATATCTAAAAAATAATAAAATAAATTCTGAATCGCAAAGTAGTATATAAAGTGTCCTCAGTGAAGTGTCATCGAAATAAATTATAATTAAATAAATATGTCGTTCAGCAATACTGTTGAAGCGATCAAACAAGAACTAACTAAACTATCCAACTGTGCTACCAACAATAAAATAAAAAACAATATTGAATCTAACCTAAGTATTCTTGAAGTTTTATATAGTAGAGAAATAATTAAACTAAAGGATGACTTGATAGAAACCCAACAAAAACTGTCAACAACCAATGATATGCGAGAAAAAAATTTATCAAAAATAATAGAACAATCGATGACTAATGAAGGCAGCCGAAATACATCGAAAAACAGAACTTTTCCAGTTATTGTTCATGCTAAGCAGCAAGATAATAATATGATGTCATCTGAAAGTATTGAAACCTTCCTTAAAAAAAATCTACAGGTGGGATCACTTGGTCTGGGGATAGCGGGGATAAAAAAGACAAAATACAACAAAATAATAGTTAGCTGTACAACCGGAAATGATGCCAAACTCCTCGAAACAATCATCAACGAGAAATTTCACTCGGACCTCACAGCTGAAATGTTAAAAAAGAAAACACCATGGTTACTCATTAAAAATATTGATGCCGAATATAATCAAGAAAACTTAACCAACGACCTATTAGGACAAAATGCTGATATCGCTGCTCTTGCTAACATACACAAGGAAAACAAATTTACAGTTAAGAAAACGCTTCGAACCAAAAACTCTACTGAGATACATCTCCTGATTGAAACAACTAAAGAAATTAGAAAACACATTTTAAATAGGACAAAAATAAATTTAGGATTTCAAAGCCTCCATGTCCAAGAAGCTGATCCAGTCATCCAGTGCTACCATTGCCTTGGCTATGGACACACAGCCGTCAACTGCCTCAATAAGGAAAGTTTACCTAAGTGCCCCCATTGCAGTGGGAACCATAGGTTTCGTGAATGCGGAAAAAAAGGCCATGAACCCAAGTGTCATAACTGCGTACAAAGAAATCTCAAGAACAAATTTACGTTACAAACTAACCACTCAGCGAATGACAAAGGAAAATGTGTGTCTTACAAAAAGATCTACAATATTGTATCCCAAAGGTATGATGATTAGAATGCTAATTTTTATTATTAATATTATTTTAATGCAAAGATTTATCCAAATTTATCCTAAAGATATGAGTAATACAGTTTGTTATCCTATAATAGTAAATGATTCAACTTTAATAAAACTATCCATACAAATATATCCCAAAAGTAAAAGCATTAGTATAAGTCACTCTATATGGATTAAAAGTAATATAAGCTATATTAAGTACGTAGAAAATTATCCCAAATACATTATTACTAGAATAAGTAATCTTTTTAATATAATGTTAATGCAATACCTTCAACCCCTCATTGATAAAGAAAATAATAATATATTCATTTGTATAATAACATTGGTCATGGTATTTTTGTCATGTGTAAAATACTATATAAATAAACACAAATGGAAACAATAGCAGAGTACGTAGATAGTAATTATAATATAGAACAATTTACATGTCAATATACCAGTGAATGTAGCGAAATAATCAATAATATCAATGTTTGCAGTTTGATAGTGATGCAACTAAACATTAGAAGTATACAAAAGAATTTTGATGAATTTATTACCCACTTGAACTTACTACGCACTAAACCAGATATAATCATATTAACTGAAGCCCATCTAAATGTAAATAGCCCTAAATACAATATTCCTAACTTTAATTATTACTGCACAAAGAATCACATAAATAAAAATAGCGGCATATCTATATTTGCGCACGACAAATTCAACAATATTGATGTTACAGAAATCAGTATTCCACTAGTAAATTGCTTACAAATAAAGCTTGAGAAAAATGAAACGGAATTTATCATAATCGCGTTATACAGAACACATGGCTCAGATAAAAATATATTTATAAATCACTTAGAAAATGTAGTGAAAAACATAAAATGTAAAAATATTATCATTACGGGCGATATAAATATTAATGTGGCTGACGATTATGACGGAATGGACAAAACCTTATACATTGACCGCCTCATTGAAAATAACATGAAACTCTGCTTTAAAAACTATACTCGTGAAGTATCAGGCCAGACACCCTCTTGTCTTGATCACTATTGGACTAGCGCCGAACTTAGCCAATTAGATAAAACTAAAACGATCATATGGAAAAACTCAATTACAGACCATCATACAATTATTCTTATACAACAACTAGAAAACGATGAAAGCCATGAAAAACACGATGATAAACCCAACAAATATATAAAAATTGATATGGGAAACCTCAAAGAAACATTAATGGCAGAAGATTGGGCTCAACTATACCAGTGCCAAGGATCTGACGAGAGCGCAGCAATATTTTATTCCATACTTGATAAACATATAAGCAAAGCACAAAAACCCGCCCAAGTAAAGAAAAATAAATCGAAATATAGGCCCATAAAACCATGGATTACACATGGTCTGATTGTCTCAATAAGACAAAAAGAACAAATGTACAAACAAATGTTATTATACCCAAATGATATGGAAAAAAAAGTTTTGTTTAAGAAATACCGAAATATGCTTACAAATCTTATAAAAGATACTAAAAACGAATACTACCATAACCAAATAACACGTGCTGGAAAAAACCCAAAAAAGGTATGGGATACAATCAACTCGGCAATAAACAAAAAGAGAAACCACCAACCCATCGTAAAGATAACAAACGAACTAGGACACATTGTGAACGTTAAAGAAGAAACAAAAAAAGCGGCGAACATATTTAACAATTTCTTTAGTTCTGTCGGGGACAAGCTGGCCAATAAAATAATAAAATGCGGATCTCATAATAGATCAGACGAACAACAAACAGAATCTCCAATAAATACTGGATGCCTCAATGCATTCAAAATAATTGAGGAAGACGAGATATGCAAAATCATAAAATCTATGAAAGGAGGCACTGCACCTGGGTTTGACGGAGTAACTGTAGACATCATAAAGGAGAATAGCAACACCCTTGTAAAGCCCCTAACCTTCATCATAAACCAAAGTATTAAAAACGGTATATTCCCGGAGATTTACAAAAAAACCAAAATAATACCCATATATAAATCTGGTGATAAAACCAACCCTACTAACTATAGACCTATTTCTCTTACATCGAATATCGCAAAAATATATGAGAAGGTAATAAAAAAAAGATTACTCGACTTTGTAAATAAAACTAATCTACTAAATAAAAATCAATTTGGCTTTAGAGAAAATATCGGGACAAATGATGCAATAGCGAAATTAACAACGTTGATTACAAATTCGTTAGACAACCATGAAAAATGTGCGGGTTTATTCATTGATCTACAGAAAGCTTTTGATAGCGTAAGCCATGAAAAACTTATCAGTAAATTGAAAAAAAATGGAGTAAAAAACCGCGCATTATCATGGATAAAAAGCTATCTCCATGAAAGACCACAATGCGTAAACTTGAACAATACGGAAAGCGACAATAAAACATCAAAATACGGAATACCACAGGGAACAGTTCTGGGCCCTGTGTTGTTCTTAATTTATGCAAATGACCTGTTTGACCTTGGGACACAGTCCGTAATCATCTCCTTCGCTGACGACACAGTCATGCTGAGCAGAGGAAGATCGTGGGATGAGGTGGTAGAAACTGCAAACAGGGATCTTAAAATCATTAAAACCTGGTTTGATTATAACCTACTAACTCTTAACGCACAAAAAACAGTTATTGTTCCATTTTCAATTAAAAAAAACATACAAGATTTATCAATCAAAATTCACCACCAAGAATGTTTACAAACAAAAGACTGCTCCAATAAAAAATGCACACCATTAAAAACGGACAAAATAGTTAAGTACTTAGGTATACTGATTGACTCACAGATGAAATGGAAGGACCACATAAATAAGACAATTGAAAGGCTTCAAAAAATATATTACATATTCTACAGGCTGAGGAACTTCCTGAAGAACGATGTACTGAAAACAGTATATTACGCCCTTGGTCAGTCTATCATGCAATACGGGATTGTGGGATGGGGTGGCGCTTATTCTTCCAATTTGGAACCTTTGTATATTGTACAAAGGAAAATAATAAAAATTATTTTACATAAGCCGAGTGACTATCCCACAGACCTTTTGCATGAGGAATTCTGTGTTCCAAAAATAACATCATTGTATAAAAAATCTGCGATCAAGCAAACATACAAAGATTATAATGTATTATCACAAGACGATGGCCAACCGAATACAAACATAAGGGAAAATCCTAGACTAGGAAAATGTATAAAATTACCAAAGAAAAATACTTCTTTTGGACAAAATCATTATACCTACTGGGGTGTTAAATGGTTTAATGATCTTCCCAGATCAATCAGATCATCAAACAAGGAACAAAAATTCCTTGCGTACGTAAACAATAAAATTTCTTAATTTTAGGCTTAGTCATTGTTAATGTTTATGTTATTTATTGATCTTTATTAATATGGCGAAACCACAAATATTGAAATAATCTAACCCACCTGATGTGTCAGTTAATTTAAAATTATCTAACTTTTATGTATGCCTAATTTAGAATTGTTTTAATGCCAGATAATTACATATTGAATTGTTTTTTTTTATATGTGCCTAATGTGCAATAATTTTAGATGAAACCTGTTGATATTTTAAAAGGTAGGAAACAAAATATTTTTATACTGCACAATGAACAACCATCTTTTTTTTTATTGAAGAAAATAGAAACAAAAGTCAAATGAAAAGAACACTTCCAAATTCAAATCAAATTATACATATAAACAAGACAGTGTTGCCAATATTTAAATTTATTTAGATTGATTTCCCAACACTCCCCCGCAATCGAATATATGTGTATGTATGAAAAACACAAAAAAAAAATTTAATCACTCATTCCAAGATTTTTTAAACACTTGTAATGTTTCTGTTTATTCACTCCTTTAGTAAGAAAATCAGCTGGCATTTCCTCCGTGCTCATGTAGGATAATTTTATCTTCCCATCCTCGACTTGTTCTCTAATGAAGTGGTACTTTATATCTACATGCTTGATTCTATTGTGGAAAACGGTATTCTCAGCTATTCTTATGGCGCTTTGATTATCATTATATAGATTTATTGAGCTCTCTTCTTTATTCAATATTTCAGCCAATAATCTCTGTAAGTAAATTGCTTCCTTGGATGTTTCCGATAAGGCCACATACTCTGATTCGGTAGATGAATGACATACGCTCTTCTGTTTTCTGCTCATCCATGAAATTGGGCTGTTTGCATATACAAAAGCATAACCAGTAAACGAATGTCTATCTATATTATTAGCATAATCTGCATCTGAATATCCTTCTAATGGTTTGTTAGTCTTCCTATAACACAGGGAATAATTAATAGTTCCTTTCAAGTATCGCAGTACTCTCTTGGCTATTTTCCAATGTACATCTGTATGGTTATTATTAAATTGTGATAAATAAGATGTAATATATGCAATATCTGGTCTACTTTTAACGGACAAATACATCAACATGCCAATCAATGACTGATAGGGTACATTTGATAATTTTTGTCCCTGACTTTTCATTAAACTTATATCCACAGGCGTCGAGACTGGTTTACAATTTTCCATGCCAAATCTTTTTAATATTTCATATATGTAGTGCTTTTGATCAATTCTAATTTCATTTGTATTCTTATTCCTTGTAAAATTCAATCCAATAGCATGTTTAATTTCTCCCAAATCTTTAACTTGAAAATTTCTTTTTAATTCATATTTTAATCTTTCTTTCAACTCATTACTGTTGGTAAAAATGAGTATGTCATCGACATAAACTGTTACATAAATCACCTTATCTTGGACTCTTTTACTAAATAAACAGGGTTCATGTTTTGATTGAACATAATTTTCTTTACTAAAAAAATTTTTCATTGTTATGTTCCATACCCTTGAAGCTTGTTTTAAACCATAGATGGATTTCTTCAAAAAACAAACATCATTTCCATTTTTGAAATATTCTGGTTGCTCCATAAAAATGGTTTCACTCAGTGATCCATTTAAAAAGGCTGTTTCGACATCCAAGTGGTCAATGCTCATATTACAATTAGCTGCTAATGCAATCAACAATCTAATAGTGGAGTCTCTGACAACGGGTGAAAAAGTTTCATTATAATCAATACCATATGTCTGTGTAAAACCCTTTGCCACTAATCTTGCTTTGTATTTTAAAATGTCTCCTTTTGAATCTCTTTTTAATTTAAAAACCCACTTGCAAGGTATAACTTTTTGTTCATCCTTTCGTTCTACTAATTCCCAAGTATCATTTTTCATAAGGCACTTGTACTCTTCTTGCATGGCCTTAACCCAATTATCTCTGTCTTTTCTAGATAAAGCCTCTTCTACAGTTAGAGGTTCACTCGATAATTTTGATTCTACTTTATAAAGTACATAATCATTATAGTTTTTATTCTTGCGCTCTCGTTTTGGATATTTGTGTTGCTGACTACTCGTAGATGGGTCGTCATGTCTAAATTCTGCTTCATTCAGGTTGGTATCTAGAGATGTAGATATATCAGGGTCAATTTCCTGATCTGATACGTCATCTTCTTCACCTGATTCACAGTCTTCTTCTGATTCATCATCTTTTGTGGATGAATCCTGTGAATCTACAACATCCTCATTATGGGTTGCATTATCATCATACAATTTTTCAAATCCAGTAGAAATGTTACGATCTCCAGAAACTTTTTCCTTTGAAGAATGATCATTTTTATTACTATCCTCCTTATTACTAGAGAAATTTTCTTCCATAAAAGTGACATCTCTTCCATGCACTATTTTTCTAGGATATATTATATCTCTAAATTTATATGCCTTTTTATTTTCACTGTATCCAACAAAAATATATTCTTTGGTCTTAGAATCCCACTTCTTACGTTCTTCTTTAGGAACATGTAGCAAAGCTCTACATCCAAATACTCTTAAATGTGAAAGATTTGGACGAATGCCTGTCCATTTTTCTTGTGGTGTCGTTTTATATAATGATCTATGAGGGGATCTGTTTTTAATATATACAGCAGTTCTTACTGCATCTTCCCAAAATGCTTGTGATAATTTAGCTCCGTCGAGCATAGATCTTGCCTTTTCTATTATACTCCGATTGGTCCTTTCCGCCAGACCATTCTGCTCAGGAGTCCTCGGTATACTTGTCTGGTGTTGTATACCCTCACATTTTAATAAATTCTCAAATTTATAGTTAACATATTCGGTGCCATTGTCTGTTCGAAGAATCTTGATTTTTCTATCCATTTGTTTCTCAACAAAAGCTTTAAATTCTATGAATTTATCCAATACCTCATCTTTTGATTTAATGAAGTAGGCAAAAATCATTCTTGAAAAGTCATCAATAAATAATAACATGTACTTGTTACCTTCAAAAGATTCAACGCTAAAAGGTCCACACAAGTCTGAGTGTATTAATTCTAATTTGTTTCTTGCTGCTTTATATGGTATATTTTTAAAAGGCTGTCTAGATTGTTTTCCAGCATGACATGCTGTACATATATCTTTATCTTCACCAGGTGTAAAATCCAAACCATCTGCCATACCATTTGATAGTAAGTTCATACCATATCGACATAGATGTCCAAGTCTACTATGCCACAATCTTTGCTTATTTATGTTATAGGCATTATACACCTTTTCACTATCATTCACACTGAATTTGTATAGCCCATTATGCAGGGGTGCTTTTAATATAACATTTCCTGTAACTTTTGTTTCGTTTGACATAATATGAGCTCCATCTTTATTAAATAATACTTTAAAACCTTTGGAAATACATTTAGACACTGATAAAATATTGGCGTTTACTTCTGGAACATACAGAACATCACTTATTGACTTTATCTCACTGTTAGACTTTGAAACAGGTACATCACCTTTTCCTGTACTAAATATTTTCTGGTTATTAGCCACTGTTATTTCTAGATTATCTGTTGATGTGAAATTCTTTAATAAACTTTTATTTGATGTCATATGAGCAGTCGCTCCAGAATCCACATACCATAAATCAGATATTTCTTTATAAGTATTCGTATATAATGATGTTTCACCTTTTTTATTATTATTTTTCTTAAGAAGAGGACAATCTGGCCGTTTGTGCCCCTTACGTTGACAATTAAAACAGATTATTTCTTTTTTCTTGAATCTGTCATTCCTTTTATTGAATGTATTTGATGAGAACACTTTTTCATTATTGTTACTTTGATTTTCTCTGCCCATATCATTAATCAATTTATTTTTAATAATTTCTGTCGTGATTTTTACATCTGAACTTTCTAGAGCTAAAATCATGGGATCGTACCTTTCAGTCAGCCCACCAAGTATTATTGCGGCCAAATCTTCATCTGGAATAACTTTACCTATATCTGAAAGCTTTTGTGCTGTTGACATGATGGCTGTGAGATATTCTTCAATGCTTTTAAAATCCTTTAAATTAAAACGGTATAATTTCCTTTGTAGGTGTAGCTTCGAGCCCATACCACTATCTTCATAGGCGCCTTTTAATTTGTCCCATGCTGCTTTTGCTTTTTCGCAATTGTGTATATGTGGAATAGCGGATTGTCCTAATGTAAGACAAATCTTTGCTAGAGCTCTTTCATCTTTTCGATTTTTAGTAATTTCGTCAGTTTTATCACTTTCTGGATAACCATTTACTGCTTCCCACAAGTTACAATCTATCAAATATGCTTTCATGCGAAACTTCCATGTTGCATAATCTTCTTTTCCATTTAACACTTTTAATGTAAATCCACTTACTGGGTCCATGACCTGTTGATATTTTAAAAGGTAGGAAACAAAATATTTTTATACTGCACAATGAACAACCATCTTTTTTTTTATTGAAGAAAATAGAAACAAAAGTCAAATGAAAAGAACACTTCCAAATTCAAATCAAATTATACATATAAACAAGACAGTGTTGCCAATATTTAAATTTATTTAGATTGATTTCCCAACAAAACCATTATTTGAATGTGAAATAATAAATTATAAACTTTTATATATACCTATGGCAATATGTATAATAAATACTCATATCATTAATAATTATAACTAATGTAGAATAATGTATTAAATAAACTTTTTATAATGGCGAATAAATTTAACTGAAAAATTTAATATATATCGTCGAACAAATATTGTAAATTAAAAAATTAAATATATATTGTAGAATAAATATTGTAATAATAAAATATAAATAGGTTTTAAGAACTTAGATTAATTGCAAATGTATAATAAAAATACAGTCAAATGTATAATAAATACTTATAGCATTAATAATTATAACCAATGTAGAATAATTTGTGAAATAATGACTTTTATACTTTTATATAATATTAGAATAATTTTATATAATTTAGAATAATAATAATGTAGAATAATTTGTGAAATAATGACTTTTATACTTTTATATATGGCAAATGTATAGTAAATACATATATGAATAATAATTATAACTAATGTAGAATAAATTTTTAATTATTAAAATTTTTATAATGTAGAATAATCTTAACTGAAAAATAAAATATATATTGTGGAATAAATATTGTAAAAAAAAATATACATAGGTTATATAGTAAATACGTCATATCATATTATTAATAATTATTACTAATGTAGATTAATTTTTTTTTTAATAAAATATTTATAATGTTGAATAATTTTAACTGAAAATAAAATATATAGGAATTGTGGAATAAATATTGTAAAAATAAAAAAATATAAATAGGTTTTAAGAACTAAGAAAAAATGCAACACTCCTCGAAGCACGAGTCATACTCTTTTCGAGGTCAAAATAAATTAGAAAATAAGATAGAATAATTCATTGTTACCATAAAAATGTATTGTAAATATTACAAATAAATAAATAAATAAAAAAAAAAAAAAAAAAAATGTCAAATTTGAGCGGGATATTTTGCGAGGCTCTAATCTATTAATGACTGACTGTTATTGTTATGATAAACAAACTACGTTTATAGAATAAGACGATTGAACGCGTAATAAGGACTTGAATCGTTTTTTAATTTTTTTTTTAAATATTTTTTCTTAAAAAGGTTTTATCTTTATTTAGTAATGATTATGTAGATGATCGGCAAACGTCGAGTTCATCTACATTCTAAGCAAACTTTACAGTAACTCTCAACCAAATAATTAACGATCCTTTTTTGTGATACTAGCTTTCCCGACAGACGTTGTCCTGTAATCCATACTATAAATATTGATTTCAAATTTGTATTTTATACAAAAATATGTTTGAATGTTGAAAAATTATATCTGAACGCTCGAAAAAAATTCCATCTAAAATAAATATATTTTTAATGTCAATGGTTGTCAGGTAAACAATAATTTTGTTATTCTTCAAACACATTATTTTCAACTTTGTAATACTTAGACATTATAAATGTTTATAATAATTTTCATAGACGGCGTTGGCGTTGCAGGAAATCTGTTCCATACTTACTTTAATATTATATTTTATATTATTTTCAATTCATTTTTCAATTTTTAATAGTTACTCTGTTATCCAGAGCGGAGAAGAATCCAATGAACCAATCGAACAAAATCTCTTCAGCCAATCTCGAGTTATAAATAAGTATATTCGCACTAACCCGACTTTCTTTTGTATTATAAGATAGGGGCCTACACAATATTACAGGCTGGAAAACTTTCTATGGGAAAACAAAATACATTCTAAGCCTGTCTATGTAGTTCATTTCCAGTCATTCACAAAAAACAAAATAACGGTCCTTTGTTGTGTGACTCATCTGAAAGTCAGAAAGACTTTGTATAATAAAATTAAATTGGTATATTTTTTATTTTACTCGCAATTTTTCCACGTTTTCTCACTATTTTAAAATAACCTGAGTTTATATTTTATTAAGGATACGAAATTAAAATTAGCCAAATCGGTTCGGCCGTTCTCGTGTTTCAGCAAGACACACGCACAGCTCATTTTATAATGTCACAACTCGTCGTGGAGGAGAAAATAGAGGGTCGAAAAAGAGTTGAAAGGAAGCAACTTTCCTGTCTCCGAAACATTTGTGAATGGATCGGATTGAGAACTGTAGATTTGTTGAGGGCAGTTGCAAACAGGAAGGTTTTCGACTTCGGGGGTTCCGGTAGAACACCAAAAGAAGAACAATGGTTGAGAATCAAGATTGAAAACTTACCGGAGATACTCCCAAATATTGTTCCACTAGTCTCTGCGAATGGGAGAAGTCTGATTTGCCTACATCCTTATGCCCTTCGCAGGCTCCTGGTATCACCGAATTCACCAGCTCGCACATAACCGAACTGTCCATCCATAAGACATTGAGAGATGTCAATCTTTTGTTGTCTGCAAGAAGTTCTTTGAGCCACGCCAGGACCTCGTCAGTCTGATTTGGTGGTGGAAATAACGCTGAAAGTAAATTAGTGTTTTAGTTGCTTGACAGAAACTACTTGTGTTGTAGAATTTGATTATATCTTGCAGCGGAACATGGACCATTAGGCAGAGGTCCTATAGACGCTTGCTAGGGATTCATTGGTCGGATCATACTCTAAAAAGAGTTTTCCGAAAAACGTGTTTTGAAAAGGACATAACATCAGTCACCCAGGAATATGCTCCTTACCGGGACGGTTGATGAGAAAAAAAAAACACAGAAGCCGCCCCAGAGACAATTAAATAGAATAGATGACCAGGGACAGGCACTGAAGCATCTACAAAGAACTGAAGTGGAGTAGACGACTGGAGTTAAAATGCTTGGTGCAGACCAATCAGAATCAGAAAGATGAGAGAAGAGAAGTTTCCAATAAAGTCGCAATTTCTTTTTCGTCGTAATGACTTAAAAGAGTTCTCTAGTTCTAGTACTCCACAAACTTCGTTCTGTCAAAAGCCAACACTGCGACATTGCAAACTTCTTAGCGAAAAATTTTGGCTTCGAATTCCGTGTGAGCTTAATATTAGGCCCAGTACTCACTTGTGCCGCGAACGTGTGACATTACGTGTACCTATACATTATTCGAAAAGCGAACGCGAGCGGAAGACACGCATCCTTTTGATAAAATTGATGTAACGATACGCGTTCGTGGCGCAAGTGAGTACCGACCTTTACACGTTTTTAAAGCCACCCATTCAAACTCACTTCAAATGGATGTCATCCATTGTGATAGATGTGTAACTTGAGTTTTTTTTCAATCATTATGACAAGATTGCACTACGCTAATACACGTATTTTGCTATTATTTAAATTTAAACAACAACTCTTGTACCCTGGTGGAGGGATGATTACCAAATGAGAAATTTGAACCAAGTTTTTCAACACTGACCACGTCCACTCGAGTTTTCCCATTGACGATCCGTTTGGAGTGTTGGATGAATATCTTGACGCGATTGAATTTTAGACTGATGGATATCCGATTCCCCTTTCACTTCGCATCATCCTTTTGGTTTTTTCCACTCACGTCTCCACCCATTTGGACCTATGCAGTGATGCTGAACGCCAAGGCCAAACACCAAAGGTGTAATGGTTGGATGATGTTGTTGCATACTGTAGGGCTCTGGAGCAAACGAACTGGAAGATGGCAGCCAGTGACAGGGAGGTTTGGAGACGTTTCTTGGAGGCAGCTTAAGACCTACTAAAGGTTGTGACACTGAGGATGTTTGTAGGTAGTGATTGTGAATGGGGGGCTTAAAACTACCTATTCGAATAATGAAGAGTATTTTTTTTTCACGTGATTTTGCGTACCAACGTCGAAAGATAGCAACCATTATCAATAAATAGTAAAAAACAAAAAAATCCTATGAACTTACTAGAAAAATACCAGCAGACTAGGAGGAGCTAACATACGGACAAAGGAATTTATATATAAACAAGCTCACTAACCATTCCTCAATGCTCTGTCAAACTGATTGAAGAATTTGATTACTGGCGAATCTCTGCCGCATATGACGGCGAGGAGGGCAACTGGAGCCAAGAGTTTGAGGGTCTCCCCGATATTCTTCAAAAGAGACCACATGTTTTTGATTCTTTGTTTGTTGGGATGTTCCAGGGAGCGTGCTGCAAATAAAAGAAAAAACAAATGAACTCACTATTATTGACTGATTAATGGAATTTTCTGAAAAAATATGGGAATAGGCGATGTATGTACCTCATTCTTTAATATTTTTCTCAATACGAAATACCTCCAACCCTATCTGAACTAAGCAGTCCGCATTTGTCCTCAAATCTAAATTTTACCAGTTTTTCTTACCTGATCAGCATTGTTCTTAAGCCGAGCTCTTATTTATTTAATTCTTAATCGACATAGGTACATGAAATGCAAAATAAGTAATAAGTACATGGTTATTTATTTTGTAACATAAGAAAAGTGTTAAGCAATGGCGGGATTCTCTTAAATACAACCTTTTTACAGACATAGTACTAAAAAAAACTGAAAGTAAAAACAATCACAAAAAATGGCTTTTATAGAATAATACATTAAATTTAAGAGAAGAATGCTTCGTAGATTTTGAGGGCCGTAAATATGATTTGATGATGAGCTATACAGTTCCCAGGATCTCTGAATATGTTAAATTTGACAGGCTTAGATGGGCAGGGAATGTTCAGAGTATGCCATCTTCGTGGGTGCCGAGGAGAATCCTGGAGGGGCTTCCCGGTGGCAGGAGAAAAGTATATAGGCAAACCCAGCACTCGTTGGAAGGAAGAGGTCAAGACACTGGAGGGCTATATCAGAGGAAAGAGTGAGTTGGAGGCGAAGGTTAGGGGAGGCCAAAGCTCAAGAATGCAGTGATTCCTCAAGTGCCGTTTGTAATAAAAGGTTGTTAGAACAACGACCACCATAAATCGAAAATGACAATCTGTGCGTTGTTATAAAAATATAGAAGACGTTTGAACGAAGTGTTTGAACGACAAGATGTTTGAAGGAAGTGGAAGGTCATGGTTCGCAAAAAATTTGAATTTCTCTTTTTCATGAACAAGTCTTTTCAAATAACACAAATAAACCACATTGACGAAAACATGATAAGTTCAGCAAAATTAAAAAGGGATTGTAGCACAGTTTTGTAAACCAATTTAAGATACCTTGTTGCTGAGCGTACAGTAATCTGTATCGGAGAATGTCTTGAAGTAAGGGGTTCATTTCTTCACAATCACTTTCATCTTTTTCTTCGTCCCCAGATACCCTTTCTTCACCAATCGATTCCGAACTTTCCAGTATCATTTTCATGATTACAAATATCACTTATTCAACACAAATCAATATTATTACACTAGTAGTTATTCGTAAAATTAAAACAAATCACACATTAGAATAATATAACTTCAGATCTTAATAATATTATTAAATAAATTTCACCATTGCTCTAAGTAAAAACAGGATTTATTTTACGTAAAAAAAATAAAAAATAATGTCACTTTTTAATGAAAAACATGAACAGAAAAGATGCAATTCAATTTTTACTTCCAAAACTTTATTGGATGCACTAATAGAATATCCTCACTGATTGTCCAAAACCTGAATACGCAAGATATAACAAACTATTCAACAAAAATGCATATTAATTTTAACGCATATAATAATTTATTATCAGCTTGCATTTGCATGAATATGAATGCTCGCGAAAATATTTTGTGATTAGTATTGTTTTTATTGATTATCTATGAAAGAAAGTACAAAAATATATTTCTTATCATAATTCCAAAATCATAGCTGTCACAAAGGAAGATTGATAAACAAACCTTATCAAAATACATGTATACAGGGTGTTTGGTAGTACGTTAGTAGGTATAGCACATAGCAATCGTTTGAAACATGTTGTGGATACTCAAAATTTATAAAGGGTGTTTTTATTTGTAAGGATATTTAAAAAAAATGGGTAAACCCAATGACATCTTGACATCTATAACTTTATTTTTCATCCGTCAATCGGATCCAATTAAAAATTTATTTTCAACTCAAATGTATGCAAATTCATACAAAATAAACTTCTATTTCAGGAAGTGGCGTGAATAAAAGTTACGCCCAAAGTCCAAGGAACCGTACACGAACCAAGTTAACTTTATTTTTACGACAGTTTCAAAATTACTCAGAATAAAGATTGAGTTCTTCAAAATATCTCGTCAAAATATCTATCTTAAGAAATATCTTTTTCAAACGGTATACAACAGATGTGTTAAAATAAATAAATATGTATAAAATGTATGCAAAAAGTAAATAAAACTAGTCGCCATCTCATGTTGCGGTTCTATTTCAAGGTTTCGCTTTGATTTTAAAGTCGATGGTAAAGTCAGTGGTTTATAGATACGTGAATATTTATGTATAAACGTAGTCCTTACTTCCATGAATATTGATTTCAAATTTTGTATATTACAAAAACACGTTTGAAATATGTTTGAATGTTAAAACTATTTCTGTAAGCTGTACCCCTATTCTGTAGCAAGTGTAGGGTAGTCACTTGAAAAAAAAGTTACTATAAGGCGATAAATTTTGTATGAAAAACGTCTATACGTATCGAATGCGAGAATCGCATATATACGTTTTTCATACAAAATGTATCGCCTAATAGTCACTTTTTTTCAATTGACTACCCTACACTTGCTACAGAATAGGAGTCCTGGAAAGAAATTCTATCAATAATCTGCGTACCAATGTTTTGAAACTCAAAGGTTGTCAAGTAAATAAAAATTGTGTTGAAAATGGAATTTATCACAGATGGCGTTATTGTCAGTAATTCCGTTCCATACTAACTGTAATATTATATTTTATATTATTTGATATCCATTTTTCAACTTTTTATTAGTTATTCTGTTATCCGGAGCGGAGAAGAATCCAATAAATCAAACATCGGAAGATTCTGTTCAGCCGATCTCGAGTAAAAAGTGTTCACGTTCGCACTGACCCCACTTTCTTTTATATAATAGATTATAGCTTTAAAATACTCTAAAAAAGTAAAAAAAAATCTAATTATTTTACCTGTTTGCACAGCACCTACGTAAGTATGTGTATTCCTTCCTACATACAATTAATACAATCCGGATCATATTGAAAACATAATATTATGATAATAATATATAATATTTTTGTTTTATTATTTTTTCAATGACGCAAACAGGCTGATTTTCAGTGAACATGACGCATGGTAAAAATACTAGTAGTCGCCCGCTGGTCGAATTTCGACCATAAACTAATTTATGTGAGTGAGTGAGAACATTATCCTTTTTATATTGCGTATTCATATTGGATATATTAAGCGAGCGCTATTTCACAATTTTCTTTCAAAAATAATCACATGGATACGTCAAATTTTAAATGTAGGTATGTACAAAGTTTTTTTTTATTTTTATTAAAGACAAACAATATTAATGTATTATCAGTTTGACTACAGATAAACATAAGAAAATGCGCGTCTGTTTCAATGTCAAATACATCGAAGTATGTGTGAGTGTCAAATACATAACATTACAGAGTGTTTGTAATGTTTGTTTTTATCGATTTTATGTATTTTTTTTTAATAATTCAAAAAAATATTAGCATTCGACATATGTATTTTAAGTGTGCGAAATTTCACACTCCTCCCTCCGCGTAATTTTCGTAAAAATGGTCGCAAAGTTTTTCCATCACGTAAACTACTAGCTTTCACGACAGACGATGTCCTGTGATGTAATTATGAATATTGAATTCGAATTTAGGGTAATGATATAAATGACTTTTAACTAATGTCATTCCGACCGATGCATCTGTTTTAAACCACATATTTTCTATCCGATTTATGTCAATCGCACCAACTATTAAACAACTGACAGTTTGTGTCGAGCGACAATTTGATTTCAAAATTAGATTTATTCACTTTTCGCGTTTTGTTTGTTTGCAAACTTATTCAATTTATAAAAAAAATGCGCGTCAGTGTTAACAAATTAGAAATAAGTTTGAAAAAAACCGTACATAGGAAAAAAAAATTACGTCCCAACATTTTTTATGTCAAAATTGTGCTTCTGTAGAATTTTTCACAGATGGCGTTGTTGTATCGTAATTCGTTCCATACTAACTTTTATAAGATATTTTATATTATTTACTATCCATTTTTTGGACATTTCATTAGTTATTCTATTATCCGGAGCGGAGACGAAGCCAATAAACCAAAAATGATAAAAATCTGTTTAGCTGACCTCGAGTTAAATACGTGTTCGCACTAACCCAACTTTCTTTTATATCTATAGATAAGTGTGTGAAATTTTGAACTCCTTTTTTTTAATTTATTTTTATTTTTCGTAAAAATTGTCACAAAGTTTTTCCTTCACGTATTAATATATAGATTCGCTTCGTTCTGAATAAATAAAGTATGATAAAAACTCACCTAAAGTCAAAATTGCAAAATCCATATTATAAGAAAATACGTCTTATTTAATATTAAGCCGTATTTAATTTATACTCGTTCTTCTTTCTGAATTTAAAGATTTTACAGAAACCGAAACTAATACAGCATTTCATGGTTGAGCCGTTTCAATGATCAAACTAGCACTGAATCAAATATTACAGTTTATTTGCCCGAGATTCAGGTGCGCTGTGATAATAATATGGAGGTATATCAGACCTTCGATAAAAATAAGACCTAATCTAATCATAAATTTATTATTGGAAAATATCTATATTAGAATAACCTCTCAGAACACTGACTCATCGACTAACGGCGCCTACCCGAAGCGAGCGATATCCACGGTGCACATACAAATCTAAATATATTATTATAACTAGCTTTCCCGACAGACGTTGTCCTGTAGTAGTCTTTACTATGAATATTGATTTCGAATTTATAAGAATGATAAAAATACGTTAAAAATATTACCCATCACGCCGTTTCCCGAAGGGGGTAGGCAGAGAGTATACGGACTTCCATTCCTTCCTATTCATACAAACCTCTTTCGCTTCCTCCAAACGCATAACATTCCGCATACGTGCTCTTCTATTCCTTTTGCTCCTGACTTGGCCCTCCTCTAAGACAGCACCGATATGATCGGACCATGTCATTCGAGGTCGGCCTCGTCTGCTTGCACACATTCTTTCAGATTTATATATCCTTCCAGTCATTCCATCTTCGTTCATTCTCTCTACATGTCCAAACCACCTTAATTTATTCACTTTCATTCTAGTCACAATGCTAACATCCACTACGTTAAAAATATTATGTTTGAATGTTATCAATTATTTCTGAAAGCTCGAAAGAATTTCATTAAAAAATCTGCGTACGAATGTTTTGAACCTCAATGGTTGTCGAGAAAATAAAAATTGTGTTGTTATGGAATTTTGCACAGATTGTTGTCAGTAAATCCGTTCCATACTAACTTTAATATTATTTCTCATGCATTTTTTTTTAAACTTTTTATTAGTTATTCTGTTATCCGGAGCGGGGAAGAAACCAATAAACCAAGCATTATAAAAATCTGTTCAGTCGATGTTCGCTCTAACCTCACTTACTTTTATATTATAGATTAGTGGAGTGTGAGCTCAGAAAGGTAATTTACGAAAGAGTTTTACGTTTAGATTTAGTCGAATATTTGAAAATTAAGGGCATATTATTCTCTCAAAAAAGCAGTTTTTGGCTTTTTTTCTTAATCGATTATAGTACTTAATGATTCCGCGTTGAAATTAACATTTTATTGTACTTTAATTAAACAGTTTAACTAGTTAAGTTGAAGAAAAATGTGAAAATAAATCTTAATACAGTATTGATTTGAATTTTCGTTTCATTCATCTAACTAACGAATCTTGAATTACTTAGGGGGTTGTTGTTTGAGAATACACTGAGACTGCGTCAATCAAAAAACAGGCACCAGCTATTGGCCACCACCCTGACAACGAGAGAAAGTCAAAATAAAGCATGCTTAATGAAATTAACTCGCGGTGGTAGAAAAGTGGGCTTTGCAAAACATAAGTGCGTCACATAGTGACGGGTGACTCGTATTAATAAAATAATGTAGGTTTGTTTATCGCAGTTTCGTATCAGCAGAATAATAATTATTAATTGATAAATAACTTTTTAGTTAGAATATAATATTATATTATAATGCAAAAAAGGCGGAATGGTTTCCTAGTAGGGGAGTTTCCTAGTAATAATTAATTATCACCATCATTTTAAAATTTTATATGTTTAGATTTGAGTTTTATATTTCAAAGTTTACCTGAACAAAGTTTACCATTAGTAAATAAATAGTTTACTATTGTTTGTCTCTAATTGAATTAGATATTAATCTAATAGAAAAAACTTTGAACAATAATTGTACATAATATCAACAGTTCAAATATGACGTATCCAATATCCATGTCGTTGTTTACGGTCGAATTTCGAGCACTGGTTGACCCCTAGTCTGTTTTAAACGTTATTTACAGAACCGTATAATATGATAGTCGCACCAACTTTCATCATTTCACAGATGTCAAACGCTTATAAAATTTCAAAAATAGAACAGTTTTGTCACAAGGTGTACCTATAGAAAAAACCTAAATCGATGGAGCTACCTCTCTGCAGACGAAACTGAATGTGAGCGTGGTGAGCTCCAAGATGATAACCACCTCTTGACATGCCCGCTGGAAAATTGGCCAAACTATTCACGCGTGATGACCAAGAAAAAAAATGAGCATCCATTTTTATACAAAGAGATGGACTGTTACCAAGCACCTTCTGCTTAATATAATGAAGATTGCATGTGCGAACATGTGCAACACATTCTAAAACAGCGATACCCCTATATGATTTTTGACATTATTTCTGAGTATTTTATATTAATTATTTTATCTTTATATCAGTAGTGGGATTAATGAATCATTTATTTTATTTATGATTTTTAGGCCATTCCACTTTCAGGATAATTAAGATAAAAAATAATATAACTGCAGAAGATTATCAAGTTGTTAATCTTTGTACCGTTAGTGTTAGTTATATTTTTACAAAACTGTCGGAATAATACTAGCAGATACCCGGCATACGCCGCTTCTACGATTATTTTTGGCATGATCGACCTGATATTTACAAATCTTACCACAATAATTCAATCGGTCTATTCTTTCAACAATGTATACAATAAGTAAACAGACATCACAAGTGATGTATTTCCTACTACACCGCCATCTCTTGAATTTTTTTTAAAGTAAAGCAATTATAGAGGAATTGTTTTGATTTCATATTTATGGACCATCGAACTTCATCGTGCATCCGAATCAACGATAACTATTACATAATGCAATAAATTATTAGATAAAATTAATATTTTATGTCGTAAAATGCATTTTATTCATGTAATAAGTGAAAATTATTTTTTTAATTGGGTTACGTCGAAGGTCGACGGACGGGACAGCTAGTAGTGTTAAAACTCTCTGGCGAGAATGACATCCGTATTTTTGGGTTGAAAGGTTCAAATATGCGTCACCTTCATTGTATATGAATGAAGAAGTGGTTGGTGGCCTAGAGGTTACGACGCCGGCTTTCGTACTGTTGTCGTGCGGAGGTCGTGGGTTCGATCCCAGGTGCCGACCATCTTCCTCTTTCACGAGACAAGCTTTAAGTAGCTTACTGTGAAAGAGTCAAAGAGTGTAATTGTGTTCATTTTGAGTGAGCACAGATTCATTTAAAAAAAAAATACAGATTTTCAATAATTTATTAATGCTTTTCGCACATTCTTTTGGCTGTTGGCAAAGATATTGGTGAAATAGGTAAAATCGATTTTGGATTTTTTTTTTGATACTTAGGCATTCGTTTGCGTAAAAACCCTCAAATTATTCATATCTTTTGATTCGGAATTTGACACAAAATATCGCAGCTATCGACATCACCATGGATATACCGTCAACACGTTGACCTTAATGTAAGTATAACATAGAAGCAACTCGTCGTTAATAATAAATAAATTAATTAACACTTTTCTATACAAAGCTGTCAGTATATCTGGTCCCATCCAATCTGAGTCAGGCCAACCCCGAGTAGAAATTTCAAGTTAAAAAACACTCCTATAACCACTAGGCCACTAAGCTATCGAGGTCGGTATTGTGGTTCCTATTGTATAATAAATTCAACGTTCGATGACAGCAAGGTGACAGACTAGTAGGTTCATAGTAAGTAAGAGTACCTACTCTCTTAAAATCATACAGTAAACAAAATAAATAACGCAAAAAGCGGTGTCTATGAAATACTTCGTTCACGATGTTGACGGTGGCAGCTATTTAATAAGACTCGACTTATGCACTGGGTTCCTAGGGAGCGGCCGTATATTACGACAGCTTACGACTGCGATCTTTACGGTGACATTTGAAAAGATACGTGCCCGTATTATTTTCTCAATTTTTTAATAACAAACGTCAATGACACTGACGTTTGTTATTAAAAAATGGAATGTACTGGAAATAAAATACGCACTAAGTGCCAAAAAGTTCATTTTGAGATAATCTCTTTGGGTTGGCTGGAAGAGATCCTTCGGGATAAGTCCGCCCTTTGAATCTTTAAATGTTTTTATAAAAATTGTTTTTTATTACACAATAAAGCTTTATTTATTTCTTTATTATTTAATCTAATAAAACTGACTTCTCTCCCATATAGACATAGTACTATGATGATTTTTGCATCTGTTTTTTACGCCTTTAGATCATCGATATGGACTAAGGGCAATATTTAGGCTATTGGCAATGGTTCATAGAACATTTCCTCATACTTAACTAATTTTTTCATTTTCGGCGCTTAGTGCGTATTTTATTTTCCAGTATACAATTATTTGTGTCTTGTGTCGGAACGTGAAAATGAACGATCTTGATTTTGCTTTAGTTATTTGTTTGGAGGATGACCAGCCATCAGAGGAGAATGACAATTTATATGAATATCGTAGCACAGAAAGTGCTTTTTTTTATCATTTCCCCCCCTAATTCACGCCACAAACCGTTCTTCATCTGCGTTGTTCTGTATTCTTTATTTTTAACATTATAGGTAGATATAGCTTCATGATTAGGTACGAAATCTATTAAAATTTCGTCATCTTCACTTCTTCAGATGGAGTTGGAACTCATTTTGTGCAGCCTAAGAATATATTATATTTTAACAAATAAAATAATTCAGTGTTATCAATGAAAGCGTTCACGAATCATCTGACACTGACAAGACGGCGGCCGTTTTTGAAAATAACGACAATGTTTTTTTGTAACTACACCGGTAACAAAATAAACAACGTTCTACCGACGCCGTTCTCTGAAGCGTCGCATTCTTAGGAGAACATCCCATTAGACCCTTGATACGGCACTCGTAGATGAAAATCAGTAAATTAACACAAGTAAGATACTTGAAATTCTATTTAACTATTAAAAATAATGATTTTCAATAAACTGTGTAAAGTTTTTCTTTGAACCGGGTGCGAACAGTTTCAAGACAGATCTCGAACATCCGGACATAGAAGGTATCTACCGATAACTATTTTTTTATCCGTGCGATTGTGTTTTCTTATGACAACAATTCTACTACCATTAATATATGCATACGGACTAATTATTAGTTCATTTTATAATATGAAGCTATGTTAACAAATATAATTTTGATATTCGTTATATTGTTTGTTATTTCTACACCCCACTTAGGGAGGCAACAAGATCTGCCCAATTCGCTCGATCTCGCGGAATGTTTATGACCTCCTCTCACACCATGTCTATAACCCTCAGCTTTGCTTTGAAGGAGAAGGCCTTTCTTGTTTTCGGTATCCCTGATGGGAGGAATAACAGCACTCTTCTCGGCCAACTGTCATTCTGCATCCTTAATCCAGCCAAGTTAATCTCTACTCCATACTAGCAAAAGTGATGGGCCTACCCTAGGTGCACCGGTGTGTATTATACCCAAAATTATTATTCTCCCGAGGTACTTCGTTTCAAACGCACAGACTTGTATTGTATTGTATACAAAATGTATCGTGTTACTCACTTTACTTCCGTGACTACCTTCCAATAAATTTTAGAATACGGGTACCTGCAGGTGTCAGGACTCATACAGGAGAATGGACAATACACACACATCAAACAGTTTACATTTCGTCTCGACACTAAACGCCGACGCTTTCCATATTTTGGACATGTTACGTATTATGTAGAAGCTCAACCAGGAGGTCGCTAGTGGTAAAAAAATATACTTCAGTAACTATATGTATATCCAATCCAATTCAAACTCCCTTAAGACCCCACAGGGGCATAGGGAGGCAACAAGAGCTCTCCATTGCGCTCGATCTTGCGCAACGTTAATGACCTCCTCCCACAACATGTCCAGATTCCTCAGCTCTGCTTCGAAGGAACGGAACACAGTATGAGAGGGTCTTCCTCGTCCTCGAGACCCTGATGGGAGGAAGAACAGCGCTCTCCTCGGCCAACTGTCATTCGGCATCCTTAACACATGTCCCAGCCAAGTCCATCTCCTCCACATAATAGTAGAAGTGATGGGCTCACGCCGGGTGCGCCGGCGTATAGCGTCGTTCGTGATTCGTTTTAAACAATGATGTTATATTTCCTGTATTTCTTATTCTTCTTTTAGAAATTCTTGTTTGAAATAATGAGTAGGTACTTACATATATTCGAAGGTAAATCGGCCTTTTAATACGTTATTTTAAGTCTATAGACATCTTGTATGTTTGATTTAAACAATCAAAAATAAAAACATAAAAAAAATGTTTGGGTATAAAATACCCGAGTTTAGTTTTACTCTTTTTACACCAACTAGGTACTCAGGGTTTTTAAAATACTAGGTACTCAATTAATTTTTAAAATAGGTACTAATCGTATTTTTTTACTATATGGGTATTTCATACCCGGACACACAGTCGATTGGTAATTAAAAACAATTCATCAAGTAGTGCGAATGTATAGAGCAAGAGTCTTCCTCGAGGAAATTGTGGCAATGAGCTAGTACCGCAAACGTCACCACGAACTATGTACATAGACAATATTATGTAGGTTGTAAACCAATACTCAATATGCAGGTTTGTAAGCGAATATACCATGTTATACCTCCTGCTTAAGCCGCATCTTGAGATTAGCCGTGTTTGCGGAATATTGGAGCAGGTACTCCCGTTTATACACCAACCTTTATCTTTGTTTATTAATAGATAACATTACACACAATTGAGTTTCTTCATTACACCAGAGGCGCAGCGCTTATAGTAAAAGGCCTTGATGGCCAACGCTGTTTCGGCCAGGAACATGAAGTCAGACAGGTTTCCCCAGTATTCTCTGATTTCCTTATCTAGTTATATATTATTTTTCTTGTGTGCAGATTCTTTGTCGTCGAACTCCTCCTTCAAAACTGGACGCATTTTGAAGAAACTTTTTAGGTGTCTCAATGGTTATCCGAGGATGAGTTTGAAGCAAACTCAGATTTATGGACGCCCTATTTCTATTTAACTTAATTAATTCATCAATTTTTAAATAAGCGCCACTACCGAAAACATTAAATTTAAAAGTTTCGCGCGATAAGAATAACCTAAAGCTTCGCTTCGATCCACACAAAAAAAAAAGTTTTCACCAATTGTGGTATATGAGTGAACTCATAAAAAGGCCGACTTTTTTAATAAAGTGTAGAAAATACCGACCTCGGTAGCCTAGTGTTAAAGGCGTGGACTTTAGTTCACGAGGTCCCGGGTTCGATTACGGGTCGGGCCAGAGTTTTTCCAAGTGTTTTCTATGTGTCTAAGTTCCGTCGGCTATACTGACACCTTTGTATATAAAATATTTTCGAGGCTAGTGACATCTACTGGTGGATCGATACAATACTTCGTTATCGTTAAAAATTGAAATATTTCCCCACTCACTGTATGTATACAAGTTTCAACGAAATGACAATTGGCAACAGAGAACAGCGAATGTTTCCTAGGAATATAAAGCGCTTTTAACCTGGGCTAGGAGGTTGTAAGCCCTCAGCTCTGTTGTCCAAGATCTGATAGACTCATTGTCTGTTGAGATTGTTTTCCAATACATTGGTTTTGATTACCTATGTTACTAGGAAAAATCCAGTTTTCAATCCGTGAGGATATAAAACAAAGATATGAATTATATTATTTTATAACTTTTTAAGACAATGTTCCGTAATTAATTGGCGTCAGATGTTGAAAGATGTTGGAAACACAGAATCCATTTTCAAACAGTTTATTCCATACACTCAGTAAGACATATTGTGACAACAAGCATGCAAAATAATAATTCACAAATGTTGCCACACAGTTAAATAAATTTTATTCAATGTTGCTATGTTGCTGAATTGCCTGTAGTGTAAAAACCAACATCAGATTCATTCTTGACAAACATAATTACGTTTCGTAGAGCCAACAACAATGATGTTAAATTTTTTCATTTATTTTATTTCATTATGTGCTATTTTTAATAATTGCTAAATATCAGATGTGCATCTCAACATGATAAGACGAAGGTCTGAACGAAGGAGCTGCTCGGAACAGCAGAAATGAAGAATTCAGGGTAAAACTCTTAGAGATTGAATCTCAAATGATGAAAATCGCTGGACTTTTAATATTCAAGATGTTGTCAGCTGAAGTAGAGAGAGAAATGTCACTAGAGAGATCACATTGGCACAATGAGTCCAAAGAGATTTACAAAACTAGTAACGGAAGAACCATCATCAGAGGGACGTAGAACACAAAGAGATGAAGGGAAAGCTGACCATCCGCTGTCCAAAATCAGACCAAGTCTTGAAAAATAACGGTTCTTAGATCAAAACAAAGAATAGTAAGCCAGCCTTCGAAATAACAGTAGAAGACGGTCGTAAGCCCGTAGTGGTTTATTCCATTTAAAAGTCGAACATCGGTAATGAATTGTTAGAGTCATTATAGTTGTTACATATTCGTTAAAATATCTAGTCCTGAAAAATGTTCACACGAATCTAGACATAATTAGAACGTTGTGCACCAACAAATCCATAAGCAAGATAAAACATTAACAAAAATGGATATATTCATATCCTGGCGCCAAATACATGACAGCAGTCGCAGTCTTTAAATTTGCTTGCTCTCTTGTTCTCAATAATTTCCAACTTTTATCTCTATATAGTCATTAATTATTAAATATCTACTAGTTTTATACATGGGCTTTTTTGACATGTTGAACATGTCAAGAATTCTCATGAATGGGAGTTTCGGAGACATAAACATTGCCGCCTAATAGGGAACGTTGTTAGCGTGAAGTGATCACACTAAGCCAGCCTTCGAAATAACAGTAGAAGGCGGTCGTATGCCCGTAGTGGTTTGCTCCATTTAAGGACGAACATTAGTAATGAATTATTGTTGGGGTCATAAGTTGTATACATAAATTCGTGAAAATATTCAGTTAGGTACGGACAATTGCAAACAAATTTAATGTAGAATTTGAATATTATGTACTAGATTCTAATTACCTATTACGAAATAGTGAATCTGAAAAGCGTACGACGAAACTGTCACATGGTGACGGATGACACTGTTAATCTTTTATCAATATTTTTATTTTATACTATTCAATGGAATTTTTTAAACCCGCAGGTATTGTTTTTACTCTATTATATTTTTTCTATGCTTATCTTTAATTTCGTGTAGGTGCTAACCTATTGTATTGAATTGATTGTTCATTGTTTTTATTGTTTATTAAAAAAAAGTAATTTTTTTTGTATCTACATAAATCTAAAGAATAAACTTATAATGAAATGGTGAATTTGAAGATTGGTAAATACATAAGCTTACCTAGGTAGGTACATATTTATTTTATACTTCGCGATACAAAGATGTCAATATGGCCGGCGGAACCTATCCCGAGGCAATCTCTTCCAGTCAACTGGTCCCGTCCAATCTGAGACAGGCCAACAAATTCCAAGCAAAAAACTCTGACCCGATCAGGAATCGAACCCGGTACCTTTTGCTCTGAAGTTCAAGCCTCTACAACTAGGCTACCGAGGTCGGCTATTATTACATATTGTAATGTATGCAAATTTTATGGTGATAGATTTACTATTATAGTCTACGAACATGATTCCCTATTTCCTCCTAATTCCCTAAGCATAGCGCAAGATCGAGCGCAATGGAGAGCTCTTGTTGCCTCCCTATGCCCCTGAGTGGGGTTCAAAGGGAGATTGATATGATTTAATTCTCTACTAAACTAGTTCATAACGCAATTCTGTTAACCATCAATAATTATGTATATAGCTATGTAACGTGGACATGAACAAAATACAGGAATGTAGTATAAGTGCACTAGAGAGGACAGCTCTAGAATATGTGGTGAGACTCTGTGGGATATGGAAAGGAATGTGAATATTAGGAAGGAATGTGTATGGAAGTTAGTGTTGTGACAAAGATGAATGGTAATAAGTTGAGATGGCTTGGGCATGTTGAAAGCATGGATGCAAATAGGATTAAAAAGATAATGTACAAGGCTGAAAGGAAAGGTGTCCCTATAAGAAAGCGTAGCCGACCGAGAATGACGTGGATCGAACACATCGTTTCCGTCCTCAAAGAAGGCCATGGAGGTTACTCTACCGATCTCAAATTTGTGACTGTCAGTACTTTTTTTGTTGTTTTTGCAGTGGCGTACCGAGGGGGGGGGGGGGGCGGAGGGGCGGACCGCCCCGGGCGCCTCTTTGGAAAGGGCGGCAAAATCTGCTTATGCTATGTTATACACGACCAGGAGCCTTATTCCCGTAATCAATCGCATTTAAAAATCACTTAACGATAAGATTAAGACACGATCGCAATCAGGTCGGCCTTGAATTTGACGTTTGTAAGATAGTTACGGGAATGCCGATTACATAGAATTTCATACTAATATTTCAAACATAATGAATTTTTAAGATATCTGCTAGATATCTTGTTTTGTGAATACCAATCCGCCATTTAAATATTGTCAATCAAGATAGGAGCGTATTAAGACCGCTACGAGAATAACCCTACAGATTGATAAACTGAGAATTTATATTTTGACCAAAAATAACATTTAATTTCGGATTAAGGTCTTAAAAAAACATTTGCGGTGAATCCGCAGGTAGAAAAATCTGCTGTAAGTAGGAAAATAAATAGGTATGAAAACTTTTTTTATTTTGATATATTTTTATTCATTTTCGTGTTTTTTTATATGGGGGGGGGGGTTCCCAATTATATAAGGAGGGAAGGGCGCCACATTTTATTGGGGGGGGGGGGGGGGGAGTGGGCGCCAAATTATATTAGGGGGGGCGCCAAATTTTAATTCCGCCTGGACCTCATGTTCTGAAGAGAGCGTCTATACCACTAGGCTACCGTGAAGAGGTTGTATGAGAAATTTAATGTCAACGGAAGAAGTGAAAGTTTTTTGAACCAAAGATTTCAATAAGTAATAAAAGGTGGAACAAAATTTTCAAAATATTATGTCATATTTTTGTTTATGAAGTAGGTACGAAGATGAAGACATATCGTGGGGAAGGAAAAGTGGTGACAACGCTAAAAAAAATCATCGCAGATAGCCTTTATTAGAAAAAATTCCTATGCAAGGCAAGTCCTCTTTCGTTGCGAATACGCTTCATCGCGGGAAGGAGTAAAATAATTTATTTCAACGGTTTCTTTATCTTTAGTGTGTCTCTTTTCTTCTTGTTATTTTGAATGATTGTTCGAAGTGAGTTAGCAATAAAATGAAATGAAATTAGTGTTATTATCTTTAGATACTTTTGAACAAACTATCTAAATTAAAGGTACTAGAAAGAGTAGGAACATTTGAAAAAATTCTACTTTATATCGTACGATGACCATCGAAAGGGAGACGACTGGGCAACTTTGTTTCATTGTACCATTTTATGAGAAAATGTCGGTCGTAGTATATTATATTTTTTGCTGTGTTCGCTCCATTTCATCTCTGATCCCATGACCCTTCTTGTTAATACCTAACTTTCATACATTGACATGGGAAAGCATCTTCTGGTCAGCTTTTTCTGTCTCTTGTGTGTGATTTGGTTTGATTTCTTTACTCAGCATTTTTCTTCTTATTTTTCTTTTTTTTTCCTTTATGTACCAACATTTTTTACTTAACATACCTAATGCATGTTTTTGGAATAAGATCTTTATTGTGTAAATTGACTTTATTTTGCTATTGTATCTGATTATTTCATTTCTGCTTTACTTTGTTTTACTTTATATTTGACTTTATTTGATTTTCTTATAACACGCAAAGACTGTGATCAACCGTTGTATTGTACGCATTTATGTATTTTTGATATAGTTCTGTTATATTTAATTTACTTTGTTCTTCCTTTGCTATCGTTTTTCTTTCCGTCCTGCTTAAAATATTCATAATGTGTTATGTTTTCTTCAGTACCTCTTTTTTTTATTTTCTTATAAATGAACTAAATTTTGCTCGAAATGAATTATTGACTATCTCACTTCTTCTGTATTTGCAGTGTGGTTTTCGATGGTTTTGCTTTGTGTTCTTCTGTTCTCTATTTTCTGTTTCCTTGCTTTTGTTTATTATTTTGAGATGCTTGAAAATCCTATCTTATTTCGTTCCATTGTCACTATTTTTATTTTATTCTGCTATTTTAATTTAAAAAAATATCCTACACAGTGTTGACTTTATACATGCTCGAGTTGATTTGTGTTGTTTTGTATCATATATTGTTTTATTTTTATATATATTTTCTTATGTGTTGCTATTCGTTGTAATTAATTCTATAAAGGCACATTAGTGCCGTGTACATGTTGAATAAATAAATAATTAAATATTAAAAGTTTGAAAAGAAAGAGGTCCGTTCTCTCTGTGTACCCTTTAAGGTTAAGGCATAGGGCGGGATGGGTAAAAAAAGTAAAGTACTGTTTTTCTTACCTTGAATACACTTGACCGTCAATAAATTCTACGTTGATAAGCACATTTATTCACGAACAACAGCGCACACTGTCACTTTTAAAATTAACAAAAACTGTACTAGATGAATTGGCGCAATTATTGCAAAACCTCCCATGTCAAGCGACGTGTCATTGTTTTGGTTCTTGAAGCGTGTTCGAAACAAAAACAATAACAAAAAAAGGTATTGTAAGTGAAGCCAAGAAGTATGCCAAGTTGAATGGGACCTATGTACGTATCGTCCGATAACAAGTTACTACATAAACTATGAATTGGACGTAAATTACCTGTAGTTCAGTTATTGTACTTGCACATAGGTATGCTAATCCAATTATGGTGGGACGAAGAGTTCTGAACATTTTGTATTTTAAACTAGCTCTCCCGACAGACGTTGTCCTTATACTATGAATATTGATTTCGAATTTGTAATTTATACAAAAATACCTTTAAAATATGTTTGAATGTTAAACGATTATTTCTGAAAGCTTGAAAGATATTATATCAAACATTTGCATACCAATGTTTTGAAACTCAAGTAAATGAAAATTGTGTCGTTATGGAATTTTTCAAAGATGGCGTTGTTATCAGTAAAATCGTTCCATAGTAACTTTAATATTACATTTCATGTAATTTGTTATCCATTATTCGAATTTTTAATAATCGTTCTGTTATCCGGAGCGGAGAAGAATTCAATAAACCAAGCATCATAAAAATCTGTTAATCTCGAGTTACAAGTGTTCGCACTAATCCGACTTTCTTTTATATTACAGATTTATGATGTTTTTTTTCAATATTTGAAGCCAATATTGAAGTTTTTTTTGTAGATTTGCAATAATTATTAGCAGTAGGTTTAGAATGAATGAATTTAGTCCACATTTTTGTCTCATATGATTCCAAATTCACAAAAAAAACTTCAATATTTGCTTCAAACATTGAAAAAAATCATCATAAATACGAATCATCTACAGTCATGTAGATAAAGTTATCAAAAAATATATTCGAGTATTTTAAATTTTTGTCTTGTTACTTAAATCAGAAATAAAACCTTGCAATGTTTTATCACGTTTGACATTCATAGTATAAGAAATTGTTAATAATTATTATATGGAAAGTTATTAAGTCAGTAATGAGACTCATTAGTATGTATAAAAAATAGAATGATCAAGTGATAACAAAGTCATAAGTTGAGCTAGAGCAGACAGAGTTGTCTAAAATATTACATCTTGTATTAAAAGGGCAATATTTGCAATCATAGCAATACCCATATATTAAAGGGCAAAATTGAGAGACGCCGAAGATCTGGCCGTAGGCAAACTTCATGGTTGTGCAGCGTAAGAAACTGGATTAGTATCCGAAGTGTATAGGAATAGAGGAAGATTCCTTGAAGTTATTGCCGATGTTGGAGAGACCTGATGGAACCTGGGACACTCGAAAAAGTAATCAACAATCGGTGCAGATCCCGTGCAGTTCAATTAGACAGCGATATTTTTATACTTTACTGTGGATTATCAATTGAACAATTCAAAACAATGATCAATATAATTTATTGTACAAAGGGCGAGTGTTTTGTTACACAAATATGTATTTTAACTACAAGAATAAAATCAAAATAATATTTAGAAATAGCTATTGATTTAAAAAAACTTGTTTATCGTTCTGAATTTTCAAGACTTGCGTAAGACCTGTCATGTGCAAATCAAAGCAGATACAGAGAGAAACAAAAACGCTCAGAACCTCAGAAATGAAAATGAAGATTATGAATTTTTTTTCTAGAAAAATGAATCTGTGCTCACTCAAAGTGAACACAAATACTATCTTTGACTCTTTCATAGTAAACTACTAAAAGTTTGTGTCGTGGTCGGCACCTGGGATCGAATCCACGACCTCTGATTCGAAACAGCATGAAAGCTGACGTCCTAACAGCTAGACTACAAACCACTCTGAGAGTTCTCAATTACACTCGCTTTTTTTTTTTGCGAAATTTGCAAATATTTTTCGTCCATCCCTAGCACTATTGTTCAGGGCACGGAATATACATATGGTAACTCACCTACAATATAATCTTACAATATGAATAGTAGGTATTTTTCCTCAATAATATGAGAGAGTATTGGATATTTTCCCCTCATATTATATACCAGCTGTAAAGACTTATAAATATCTTACAAACATACAATGACATGTCATGAGACGAGCGCCTGCAAAAAGACAGGAAGCCATTTCAACATGATCAAATACTGAAAAAGGAAACATGTGTTATTTTACCAACTCAATCGTCGACCTCTGTAGTCTAATTTTTTAGGTCATCATCATCATCAGCCTTCACTCCTTGAGCATTGGACAAAGGCCTCCCTTCCCGAATTTGACGATTCTTGCGATTTCTGGACACTCTCCTCATATCGTCAGACAACCTAAGATGTGTTTCTATGACCTGCAGGGTTATTCAAGAAAAAAGTGTAAGTTTACAACTAGTCAAATATTTGGAGACTTAAGGGTGAGTTGGACATTAACACCCGAAATTATAACTTTAATTAAATGATCATTATCATAATCTTCAGCGTTACAACCCGCGGTGGGTCTTAGCTGCCTTCAAAAAGCTTCTCCATTCTGTACCACTAGTATAAGTTTTAGATGATCGAATATCGAAACAATCATCGAAAGAGTTACTAAAAATTTCCATACAAAAATGATCGAATGATTTGATCGTTTCTCGTACTAGCACCACTGATCTGTCACTAGCTGCCACCTTCAAGTTATGCTGCCCCAGAGCCCGACAGTCTGCGACAACGCCATCCTAGTTTTGGTCTTCCGACGCTTCTTCTACCGATTGGGTTGTTAAACAACACACTTTTTGGGAGCTCCAGATCCTCCATAGGGTGCAAATGACCCAGCCAGCGCAGTCTGTTAATCTTAATGAACCTGACTACGCTGATATCCTGGTAGAGATCATAGAGCTCCGTGTTGTATCTTCCACGGCAAGTTTGAAATAATTTATAGGGCCGTATATTCTGCGTAGGATTTTCCTTTCAAACGCGTCCAGCATGTTTTCGTCGTGCTTAGTCAGTGTCCAGGTCTCTGAGGCATATGTTAGGACTGGTCTAATTAATGTCTTATATAGAGTGGCTTTAGTCTTTCTTTACATAAGTTGTGACTTTAACTGTCCAGTGAGACCGAAATAGCTACGGTTTGCTGAAAAAAATCTTCTCCCAATTTCCGCACTCATATTAGAATCGTATATAGGTGACAACTGAGTCAGAATATATGAACTCTTCAACTATTTCAATAGGTAGTGCAATTAAATTACTAATATTTATTGTGGGGTGGCTAATACCATAATTAAATGGTACATATCATCAAATAGTTGGTTCTATAATATACCAAAATCTAGTCCTGAAATAGGACACAAGAATCCAATCCAACCGTTGTGTTTATCTTTCCTGATGGAAATCTTCTACATTTCTTAAATTCGGGATTAAGTCGAAAATGTTTCGAATAAATATGTTTCTACATAACTTGTATTTTGGTTATTGAATTCCAATGAATTGATTCAGCATTTCGATAATATAGTTTGAGTTACGAAACTGTGACTAATAAAGGGAATAATAACTGCCACCGTGTCAATTGATAACCCATTTACAGGGTAATTGACGCTGAGCGACCGTCAAACGGCCCAGGTGTAGTTCTCTTATTTATTTATTTACTAGCTTTCCCGACAGACGTTGTCCTGTGGTCCTAAGCAGAGGCAGCCCGTTCATAATAATATGTATTTCAGAAACAAAAATACAATATAATTAATTCGATCGAGTTAAACTTATGAAATAAAAACAATAAAATATTTCCAAAACATCCATGTTTCATTCGTATTCAAAGCTCAGGTGGGAACAACGCGAGAATATATGCGCGCGCAGACATTCTACCTCGCCTATGATGTACCGATGCTGCGTGTACACATTTTTAAAGTGCCCGATAATTTTCATGACTTTGTATGAAAATTTTCTAGAACGCTTGAAACGGTGGGGTAAGTGGGATGGGCTACTGTAAGAGCGGCAATTACGTATGCGAGGGAACTACTATCAGGTGCAGTAAATAATTTTGTTTTTATAGATTTTTCATAGCTGGCGGTGGCGTCGCATGAAATCAGTTTCATACTAACTTTAATATTATATTTTATATTTTTTCTTATCCATTTTTCAAAATTTTATTAGTTATTCTCTTAGCCGGAGCGGAGAAGAATCCAATAAACCAAACATCGGAATAATCTGTTCAGCCGATTCACAGTTATTTTGCCTTTGACAAAAATCAACAATACTAAGAAAATATATTTATGTACAATATCGATTGAATGTCGAATACAAAAATAAAAACAACATAAGCAAAAGAAAGTCATCAAAGCTGAAATCAACAAACCATACAAGAATTAAGTTTAGTAAAAGTATAAAAATAGTTAAAAGATGTATATGTAGATATCTTATATTATAAACACAATGCAAACATAATGGTAATATGACAATTAGCACCTTATCGACCTTGAAGTCCAGCTATCCTGGAAGTCAGACTTACCCTAGGAGGATCGGGGTTTGAATCTCAGTAAAGACACAACCAAAAGATGTGATTATTACATACGGGGATGCGTTTAAAGTAACTTTTTTCCCAGGGTGTTTTGCGCTTTAACCCGTAGTGGTTTATTAATAATTATTGTGCTTCCCCTGCTTGCTCATGAGTCATGGTGTCTTCCAATTAGAGCTTCCTCACTCATCCCAGATGATTCAAGAAGTCCAGCATTAGGAGGAGATCCTAGGTGGCGAAGTCCTCCACCTCTATCCTGTGTTTACCAAAACTTCTTGCTCTCGCATAAGCTACTGGATCGCAATCTATAAGGAGGTGGTGAGGCGTATCTACCTCTTCATCGCAGAATCTACAGATTTCATCATCTTCGTCTCCTAGCTTCTTCAGGTGTTCCTTAAGTCTACAGTAACCCGTTAAGAAATCTGTTAGGATTGTTCCACTGTTCTTCTATCTCCTCCCTTCTCTTCCTTCTCATCTCTTCTTGGAAGAATCTGTTATTTACTTTTTGGCTAACATAATGAGGGAATTTCCCGACCATTGTGTCCCGCAAAGAGTTAAATGTATCTCACTATGATTGATTGAAAAAAAAACTAAGCACTTTTTTTGCTTAAAATGATTTCAGAGCTAGCAAATGCCACCCTGTAGTTACGCCACTGCGGAGATGTCATCTTTCTCAGCTTGTACGAGTCCTCCACTTTAAATTTGGTATCTTTTAAAAGTTCTTAGAATATTCAACAGATTTTTCATAATTTGAACATGGTTATTTCAGAAGATGAGAGGGTTTTGTTAGCTCTCCCTGCTCCTAGGTGAGACCATAGAGTGAGAATTAATAATAGTTGATTGATTGATTAATGTCTTCACGAATTAGGGTCGTTTCCATACTTCATCCGCTCCAGAATTAGCCATCAGACATAACCACAAATTATTAAGATAACTACAAATTAAGGTCAGGGTTAAAATGAAACAGTCGATTCGATATCATCACTGATAGACAGTTGTAAATGTTAATTATTGTCAATACCTTCCTATTGTTGTCAGGCCAAAATCTTAGAATATTTTTTTTTTACTTTCCAATATGGTAAGATTTTGCTTGCTGTTGATCACTTTTTTAAATTCTATTATTTTTTGGTATGTTTTAATTCTTTTGTATGGTAAGACGGTCGTAAGCCCGTAGTGATTTGTTTCATTTATAAATTGAACATCAGCAATGAATTGTTAGAGTCATTAGTTGATTACATATTCTTTAAGTATAAAGATATTCACATAATCTTTAGAGAAAAATATAAACCTATTACAAATTTAACACTAATTACAACTTAATTCAAGGAGTATTTGAAATGACACTACCGGGATAAAATAGTCATTTTGAAAACTTCATAACATAATCTTTCTTCATCAGAATTTCCTCTTCGTTGTCGATGTATTTCTTGATTTGAGGAATATCATAAACGCTCTTAATCAGTTTCATCAAGAAAGGGAACTTTGAGTCTATCAAACCGATCCCCAGGTAGCATTCCAGGACATCAACGGCACCGACGAAGAGAAAATCAACCCACGATAACTGTAATAAAATATACATTAAACACAAGATCAAAAAAGTATCAAAGATCAAAACTGAACAAACAAAAAGGATTGTTATGAAGGGGAAGCCAACAAAGCTGGGTTTGATCAAATGTTGAAAGATGATAATGCAAGACATAAGGGAGATTATCCAAAATAACTACAGATCCCACATCCAAGGTTCCAAGAACAGATCTCCCACGAAAGGATTGGGTACAATAAAACAGGGTAAGAACGGAACAAGGGTAGTGTAACTTCTTGCTCTGGAGGTGGGAGAAGAGGGATAATCCCGATTGTGAATGTGAAGATGTCCAGATGGTCAGGGATTGATTGAGGAATGCCAAAATTGAAAGTTCTCGGGGAGCATCCAGGACATCCACGAGGGAAAACCGGAGGAGGTGGATTGGCTTCCAGTGCTTGAGCCGAGATTATAGGTGCTTGTGACGACGCAGCCTGCCCGGGCGAAGAAGAAATCTATCCGAATTCCGCACGAATGGTAATATAAGTATCCAAAATAAAAGCGTGGAGGAAAAGTACTGGATAACGCAAGACATTATTTTCCACAAAATAAATAAGCAATATCTGGGTGCCCTTATACGGTACATATAGGAGAAAAAAGAGCAATTGAGTGAGTCATCGATCACTTTTTCAGATAATTTTAGAGAATCCCGTAATGACAATCCAGGAAAAGTTTGATTATAGTTACCTTCGGACATCCAATTTCCAAAATCGAAGAGAGGGCCTTCGAGCGAGACTATTGACGGAATCATAATAATATGAAGGCATCTAAGTGGCGAATAACCTCCCCTACTGCCTACAGATCACCCTCAAGACACATAATGGGTTTTAATTGGTTAAAAAAAAGTCCGATAATAGGGGTGATTAACTACCTAATGATAAGGTCCTGTGTGACTGAATTGACTGGAATCCAGAATGATAGAGTGGACTACTTGCATAGTTAAAAAGTGATAACACATGAATCTAAATTTGACAAACAACGAAAAGGATTTATTTACCGCGGCGTATAAGGATAGGTGTTATTTAAAAAAATAATATGTACCTTTTTGGAAAATCCTCCTCCGTTTTCTTTAACAGTCTTTTCGAACGCTTTGAAATATATTTCCAAAACTTCGGCTTTCAAAGAATCTCTCAATTTTTTATTTTTAGTTGCGTCAGTTTCTTTACGGATTTCTTCTGTTTCTGTAATCATAACACAAATATTTTGGTTTTTGAGAATATTATTGTTTAAAAAGCATGTTTGCTTAATGTTATGAATAACACTTACTTTTAAGAATTTCTAATATCACCAATGCACTTGAGTCTAATTGAGCATCCATCCATTGATCTCCCGTGGAAAGACCAAGAGCATGTCCTAGACATCTGACAATAGCGAGCCCATGCATTGTATCCAGCTGGCCATCAATTTCTGGAAATATTTCTTTAAAATTTAATAAGCCTCCAGAATCTTGGAGTTTTCGTAAGAAGCTTTCATCAAGTCTTATTTTAAAGCAAGGCTGGATATTTTTTTTTTAGTCTTGGCATAGTAAAAGGCGGATGCATCATACATTTTTGATACAAAGAACAGCGAAGACTACCTTGAAAAAGGCGCAAGCAGTATCTTAAGAATCAATGGAGATGTATATTGTCTCCTCGATGCAAAATCAATTAAACGTTTTTGAGATCATTCTTTCTTAAATGGTGCCATTTTTTGACAGAATTCATACCTCTAATGAACGAAAGATTACAATTTTTATTGTTACAACGCACCTAAATGATGACAATGTTTTTAAGAACTGCATAAAGCAGGACTTCAAATAACTAACAACAACAAGGAAAAATAAGTATTATATTGCGATAACAACAATGGAACATAAAATATAAATTTATTGACTCGCAAACCTTCTTCAAGCAGCCAATTTTCCACTTTTCGTAACAATTCTGCACATCGGTTCTCTGCAAAAGCCACTAAAAGGTTGATGCTTTTTACAAAACCCCCTTTTCCAGTTTTCACTGCATTAATTTTAGACATATTTTTAAACATAATTATAAAGAAAAAAATCCAAGTTGTAAATAACATAAAAAAACAACAAATGAAGTAAACGTGATCCGTAACCAAATACAGATTATAAACAAATGACAAATGTGTTTTGTTTAAAAATAAAATACACCACATATCAAATTACTTACTTTTTTGAAAATGTCAAAGTATGACGAATGATATTTCCTTTTAAAGAATGTTAGTTGAGTTTAGCAATCACGTGGGGAGTCCCACAGGGATCCCTTTCCAGACCTGTGTTTTATCATTCTTTCATAATTATTATGTAATTTTTTATCATCTGAACAAAGACAATGTAATCATTAATCAACAGAAGCAAGTTTTTTTATTCGGGGATTAAGCAGGAGGGCTCACTGAAGACAAAAAGGCTAAAAGTAATATAAACATACTTCATTTTTATTATAATAATCAATGATTTAACATTTTTCTTAACATAGGACTAGAGGGGAGCCCAAACTGAGATGGACACGATGGGTTGGAAAAAGATCTCTGGCCAACAGGAGTGATTTCTCGGTGGACCAGGGAGACGAATTGGGATGATGAGCAAATAAGTCATGGTTCTCATTTTCAGAAAACTTAAGTTCATTGAAGATTTCTGAAAGCTATTTTCTTCCCTAAAGGGTTTATAAACGATTTGAGACTTTATTCAGCCTAAAAATATGGTCAACCAAAAGGTCTCAAACTATTTCAATAAAAATAAACTTGGTTTGTTTGTCTGCAAGTTAGTTCGTTTTTAATTAGTTATTTGTAATAATAATCTTGGAGCTGAATTCTGATTATCGTTCATTTTTGTGTGTTTTGATTACTATAATTTTAATGATGATTTTCTTTTTCTTTTATAATAATTGCTTGTTGTGATTTTCTTTATGTATATTGAATTTTATTTTATTTTGTGTATTTATTCTGTTGCTTTCATGTTAATTCATTGCTAATAATTGTTGTTTTTACTATTTTATTTATTCCACTGCTCTTAAGTATACTGACTGCTGACAATTACTGTTTTTGCTATTTTGTTTATTATGTTGCTTTCATGTTTATTTATTGCTAATAATTGTTGTTTTTACTATTTTATTTATTCGGTTGCTCTTAAGTATATTGACTGCTAAACATTTTTACCATGTTATTTATTCCGTTGCTTTCAAGTGTGTTGATTGCGAATCATTATTGTTTTTAATACTATTTTCATCATTGTATCTATAAATAGTTATTTTAACGAGGTTCCTATTTTTTTTTCTTTTCTTTTGCTATATTACAGTGGCTTTGTTTTGCTTTTTTGTTGTGATTTGATTTAGTTATTGTTTTTTATTTTATTCATCAGATTTTATATGTATATTTGACTGCGTTTACCGTTTCTAATATTTTAATAAATTATTGTTGTCATTGGAATTGTTCTTTTTGCTTATGCTGTTATTTGTATGTTGCTGTATATGATTTATCTTGTTTAAAGGCACATTATTTGTGCTGTGAACTTAATAAATAAATAAATAACTGATTGTGTCTGTCATATTTGTACAATATACCTAATTTTTTTAACATGTAAATGGCCTTGCCGTATATTAGACAAATAAATAAATAAGTCAGATTATTTGGTTGATTATATGTAAGTTTGTTCATAAGTTAGTTTGTTTGTTAATACGATAAATCTTGGACTAGCTAGCTAGATTTTTCAATCATTCAGAATAGTTTAGAACACATTAATGACGATTGACGTATTATTTTAACATGTTTTGAAATCTTTGGATTTGATAAATTTTCAGTAAATTTTATTACCTCAATGAGTAGAGTTTAACTTCTTATAAAATGTTTATAAAAACCAATGATAATAATAATTCGCTCATTTTATTTATTTATTTTATTTTATGATGTAGATACGATTACTGTACTGATGTACATAGATACAAATGACATAGACACGATTTTAAATGGTTAATAAATAAACCACTCGTTAATTATTAAAATGTAATTTTTGTTAATTGCAATATTTGTTATAATATCTATATAGTCCTGAAAAATGGGCATCAAAATCTAGATATATTTGCTAATACACCATTTTAATAAAATTCAAGCGAAAATTTTATTCATCAGCCAATAATCTCCTATTAAAAAAATATCGATCTTGGCTCGTAGTGTTTGCCGTACAACAGAATTGATATGAATTTATCGCAAACACACGTAATTCAAAATGGCGACACATACATCTAAACCTACACACATACACACAGTGACATACGGACGTTAAATAACAAAAGACATTTTGCCTTGATTTGACATTGTGTGCCGTGTTGTCAAAGGAACGTAATCATTGCGATATCTTTGTTTTTTAATTATTGTAGAAAATACAGTCGATTCTCGGGTTTAGGTCATTTTGAAAGGCGACAGAAACGATGTGGCTGTTATGAATTTATTTTATTGAAATAAACTTGCGATCATATTGAATACTAAACGACACCTGTTACCATGCACTCACCATGCGGGAAGAAATAATTTTGATTCGAAGCGTGCATGGTCGTTCAGACATGTATGAGTATGAGTAGCAAGTAAATGTGCGATTGCGAGTGGATTAAAAATTGCAGGTGAACAGTGAGTGTCTAACGTGTTTTTCAACGTGTTGTTTATTTTCTTTTTTCGCCACTGATGGCAGCACTGTCAAACAGGCTATGCGCCACTGAGTACAAATATTATTAGAGAACTTTTTTGGATGCGTAGAACCGAAAATTGGTTCCTTCATTCAACAGTCACGTGACTGAAGATAAATTATAAATAATAATTTATTTAACATTCATCCACAAGCACAAGATAACACAACAAAGCCCATAGCCACTTCCTTTAAATAATTATGGTGATTAAAACATAAGATTCCTCTGTGATAACGCTAAAATATTGAAAATAAAAAAAATCGAATGTCACACATCGTTACCGACAAACGTCACAGTTTGTATGAGTTTAATAGCAGTCACGTGGTACATGATGGAACCATGCGCACTAGCACATTATTTCTCCAGTATTATTTCTTCTCAAAGGTATGCTGTGCATGTGGGGAAGGAAGGCAGGGGAAGGCTACTCGCAAAAAATAGAACCCGTTTCTATCATGGTTAAGTTGGCACTGTTAAGTTCAATTGCGACTAACAGTTCTGTACACACGTGCTTAACACGTCTTGTTACTTCGCACCCGCACTCGCATTAATTAATATAATAATAATTAAAAGTATAAAAAGTATTAAAAGTATAAAAAACAATACAATAATAATAAATCAATAAAAATAAACCGTTAACAATAGATAAAATATAAATACATATATACAAGAATACAAATAAAAATAATCCCAGACAGCACCAGGTGCTGGTATAAGGGATCGGGCTGTACTTTTTTGATATATTATAAACACTATTGTTGGACAAGTTAAGGTCACTCTCGCCTTTCCAAAATATACTTCTTGAGACGCTTCACAAACAGTGCTTCGCTCCCACAGCCCTTGACTTCTTCCGGCAAATCATTAAATATCAGGAGAGCAGAGTAAAGAAATCCATATCTGTTCCTATCAGTTTTTGGAACGTTCTCCACTCTATAGTGATTTCGCTGTCTCGTGCTGTACGCATGAACATCACTGTTTGATATTAATGCCATGTTTGATTTAATCTGTTTGTTTTTCAATTTATAAATCATTTTTGCTTTTTCAGATTGAATTAGTTCATCTAGATTATATACATTGGCCAGTGCGTAGACTTCTTTTGTTCTTGTAAGCCTGTTCAAATTGAAAACCACTTTGAGTGCTTTGTTCATAATTCGCTTAATTAAATCTTTAGTTTGTATACTGCATTGAGACCATATCATCAGTCCGTATGAGATTCGTGGTAGTATAAGTGTGTTGTACAAAAGTTTCTTCGTTACAGTGTCAAACCACTCACTTCTTCTCATAGCTCCAATAATGGGGGTTACACCATTCAACACAGATGATGATCTTCGATCTATGATCTTCCCAATTCAATTTGTCATCCAATAATAAGCCCAGATATTTAACAGAAGTCGCTTTCTGTATCTCAGTATTATTTATATTGACCTTGAGATCTATCATCTGTTTGTTTCTTTGCTTTAATAACATATATTTCGTTTTTTCAGTATTTATAGTCAAGGAATTACTATATAGCCAGGAAACAAATTTTTTAAGATCATTATTCATTGTTTTTTGAAGATATTCTTTTTCATAGCCACTGTATATCAAGACTGTATCATCCGCATATATAAAGTATTTAGCCTCCATTTGAGAATACCTTAAATTGTCTATATAAAGTAAATACAGAAGTGGACCCAGTATTGATCCTTGTGGTACACCGAACACGGTTTCTCCTTCATCGCTAACACATTTTTCACCATTTTTTGTTACAGACAAACTCTTCACCAATTTATAAGCATTTCCTCTGAATCCCAAATTGTACAATGAGTGTAATAAGATTTTATGATCAACAGTATCGAAGGCTTTAGACAAGTCCACAAAAACAGGAACCACATATTTTCCCTGATCCATTTCATTGTTTATGTAGTTCATGACATCTATAAGTGCCGTCTGTGTGTTACTTCCATTCTGAAAACCATATTGTTGCGGATCCAGACCACCAATTTTTTCAACATACTTCATAAAACGAAGGTAAAGTACTTTTTCATATATTTTGCTAAAGGAACTCAAGATACTGATAGGTCGATAATTACTGGGTTCCCTCCTATCTCCCGACTTAAAAACAGGCACAATTGTTGCAACCTTAAGGCATTCCGGAAATATTCCTGTTTCAACACATTTATTGATGCATTCAGCAATTGGTTCCGAAACTATATCATTCAGATTCTTCAGATCTATTGATGATACACCATCTCCACCACAGGATGCACTATTTTTTAGATTTTTAATAACTGTTATAACTTCCATTTTATCAGTTGGTGCAATGAATATACTTTGAGATGGAGTTCGGCTATAAAAATTATTGCTCTTCTTTCCATTCACAGTTTCTCGTAGTTTATCTGCAAGACTTTTTCCTATGGTACAAAAATATTGATTAAGGACATTTGCAATGCATTGTTGGTCACTGGTGTCAATATTATTTGTCAGTATTTCTTTTATAGTATTGGGCTCTTTTCGGGTATTTTTTCCAAAGGATTCATTTATAATTCGCCAAAACTTCCTTTTATCTCCATTAGCATTTTGTATACTACTTTCAAAGTGTTGTTTTTTAGCCTTTTTTATTTCATTCCCAGCCTTTCTTTTTGCTTCCATGTACAATCTTTTCAAATTAATAGTCTTGTTAACCTTATATGAAGAATATATTTTATTTCTCTCCTCGATCAGTTGAACAATTTTAGGGGTAATCCAATTACTATCTTCACGAACCCTGCATCTCCTCACCACAGTAGATTCTATCTTAGCCTGCGAGATGATTTCAATTATCATCTCAAAGTAACTCAAATTTGGCAAGTTTTGCATCTTATCAGATACCAAACTTCTGAAACGTGCCTTTGAACTTTAGTCACCGTAACATCTAATACTTTATGATCAAGTGTTGGCCAGTCAAGCAAATCAATATGAAAATCATTGGAATCATCATCACCAAGAACATGGTCAATTAGTGTGGCAGAATGATCCGCAACTCGTGTTGCATATATTTGATCCATTTTATTAATTATTTTATAATTGTTGGACTCAATGATCTTCTTATACGTGTACGTTGTGGTGGATTCCTGGTTCAATAAATCAATATTAATATCGCCCACCAAAATCATGTTTTCATGATTAGACAGCAATTCATCCATATGTTCAAGAAAATCCACAATGGATGTTGAACTCGGTGAACGATAGATAGCACATATTTTCTGTTTTCTTTTTTTCCCTAGTATCTCCACAACAATTGTATTATATTTTTCGGATTCATAAACCAGTCTAAAATCTAAATTATCTCGAACATATATAACAGTACCGCCACCTCTTTTATTTTCTTTTCTGCAGTTAAATATCGCATTATAATTTTTAAGTTCATAATATTTTGTTTCATTCTCTTGAAGCCACGTCTCACAAAATACCAAAATTTCATGGTTATTAAATTTATTCACCAAAATGTCAACATCATTCGTTTTGTTTCTCATACTTCTAATATTAGCATATAGTATTCTACTTACCACCTTAGCAATGGAAACAAGTATAGTTTGTGGCTTCTCGTGCCAGTCTATCGTAATACATTCTTGTATTACATTGTTGACTGAATGCAGAGTGCGAACTTTCCTTACCTCGGACTTGACAATTTTCACATTTTTTCACACATCAAAATCATGATTTATCATGATTTTCATTACATTCTCTTGTATAATGCTCACCTGTACAATGAGCACATTTTGTACTATTTCTACAAAATTTCTGTACATGTCCGAAGCCCAAGCACTTGTAACACTGTACCAGAGGTGATTCGTCTTCAACATATATATTCTGGTATCCTATATAAACTTTACCAATTTCGGTGAGGATTTTCCATGTTTCTGGCTTAACTTGGCATACCATATTTGCGAGTAAGTTATTCCTGTGCCTTCGTTGGTATTTCACAACGAGTTTTTCATCAATGTTAATTTTTTTTATTTTGCATGGCAAGTGCATCGTTCAATTCTTCCCCAGTTATACCCTTTATAACACCTTTGAATACAATGAGAGGATTTCTCTTATTTCTTTCCTCCACCAAGAGCTCATCGATCTTCCCCGCATGTGATTTTAAAATATCGCAATCTTTTTTGCTTTCTGTCTTTATGACAACAGAGTTCTTTAATGTTTTTTTTATACTACTTATACCTTTTCCTAGCTGCTTTGGATTTATATTTTTCTTTACCAAGCCTTCAATCTCATCACTCGTTTAGGTATTATCATTTGCTCTTATTATAAGGTCGTGGGTGGATATACTTTTTGCGAGGTTACTCTTTAGGGCGGAAGCATATGTACCACCTTTAGGAGATTCTTCACTTTTATTTCCATCTGTAGAAGTCTGCTTCAGCAACAAAATAGAGGACGCAATATCCTCCACCCGAGTCTGTATCTGGCACAACTTACTATCAATTGTATCACTCTCTCCACGCTCGGAGTTTCTACATTTTAACAAACACTGTATAATAAAATTCATGTCGTTCAGAGACTTTATCAAGATATCCTTTAACGTACTTTTCTTACATTTTACATCATTCAGAGCCTTTATGGCCGCATCATAGGCGTTTCTTGTTCTATCTTTTATTCTTCCAGGTTCCATATCTCTTTCGATTGTATCGACATTTGATACCGAAAGCGACCTTCTACCACCCGCATGCACAATCGTATCAGTTGAAAGACGCGACATAATAATATTATTATAGGACCTTAGTTTTTTTTTTTTAAAAGACTTCAATGAATGTTCAAAATAATTAAATGAAACCCGAACTTAGTGTGGGTATTTGTATGAAAAATTAGTATCGCACTAAATATCTTTCCTCGTCGATAATATAGCAAGGGGTCACCGCGAACTTTTTTATTCCTTTTTTCCTGCTTTATCCAGTAGACATGTAATTAAGTTCAGGAAAATGCTTTTCCGAGCAGCGTTTCACTTTAAACAGGTTTTTCGATAAATTTATTCTGAATAATAGGTATAAAACAACACCAGTGGGAATTACAGAGAAACCAAACACAGATCCGGAATCCTCACAAAAAATGCAACACAAGAGATGTATCACACAACTTTTCCGTTGATTTTCACAAACTGTCAAAAAATGAAAAATGGCTTTTCGCGGGGTTTTCCAAGTCAAACTAGTGCGCAACCGCGAAGTTTTCTATAGAATGTAACCTGTGCAACACGATGTAGGAAACAGTTTAGGATAATTCACTCAAAACCACAACACAGATCCAGAATATCGATTTTCACTTTAGATTGATAACGACTTTTCTCGAAATTTTCCACGGACACGCGGAAACCACACGAAAGCGCGTAAAAAACTGTATCGATTGATATATAACTCGGCTTAAAACACATAAAAAATACTCTATAATTATTTTATAAACAGGAGCGACAATTTTAGATGCGTTCACTTTTACTTTCAATTATCTATACCAATTTCAATTATCTATTTCAATTAACAATGTGTAAATTACAAAGTTCTTGTCTACATAAATGAAAGTCGCGTACTGAACCGCTGGACTAAACTAGACTACCAACCAAACTTCAAATTAAATGATAAATGACTTACAGTTTTTTCTTATTTTTTTGCCCAAATTTATGTACGGTAAAGGGGAATGGGTTAAAAATACTAAATTCCATGAATCAATAAATCAATTCTCTCTTTTACACCCCACTCAGGAGCATAGGGAGACAACAAGAGCTCTCCGATGCGCTCGATCTTGCGCAATGTTTATGACCTCCTCCCCCACCATGTCCAAATCCCTCAGCTCTGCTTCGAAGAAGCGGAACACAGAATGAAAGGGTCTTCCTCAGAACAGTGCTCTCCTCGGTCAACTGTCATTCGGCATCCTTAACACATGCCTCAGCCAAGTCCATCTCCTCTCCACAATGGTAGAGGTGACGGGCCCTCGCTGGGTTCGGTGTACCATCTTATACCCAAAATTCCATGAATAAAATAATATTATTTCTAATCCCCCAGCCCTTCATATTTTTAATAAAAAAAAAACTTCAAACAGTTCATGTCCTTGACGCAGGCTTAGGGGGAAAGCAAAGAAGAAATAATTTTCTCTGGTAAACTTAACCTATAATAATAATAATATAACACCTTTCTATACAAAGGTGTCAGTATAGCCGGCGGAACTTATTGCTTGAGGTAATTTTTTCCAGTCAACCGGTCCCGTCCAATCTGAGACAGGCCAACCCCGGGTAGAATGCCATGTGAAAAAAAAACACTTAGAAAAACTCTGTCCCGACCGGGACCTCGGATCTGAAGTCCACGCCAGTGCAACTAGTCTACCGAGGTCGGTTAACCTATAAACACTTTTGCAAAAAAAAAAAAAAAAAAACAGCATTCAACGTGTACACAAAGAAGCGTTTAAAAAGTGAAATACAAACTTTAGAACTCGCTTTACATAAAACAAGAATCGATAATACGCAGTTCTACTGTAGAAGCTCACATCGTTTTCTTTTGTTCAATCAATTATTGTCCAAGTTCATTGCGTTATCTGTGGACAATGTGAACTATATGTGCCTACTTACATTATAAATTGTGTGCACGAATAAACAAGGTGTGAATAATATCGGGGAGGAGTCACAAAGGCTGAATTTTCAAGAAAAAATCTCCTACATATAATTGGGAATTTCGTTCGTAACTCGGTATTCTCTTTGAAACACTCTGATCTCACGCATTTCATTTTTCATAATTTGTTTATACAAAATCAACCCAACTAAGAGAAGTATTTTTCATAGGTAACTTTTCGGTCTTGTTCGGTCATTATAACGCTCCAAATCCAAACTCCCTTAAGACCCACTTAGGGGCATAGGGAGGCAACAAGAGCTCTCCATTGCGCTCGATCTTGCGCAACGTTTATGACCTCCTCCCACACCATGTCCAGATTCCTCAGCTCATGAGGAATCTGGACATGGTGTGGGAGATAATCGACATGTTTAACATGTCGAAAAATCTCATGTATACAACAAATAGATATTTAATAATTAATGAAACATAGGGATAAAAGTGGGAAATTATTGAGAACAAGAGAGGAACCAAATTTAAAGACTGCGACTGCTGTCATATATTTGGCGCCAGGACATGACTATATCCATTTTTGTTATAAAATAACAGTAGAAGACGGTCGTAAGCCCGTAGTGGTATGTTTCATTTAAAAATCGAACATCAGAAATAAATTGTTAGAGTCATTAGTTGTTACATATTCGTTAAACTTTTTCGTGAAAAACCCTGCTGGTTCTTAACCGAGTCGTGTGACTCCTCCAAGTTATTGCTCACACCTTTTGTTTTCGTTCTAACTGTTTTGTTTTGTCTTTTAAGATACATACATAGGTACATAAATAAAAATGACAGTTAGTAACAGATAACGCAATGGAACAAAACAATAATAATTATTATACTGATTGAACAAAATAAATTGATTGACTCAAATTTCTTTTTTTGTCCTTTCATTAGAGAATAAAAATAAAAATGAACATTTGAACATGTATATCGATGGGGTATACTTTTTAAAAATAAAAAAAATAAAAAAAAAATTAAATGATTTGTAATGAATTCAGCAAGACATAGTTATGACAAAATAAATAACAAGGGCTAGTCCATTGATCGCCTGAAGATCCCCACCCCCCAACCCAAGTTGACACATGTTGAGGTGATTCACAATAACCCCCTTTACACTAAAAACACGTGTATTTATTTATTTGGTAGAAAATATTTTGAAAAAAACAGCACAATTATTATTAAAGTAAAATATTATATGAAAAAATTTAGGCATTGTCCATAAGTCCATGAACCGCTCATCGGCTTAGAAATTTCATAACACCCCCCTGTGGCCCCTGTGGTATTATTTAGGCTCTCCAATTCTCTTTTGAGCTTTCCCAATTTCCCAAGAGGGTCTACTTTATGAAAAAAAGAGGGTAAATAGGGTTGATTGAACAAACGGGGGCTTCCTCAATAAGAGGGTTCCTAAACCAGTTGTGCGAAGACATGGATTGGATCACTAATGTCAAGTGGCCAAGTAAATGAGAGGAGCAGAATAACCAGAGAATTGAAACTGTAGAAGAAGGAACCATGAAATGCCGTCAACTACACCAAGAATATAAACTTGGGTGTAAGTGCTTTTGCAAGGAAAATATATCACTAACTTAATCCACGTTCGCTCACAGTGTGGAGCATGTGGACGCCACGAAGTTCCTCCAAGCCTCTCCATCTTGTGCCAGTTGCACAGCTTCATCCCAGCTTAGTCTAGCGTCTTGTAGAATCGCAGTGAATGCTTGATTGTTAATTTTGGCCTGCCTCGCCTTCCTGTCCCACCCGGATTGTAGAAAAGCATATCCAAGACTCTCGGGGGATATGCGGAGAACATGGCCAAGCCAGCTCAATCTGCGATTCTGGATTACTGTGGTGATTGGCTGTTGTGCTGTTCTGGCGCGAACGGTCTCATTTGAGACATAGTGATACCACATAATCCCCAATATGTATCGCAGAAATCTACTCCCAACACTAAGGATCTTCTTCTGTTGAGCCTTTGTTAGATGCCAGGATTCACAGCCATATAACAACACTAGCACACATTAAAGAGGCGACACTATACTTGGTTGAAAAATTGGTGGATTTCCATTTCGTAAAGTATTAAGTGAGGCATTTTACAGGATTTCCTGAAATTTTCATCCTTTTTATTATCTTGAGAATAACGTAGTTCGATTGTGTGTAAAATTCGTCCAATCACGAACGTTGCAACCTCCTGTAATCCTGAATCGTAGGCTGAGCTAGCTCGCCATATCCCCCGACTCCATAAGACTATTTTATACACCGGGTGGTATAAGAACATGTGGAAGACCAAGTATCGTCATCAAGAGAGCGTACTATGCTGCCGGCTTGGATTGGAATGCCGCCCTGGATCCGGTCCAGGGATGCTTGGCGAAGCCTAAAGGCGATCACATGCTCCACCTAGGGAGCAAACGTGGATATTATAAAATATAATAATAATAATAGGTTTGCTCTACTGACCTTGAATGCTACTGGCTTTAATCTCTGCCATTGTCTGTAATCCAATTAGTTCTCCTTCTTTAGAGGGTCGAGTGCATGCAACGGTGCAACCAATCTAGTCCATTTCAATAAAGTTAGAGGGCTTCCACGGTGCAACACTACAACGTGAAGCGAAAAGGGTGAAGTCTCATAAACTAATTATCACAATGCGTAGAAACCAAGTGAAACCAAGTAGGTATACTCTTTCATGGTCTTATGAAATAATTGACTTCCTCGATAAACCTAGAGCTTAAGAGGGCTGCGGAGGGCCGGACGAAATGGAAAATTAGATGCAGATCTTTACTTCAAACCAATCCGTAGGATTGAGACCGCAGAAGAAGAAAGGATGATCATTGGTCATGGAAGATTGATTGTGCGACTATATCTGTAAAAGCTTGTGTCGTGAAAGAGGAATATGGTCAGCTCCTGGGATCAGACTGGGTTATTTAGGAAGTATGTTTAGTGGGGGTAGAAAGTGTTAAAAAGAAATCGAACGTAGTTTGGGCCCGCCACCCACCATGTCGTGACAGAAAGGGAGATGCAAGGACGGGATCGAATATGAAATTCTCCAAAATCACTTGTTGTATGAACAAAAGAGTTACGCAATAGAAAACCACAAAAGTATGATACGAAGTTGTCTGATAGGAGACGATGTCAGGTGGCAACATTTTTTCACCTGTAGATAGAGAGCATTGGCACGTGTGGATATCTCCAAATGGCAATACAGGCTCTCGAATAAAGTATAATTTTCAATTTCTGGTTGAAATTCAAAGAATAGATTGAGGTCCTTCGCCACCATAACATGATGAGTTAAATCTGTGTGGGAGCTGTCCTAAAAAAAATCTCTCTCTTCACCTACTGGTAAAATATCCCTTAGCAATAATCATAAAACTATAAAACCAAGATCTTTGAAGAGATGTCGACTCATATACACAATCCTTCGGGCCTCTTAGCTGCCTCGAGGAAATATCTCCAAACCTCTCTGTACCCGGCTTCCATTTTCCAGTTCCTTTACCCCAGAGTACTGCAGTCTGCAACGACATCATACAACCATCGCAACCTCGACTTAAAAGAGATATAAATTGATTTTGTGGCAAAACTACTCCTTTAATCGCAAACCAACACTACATGAAAAGGTAAGAGGCACTCAAGATGTGGTTGCACAGATGAATGTTTCATGGACATTGAGAAATTTTAGAGAGAGCCAACTCTAGGAATTGCAGTCGCATATTAAATGAAGCTTTCTTATTTGTGTTATATGCTGTGTTGTGTGCTTACTAACACTTTTATGTATTCCAATCGTCTCACTGAGGTGTGCCATTGAATACAGATTTAGTAACCACCTTTGAAGAAGTAATGACAAAGAATCACAGTGATGAACTACTTTCGGCGGTTTTTCGGCAAATTAGAACACACCAAAGGCGGTAAGCGTTTTAGGATACTCGAACTCTAGGCCCGGTAAGAAAAACGAAGAAGTTATACGTTCCGAGTGGAGACATTCTGTTTTCTCAAAAATGGAGAGAGAGAAATCTTCTAGAGAGAAAAATTGAAGGAAGACGAGGAATGGGCAGAAACCAGACGTCCAGGATGTAAAATCTCCGCGAGTGGAACGAAATGGCGAGAGTCTATGAACTGTTTAAAGAAGCGCAGGATAGGGTGGCTTTCGCAGAGGTGGTCATCAACATCAGGAGATCCTGATAGCCCGCAGAGACCAAAATCATGTTAGTCTGCGAGTGGAAGTGATCACTTTCACTCTGTATGTCGCGTAAGAATAACTTGAGGGGATAAGATTGTGCAATGTCGTCAAAGGTCAAGAGATTTATCATCATCAGACTATTAATTGTTTAATAAAATTTTAATAATGTTAAATAATTATGTTAAATATATTAAATTATACCTTTTGTTTATTTTTTACCCTTAAATTAAATTAGAATACCTGCCATTTCATTGATTGAATGTTGTTGTAAAAACTAAACACCTAACTGGGCAGCAGGGTTGCTAGTCATAAATGGAAATTACAGATGGACTCAATGAATATACGAGTGGAGACCATGGGAGAATTAAAGAAGCGTTTACAGGCCTCAGAAGAGTTGGCCCGATGATATCGCTGCCGTAGGTGGATGGATCTGGCTGTAACTGTCAAAAGACCTAAGAGTTCCATAATCATCAGTGGACAAAATAGGTCTTAGAAGTATAATGATTAAAAGCCGAAATTTTCAATAACCTTCCAAATTTATTTATTGGGGTTTTCTTCTGGGGTTTGCAATCGTTAAAGGATTTTTTCAAATTATTTACCGAGTTCGAGTCATTTTGGTGAATCGATAGAAGAAGACGTTCGACCTTCAGCAAGGTACTCAACCAATACCAATGAAATTAAATATTAAGCTTTAATTTCCAATCTCATTTAATACAGGGTTTTTAACGTGTTCGGGCTCATTTGAAGTGAACGCAAATAAACTTTTGATATATTTCACGACTTGAGTTTTTGATTAGTGTGGAAATGGACAGCACCGGGATTCAAACCCACAACCCACTACCTTTAGTACGCTGTCCGCGTGAAAGCCGTAAACTGGATCACTGGGCTACGCAACCACCTCAAAGGCATGGAGTTAAGTCAGCTAAAAGTGTACTGGCCTAGGTATATATATCAGACAAAATTCTGACTTTGGTAAGATATTTACAGATGGTTGCTAAAATAGTGGCACTAGGAAGAATATGATAAAATTAATGAATTTTATAAAAGTCTTAAATTTGCAAGTATAAAAGTCTTAAATACGCAAAATACCACGTTGTCCAAATCTTAATCAATCCTCACTTAAGGACATATGGAGGCAACAAGAGCTCTTCATTGCGCTCGATCTTTTGCAATGTTTATGACCTCTTCCCACAACATATCCAGATTCTTCGGCTCTGCCTCGAAGAAACGGGACAAAGGTTCAAATCTATGGTTCCTTATCTTGTTGAAGAAAATAAGTTTACTTTGACAAATGCTATTATTTGTCTTTCTCAGAGCACTCTACCGAAGCTCTGAACGGTAGCTAAGATTATATTATAGATTTGCTGAAAGAATTCTTCGGGATATGCCACCCCTTAATCTTTTAAATGTTTTTATTGTGTCAGATATTTATTATGAATGGTTTTGGAGACTTCTCATTTCGTCCAAAAAGGCTATATTTTCCTTGATTGATTAATCCAGAGAGACTCTCAAAGAGTATTCATTTTACAAAGAACTTCCAAATGTGAATTCCTAATTTTAAACTGGTACAGATACATCAAGGATTTTAGAGGATCTGAAAGAAGGCGAATTTTCCATATGTGTGAAAAGTTTCTGAATCGTGGAACAAGTGATCCGAGCGGCGCAGGAAAGAATCGCCTGATTTGGAATAACTTGACCTGACTCCAAGAAGACCCATTTTGAATTTTTTGATTCTCTATCCGTTGGATCCAAATCTGTATCACGCCATTTTTTATTTCGTGTCTGTATGAAAACGATAAAAGAAATATCTGAAACCAATAAACATAACCGAACCAAAATAATTAAATGTTATTGGTGATAATATTATAATATTTTGATAAGTGGTGATTAGGAAGCATTATAAATAGTTGACTCTCGGATTGAATCTTTAGTTAGTGGAAGACCATTAATTCAGAATTATTTGCTCTCTCTGAAAGGTATACCAAGCGAAACTACAAACATGTCTCCAGCTTACAAGTTGACATACTTTGACTTCATGGGTGTTGGTGAATCCATCAGGTACATGTTTGCCTATGGAGGACTCCAATACGAAAATGTTGTCGTCAACCACAGGACCCAATGGCCAACCATGAAACAAAGTAAGTCATTCTTTATGTTTATTATTTTCATCTTCTCTTGATGCTTTGTCAGGGAGTCTTCTTTATTCTCCACGACTCGCAATCAATGGACTCCCATATATTTCCCAAGATGTTTGTTATTCCTGGAATATTTCTCTAGCTTCCGCGGTTCGGGCTACCCCTAGTCGATTCCATGATTTTGATAAATATATTAAATTTAATATTTTATGTATCTAAATGGTAAATTGTATATTCTTAACTCTTGTTTTCAATTTTTTTTATTGTTAAATTATTAAAAATTATCTGCAATGAATCCCATGTCTTTTCTAAGTGAACTTAAAGCAACCATCTTCCATCTAAAAATGGAAAAAAAATTGGTCCAAGATTTTTAAAAGATTTTTTCCCTGGTCACAATCCCGACACTTGTTGGCCGCATTTCTTTCTCTCCACTCCAATCTATTCATGGCAGTCTTTTTAAGTTCCTCATTGAAAGAAAAGCGTATTTCTATATACACATTTAAAGATACCTCCATGTTTGCTATCCTATGAAAGTAAGAATGTTTTAAAAAAATATCTAATGCTTAACCTGGGAAACTCCAACTTGACTCACCAATCCCTTTCAAAATATGCTTGTTCAGAATTTTTACTTGAATGATTTTTTACAGCTGTTCCATTCGGCCGCTTGCCACTGTTGGAAACCGAAGGAAAGGTCTTGTACCAACCCCAGGCCATCGCTCGTTACTTGGCTAAGAAGCTCAACCTCTATTTCAATGATGAATGGACCAACGCTCAAATGGATGCCATCGTAGAGACCCTTTACTTATTCTGGGACAGTAAGTGTTGCTTTAATGTTTTTTTTTGTTTCAAATTCTTTTATTCTTTAAGGAAACATTATTTCTCAAATCTATTGATTGATTTTTACAGAGGTCGCCGAATGGCACCGTGAGACCGACTCCACCAAGAAGGTCCAACTCAAGAAGATTTTGGAAACAGATTACTGCCCAATCTACCTCAATCAATTTGAGAAGATGGTCGAGAACAACGGTGGATACTTCTACGGAAAGGTAAACAAAAATCTACTAAAAAAGCACATACATTCATCCCTACAAACCTTTTATGAGATTCATGGATCACGAATTCCAAGTCCATGTAACGCCGCGTTAGTTTTGCCACAAAATTTGCAAATCCCTCGAAACATGATTTTTCCAACCGATGTTGGTTTTCCAAAACCATCTGATTTCGGAACATCACTTGCTTGCCAACATTTGCTTTCCACCATGGAACGAAGGCCATCTTCGAATACCAGTTACAAAACTTCTGTAAAATAATTGTTAGTGCTGGATGTATTTGGGATTTTCCGATCACGATTTTCAGACCACGCTCGCAAACGACAAGGCCATTTTTGTTAATTAGCCAACATTATCCATAGCTCTATTTCTAGCACATCCCATGCTATCTCATCGTCTTTTTGTAGTTTTTTTTCACATTAATGAGGGACTTAATCGCTTGTTACCTCAGCTGCAATCAGATTTCGGTTGGTTGTCCTCCACCTTTCCTGACACATTGCCTGCAACCCTAATTTAGTTTCCCTGATTTGTTTTATGTACTTCTACTTCTCTCGAGAACCTAAATTTTGATTATAACTTTTCCATGGTACCTATATATCTTTGGATTTTTAGACCAATATTTTGCCTCAACCGAATGTCCTTACTCTCGACAGAAGCAAATATATTTTTTATCAACAGTAGTACAAGAAACTGATTATTGTCTTGATTTTGTCCTCAGCAACTCACATGGGTTGACATCTGGTACACCGGAATCATGGACTCCATGATTGGAATGTGGGGCACAGACTTCCTCAAGGGCAAGTATCCAAGCCTTTACCAACTGCATCAGAAGGTACAACAGGTCCCCGCCATCAAGACCTACATCGCCAAGAGACCAGAATACGAATTCTAAATTCAGAAAGTCGACGACTATATTAGAAGAACACATAGATCTGATTTTTGTTATAGATTTTTAAAATTTAGATTTCAATCTAGTTTTGTTGATTTGTTTTATGACTTTTCAGTATAGACAAGCAATCATGGTAATGGACTTTCGCTAATTATTCCACTTTTTGTACAAAACCCATAGAACCGGTACATTTATTTATTTGAACAAAGACAAAAACAATAGAGAAAAAAACAATAAACCAATTTTCATATTAATATTTTGTTTAATTTATTCTTTAAAACCTTTAAAAAATCGAAGAGTGTATGACTTACCTACCTAGCTAAAAACTAACTGAAAGATGAAAAAAGTGGAATATTTTTTTCCAATAAACGGATAAACAGCGCCATCTTTCGATAGGATCATAAGAACAAACAGTAAAAGAAAAGCAAATATTGTGAAGAAAAAAAAAACAGTAGCATATTTCGCTGGTATCTCCACATGGAATGCAACTGGAATGTCTCCACGTTAAAAGTACCTACGTGGAAAATGTAATAAATAAAAAAAACACTTTATTAACAAGTCCCTGATACATAACCATATTTACGTATGAATGTGTACCTACCGATTAATTTATTATTATTAATTTTATAATGCTTCCAGAGTTCACGCATAGATGGCGTTTTCACAACTACGTTAAAACAATGTTAGGAAAATCCAATTAAATACAATACATACCTACCTCAATAAAAAGTATAAATCATAGTTTCTCTAAATATTTTTCATACTTTTAATTTTCGCCTGTAAGTCGATGGTTTCAATGACAATCAATCAACCGTTAAATAATACATTACTAGTAAATTACGGTGCTAAATAAATACATCCCATTCTAATAAACGAGGTAGACCATATATTTAACAGATATATCAATAAGATGTATGTATATATATACACTGCAGTGACGTGCGGAGGTTTTTTTTTTTTTCAAAAAATTGGGCAAGCCGACACAAAAAAGAAGCAGAAGAATTTCACCAAAAAAAATTCTTCGCTTTTTCCGCATTTTTATCCATAAATCTGTCCTTTTTCAAACTGTTTTATTACAAATGTGGAACACAAAATACACTGAAAAAAACCAATGTTAGATGTAATACGCGACATTTCTTATATTATTCGCCACTACTTTCTCAAAACAACTATCAAAAACTATATTATAAAAACGACATAATAAACAACGCGTACCACTTCACTTCAAAAACACCTTCTTCTTCTTCCATATTTCTGGCTTTCACCCCTAAAGGAGTGTCCCAGCCATTTTCACACTTGAGAGATTGGGACACACTGGTCTATTAGGTACGAAATTGTGTTATTGAGGACAATAAATTAGAAGGTATCAAAAAAGTGGGGGGAAAATTTGTAGAGAAAAATGATAGAAGTAACGGGTCATATTTTAAGGGAATCAAAAACACCTTGTTTGACAGTTTATATTACCGATTAAATTGCCACACTACACAAATAAAATAAATCAAAATAATGTGAACTTACTGTTGTTGTAGTAACCGATAAAATATGCATGGGTTAATCTTTTACGTGATACATTAATTGTTTATTATTAAAAAAACAAAAAAAACAGGATATTCTGTAAGAATTCTCATTAATTTCTGAATTATATAAAGTATAATTCCAATAATTCCATTACGTGATTTTGTTTCAGAGTTGGCAACTCTAAATAATCCCGGATTATATTTTCTTTGGGTGAAATGTCCCGTGGTGGGCCAATCAATGTTGAAGACGGTGTCGATAAAATGAAAGGGTATTGAACGGCCTGCAAAATGCTAGTGCGAAAGGGACGCACTGAGCCTTCACTGAGCTGTGATTCAGGAACGTCAGAGGAGATGAAAGCACCATTTCTCGTTAGGTTTGGTCCATAGAATATAAAAATACTGGTATACCAGGGGTTCTGTGAGAATATTTTTATGACGGACACCATTAGTTTTTTAAATTTTTCTTCAGAGTTTTAGCAATCTCTGAAATGTGTTTATTTTTATATTTCTCTCGAAAATTCTAAGGTAAGCCAGGATTATTGGCTAGTACCACCCGCTCGCCACTGATACACTGGCGTCTAATCATTACCTATTAATTTTGTGTAGGTACACAAAAATAAAAGTTCAAAAATGTAGGTATATCACACAAGCTGACCCGTCAAACTTCGTCCAACATCTTCGTACGATAATTATTTACAAAATATCTGCTTACTTTCTGAAACATCATGAGAAATAAAAACGCTAATAAAACAAAAATAAAAAAAAAAGAAATTCGATGACAAACGGCGTAATTATCATCACAACATATTAATCAAAATCGTCATCCGGAGCAGAGAAGTTTCCAATAAACTAAGGCCTTAGCGCTGGCGGCCATTTTCCTCTAACGTCATACCCGACCCGTGCTATAATATGATAGATATCATAGAGTACAGGTAAGTACATGCAGATATAAGGCATGTGCATAATGGGCCTTACACTCTCAGCACTAAGGCTTTCTTATATAGGTGGTGTTGTATCGCACTTTCTTTCATATCCATAGATTTTTGGTCAGCGAGTTACGGAGGATAAGGGACTTTGAGGGGAAGTGGAAGTTTGTTGTGACTGCGTCAAAAATAAACACCACAGATAGCTTTAACTAGTAACAGTAACTATGCTATAGGCAAGTGCCTTTTCGACCTAAGAACAATATTTACTTAATACTTACGTCCTATCCAACTGTTTACTAGTCTCTTAATACGTAGTTCAAATGTGTAGTTTCTTGAACAAATAAGTATGGTAGTTTAATTTGAGATTTGATTTGTCTTCAGCCCCTCTAGACAAAAGGAAATTGGTGTTCGACTCCAAACGAAGATTTCGTCAATGTAGATTGCGAACAAAATGAACTGTCTACTGGAACATATAAACAATTATTTAAACCAAACAAAGACACTAATTGAATTTCAAGCCGTTCCCTACTCATAGGCAATCGGAGTTGGTAAGCTATTAGGTTTTTGAACGGTCAATAAATGTTCTGTAATGGTGGTCTTACAGCGCAGTGTTTCAAGACTCTGCAGCGAAACAGCACGCCTCGGCCTTCGAGTCAATGCCAGTAAGACGGAGCTCATGGCGAATAATGCCTGCCCCGATAAACAGCTACCGATAACCATCGATGGTCACCAGGTCTCCCGGGTGGATAAATTTAAGTACCTGGGAGCAACCATTACCACCGCTGGTGACCTCGGGGCTGAGCTCCCGATACGTATCGGTATGGCAAGTGGCGCCTTCAACAACATGACCAAGATATGGAAGGCGTCGGCGTTTAGTGTCGAGACGAAATGTAAACTGTTTGATGCGTGTGTGTTGCCCATTCTCCTTTATGGGTGTGAGTACTGTGAGTCCTGGCACCTGACCAAGGCCCAGGCACAAAAAGTCTCATCCTTTGAAATGAAGTGCCTAAGGAGAATTCTGGGCATAAGATGGTACCACCGCATCACGAACGACGCTATACGCCGGCGCACCCAGCGTGAGCCCATCACCTCTACCATTGTGGGGAGGAGATGGACTTGGCTGGGACATGTGTTAAGGATGCCGAATGACAGTTGGCCGAGGAGAGCGCTGTTCTTCCTCCCATCAGGGTCCCGAAGACGAGGAAGACCCTCTCACACTGTGTTCCGCTCCTTCGAAGCAGAGCTGAGGGACATGGACATGGTGTGGGAGGAGGTCATAAACATTGCGCGAGATCGAGCGCAATGGAGAGCTCTTGTTGCCTCCCTATGCCCCTGAGTGGGGTGGAAAAGGGAGAATTGATTGATTGATTGAATGGTGGTCTACCATTAACATTTTTTGACCGTTAACGGTTATAGTGGTCTAATAGACCAGTTTGAACCAGTGTGTTGAATACAATGTTAAGTATCTATAGACCAACCCAATATTGATAAGATTGTTATCAGAACATTGATAAGCGAACGGGTAAAACCCAAATTCATCATATTGAAAAAGTCAATCATTGATATTAAGATAACATAATAAGTTACCATCAGTAATCAGGTATATGGGTATATGCCCTTTGAAGATTTTCTGCCACAACTAACCTAAAAGTTTCTAGTTTTTAAATTACTTCAATTCAAATAAACAGACTTAGTAATGAGAAGTTAAGGAAAAAGCTAACCAATTTCAGTAGATATCTATCGATTCTGTTGATACAGATGTTAAGGTGATACGCAGGATTTAGACCGCACCGACCGCACGTAAAACATTCAACAGGATTCGAAACTTTTTCTGCAATGATAATTTGAGATGGTAAAATGTTTCGTAAGGTTAGTATTGCCGTATGGCTCAAAAGAGTCCACAAAATGAACCGGTTAGAGGTAATCAAGATGTGGTTATACAGACGAATGCGTCAAATATCGTGGACAGACTTAGTTACCAGCACTGGAGTCATGAAAAGAGCCAACGAGTCCAGAAATTTACACTAACCTTTAGCCAAAAAATATCCTACCTCTGAGACACATATTTTGTTGATATTAATATGAGTTTCTTTAACTTTTGCTGATGGAAAATTTGGTAGTCACAGAGGTTTTGTGCAAAGGCAGATCAGATCTGATGAGTGCCTAACCTAAGAGAATTGACCAGAACAGGGATGGTGGAGAAGTTTTTCCGGGATGTATGTGACAGATAACCCATACGGTTGCCAATGTTAGAGAAACCTGATACGGCACAAGCAGAAAAAGAAGAAAACATAATATATACAATCTAAATTTATAAATAAATGAAAAAAAAGTACCTATTGATAAATATATTGTGGCATTCTTTAACATTCATCCTCTTATCAGCCCAACTGCATTGTAGAACACAGATCTCTTTTAAAGGCATCTTTGTCACTAAGTACTAGAGATCTTTGTCACTAAGTACTAGAGATCTTTGTCACTAAGTACTAGAAATCTTTGTCACTACATCAGACCACCTTGCCCGCTGATGCTTATCCGAAGAATTCTGACCTCCATTCAACTCCCCTTTTTTCACCTTGTATCAGTAATGCTACGAGTATATCTTTAAATTGTACTTTCTTTTCTTTTATTTCTGCCAGTAAGAAATTATGTATATTATTTTTGTTCTGTATACTTATTATATATTTATATTGTTATTTTGTATACTTGACGATTCCAAGTGCCAAATTCATGGCCTAAGGATGAAAAGAAAGAATAAAGAATATAATAAAGAATATACCTTATTGTTTATTTTTTTTTCGATCTTTTGCCCAGAATCTCATTTTCTGTTTTATTAATGTACCTACTGGTCTTTCATTTATCTCTGCGTATTTTTTTTTGGTCTTTCCAAATTCATTAACACTTTAAAATTTCTTTTGGGTACCTACATAATATTATAGTTTAATTATAATGCAGTATTCTCTTTAAACATAGTTGTCGGATATATCGATGGTTTATTTACATATTTGTGCCATGTCGATTATTTTCTCATCGTGCAAGTATTATAACTATAGATCACTCTCTCGAGAGTGGATTGCCACGTTGAAAAGAAGAAAAAGAAGTATTATAACTTAGCTTCTTGATTACCCATACTGTTCAATATTATTAATTGAACATGTTATATTATATAGGTACCTACATAATTATGTATAGGTACATGGGTCAAATGTCACAATTGGTGGTTCGCGTTGCAGGGCATAATATTGTTACCTATTCCTATTTGGTCTCTTCCCTGCAGTGCACTTCAGTAGTCGGTACTCACCGCATCTCGGGAACACACACACGGAATAAACCGCTTTTACCGCCGCTACAAATTCGGAAATGTAGAACACATCGGACATATCAATTGTCCTCAACTTACATTTACATTTTGTGCATCCACATTTATTTTATATTAGTCTAACAAAGTGCAAAGCTGCCAGAAAACAAGGGATTCCATCATACATATTTGAAGAACATTGGATTTGGGGTAAGTGCATTGCAATCCAATCACAGTCCACTTTTCACTTTCCTGCTGATCACGTTAGCTGAAAGGGCTTCGGCAACGTGTGAAGCAAACACATACTATAATACGAAATTGAATTTCATTACTATTTATTCTTTCCGGATGGTGTTTGGAGTTTTCCCGTTCTTATTAATCAACCTATATTGGACCATTTTTCTATATTTTTCAATGTCATGCATTAAATCAGCTATTCTCAAACAGTGAAATATACCTTTTCAATTGGGATTTGAAAAAAAAAAATTTTTTATCCCTTGTGAGTTCAGACTAAATTATTATCTTAAAATGGTGGAAATAAGGTAGAAGGATTTTCAACAAAATCTCCAAAAGTTCCTAAATATGCAATAAAACAAAACAAATATTACCTACAATTATTATCCTACATATTATTATTGTTATTATACTGTCGTAGTGTTGCTTATTTTTCATTTGTAAATATCGGAATGTTTAGTGTATGTAAGCAGCAAAAAATGTTTGGAATCTCTGATCTCAGCCCAGTCTTATCTTTGATTGCAAAAGTGTTATATAAAACTCGAAATTGGTTTTTCGCCCGTGGGTTTTTCCAGATTACATAATATTATCGGACATTGTTTATCCGAAAACATCGAATTCATTTTACAAAAACATAAATAAAAAATAAATAACACTCATCTATACATAGGTGTCAGTATAGCCGGCGGAACTTAATGCTCGAAGCATTCCAACCCAGATTAGAAATTTCAAGTGAATATAATATGAACATAACGCTTGTCCGTTTTAGAAAATATACTAGGACAAAATAATAAAGTTGAACAATACTCGTATGTGCCTATTTTCTTCTATTAGATACTATACTTAGTTTAAAAATGAAATATAAAAAGAAAATCTTTTATCCTTTTAAAATATTCTCGAAATTTTTTGTAGGTACACGCCTTGCATTCTCTCAAAATACTTTGTGAGTAATTAAGTAGTTCAATAACTCGCTTCTGACCAAAAATTGTACAAACTTTAGCCAAGTTTAGTTTAGCACAGTGTTCGTTAGTAAGAAGGGTGTTTAAAATGAACAGCACGTAATATAATAATATAGTTTTGCTCTAACGAAACATTGTTTTTGTTGCAATTAATGAACTCTATTAAAAATTATAGGTTTACACGCATTTAGCAAGTGAGTTGGTGGGTAACTATGCTTGGTATGGTGCGCTATTCATCTCCACTAAAGATACCGACTAATCTATTCGACTAAATTTAGGGTATTCAGACATGTTTAGTTACTAAATTATTCGCTTCTCGACTTGAATCACCGTCTTCCTCTTTGACGATAGAAGAATCTGTTTAGAGTGAAAAATACTAAAGTGTAGGTATAATAATAATAATATGTGCTCACTTTCCGTGAGCCCAGATTCAGTTGTGTAAAATTAAAAAACGCTAATGTAATGTGAACTAGGCTTTATAGATGAAGTGGTCTCAGCTACGGTAATTATTATTCTTTATCTAAGAAATTTTGTTTCAAAATGAAGATTTTTTGAGCATGGCTTTCATCAATATACTTAAACTCAACTCATACAAACAAATTTTACTATTTTTTTCTTGCGCGGGTTAATTGTGAGGTGAAGATAGTAGACCAACAAAATGATTCCTAAATATCTGATAAAAAACTGGGATTAATAACACATTATAGTATGAGATAACATACTATTCTGACATATTGTTGTATAAAAGCAATCGTTTTTGTCAAGGGCACGACAGTTTTGAACTCAGAACGAGTAGTATACCTAACGCGTGGTGCAAAAGATGGCAGCCGAATACAAACTAACTTACCTGAATGTCAAAGGTGTAGGGGAACCTATCCGTTATATCTTCGCTTGGAATGGGGTGGAGTTTGTGGATGACAGAATTGATTTGGCTGACTGGCCCCAAAACAAAGCAAGTAAGTACCAATATCAAAATTTTGTACATTATACCTACTGTTACATACTGGGCAAGAAATAAGCAGAAAATAGTGCCACGATATTGTATATTATTTTTTTATATCCAGTATTGCATTACGAATTAAAATAGTACCTATAAGGATTTAAAGCAATTCTTTCCTTTCTGTTCTATCATGAATAATATTAAAATAACTACACTCAAAATAGGAAAACATACGGTTTTAGATGATTGAAAAATATCGTGTTTTGACATTACAAACAACAATATTTGAGAAAATTCGTTATATAGTTAAGCAAGTATGATTCTTTTTTGTGCTTAAAGTAATACTTTACCCAGGAACTGGCATGTTTAAATGTCCTTCTTTATCGTAAAAATAAAAAAAAAATGCGTTTTTCATTTAACTAGCTTTCCCAACAGACGTTGTCCTGTAGTCGTATGAATATTGATATCGAATTTGTAATTTATACAAAAATACGTTTAAAATATGTTTGAATGTTAAAAAAATATTTCTGAAAGCTCGAAAGAAATTATATAGGTATCAAAAAATCTGCGTATCGATGTTTTGAAACTCAATGGTTGTCATAATAAACAAAAATTGTGTTGTTCTGGAATTTTTCAAGATGGCGTTGTTGTCAGTAAATCCGTTTCATACTTATTTTCTATCCCTTTTTAGATGTTTTATTAGTTATTCTGTTATCCGCCGGAGCGGAGAAGAATCAAATAAATCAAACATCGGAAGAATCTGTTCAGCCGATGTCGAGTTATAAGTGTTCTTACTAACCCGACATTCTTTGATATTATAGATTTTAATTATTCACACATTATTTAAGCTAAACTATAGGCACTGACAATATCGTAGCCATGGAGTATTTTGACATCACGATAATAACAATTATTGTGCTGTCAGAATACTCTTGAAATTATTATGTAAAAACGCTCGTTTGACATTAAAATCGGGTTTGCATTTCAAGAGCATCGCTTCTAGTCTTCTGTCAAGAAACTTTCTTGGAGTTTGGAGAACCAAATCTTTCTTTTGTCGGATCGGCTACTATGTTCCGGTTTCTTACCGACGTTCCGGTCCATGGTTTTCTCCATTTTGTTTTCAATCAAGCAATCTGCACTTGTAGCAGTAGCTAGCCAGTACGGATGTCGTACACAGAAAAAACAACTGGATTTTATTCTCTCAATCCAAGAATTTAATCTGTCTCAGGCAATTCAAGAGTTTATTATCTTGAGTTAAGAATATTTCCTTGAATTAAGTAAACCACATATCTCCAATCGAACAATTTTTTTTCTCATTTTAATAAACATTGTTTTCTTGCTCTAAGAGATTTTATCTCATTCTAAGTAATTTGAATATCTTGGATTAAGTAAAAACACAAAACTTTCATTGAAGAAAACGTTTTGTTGATTCAAGAAATTATAGTCTCAAATGAAGAGCCGAGCCCCGAGCGTAAATTTATTTTGTGTCCTCTATCCATATAAACGGGGATTTCCATTATGTTTTGCGATGGCGTCGACGCCTATAGTATGTAGGAATGCCATAGTTCGGCTTTTAACGATACTCCGACCATTCGGCTATTCGGCAATCTTCGTGTAGTTATAATCGAGTATACATACTCGAGTTTGATGTGTTGTCATTGTCAACCTCAACTGTCAAGAAAGTATTATGATGGTGTGCGATTATTTTTTGTTATAAATCTAGTTTTTTTTGTGCGATTCGGTGTGAAGTTTTGTAAAAGGAAGAGTGATAATTTGTTTAATCCGAATGACGAAGTGTTTTATGATAATAAATAATTTAAAGTCTTCAGTGTCTGAAGAGAAAGCACTGACATTTTTGTCGGTGAATACATTGTTTATGTAAGTATGTTTAAAACTTTTCAATGGTCAATCATAAAAAAATATTTTAAGTAATCGATTTTTTTTCATTTATATAATGTATATGAACATATTTATGGTATAATTTAGTACTTTTGCTAGGTAAAACTAATCTAACCCGACTTTTTAACTACGTACCAACCTTCAACCTAACCTATTCAGATCGTATATAAAATAACTTCGAAATCGTTAGGAGTGACTCAACTAAAGCTTTACCTTTTGCGACTTACTTTAGTGTATATCTGTATATTATCTGGTTTTATACTGTCAAAAAAGTTTATTCAAGTATGTATTTAGCATACCACCGGTTTAGGACAATCTAACCTAATAACCTAAAATTTGTATGAGCCCGTTTGAGCCAATCATTGACTAGTGGTTTCTATGTTATAAATAAGACATGTTAAGTTAAATAATTATTTCGTCGTTTCAGCCGTATAACAAATGATGAATAGAATACAAAAATCATAGGACTACCCATTAATTTCCAAAGAAGCAGAGAGGTCATACTTCGCAAGACCAATTAAAGAGGCAATAAGAAGAAAATACATCGCAGTCTAGAGCAAGCTAATAGACAATGTAGGAAACATCTTGTGTGGTGAATATCGCTGAATCAGACTGCCGAATCCAGAAACAATAATTATCACTTCTCGAAGAAATAAATGGTTAGTAATTATTATTTATTTATTTGCCAATAAACGGCTTTGCTTCTATTTTATACAAATTTTGTATATGTTTTATTATTTTTTAGATTTGCACCACAATGAAGATTTAATATGGTTTAAATTTAATAGAGAACCATGGGATGAAGTATTTAGAAAGTGGAAATCAATATTTTAACTTCGAAGAACATAAACTGATAAAACAGAGGCAACGTTTTTGAGTCAATGGCCCATTCTGGAGGATCCCAGAAGTAATATGTTGGTAAGTCATTACACTTGACATTTTCTACTTCATAATTTTCTCTTTCTTTGTTACTGACAGTTAATATATTACCTATATTACAATAATAACAATAAATGGTATTGTAATTTATAAAGAATATAACAAAAATTACAATTGAACTACTTGCCACTCTAGTAAAAAATATTATCTTCATCATTTATCTTCGTGAACAGGCCGTGATCTTATTGAGATACATAGTAATGGAATATTGTTTTTCAGATAACGAGAAGAAGGGAGCCGGGCATCTGCAGAGAATGACATCACCAGGAGGTTCCTCGAGTGTCATCCAAGTGTAAGATTAGTTGGAAGAACTAGGCTCAGATGCGAAGACAATATTAGGAAGGGTGCGGCACAGCTTATGCAGGTGACGGATTGGCGGACCGCAGTAGAGGACAGGAGGAGCTATCTTCAGGAGGCACAGGCTCGATTTGAGCTGTAGCGCCATCGAAGAAGAAGGAATATCTTCTTTGGAAGCTCCATAATTTAAAAAAAAGTTTAATTGTCAAGAAAAAGTTATGTTAAGTTATGGTATTCAGTTAATTGTGTAAAATATAAATATCATAAATTACATACTCTTGTATTAACTCAGAGAAGCACACCTATATTTCAGTAAAATTATTAATATTTTTGTAGATGTAATTCAGATGTATTTTTTTAGCATGATTATCATTTAAGAACTGATGGTAGGTACACTGTAGAATCTACAAAAACTTGCATTTTATTGAAACTGCAAATGTTGATTTTAATTAATTATAATTAACTTTCTACCTTTATTAATTATTGAAATAATTTGATAAAGTAAATTATTTAACTTAACTTTAATAACTAACTGACTCACAATCGCTATCATTGTCATTACTGCATTATAATTTATGTTTACTTGACCTGCTTATACATATTTAGACATTCTTAATTTTTTTATATATCATTATATCTACATGTTAATCGAATTTCTCACTTGATCTGACAAAAATTATTTCACTATTTCCATATTATATATCCATAATGAATTAAATAATTTATTTATGTGTGAATGTTTAGAATTGGATGGCTTATTACTGTCGTATAAGTGTCTTTAATATTTTTATTTATTTTAAAATTTTATACAAATGACGATGGATGTAGAATCGCTTTCGACTGGAATACTCATCTGGCGATACGATTTTACATTCCTGATAACTATTTTACACTTCCATCTGTCTGTCAAAGCTTTGTTGTTTAACGAATTGTATAAAAAAATGTATAAATACATACACGGCTAATGCCAAAAATTGAAAAAATAAACAAATAAAATAAAATTTAATGTTTTTTTTTTAACAGACTCCTTACAGGCTTGATACACATATCACGTTAATCCAATTAGTATGTTAAATCTCTTTATTAAAAATTTTATGTTTCTTCATAATAATAAATAATTTTTTGATGTTCATAAGAATATTATTTTTTATTTCACTTAAAGGTGGCTACATATTAACATCATGTATAGTTGTTGAATTTTTTACTTACCATCTTTGAATATTCACCATATTTTCATTATTAGATTGTAAATAAAAAAAAATTGACAACTTTGCATGGTATGTAGCCACCTTTAAAAGTGAAATAAAAAATAATACTCTTATGTACATCAAAAAATTATTTATTATTAGGAACAAACATAAAGTTTTTGATAAAGAGGTTTAACATATTGGATTAAGATATGCCTATCTCACTTTAAGCATATTTAAATTTCATTCAGAGAAACTTCATTCTTCGATTGAGAAAATATTTTAGTTGTTCCGAGAATTAATACTCTTTCATGAAGAGCATGTATTCTTACGTTAAAAAAATAGTAGCTTATTTTGAGAAATTTCATAAAGAAATATGTATTTTGAATTGAGAATTTTACTTTTTCTTGTTTTGAGAGTTTGAATTTCTTGAACTAAAATTTTTTTTCTTATTCTTGAGATTTTTTTTTCTTGTATAATGATATCTCTCTTGAATTGAGAAATAAAATTTTGTTCTGAGAATCATAATTTTTTCAACGAAGATGAAAATTTTCTAAGGTTGAGAAAATAATTTTTTCGTTATATATGAAATTGTAGTTTCTCAACTTAAGAGAAATCCTCTTGACCTGAGATATTTTTTTTTTCTGTGTAAAATCTGCCCAGCACGGAATATTGCTCGCTTACTCCTATTCATATGAAACTTCAATACAATAATAGTAGAACTGTAATTGCGGTTGCATAAATCTAGGCGTTCATGACAAACCAATCTTCGCCAAATACCTACTCATAAGTCGGCAGTAATTTTGAAACATATGGGGTTAAAATGTCTTCTTGTATCTATTAGTTTTAGCAGAGTTTAATTATTACTTATTCTCCTAAAGCCATTGTTTCTTATACAATAATTATCCTAATCGAATAATCATTATTGTCAAAAAATTAACATGTTAGTTAAGTTCGTTTATATACGTAGGTACCTACTTACTTTAGATTCGTTTTTACTCCATGCTATTTCAAGCTGTTAGCTACAATTTCGCTGGCTATACCGTAGTCCCCAGACAATTGAGTTTTGCGAACGAATTTTTCTTCAATATAGAGTAGAAAGAAAATAATTAACTGCCTATTAATTTGTTATATTTTTATATTATAAGTGTCTATGTTTGGTTTAAATAATATGTTTATAATGTTCCAGTGGATAGTTCATTTTTTTCGCAGTCTATATCGACGAAAAATTCGTTCGCAATATTAAAATTGTCTACGGGTGCTGCTATACATTCATAATGATATATTATGAGAACCATAGATAAAAAAAAAAACAATATTTTGTTGAATTAAAAACTGGCAAGTCCATTTCTGAGAAAACGATACACCTGCGATTGTCATAAATTTTTATGGATTTTGTTCGTTTTTCTTTACTGCCAAATAGCTCGAAAACGTAGTCTATAAATAAATTTATTAATATCAACGACTTGAAAAACATTTCCGACAACAATTTTTTATATACAATAATTCGAGTTAACTCTACAATGTTTTTTTTTTAAACTTGCGGATAAAGTTGTTGATATATTTTTATACTTCTAATTTATCATCCGTTACAAAAATTTTGAATCGTTATAATACACGGTGAAGTTACGAAATTCCCAGTATAACGAAAGCTGAGGCAATTCTTGATGTAACGTATGATGGATGAAATCAATTCTCGGTATTCTTCTTGTTCTTATAGTCGCTCGCAAATCGACCTCCAGAGACCAAAGACGTTAATGGCATCATCCGTCCTTCAGTCCCTTGCCCAACATGCATGCATTAACTGGTAGCCGGTAAATTCATCGCAGGTATAATTCATCGTGGGTACATTCGTAACAAGTTCTTTTAGAATGCAATTCGATTCCGGGTTCTGTTCTGGGTTTTTATCTCAACATAATAATTCAAAAAAGTTGGTTTAAATGGGTTCAATTCTTTCGACGTATGTATACAATAGGTAAACATACATCTCATGTGATGTACTTCCTACTACACCGCCATCTTTTGAATTTTTTAAAAAGTAAAGCAATAATAGAGGATTTTTTTTTATTTCAAACTTATGACCCTTCGAATTTCATCCTGCATCCGAATCAACGATAACTCTTACATAATGCAATGAATTATTAGCTAAAATTTATTAAGGTTTTACATCGTAAATTGAATTTTATTCATGTAATACCTAAGCCAAAATTATTTTTTTAATTGGGTTAGGTCGAAGGTCGACGGGCGGGACAGCTAGTATTATATAATTCTGTAATTATTTTTGGTAAAACTTCAGTTTAGTCACTCTATTATGATTTCGAGGTTATTTTATATACCATTTGAATAGGTTAGGTTAAGGTTGTAACGTAGTTAAAAAGGGGGGACCTTCCTTTTTGGACACCTTCCCGAGTGATAACACGGTAATACTCCAGCGTATGTCAAAATCGCCGCCATCTTTAATAGGAATGACTAAAATGAAGTCTTACCATATTTTTAGGACATTTGACAGTTTACAATACAATCTATAGAGATTGATGAATTATTCGCGATGAATTTTCCTAGACTCGCATTAACAATACCTACCTCTTCATTCCGATCTCATGAGTATAAATTAAATGAAGAAGAAGAAATGAATTTCAGTTGGGTATCGATTTCGGCTTGTTGCCTCCCTATGCCCCTAAGTGGGGTCTTAAGGGAGTTTGGATTGGATTGGATCGATTTCGGGAACTTAAATGGCACGTAAAACTTTGTAACGTGCAAATACAATATTATTAAAACCTTTAAAGATTAAGTTAGCTGTAGGAAGCAGAATTATTACATATAAGAAAAAATAAACATTTTATTACCTACGTTTAAAATTTGGTAAAATGCTCATAAAAGAAGGTTCTAAAACCGGTTTCTCCTTTATAGTCTCATCAATTCGGGGCTTCAAATTTTAAACCCGTTTTATTAGGTAAGATCTTATTAATTTAGGCTGCATCAACAGAATTAATTTTCTTTTTAATACCTATGTTCATTTTATGTCGACACAATTCTTGAGTCGGTGGCCGGTTTAACGTAGAAACAGTAAACTAAAATTCATTTTCTGCTATGGGGGAAATATCAATACACCATCAAGATTTGGGAGAATTAGGGAAATATGAATATTAAAAGTTTATATGCTGGCGCTGTCAGAAGTTTTAAAATTGGTTCAACAAATTAATAAATAGCCCAAAAATAAAAATAGACTAATATTATTATTCCACTCGAAGAATAGACTAACATTATTATAATTTTCGAAGTTATCGGGCTATTGGCCCAGCGACTGGCATCTTTGTATATAGCGATAGGAGTTCGAGTACTGCTAGCGGCATATTTTCGAAAAAAAAATGTGGATTTGAATTTGACTACCTAAATGGAGAACGTTGCTGACGTAGAGTGATCACACTAAGCCAGCCTTGGAAACAGCAGCTGGTATGTCTGTGGTGGTCGAATTGAAATAATACCTATTCGTCAATTTTAAAAACACTGAAAAAACATGTTGACAAAATATAACGTGTCTTTTTTCAATGATTAATTTAACAATGTAAATATTGAACCATGGCGTGTTTTTGTGTTGCTGCTTAGCTGTCACATAATTGATTGATTTTCACTCTTTTTTCTATAAAGCTAGAAAATTCTTAGAACACGTAATTCCCACGTGAAACGTCAAAAGCAAAATCGTAGGAAAGTGTAACTTAAATTGTTTTCGATTTCGAAATATATCTTATAAATTTCTTTAAGACCAAAATTATAATTCAAGTGATAAGGAAATAAATACAAGTATAAACGCATAAATTAAAACAATTTATTATTTCAATGTGTTTCAATCGAACATTTAATAAAATTATACTAAATAGTTTGTTAAAGTGTGACTATAGAATATTGTGCTTATTAAAATGCATGGTTGCTAAAAAGTAGACATTAATACTGGCAAAAAGTGATCGACATTTATTCATTTTATGTATGTTTAAGGCATTTTATCTGATTCTGGTCTATTCTTGATGTATTCGCTGACTTTCTCATCACTCTTGATCTTCTCGCACAGTGCGGATAAGTTAGAGTAGGGCTCCAAGATATCTCCGAAGTACGAAGAGAGGGAATCACAGAGTCCAGCAAAGTAGACGTCCACCCATGTTGGCTGTAATAAAAAAAATAGCCCAGGTTACAGAATCGTCATTAATTAATCGAAGTTGGAATATAATATTCGCCTTAGTTGGTTTCCCCAGTCTCACTTCTGTGTTTGATGCAGTGCACTCAATGTCAGGCAAAGGCATTTCATCTGATCTAAATGTCATATATTTATTTGGCGCCCAACGTGGGGCTTAATTTATTATTGATTTTAATGAAATTAAATCTATCATGATCAATTATGATTCTTTTTTTTACCCATCACGCCGTTTCCCGAAGGGGGTTGGCAGAAAGTACGGATTCCATTCTTTCCTATCCAAACAAACCTCTTTCGCTTCTTCCAAACGCATAACATTCAGCATGCATGCTCTTCTATTCCTTTTGCTCCTGACTTGGCCTTCCTCTAAGACTGAACCGATATGGTCGGAGCATATCATTCGAGGTCGGCCTCGTCTGCGTGACCCATTCTTTCAGATTTATATATCCTTTTAGTCATTCTCTCCTCGTTTATTCTCTCTACATGTCCAAAACACCTTAATTTATTCACTTTTATTCTAGTCACTACGCTAACATCCACTCCACATTTCTTTCTAATATTATCATTCCTCACCTTATCAATTATGAATATTGTGCAATAAAAAAGGGCTTGCCAATTGTGTAACTCGGAACACCGGCAACCTAATGCACTATATTAACAATATTAGCCTCAGTTGTTTTTTCTGAAATTATACTCACAAATGAGTGATTTATTTACCCTAGATTTGTTAACGATAAAATGTAACTCAACCCTCTAGAAAATTTTTCAAAACTTTGAACAAATTTGTATATAATGAGCATAGGTAGAAACAAACTTTGTTTTTTTATACAGAGTATTGATCGAAGTTGAGTGTTTTGCGACACCTATGCGACAATCTAAAGCTAATGTTTTTTCTAGTTGACGCATAATCAGTATGGCCACTTACAGTTCTACTGATATTCAACACTAATATAAAAAAAAAACAGAGATTATCGTTAAACAAACACGCTACGCGATAAAAAAAACGACATAACTATCAAGATTATAATTATAGCTGAAGAAGTACATAACTGTAGTATTATTTTTTTAGATAAAAACTAAACATTTGCCCTTATTAAAGTAATTATTTTAGAAATAGATAAAAATTACATGTTTTTAAATGATTGTATTTAAAGATATCAGTTTTATTTTGATAGAAGTGCCTATTCATATAAAAGATAAACTCGTATATAGGCGCAATAATCAGACATTTATAAAATTTGCGAGTCAGAAAACTGATAAAGAAACTATCTTTTATATTAAAACAACAAATTTCTACCTATGTTACCCCCAAATATTTGATAATTTTTATTGATTACTAGCTTTCTTGAAAGACGTTGTCCTGTAGTCCTTACTATAAATAATATTGATTAACAATTAACAATAAAATACTTACGTTTAAAAAATTATGTTCGAATTTTAAAAATTATTTCTGAAAGCTTGAAAGAAATTCCATCAAAAATCTAAGTTAATAAAAATTATGTTGTTTTGGAATTTTTCACATCAGATGGGGTTGTTGTCAGTAAATCCGTTCCATACTAACTTTAATATTATATTTTATATTATTTGTTATGCATTTTTCAACTTTTTATTAGTTATTCTGTTATCCGGAGCGGAGAAGAATCCAATAAATCAAACATCGGAAGAATCTGTTTAGCCGATTTCGAGTTATAAGTGTTCGCACTAACCCGATATTCTTTTGTACTATAGATATTCTTGTATACTCTTGGACTGCTATTGCGGCCAGCCTGTGATTTATATTTTTGAATTAAGTTTTTATTTAAACAAGTTTTGCGTTTTAAGGGTTCCTTTATTAAAAGTGGATTTGCTAGAAGAGGGAAGATTATAATGGTACAATTTTAAAAGAATATGTTTTAAGTCTTACCTCAGCTGATCCGTAGAAAAAGCCATCAGCTGCCAATGGGTCCAGTTGCTTAAACAGATCAGCCAATCCTTCGTCGAAATCTTTTTTAGCTTCAGGCGTCTTTTGTTGCATGAGTGCAGAAATTTCTGTCAGAGAAACAAGGTTAATTATTAATTCATGGATTCAACTACTGCGCTTTGCCAATTTTGAAAATATTATTAAAAGCAAGGATAATAATATCAGCTCACTTGTTTGTAGATCCCTAAAGTTGTCAATCAGAGCTTCGAGTTGCGCCCTCGTCCACAAATCCTCGCATTCCAAGTTGTGTTTCTGTCCCAGGTATCTCGCGATACAAACGGATTGATTCAAAGTTTTGCCATCTACTTCTAGAACTGGTAACTTCTTGTAGGGCAGAGCTGAATAAAAAAAAAACAAAAACATTTTTTTAGAGTATACCTATCTTTTTCTTGAACATTTATTAATCAATATTTCTTTAAGGTTAGGTATTTACCAAACATCCATATTTCATTCGTAATCAATTATCAAGCGGGAACAACGCGAGATTATAATATGCGCGCGCAGACATTCTACCTCTATGTGTCCGATGTTGACTTTGTATGAAAATTGGAGTAAGTGGGATGGGCTACTGTTAGAGCGGCAATTACATTTGCAAGAATGAGAGGGAACAACCAACGTAATTTTGTTTTAATGACCTCGCAAGAAATCGGTCCCGTACTTACTTTAATATTATATTTTATACTATCCCGTATCCATTTTTTGCATCACCCAAAAATGGGTGCAAGCCAACAATAGATAGATAGTATCCATTTTTTTTAACTTTTTATTTGTTATTCTGTTATCCGGAGTGGAGAACCGAAAATTGGTCCCTATATTAAACAGTCACGTGACTGATGATAAATTATCAAAAATAATTCATATTACTTTCATCCACAAGCACAAGACAACACAACGAAACTTCATTTAACTAATTGTATGATAAAACATAAAATTCCTCTGTGTTAACGCTAAAATATTAAAAATAAAAAAATCGTATGTCACACACCGCTACCGACAAATGTCACAGTTTGAATGAGTTTAACAGCACTCACCTCACGTGGTACTTGTTGGGACCATGCGCAGTAACCCATTATTTCTCTAGTATTATTAATTCTTCTCAAAGGTTTTGTTATTACATTCTTTCGTTGTCAGGGTGGTTGCAAGGAAAAAAAATTGACAACCGATGCGGTACCTGTATGGACTACGCGTGTATCCGATTATTGAAAACAAGACAACTTACGCAACACCACATAAATTCGGTTGGCTAGAAGAGATTGCTTCAGGCCATAAATTCCACCGGCTATACTGACACTTTTATATAGAGTGTAAAAATAAAGGAAATCAATTCGGGAAGGCGGTGTTAGTCGATTAGTCAGTGTTTGAGACGAAGTAAAACCAGGACTTACTTTCTTTGAGAGCTGGCCAGTCAGCTCTTTGTATTCTGTTATCTTCAAAATCAGCACCGGTGTAAGCCAAAATGTACCTGATGGATTCGGCAAGGCCTTTGATGTTGAAGTATGTGATCTTATATTTATCAGCCATTTTTGAAGTAGTTGAACTGAAACCAATGAAAAAAACACCATGGTGACCAATTTTCCGAAAAATGTTGAATTTTGATACCACCAGAAGTTAAGTGAGCTTTTCCACATAAAATTTACAGGGATAGTTTTCCATAAATAAAAGCATTTTATAGACGACTAATATGTAACAGACTCTGACAATTCATTACTGATGTTCGATTTTTTAATGGAACAAACCACCACGGGCTTACGACCGTCTTCTACTGTTGTTTCGAAGGCTGGCTTAGTGTGATCACTTCACGCTAACAACGTTCGCCATTAGGTGGCAATGTTGAGTTTCCGAAACTCCTAATCATGAGAATTCTCGACATGCTCAACATGTCGAAAAATCTCATGTATGCAACAAATAGATATTTAATAATAATTAATGAAATATAGAGATAAAATTTGGAAATTATTGAGAACAAGAGAGCAACCAAATTTAAAGACTGCTGTCATGTATTTGGAGCCAGGATGTTAATATCTCATCTTTACTGCCTGTTGGCTTTGTTGGTGCACAACGTTCTTTAACGTTGTTTAAGACAACTGGTATAAAAAAACGTTATGTGAACATTTTCTCCCGTTTCAGGAGAGAAGGACCAAAAAGTTGTACACATTTGAAACTTTTTGAGCATATAAAGATGAGTCACACCCTCATGTCACACATCCATCATTGACAATTGACTGACAAGCATTTTACTGGACGAAAATGCAACGACAAGTCGCAAATTTTTTGGCCATTTTTTCCAGATATAGATAATAAAGCCCTTAGAAAGTTAGTGTAAAATTTAAGGTTGGAAAAAAATATAAGAAAATTTTATTTTTAAACTCATGATCGTAAAATTTTAGTCCGTACTCTCTGTTTATCTCATCCAGGATACCTACCTACGGCGTGATGGGTAAAAAAATGTTATTTGTAGTATTTTTTTTTCAAATTACATTTTTTTGTTAGATTCAGAGACTATAGTATAATGCCCATAAAAATGTTATAAATAAATAAACAGATTTAGGATAGCCGCATTCCAACGCACAGTACCATGATGGCAATAATAATATGTTTAGAGTATCCGATATTGTTTTGAACGGATGTACACAGACACAAAGGTCTGGTGTTCAAATTCTACATGCGATCAGCGTAGAACTAAAGCCTAGTTCACATTGGTCGAGTATTTTAGACGAGTGGCGAGAAATTTAGTACTAAATCGCGTCTGTACACCTAAAAATTATTGTTCGAATAGTATATCCGGCGCTTCAGTCAAGGCCGCTGGTGGGGGGGGGGGGGGAGGGTCTGAAAGTGTGTGAATCTATATTGAAGTTCATAAGCAGCCTCTTAATACACCCATTATTTGGGGTCCGCTCTCCCTATCCTGTTGCGCCAAGATTGTCTGTCCGACGCCATTTCTGGCTCCACTTCGCAGTCTTTTAGGTCCCTATTTTTATGCTCGACAACCATGTGGCGGGTGGTCTCCCTGGTCTCCTGGCTGGAGTTTCAATGTCCATGGCTCTCTGGATCATGTTGTCTCATAACATGCCCATACATAAATGTACTTATTCCATGAATAATATAATTATACACAAATTTTGATATATTACGTATCAGTTGCAACATAAATAACGTTTCGTTCTTATGAATTCTACTTGGATATACCTAGTATGAATGATTTTTTGTCGAGTAGCGAGTAATTTAGTAGCTACGTTGCACTAGTCCGAACTAGGCTTAAACGCCAGCACGGACAGACTAGGAAACAATGTGTCAATTATAATACCAGCCACGCCTGTGTCAATTACCCGTATGAATCTCTATAGAGTCCAGAATTGGAATTTTTCAAAGATTATTATTATTTACTAGTTTTTTAAAGGCGCCCGTGGCGCCCACCTATGGCCTTTTTATGCAAACTTTACTTTCTCATAGCATAGCTGTGAGCATTCACATGTGAGACTTCAAAATACTTGGTTGATTCAACTCTATGAAAACTCAAATACCTACAACTTAAACTTTTAATATAAGAATTCGGCAATACGAATGCAAAGTTTCCATGAAAAAGTTTACCAAATCACGAATCTTAGCGGAGAAAAACCATACGAATGTCATGTTTTCAATAAAAAGTTTACACACCTAGAGTAATTTTTTAAAGATTTTCATGTGAATTCATAACGTTGAAAAGCCATACATATGTTAAGTTTGTTATAAAAAGTTCACGTTGTTTTTTGAGTTTTCATGAAGAATTCAATTAATCAAGTGTTTTAAAGTCTCATATAAGAATTCGGCAATACGAATGCAAAGTTTACATGAAAAAGTTTAATCAATCAAATCGGTAAATACCCACATGCCAAAAACTTTAAAACACTTGATTAATTGAATTCTTCATGAAAACTCAAAAAAACAACGTGAACTTTTTATAACAAACTTAACATATGTATGGCTTTTCAACGTTATGAATTCACATGAAAATCTTTAAAAAATTACTCTAGGTGTGTTAACTTTTTATTGAAAACATGACATTCGTATGGTTTTTCTCCGCTATGATCTCGTGTGTGTGGATTAAAGATTCGTGATTTGGTAAACTTTTTCATGAAAACTTTGCATTCGTATTGCCGAATTCTTATATGAGACTTTAAAACACTTGATTAATTGAATTCTTCATGAAAACTCAAAAAACAACGTGAACTTTTTATAACAAACTTAACATATGTATGGCTTTTCAACGTTATGAATTCACATGAAAATCTTTAAAAAATTACTCTAGGTGTGTTAACTTTTTATTGAAAACATGACATTCGTATGGTTTTTCTCCGCTATGATCTCGTGTGTGTGGATTAAAGATTCGTGATTTGGTAAATTTTTTCATGGAAAAATAAAATAAATAAAATAAATAATATAACTATTTATAAAAATGCAAAAAAAAACTTTTTATAACACACATTGCATTAGCAAGTGTTTTCTTGGCAATGAAATCGCGTCTGTGAGTTAAAGATCTGATTTGGTAAACTTTTTCATACAAACTATGCTTCTTTTGGCCGAATTCATATGTCAGACTTTAAACAAATTTTGAACTTTTTCTAACAAAATATGCATTTAAATGGCTTTTATCATTTGATTGATTAAACTTTTTATCGCAATGGTTGCATTCGTATGTCTTTTCTCCGCTATGAGTTTCAAAACTTTTTATTGCACACATTGCATTAGTAAAGCGAAGTCCGGCTGTGCGTAAAAGTTTCCTGATTTGTCAATTTTTTGGCCGAATTCGCAAGTGATACTTTACAGCACACGGTTGATTGAACTATTTATGCAAACTTAAAAATGAAATTAAACTTTTTATTGCAAACTTTCCATTCAAATAGCTTTTAGCATGTCATTGGTTGTTTAAATTATTTGATTGATTGAACTTTTTATTGCAATTATTGCATTCGTATGGCTTTTCTCCACTATGAGTTCGCATGTCATTCTTTAAATTACTTGAAACCGCAAACTTTTTATTGCACTCATGACATTAGAAAGGCTTTTCTTCACTATGAAGTCCCGCTGTGCGTAAAAGTTTCCTGATTGTGGCCGACGCAAGTGAAACTTTACAGCACACGGTTGATTGAACTATTTATGCAAACTTAAAAATGAAATTAAACTTTTTATTGCAAACTTACCATTCAAATAGCTTTTAGCATGTCATTGGTTGTTTAAATTATTTGATTGATTGAACTTTTTATTGCAATTATTGCATTCGTATGGCTTTTCTCCACTATGAGTTCGCATGTCATTCTTTAAATTACTTGAAACCGCAAACTTTTTATTGCACTCATGACATTAGAAAGGCTTTTCTTCACTATGAAGTCCCGCTGTGCGTAAAAGTTTCCTAATTTGGTACACTTTGTTTTCTTATGGCTGACTTCGCATGTGAGTTTTTTAATAACCCAAAAATTGTTTTCTCTACGTCAAGACCTTTAAAAAAAGTGCTCAGCCACCAGGCATAATAATATCATTATGTTACTGTCAGTTGTCACTGCTGTCAGCCATATTGTATTAGAAGAACAATATTATTATTTTGTCTTTAGTTGCGAGTGGCGCGCCATCTAGCGGCGTTAATGACATCAGTCAGTCAGGCAGTCAGTCAGTCAGTCAGTCAGTCAGTCAGTCAGTGTTCAAGGCAAATATTATATAGATTTATTTAGCTTTTGCCAGTCACATTAATTATAATATTACATAAATAAGGTATAGAGTAGCACAGGGTCGATTTTCCTGCTTGTCTGATTTACTTTACCTCACTCAAAGTGACCACAAATACAATCTTTGACTCTTTCACAGTAAGCTACTAAAACTTGTGTCGTGAAAGAGGACGATGGTGGACATCTGGAATTGAACCCACAACCTCCAGTACGAGAGTCGGCGTGGTAATCACTAGCCTACCAACCACTTCATACTTCCTTTGCTTATTAAACTGACATAACATTTTTTTTACACAGCCTATCCTATTTCTTTATTGATGTGTTAGATCCAACTTATTCTCGTTCGGCCACATTTTCTTTTACCCTTATATTTGTTTTGTTAGATACATTAATATTCTTAACTCTAAAAACGAGTGAATTGAGAAAGTTTGAGACTAAAGTAAATGTGGAAGGTTAGGTCACTAGTAGATGAAATAGGTGAAGCTGCGTTGATCATGGTATAAAATCAAAATACTCGTATGTTAAGAATCGTGATAGAAAGTTATTGTCTGCTTCTATGTCTACCCCGTAGGTACGCGATAACAAAAAATAAGTACCTAAAAGACATGCAATTACTAACAAAAAATATGTTCTACGAACAAGACAGTAGACACAGCATTCGGAACAAAATGATGAAGTTTTATTTAAATAAATAATCAGGTTTCGTATTGGAGGTCGTGGGTTCGATCCCAGGTGCCGACCATCTCCCTCTTTCACGACACAAGCTTTAGGTAGCTTACTTTGAAAGAGTCAAAGAGTGTATTTGTGTTCACTTTGAGTGAGCACAGATTCATTTATTAAAAAAAAAGGTTCTTGTATTTTTGAAAATGGAGCGAATCAATGCATTGGTGATTAAAATGCTGAATATTCATAGACATGGTTATCATTCAATGACAAGAAAATTAAATGCCTAATGCTCAGTGACAATAAATATATGCCTAACTGCCCTCAAAAATGTCCACAAATTTATTTCCGGTTACAATATGATTAGTAAAAAGTAAATAATTTAATTAAAGCTAAAAAAAACGTAAAATTAGAATGTTAACTACTGATTGAAGTATATTAAAAAAAACACGCATATCGTTTATAATGATAACAAAAAATAATTCACCTACCTTAGTTATATAAGTGTATAGAATAAACAAAAAACTGTTTTTGTTTGATAATGAAATAAACAAAATGGACAACCCAATGATAATGGTATACCACTGGTAACTGCGACACACTGCTCCTACGAAACACACGGCAATACTAAAAAAAGTTGCCCAATAATGTGGGATTTTATACGAATTGCTGTTTACTTTTGGTTGACGTGTTATTCTATCTAATATTGAGTCACAGTTGTTAATATGTCTGTCTGTCAGGGATAATCTCAATAATTACAATTTGACTATACACTTTTTGAAAATGGAACAAAATTTAAATTTCAATCATTTGTCAAACTAATCGGTCATTACGAAAATAGTCCACAATGAAACGAAGTTTTCGATTAAATTATTATTTTTGATACTTTGATAACAAGAGACAAAAAGTGATTCAGAAAGCTGTCAAACTTCTATGGTTCTGTTGAGGGGACGACGTAAACACAATTTATTGTTTCTCTACTTTCAAACCTCTGTTAAGTAATTTTTTACTTTAATCAATTTTCAACGACTGAAAAACATCTGTATTTTTTTTTAAATTTTTGTTTTCAAAGTTTTCAAATAATTATGTATTTCTTTTTTATCATCATGACATATTTTTATTGTTTTTATGTTTCTGCGAGCTAGAAAATATGCAGATTTATTGTTAAGTAGCTTTCCTGACAGACGTTGTCCTGCGGTCCTACCTATAAATAAATAAAATAACTATAAATGTTTAAAGATTAATTAGTTAACAACACATAACAACAACATTTTCCGGACAATAGCACATAAAACAAAGAAAGAAATCTATCTAAAATTTAGAATATTATAAGAGAAGTATCAAACACCGAATTTTATAACAATTATGAATATTATTATGATTATGCCTTTATTATTTAAAGGGTGTCCGATTTGGGCTAGTATCAATGATCCAAACAAGTGTAAGTGAACACAGTTAATGTGTGTAGGTACTTGTATTGTGGCGTGCGGATGGCCGGCCGGGTAGCGGCATGACGAGCTAGTACCTTCAAATTCTGGTAGTCATGGTGACCAGACAAACCTAACCAGAAATCGTCAACCTTAGGATAATTTTAAAATATTCCTTTTTCTTTTTACCGGAGTCGGAAGTCAATAATGAAAGTCGCTTAGTTAATGTACATACATTAAAGAATTTTATATTCATAACGCAATTACAACATCGAATGTTGCAGTAGACATGAGAGCTCTACGAAGGGTATTTTACACAGTGGGACTTGGAAAGGTACCTATGAGAATATTGGGAATTAATGGGGTATGGAAGTTGGTATTATGGATTTATTTAAAATTGATTTTGTGTTAGAATGTATATTCTTAATATGTATACTTGTAAGTTCAGCAGAACTGAGGGATTTGGACATGGTGTGTGAGTGTGAGGAGGTTGTTAAAACCGCGCAAGACTGAGCGTATTGGAGTGCTCTTGTTGGCTCCATATACCGCTAATTTGGGTCGAAAAGAGAGTATTGTATTGTAAAGTGCGATTTTTTTTATCTAAAAGTGATTGTATTTTATTTATTTATTTATTTATTGTACTGTAGCTTGTGTCGTGAAAGAGGAAGATGGTCGGCACCTGGGATCGAACTCATGACCTCAGCACGAAGCGGGCGTAGTAACCGCTAGTCTACCAACCATTTCAACAAACATATAGAACGAACACATCGATTACATCCTCAAGGAAGGCCAGGCACTCTATTTTCGAATGTCGATTGATGAGTTTTCTAATCATATTTTTATCACTTTTTTAATATGTTTTCTTAAAGAGAAATAGAAGTACTTGGTTGTATATAACGTACTTAAAAGAAGCGAGAGTAATAATAATATAACACTTTTCTAAACAAAGTTGTCAGTATAGCCGGCGGAACTTATTGTCTGAGGAAATTTTTTCCTGTCAACCGGTCCCGTCCAATCAGAGACAGACCAACCCCGGGTAAAAATTTCTTAGAAAAACTCTGACCCGACCGGGAATCGAAACCGGGATCTCGGATCTGAAGTCCACGCCACTACAACTAGGCTACCGTGATCGGAGAGTAGTTTGCTTGGATAGAACATGTGTATGCCCGTTTTCTCTGCCCACTTGGCCAAGGCCAAGGGATACGGCGAATTTTTAAAAAAAATCCATAGAGATAATTAAAAAAAATCAGTTTCATAACCAATGGTTGTTGGTTTATGAATAATTACAAAGAACATAAGTACTAGAATCATATCCAGGAATTATTATTTGACATTCATACATACATTAGTAAAGTAATAATATAAGATGGTACCTACCTAAGTCCATTTGATAAAATTTGATTACTTATCAGATAAAATCTACAATATATCACTTACATCAATAAAATTTGGATTAAGTTCAAAATAATAATAATTCGGATAGATGTCAAGTTATTAATAAAATTAAATACATTCTGACAGATTTTACTAGGAAAGGATTCCAAGGGATAAAAGCTGACATATTTATTAGGATTTCTAGAATCTAGCTAGAAGGTTCATAATAATAATTATTATTTCGTTCGTACTACTAACGCCTCTTGTGATAAAATATTTTGACTTTTATTATTGGGTTGATATTTATTTTATTTATTTATTTATTCAAAGATTTACGGCTTTAGAGCCTTTTACATTGGATAATTATTTTTTAAACATACAAAAAAAAACTACAACAAAAAAAACAATAAAACAAAAAACAATAATAGCAACACTTGACAGTTTGTTATGAATTACAAAAACTTAACCTAAAATCTATGTGGTTTATAACTTCCATTGCATGACACACAAACACACACACACAGATAAACACTGTGTGCACAGCAAATTAAATATCATTATAAGTAGGTAGGTAACTACAATACTATTACTACTGTCTGTGATCCAACCAAATACTTCACTCAAAGGGCTACGCTAGCGCTATGGCGCCTTCAGTGGTGACAGCGCATACTACACAAATCATGCCATACTATTATATAAAAAAATTATTTGCATGGGGGCAAACAGAAAAAAAAAATCAACAATAATAAATTAAGAAAAAAAATACAGAAAAATGAATAGGTACTTAATTCTGTTGATTTTGCATTGATGTAAGACGACAAAATATGTTAAATTATTAATAAGTACATATGTTTTTTTTTTTTTTTCCAAACGTGATATAGTATACAATATTAGGTACATTAAAACTAGAAACACATAAACAGAGTATATGTAGCTCAATATGATGATTAGATAACTTATAAGATATAGTCGTTATATTTGAAAATGCAGAGAAGATGACAGAAACAGTAAATGAAATAATAAGTAGGAAATAGCTTGAGATCAATCGGCAGGTTTGAAAAGGGACTTTAGCTGTCTGGTGAATTCAGAGAGAGAGCAGTTGAATACGTCTATATGTTGCAAATGGGTGTTTGCCAAGTGATGGCACCGCGGTACCAGGGAGTTCTTTATGTAATTTTTTGTTAAGCTGTTATTTTCAAAAAATAAATCCCGACATCTTGTGGTTCTATTTGGGACTCTATATTCCACGCACCCGGTCAATTCAACGCAGTCGAAAACCGAATTAACTACCCTATACAGGAACATAAGATCATTGACAAGTCTCCTACTCGACAACTCTGCCAATCCCAAACGGTCCCGCAAGGAATTGTAATCAATCTGGTCCGCCGGTATTCCAAGCTTGTAATTTACAAACCTTAGGAACTTTTTTTGTACTCGCTCTATGTTCTGGATATGGATCTCGTATGTGGGCGACCAAATAGGTGTACAATATTCTAGTATACTTCTAACAAGTGATGTGTACAATAGTTTTAGCGAGTTGATATTTTTAAAATCGGCGGTTATTCTAAGCATGAACCCCAACATTCGGGCTGCCCTGGATGTTATTTCATTAATATGGTTTATGAATGATAGTTTGTTATCGAACGTCACGCCTAGGTCTTTAGTTACACTCATAATTTGCAGTTTTTTGTTCCCAATTGAATAATCATAAGTGAGTTTGGATTTGGCCCTAGTGAACTGAATCAAAAAGCATTTTTCAATGTTTAGAAACAACTTGTTTCTTTCACACCACAAGCTCAGTCTGTCTAGGTTCTTTTGCAGCACCAAACTGTCGTTCAAGCCGCTGATTCGCTTATAGACTTTAAGATCGTCGGCAAATAGTAGGTAATTGACATCGTCAAATACTTCCGATATATCGTTTATGAATAGTAAGAACAGGATTGGGCCGAAGTGACTCCCCTGTGGCAATCCACTTGTGGCTGGGAATGTTTTAGATATTGCATTTGGTAATTTGACAGCCAACGTTCTTTCGCTAAGATAGTCTCGAAACCACTCGTGGAGTGGTCCGACAATTCCCACAGCAGAAAGTTTATTCAGTAGAATGCAATGGGAAACTTTGTCGAACGTTTTGCAAAAGTCCGTATATACGCTGTCGACTTGATATCCATGTGTCATGCCTTTAATTATATCATTTTCATAAACAGCAAGATTCGTCACCGTGGATCTACCCGATATGAATCCGTGTTGTTGGGGGATTATAAGTCTATTAACGTATGGTAGTATCTTTTCGAGTACAAGAGACTCGAATAGTTTAGGTAAGCTTGACAAAATGCAGATTGGTCTGTAGTTGGACACGTTTTCCCTTTCGCCTTTTTTGAAGATGGGTGTGATGTTACCGTGCTTCCACGCGTTCGGGAAGCGACCAAGACTTAGTGACTTGTTAAATATGTAGGTTAGTGGTACCATCAGTGCATCTGCGCATCCTCTCAAGAAGGCAGGAGGAACACCGTCGGGCCCCGCACCTTTTTTGGTGTCTAGATTTAACAGTCCCCGCATTACGCAATCAAAGTCTAAAGTTACCTCGGGAAAGCAGGTATAATTGTTACAATTTAGGGTCAGTGATTCGCCAACAACAAGATCATCAACAAAGACACTACTGAAGAATTTGGCAAATAGATTAGCGACATCGGTGGGATTGTTCGCCCTCTCACCCCCGAGATGTAAGAGACCGGGAAGATCAGAACTGTCAGAGTGCAGTGAGCTTTTGAACCTCCAGAGGCTCTTTGAGTCCACCGTTGTGTTTTCAATCGATTCTATGTAATTTCTATAACACTCCTCCCTAAGTCTCACGCACCTCAATCTAAGATCTGAGAATCTTCTATAGTGACAGGGGTCGTAAGTGCTTTTATATTTCCGGTGAGCAAATTTTTTCTCATTTATAAGGTTCTTCAGTTCACCTGTGAACCATCTGGGGTATGTAGAGATAGTGAATTGTTCTAATGGTACAAACAAATTTATAGTTTTTTCAAGAATATTGTGCAACTTAAGGATTATATCATTGATGTTTTCATTTTGAATGAATGACCAATCGCAATTAAAAAGGAAACCAATTGCACCTTCAAAGTCAGATCTTTTGAAGTTGCGAAATGTGACAGTCTTTTGTGTGCGAGCTATTTTTTCTCTGTGAAATTTAATAACAAGGGGAGGATGATAGTTGTCAATTGGGATAATCTCACCATCAGACGGGGCAACCGAAATATTCTCCAGGTCGGCAAAAACCAAATCCAGTAATCGCCCAGAGCAATTGTGAATAAAGTTATGTTGCGCCAGATTCAGATAATTCATGGTTCCCAACAGCTCCAGAGCTCCGTCTTCAGTACTCGCGCCAGTTAGTGCAGCTTCTCCATTAATGTCCCATGATATGCATGGTAAATTGAAATCCCCAATTACCATTATATTTTTCGTTTTATTTTTGGAGTAAAGTAATTCTAAGTTTTCGCAAAATGATGTGTACTTGGTTATGTTAGATGCTGGAGGGATGTAAACGGCTCCAATAATGATTCCATTACCAAGTGTGCTGATGGAAACATACAGCTGTTCGATGTTTTTAATCTTGGATGACATTTGAGATGACGGTATTGATCTTTTAACCGCCAAGACCACTCCCCCACCCCTCGATTTATCGCTGGTTTGTGCACTTCTATCGAGGCGGTATATGTTGTACATGTTTAAGCCCAATTCGGAGTCGTTTACTGTTTCGTCAAGCCAGGTTTCTGTGAATATCATGATATCGTAATTGTAAAAAGTTACACTCTGTCTAAGATTATGCAATTTCGTCTTCAGGCCTCGAACATTCTGGTAGTATATTGAAATTTTTTCACTTAGTTTTTTTTCCTTAAGGGTACAATTCTTGGGGTTGTATTAATGAATCTCACTGTTATGTTCTCCTCTCCTTTTGTCTTCCTCTCTTCGACTTCGGTCCACAGTTTCCGAAGATGCTCCCGCTGCAGATCTGTCAAATCATTTTTTATCTTGATGTTGCGTGGTAATCTGTGTCTGTTAAACATTATTTCGTTTGCACTGTCCGTATTCCGAAACACTACCTTCAATGGTCTCATCTTTCCGACTTGGTGACGTCCTAGACGGTGAATGTGTTGGATTTTGGCAGAGACATCAGGGTCGACATTTACCAAGACTTCAGTAACTTGTGTGGAATTATGTTCGTTTTGTTCTGAGGGTGAAAGTGAAGTATCGGGTTCTGGGATGTTATGTACTATGATATTTTTTGATCTTAAATTTCTTTCTGTCAGCTCGGAGAGAGCGTCGCAGATATCTAGGGACTTGTGACTCAATGAACTGTTAATATGTGAGATGTGATTGTGCTCTTGCTGCTTGATCTTTTCACGAAGGTGCTTCAATTCATTATCTTGTTCTGCTATCAATGAAGCTGCAGAGCCAACTGTGGTGAGGAATCGATTCGCAGCTTGCATTATTTTTGCTATTTGATCCTTAGTGAATTTGGTTATATTCTCCGATATCACTTCAGAAAGATTGTCGGCTGCGGTGTTGGCTGCATTCAGTATCTCCTGGGAGTTCAACATTATGACATAAAAATTACGATTTAGAGGTGGTGATGTCGCAGGTGGTACTGCTAGTATACTATGGTTCGGTGAGTTGCCGGTGTTGTCCCACACAGAACCGATATTGTGACAACTATAATGCAGGTAGAAAATTTTTCTTGGATAACTGATGTGTCTTTTTTAGTTTAGAGATTAAAGAGATATGGATCCTACCTCGCAGTTATCTTCAATGTATGTTGAAAAACTTCGACTAAGTCACACCGGGAAACCACTTTTGCAGTATATTGCAAATTGTAAATACTTGAAATTAATTTTTGAATGGAGCGGTAAAATATACTTGAGTGTTAAAAACCAGTGTTGCCAGTATATTTTTTAAGGATGATCATTTTTTTAAGTTGATGCATGTATAGGCTTTCGACTTTTAATTAATGATATTTTTTGCTTTTCACAGTATCAAAAAGATCCCGAAAATGATGATAATTATTAGTTCTGTTAAAACCCACCTTAAACTATCCTGTTTTGGGTGGAGGGTTTGCTCTGAGTTGTGCAGCAATAAAATTCGCTTCCATCGATTTCAATTGTTTTTTTTTTTTAGTAATTTGGTACATAGATTTGCCAACGTCTGTGCGTGTGAGGGTGTGTGTGTGTGTGTGTGTGACTGTCGGCGAAGTAGACTATCCATGTTATTATACTTTTGTCTATGGATTGTCCATTTTTTTCTCTTTGTATTTATTTTGTATGGATTTTGTTTTAGTTCAAAGAAGAAAGAAATATATATGCATATTATTGTTGTTTTGTATTGTATGTGCATTGTTCGCCGCAAAGGATTACTTTGTAATGGTGAGCAATGCTTAATTTTGACAAAAAAATAAATAAATAATAACTAAAATACTGATTTCAGCGCCTAGGTACTTTCAACTGATTTCCATAGATGGTGGTAGCTACCTCATTTAAGAGGTTCTTGTTTTAACCACAAATAATAATCTGCTATTTTATTATGAGTTACAAGAATAATTATTAGAAACTAGCAGCAAAGCCTGTCGGACGACATGCATGAACAAAGACCATTAAATGTTTGATTATCCTATAAATCAGTTATAAATTCTTTAAAATGATTCCAATTTCACCCTTTCCTTGTGTTGTAGAAAGTGGAAATGGTCGTCACCAGGATTCGATCCAACGACATTCAGTATAATAATTATATTAGGGTTAGAAATATCCAAGTTGAGCAATGATAAGGTGAGGAATGAGAATATTAGAAAGGAATGTGGAGTGGATGTTAGTGTAGTGACTAGAATGAAAGTAAATAAATTAAGGTGGTTTGGGCATGTAGAGAGAATGAATGAGGAGAGAATGACTTAAAGGATATAAATCTGAAAGAATGAATGGGTGCACGTAGACGAGGCCGACCTCGAATGACATGGTCCGACAATATCGGTGCCGTCTTAGAGTAGGGCCAAGTCAGGAGCAAAAGGAATAGAAGAGCATGTATGCGGAATGTTATGCGTTTGGAGGAAGCGAAAGAGATTTGTTTGGATAGGAAAGAATGGAAGTCCGTACTCTCTGCCTACCCCATTCGGAAAACGGAGTGATGTGTAAAAGAAAAAACAAAAATATCCAAAAGGTCTCAACGTGTAAAGGGTCAAATTTTGCCTAAGTAAAGACTTAATCTATACTATATTATATTACTTTCATTTTGAAAGTCGGGTTAGTGCGAACACTTATAACTCGAGATCGGCTCAACAGATTCTTCTGATGTTTGGTTTATTAGATACTTCTCCGCTCCGGATATCAGAATAACTTATAAAAAGTTTAAAAAAAATGGATAAGAAATTATGTACCTAAATTACAATATTTAAGTTAGTATGGAGCGGTAACCTGCGACGCGCCCACGCCATCGCGGGTAGTTGCCTCTCATTCTCGCATACGTGATTGTAGTACAGTAGCCCATCTCACTTACTCCACCGCAAAATTTTCACACAAAGTCAACAATATTATCGGGCACATTCATATTAGCACTTAGGTACTTCATAGGCGAGGTAGGGTGCGTGCGCGAGCGCATTATTGTCACGTTGTTTCCGCCAGAGCTTTGAATACGAATGAAATATGGATGTTTCAGAAATATTTTAAAGTTATTATTTTGTAGCTTAACTCAATCGAATTAGGTATTTAATTATATTATGGGGGCACAGTGCACATTATGTATCTACCTATTAACGGGCCACTTCGGGCTAGAGCCACAGGACAACGTCTGTCGGGAAAGCTAGTATTGGTATAAATGACAGAGAGTTATTTCATCAGCCAGTGTGTGAATATTGGAACACAATGTCACATGGACGAAACATGTCATTACCGCGATATGAAGGCCAACACGTCACTTTACATAACACGGAATGGGATCTATTTATAGGAGAAAATCGATATGTCTAGAATCTAGATGGCCTGAACACAAAGCCTGGGGATTATTTAATACTGGAACATCCACTAGTACTATAGCTTGTCCAATTGTTGTGTAATTAACCAATAAGCTACAGTCATCTTTATATATCTATAAAAAATATGGAGCCCTATTTCCCTTTTTCAACGCATCGCGCGTGAATGGCTGGACAAATATCGCCAATTATTTTATTGTTATGTTTGCTTTTGTCAGCAGAAGTGTTCTTATGAAAGAAAAAATAATATAAACTTTTCTATGTTTTATTTTTAATTGGCATTTTTTTTATTTAGATTATAAAATTACAAAAATTACGTATTTTATAACTTAAAAATAACAATATTATTCTACATATACTATAACATAATGTAATTAGGAATATTCGTTAACAAAATTCAAATTGTCTAGGGCCCCTGTTTCGAAAATTCACAATTTCTGGAATATTGTCGGTCTTATCCAAAGTCTATATTATTATATTTCGCAACCAAAAGAAATCACCCAAGATTGGAATGAGAAATCTAAATAAAAGATTGCGCAACTCACTGTATGTAGTGTCATTGTTATTAATATTGGTAGATCAAATTTTACAAACCGCACATCATGGTGACCTTGCAAATATAATACTACCTAGTACCTACGTTTTAATAATGGTTAAAAAACTGATTGCTACCTACATATATCCATTCCACGGAAGAGTCAAGTTCATGTAGATAGGTGAATCATCAACTCACAACGTGGAGGATACTTCTTTATAATTAGGTAGGTACTAGTTGTCGACCAGGGCTCGAAATTCGACCATGACTTATTTAGATTTTAAGTTTGACATTATTAATATTGCTACGTCAAAAACTGAGCGAGCGCTATTTCATAATTTTCTTTCAAAAATAATGACACGGAAAAGTCAAATTTGAAATTGTTGATATGTTCGAAGTTTTATCTATGGTTTTTTAATACAAAAAATATTAATCTATTCTCAATTTGATCAGAGATATAAAAATATCTGTGTCAAATAATGTCTAATAGGTTACACATACATGTGTGAGTATGAAATCTTCTTCTTCTTCTTTAATTAGGCAATCCACCCAGGGGGGTGATGTGTGCCATTATCAAGATTAAAAATATTGAAGTTCATGGTACAAATCTATAAACAAATAAGCAAAATAAAAACACACAATGTCATATCTTAAGGTTGTTCGTTGAAATAAAACGGCAGATGTCCCTGTATATGTCTGCATTGCAAATACTGAGTAAATACGATGAATTTATAGGACCATTTACAACCACATGCTTCCTACCAAAGACGATATTCAGAGGAGTTCTTAGCGAGCAATCGAAAAATATATGGTCCAACGTCTCCTCATCTTCCCCGCACTCGCACAAGGGGCTGTTTTTCACGTTAATTTTAAACAAGTGATATGAGAGGCAATTGTGACCAAGACGCATTCTTCAAATCGTGCTAATGTAATATTTGGACAGTTTCATTCGAAAAAACCATGGCTTTGGACAAACATCCTTTTGAACCAGTCCATATGAGCGTCCTTTATTATTGGACGCCCAGTGTTCTCTCCATAGTTCCAAGCGCTTCTTAACATCCAAACAAATATCCTTAATTTGAAGATTCCTGTGCACGGGTGGCTCTCCAGTGGTGCTGGCTAATTTGGCCAGTTTATCTGCTTCCTCATTACCCTCGACACCCTTGTGGCCAGGAATCCAGCAAACTGTTACACTTTTATTTTTGATGTGCAATTTATATATGTAATCTTTAATGAATGATAGTAGGTGATTATATGGGAATTTCAACGAGTTATTTCTAATGATTTGGGTAGCACTCAGACTGTCTTTGAAAATTATAAAATTTGTATGATTAAGAGATGAAATTATTATCAAAGCCTGGAGTATGGCTGTACATTCGGCGGTAATATTGAACAAGGGGGAGGAAGTAAAAACATTTTAGATAATTATTGAAGTTGAGGTATTATAACTGAGCAACCGAAATTTGGACAATCCTCAATCTTTGAACCGTCTGTGAAGATTCGGATATGGTTTGGCCAGTTAAAAAAAGACAGATGAGTTAAATGTTGCTTTAGAAGAGTTTATATCGGTCAAAGATGTATCCAGGTATTTTTTCTATTATGTCCGGTTCAAATACAATAACTTCATATTTTATTTGGTAACAAGGGAGTAAGTTACTTTGTGGTAATCTTTGGTCATATTGTGAAAAGAATTCTAAGCTTTTAGCCAGTGAAGGGAGAGGTTTGTCAGTTTTAGTTTTTGAAATAATGTTTCTCAAAGTAGGAATTAATGGATGAGTTGTGACTGTTGTGAGTATAGTGAGTATGAAATACATAATATTACAGTAGTGTGCGTAGTATTTTTTTTTTATTGATTTAATCTATTTTTATGCAAAATTAAAAAAATATATGAGCATTCGCCACTCTTTCTCTATATAAAATATAAGTGTGCGAAGTATCATACTCCTCCGTCAGCGCAATTTTCGTAAAAATAGTGACAAAGTTTTTCCTTCACTTATTAATATTTAGATTGGTAAGTTCGTTCGTGATTCGGTATTTCCGTTGAAATACTTAAACCCCACGCGAAATATTTTAGATACATTTGACAAAACCGATTCAACTATATGCATATTATGCATGCTAATTATATTGCTCTGTAAGTTGATAGTTGAAATTAATAATCCCGTCAATTGGGAAAAAGTGAAAAACATTTAAATATAAAAAAAATAACTTCGAAGTTTTTCTTTAGCTAAACAAGCTAATTTATAATTATACCTAGTCTCTTAAATTATTCTGTTTTTATTTCAGATCAGCCATTCGAGACTGTTCCAGTGTTGCACTATGGAGGTCAGAAATTCACACAGTCCTTAGCCATTGCCAGATATTTGGGACACAAGTTCGGTCTGCCTGGAAAGGATCATGAACAGAACTGCCAGTTAGATTCTGTCGTTGATCACATGCAAGAGAGTCATTATAGTAAGTGTATTCTGTCATAGATCATACAAAGAGAGTCATTTTAGTGTATTCAGTCAATAGATCATATAAGAGAGAGTCATTATATTATGTGCATTCTGTCGTTCGTAGTTCACATAGAAGAGAGTCACTATAATAAGTAGTGTATTCTGTCATAGATCATATAGAAGATTCATCATAGTAAGTGTATTCTTTCGTTCTTAGTTCACATATAAGAGAGTCACTATAATAAATAATGTATTCTGTCGTTCGTAGTTCACATAGAAGAGAGTCACTATAATAAGTAGGGTATTCTGTCATAGATCAAATAGAAGATTCATCATAGTAAGTGTATTCTTTCGTTCGTAGTTAACATATAAGAGAGTCACTATAATAAATAATGTATTCTGTCGTTCGTAGTTCACATACAAGAGAGTCATTATAGCGAGTGTATTCTGTCATAGATCATATAGAAGATTCATCATAGTAAGTGTATTCTTTCGTTCGTAGTTCACATATAAGAGAGTCACTATAATAAATAATGTATTCTGTCGTTCGTAGTTCACATACAAGAGAGTCATTATAGTGAGTGTATTCTGTCATAGATCATATAGAAGATTCATCATAGTAAGTGTATTCTTTCGTTCGTAGTTCACATATAAGAGAGTCACTATAATAAATAATGTATTCTGTCGTTCGTAGTTCACATACAAGAGTGTCATTATAGTGAGTGTATTCTGTCATAGATCATATAGAAGATTCATCATAGTAAGTGTATTCTTTCGTTCGTAGTTCACATATAAGAGAGTCACTATAATAAATAATGTATTCTGTCGTTCGTAGTTCACATACAAGAGAGTCATTATAGCGAGTGTATTCTGTCATAGATCATATAGAAGATTCATCATAGTAAGTGTATTCTTTCGTTCGTAGTTCACATATAAGAGAGTCACTATAATAAATAATGTATTCTGTCGTTCGTAGTTCACATACAAGAGAGTCATTATAGTGAGTGTATTCTGTCATAGATCACATACATCATAATAGTTAGTGTTTATGTCATATACCACAATAAAGAAAAGTGTATTTTGTCAAAGGTCGCATGGAAGAGAGTCATTATAGTGTATTTTGTTAAAAATAACAAGATAGTCTTTATATTATTATTCAAAATACGAGTAGTAGAAATAGCCACACATTTTTTTATTTTGTTATTTGCTATCCTGCTCGATATACGAATTTAAAACAACAAGAATAAAAGAGACAAGAACTGTTCGAATAAACATAGCTCCGCCTCATTATTTTTTTTGTCATTTTTTTTCTAATTGTTGCTTCTAGTACGTAATACATATTATAATTTATATAATTCGCACTTTTTGTGCCTTTTGTCTTTGTATTTGATGTTTTGATCTATTTTTCATATTATTATCTATTAAAATTTCCCCAAGACAGGATTTGCCTAGTGGGTAGACTCATCATATTATTAGAAAGGCTGGAAATAGGTTGTAGAAGAGATAACAAGACTAGTTAACCGTACCCTTTCAGAGAAAAAAAAAATGTTTTTAATACTACATAATATTATCATTCATAATTTTTTTGTATGCTTAATATTTTAGAAGCTTTCACGGTGATTATTTTTCCAGAATTGTACGACCTCATCAAGACCAAATCTAGCTTCGATAGCTACGAAAACGTCACCCTGCCATTTTATTTGAGCAGATTTGAGAAGTTTGCTGAGAAAGGATGGTTCTTTGGTGATAAGGTAACATTCTATGTTTTTGTCTTTTTATTCTTACAGAATGATTATTATTCAAAATCCTGTTGACTTGTTATACTGGTATAATTTAAGTTCTTTCTTTAAGTACCTACATACTATAGCCCATTTTATGAAGTTAGCTTTAATACTTGGGTATATATTTGTACGAATTTCTAGTTTTATCGGAACAAGGTAATCACGGAAGTAAAGTGAGTATTACACGATAGGTACATTTTATATGGGAAACGTGTATAGAGCCGCCACAGAGATATTTCTAGAAACAAAAATGATTCTCGCATTCGATACGTATATACGTTTTTCATACAAAATGTGGTATAAATTTTCCGATAAAACTTAGAATACGGGTACAGGTCTTTCGGGTGGATACATTCAAGTAGGTACCTGGGAGCAACCATTACCATTATCACTGGAGACCTCGTGGCTGAGATTCAGATACGTAACGGTAGGGCTAGTTCGATTTACGCATTCGATACGTATAGACTTCATACAAAATATATCGTTTAATACTCACTTTACTACCGTGACTACCTTCCGATAAAACTGAAAATAGGGGTACAGTTTGATGAATGTGTTCCCCATTCTCCTATATGGGTGTGAGTCCTGGCACCTGACCAAAGCCCAGGCACAAAAAGTATCCGCTTTCAAAGCAAAGTTCCCCAGAAGAATTATGGGTATTAGATGGTAGGTACCACCGCATCACGAACGACGCCATATACCCGCACACCCAAAGCAGGCACATCACTTTCATCATTAAGTTGAACAAACGACAATAGGGCGAGGAGGGCGTTGTTTTTCCTCCCATCCTTTCAAACTTTTTCCGTTCCTTCAAAGCAGAGGTGAGATTTTTGGGTAAAGTGTGGAAAAAGGTCCCTTGTTGTCTCTGTTTGAGTGCGTTACGTAATTTTTCATATAAATTAAATTGTTTTTGCATTGCAGATGACCTGGGTAGACATTTACTTCGCTGGTTGGATGGATACGATGGAGACGAGGCTAGGAAAATCTGTTCTTGGCCCATACCCCAAACTGGCTGCCATTCAGAAGAAAGTCTTGGAGAAGGAGAGTCTTAAAAAATATTTGAAGAGTCGTCCATTCAACCCTCAATAAACACAAAGACTCAAACTTTAAACTTACAAAAACATTATACTAAAATAAGATAAAATAAAGCAGTAAACTTTAGTAAACATTGTTTTTTTTTGTACTAATTTCTGTCGAATCTTACTTACTTTACTTAATCCACTTTCGCTCCCTAGGTGGAGCATGTGGTCGCCACAAAGCCTCGCCCAGCATCTCCATCCTGGGCTAAATCCAGGGCGTCATTAATAGACAAAAAAAATATCGATAAAAATGCAAAGGTGAAAAATTGGTTTGTTTTTTTGGCTGTGAATTTGTAGGCACAGGAGTTTTGGAGACTCAAACATTACCACCTAATGGCGAACGTTGTTAACCAAAAGTGATCACACTAAGCCAGCCTTCGAAACAACAGTAGAAGATGGTCGTAAGCCCGTGGTGGTTAGTTCCATTCAAAAATCGAACATCATAATAATAATTCAGTAATGTTTGTTTGTATTTTCGCATGTTGGCACATCACGCATTAAACCGCAGACTCTGATGCGATGGACTTTAATCGTCGTGGATCCTGGCAGGCATATTGATGGTAACCTTAGATACAAATTTTTACCATTTCTCAAATATATTTAATGTAATTAATACATTGCTAAAATTATAAAATCTTCATAGTAAAATCTCCGCAAACACAGATGGTCATCTTTTGAAAACAAAATTACTCATGTAAATGTTGCATGGAACCAAAGTTCGACTGAATAAAAACGTATTTAAAAGATTCAAGATTGTTTTGAAATGAAAATAAATGTAACACCAAATAAAACACGTAATTTTATCAACATTGAAATGAATGTACATTTTCGGATTACGTTTAGAATGACGTTTGAGGTTGGTATTCAATCACATGAAATTTGTACCATTCCACACATAGAGGGTGTAAGGAATGTAGTTAAGACTCAAACCATATTGAGAGTAAAACTCGCATATTATGTAGGTAGGTTCGTATAATAGTAATTTTTTACCCTTCGATTGAACAGTGAAATTGAATAACAATAGGAATTAAAAACGTAAAGCAAGACGGCTATTAGCTAGTAATAAACAAATGAATATTACCTATGTACTCCACATTTTCGACCATGACATTATGTGGCTACCTACTTTAAAACAATAAGGTTTTATCTTTGAATAATTGATAGGAAATTAATTATTTATATTAGCGATGAACACATGATCGAGTTCCCAATGTTCTACGACAAGAAAACTTGCTGGTAATAATGTGTTCACATACTTTCATTCAAGAAAAATCGATTAATAGGAAAATGTGGGATATAATGTTAAGTTATTTGGTTTTTTTTATTAGGTATCGTGTAGATGTTTAGGGTAATTAATGGCTTATAAACGATTTTTTCAATCTTATGGACGGAAATGAGATATTCGATAAGTAAATTAAAATTTTCTACCAATAATTCTAATAATACCTATTTATTCGTTTAAAGTTTCATTTAAAAAAATATGATTAAGTTTTAATAAATAAAAAAAAAGTAGATAAAAATAAAAAATGCACCCATTACGTATTAAACCATTATAAAATCATCATACATAGATAATTCAATTTCCAAATCGTACCTACCGTTTTTATTTTCTCATGGAATGTAAAGGTTGTGACAGGATTCGATAGATGGCAGTGCCTGTCCTGAAAATTAGATATTGAAATTTCATAGGTAAGTAACCTATTTTCATATTGGGTAGGCCTATATTAAAATGTATTATTTATATAATATTTATGCGATTTAATTAAATTATAAGAGTTTAGTTGAATTTAGTGTTTAGTTTCCGAAAATTGACAAAAAATCACTTTATTTTTCATATACTATACATACATTCTATATGAATTTATTTGAGCTTAAAATGGTTTAAATGCATTTAAATGGGCATGCCGGAAAGCGGGTTCCTGCTTTTTCTGTGGGTATCCCCATTCAAATGCATAGTAACATTATTTGCGCCGGTTGGCGCGGGTCGGAATCGGCTTTCTACCTGTTCTTACCCTAAGGCAATAAGTTCCGCCGGCTATACTGACACATGTGTACAATATTAATTTAACCCTTTGCACTAAGGATAGCTTTAAGTAGCTTTTTTTATTAGCCTTACACTCAGGATTGAGTGATTTAGCTTACAAAGAGTGTATTTATGTTCACTTGAGCACAGATTCATATTTTTTAAAAATAAGTATTTTTTTTATTTTCTGCAATTCCACTCACAAATAGGTATTCTGCATCAATAACTTGAAATCATAAAAATCTGACTCAATGCCTTTTGATTGTAAGTGTCTTGATACAATTTTAAGAAGCCGTACTGGCTAACTGCTGCTACAAGTGCACATTGCTCGATGAAAGACAAAAATGTTGACAAGTATGAACCGCATCATCAGCAAAGAATCTGAAACTAGTACAGCTGAGCCGAAAAAAAGAACCGCCTGGCTCAATACATTACATTATCCCTTTAAGGTACCCCGCAATCATTAAGGGTTGCGCCCTCCCATACCCCTGGATGTTTCAGGAACCTAGGTTCCCATTTCATCCAGACTTTATAAGCAAAAAAAAAGTAGAGAAAAAGTGCTAGGATTCACAATAAAGTCGGAAGGACTTCATCTGACGCACCAAGAAGTAAAGAAAGAAAAATATCCTTGCAACAAATTATTCATTTAAATGTAAATTAAAGAAAATCTTCAGATTGAATTGACAATTAATTATAATTAAATTAAATTGCGGAAATTTTGAGTTTAATTTGAATTTTAACAACCGTTAATGATTCTTCCCAACAACTACACCAAAACCACATCAGCCACCCCGCAAGCCAGCCCGGAGGAGATCAATCCGCAGCATACCCGACCCGCACGAAACCGTCCTCCTAGCTCGATCGAAGCAATCAAACCAAAAAGCCGGCCCCGGACAAATCAAGTCCGCCGCGAATCACCCCCAAACCAACCAGCAACGCAGGGGGCCTAAGCCCCACTCGGGAGCATAGGGAGGCATCAAGAGCTCTCCATTGCGCTCGAAGGCGTATGTGGCTCAATGTGCCTTTTCTGACTAGTTGAGATTTATGGACGTGAAGTGGTCAACCTCACGGTCCCAATCTGATTTTTCGATTTCCCGCCTCTTACAGGATGCTGGAAAAACCAATAACACCCAGAAAAATAAATAATAAAGGGTAAAGGTTTTTAAACTGTTTTATGCAAAAAAAAAATTATGTCGTAATTTTTAATGACAAACTTTTAATTTGAACAAGGTCGGCTTGATGCGCATTTTTACAGCTACCTACAATAATATACGTGATTCGGTGGTCTATTTCGTAAAAAAATAATAAAATAAAACAAATACTAACCTATCTCAGGATATTTAAAATAGATACTTAAAATTATAATTTCCAACAAGGGCAAATTAATAAAACCACGCTAATATTAAAATCTAGAAGAATGTTAGAAAGTAGGTGGGAGATATTTCCAGGAAACCATTAAGGCATTTTCTAATTAAACACTTTGCAAATCGAAATAATAACAAAAGAAGGTCAGATAATAATATTATTATTATTTCATCTTTCTTTTGTTTATTTTTGCGGAGGGAGGTTTTTTATACAACGCCAATTAGAGGTCGAATTAAGAGGTTGAATCGAACCTCAAAAGGATATGGTTAGGTAGATGGGTACCTTGATTTGATAGATAGGTACCCGATCTTTACCCTCTGGAAGGGGCGAGTTTTTTTGGAATTCATAATTAGAGGCATGGTATAAAAGTAAATTGGGGTTTAACAATTTCCGGTTTAGTACTTAAAACCCAGGTTCTTGGATAATCTAAAAGTGTAGATTTAAAATCTGGATTGTAGGCGGTAACTAGAAAAAGAAGATAGCAGTGGTTTTAATCTTAGCACTACTGTTATCCATAAATTAAAAGAGTTATAATAACGCAGTATAGTAAACCACTAACAAAGTGTTTATTGATTTGGGAAAGACGTTTGATATGGTGTCTCACAGACGAATAGGTATGGCCAGGCCCCCCACATTATTTCCTGGGCCCCGTTGCTAAAAATCATGACATTTTTTAACTTTTATTAAGAATATTTTTGGACCTTGAGTTACATTATTGGAGTTTTAGTAGGATCCTTAATTTTTTTGAAAATATTAGGTATAGCTTATGTTCAGCGCGGATAGTGTAGCTTCCCAACTTTAAAATTATAGTATAATATTAATATTAAAATATTAGTATAAAAAGTGGACGGCTCATTTTTTCTTACTCTTCGTGAACAACCTTGGTGGTGGTTTTGTTACTCACAGCTTTTGTAGATTCAGACACGTTTTGTACGCAACGCACTGCAAATCCAATGAACCAATTTATATTACTCTGATGTAATATTTCATTGAATCATTGATACACATAAATCTAGTCCTAGTGATTTTATTTCTACGATTAAAAATGTTCTACTTTTTTATTTATTCCCCCGTCCTTGCGGGCCCCCTTGGCCCTCGGGCCCCGTTGCCGTAGCATCGGTAGCACCGGGCATGTGGGGGCCCTGGGTATGGCACCCATAAAAAATGTTATAGTATTTTTTAACAGTAACAGATCAAAGGATATAATTTTGTGGTAAAGTTTGGAGTTCGTCAGGGCTCAGCATTTAGTCCATTGTTAATAGCTATAGATTTTCCAACAAAAATCAGTCAGAAGCGGCATTCTAAATGCATTTTATGTCAACTTATGCAGATACCCTCTCTTTGCACAAGCTTGTACAAGCTTTAAGAGAGAGGAAACGTTGTATTTTATTTTGTTATTGTTCAAATATATTGTAACTATTTTAACTATGTAAATGATCTCAAAATAAATAAAATAAAAATAAAATAAATAAATAATTATGTGACGTTCTAGTATGAGGACATGAGCCGAAATAAGACATTATTTAATAAACAGTCATTTTTAAGGGAGTTCCTCGTACAGCCAAATATGCAGGCGACACCTTTTCAAAGGATTTTTCTGCTTTTTGATGAATTTGTTGAGCAGACATGAGCATTGTCATTATCAACCACCATTCAATGTAGATTATCTGTTAAAGAATTATCTAACAACTAATGACTCTAAAAATTATGTTATCTTTTAAAGGCCAAATTCACCATTTTATTGTTTATAGGTACATATATGGAAACAGGAACACCTGGAACAATCTGACTACATTTGCCACTTCTTCTTCTCTGGTCACAATCTTATGATTGGTTGGCAGCAATTTTTTCCACTCTCCACTTTGCTTTTTTTTTTGTTTCTTTTATAATATTTTTTCCATCGTGAGTAGTAAAAGTAGAACAAGAGGAAAACAAAAACCGCCTAGACCAAAACACCCGTCAGCAATCTCCTAGATTCGTACACTCCAATATATCTATCAAGTATGCTACAATTTTTGCCCTTTTCAACCCTGCATTCCGAGCTCCACTGATATTATTATATAACCGAGATCCTATAGAAAGCCTGAAAATCTTCGCGTGATTTTTTTGTTGTTGTTGCAATCATTGGGATAAGTGATCCAACTGCCTCGTGTCGTGCAATGATTGACTCTGGATCTGTTCAATGGATAAGGTACGTTTGCTGTTTTTGATGAGTCTTAGCGTATACATCTGTGACATTCAGGAGTCCAGTTTCTCTGTGATCTAATTTCAATGGTGGGTGTCGATTATCGAGCCCAAACATCGCCTTACGACTAAGCTTTTATTGACAACGGAATCGATGTGATTTTTTCTGATCGACCACAACTTTCATCATACCAGCGTTTTAGATTTTTTTCGTTACTCAATTAACACTCATTCATAGGCATTCGCCTTTATGATCGATCTTTAATTATTTTCTTTCATACATAAGAGAGGTAATTTAATGTTCTTGTATACATTTCCTTCTTTCAGCCTTTGATTTCTTATCACACAATTTGAAGTTCGCCCAAAGTTGGTAATACCCGAGCTCTGTTATTATTAAATTGACTTGCGAGTGATGGAAGGAGTTGAGGGAGATGTGCGGCTCTGCGAGACCCCAAGAGGCTACACACTGCACCCCTATTTTCATATTATTCATCTTCATAGTATTTACTGCATTTTCATTTTAAATTTAGTTTCCTTCAATATTGTTTCCTACATAGCTTACCTACCTGCTGTTGACTTTGACTGAATGTATACTGACCCTATAATTATCATGATGATATAATATAAATTATAATGACATGAATATAATTATAATGACAGCAGTCGTAGTCTTTAAATTTGGTTGCTCTCTTGTTCTCAATAATTTCCAACTTTTATCTCTATTTTTCATTTATTATTAAATTTCTACTTGTTGCATACATGGGATTTTTCGACATGTTCAACATGTTGAGAATTCTCATGATTAGGAGTTTCGGAGACAAATATTACCTACATTTTACTATGATGATTTTATAATTTTAGAAATTTATTAATAACTTAAAATACCTATATTTGATGATATTTGAAATATTTGTATCTCAGATTTCCACAATTGTATTTGCGAAAAACTGCGAAGAAAAAAATCAAAGCAGAACCTACGGTTTTAGCGTGATGCTCCAACATAAAATTGGAGTGAAACAAACAAATAAATATACATTACTGAATTATTATGTAGATTTATTTATTTATTTTTTAAGTTATTTATTTCAATTCAAACTAATTAAAAAGGCAATTTTTATAACATACTTGAAATATTCATAGTTACGTCAGGACAACGTCAATGTTTTTTTTACCCATCACGCCGTGTTCCGTAAGGGGTAGGCAGAGAGAATGGACTTCCACTCATTTCTATCCAAGCATACTTCTTTCGCTTCTTCCACCGACATAACATTTCTCATACACCCTCTCCTATTTCTTTTACTTCTTACCTGGCATCCCTTGAGGACGTAATCGATGTGTTCGATCCACATCATTCTCGGTCAGCCACGCTTTCTTACACCTTTCCTTTCAGCCTTATGAATCTCTCTGAATGAAATTCTCTTTGTCATTCTGTGTGTATGCTGTAAACCTAACGCCTCCAAAACGGAAGTCTCCTGTTTTCACCTAAACAACAGAGAGGCAAGAAGGGAACTTGACGTGGTCTTTGAGAGCAGAACACTAAAACACAACAGCTTCCCAAAATACCTGGGAGTCACCCTCGATAGGACATTGTCTTTCAAGGAACATCTCGGCAATGTATCAGCTAAAATCAAGACAAGAAACAACATCATACAGAAACTTTGCGGTACCACTTGGGGATCCACCGCAGAAACACTGCGCATATCTGCACTGAGCCTCGTTTACTCGGCTGCTGAATATGCATCCCCTGTATGGCTGAACAGCGCCCACACTGGTAGAGTAGACTCCCAGCTGAATCGCACCATGCGCATAATCTCCGGAACCATAAGACCCACACCTGTACACTGGTTGAGCTGTCTGCCTGTCTTGAGCCACATTCCTCCTCCCCATTTGCGAAGACTGCACGCCCTGACCAGAGAACATGACAAGATCTCAAAAAACTATGAAATGTTGACCAACATAGACCTCAACAACCTTAACCGGAGCAGCAGATTGAAGTCCAGAAACCCTCCACTGCGAACAGCCTCCAACCTACAAATGGCTCATAACAATGCATTTAACATATTAGATGCATGGAGCACTGAGTGGCGCGAATGCATGGCGGAGTCACCTATGTATCTTCTGCCTTGCATCACTGAAACACCGCCTGGATTCAATCTACCAAGAAAGACATGGTCTGCTTTAAACAGGGTCAGAATAGGCCATGGCATGTGCGCCGATTTCGCCCACAAGTGTGGATGGCGGGAGTCTCCAGAGTGCGACTGCGGAGCTGACAGGCAGACCATCAGCCACATATTATCGGAATGCAGCAACAGGGCATACGAGGGTAGTCTCTCGGACTTCGCCATACTTACAGACAGGGCTAAAGACTACATTCGAGATCTGGATTTGACCATCTGACAAGCAGGAAAATTTCCCCTGCGCCCTAACCATTTTTTATTATATTGACTATTTAACAAGAAAAACAAAAATATACTTATTAATTGAATTATATAATATAAATTGTGATGAAATGGCCATACGCTAAATAAATAAAAATAAAATATGCTGTAGTCATCATTCGAGTATAAAGTGGCACTACCAATGGACAACCTTTTGCCTAAAAATACCCATAGACAATCCAGACTCATTAAGCCAGCTCCGGTTAGTTTAGAAATTTCAACTTAAACGGAAATCCAAGCGGGACCTCATCGTACACAAAACACATTGTACACTATAAATGGAGCAGAAAATAATATAAATAACAAAGTTGGTGCGTTTTGTAGTTTGAAATCAACAAATTTTTATGTTATTTTGCTTTTTAGAATTTTCCATTTTTCTTCCAACATATCTGGCAGTCTGTAGCCGAATCTCTCGATTAGATTATCTCGGAGAACAAACTTTAAATAAAAGTTTAGAGCAATCTTTCGCAAGCGTATTGTTTTGTTTTGAACGAGTATCGATCCGTGGCGGACATATTGAATTATTTATTTTCATATCATGCTGACACAACGTTCACTCCAACAGGACAGTCTGTGTGTTACGCTTTCGATTGATATTCTATATTATATTCAATACGTGAAGCAAAAACTTTGTGATCGTTTTTACGAAAAGTGCGCGGACGGAGGAGTATGAAATTTCGCACACTTATTTATACTTTTATAGAGAAAGAGTGGCAAATGCTTATATACATACATACATACATCCACGGCGCTACAACCCATTGTGGGTCTTGGCCTCCTCAAGTAGTCGTCGCCACTCCGCGCTGTCAGCCGTCCTGCGACGCCAGTTCCTCACTCCCAGGGACTGCAGGTCTCCAGTCACGCAGTCGAGCCATCTCAGCCTTGGTCTGCCAATACTTCTTCTGCCAGTCGGGCTTTCACTCCAGAGTTTCTTGAGGGTAGTGTGTTCGTCCATTCTCTCTATGTGTCCCAGCCAGCGGAGACGGCATATTTTGCTTATATATATTTTACAAAATCTTATAATACCTATAAATGAAAGTCACGAACACTTATAACTCGAGATCCGCTGAACAGATTGTTCCGATGTTTGATTTATTGGATTCTTCTTCCCTCTGGATAACAGAATAAATAATAAAAAAAGTTGGAAAAAAATGGATAAGAAATAATATAAAATATAATATTAAAGTTAGTATGGAACGGATTTCCTGCAACGCCAGCGCCATGTATGAAAAATCTAATAATCTAAATAATCTAGCACCTGATAAGAATGTACATAGTTCCTCTCATTCTCGCATTCGTAATTGCCGCTCTTACAGTAGCCCATCTTACTAACTCCACCGTTTTGAAAAATATGGATGTTTTAGAAATAATTTAATGTTAGCATTTTATTTGTTTAACTCAATCGAATGAATTACGTAGTGTTGTTTCCGGAGGGGGATGGGTGGGGGGGGGGGGGGGGGGGCAGTGCACAATATGAACGGGCCGCCTCTGGTTCGGGCCACAGACAGGACAACGTCTGTCGGAAAAGCTTGTTATGCATAAAAACACATTAAATCAATAAACAAAAACATTACGCACACCACTGTAATGTTATGTATTTGATACTCGCACACACTTCGATGTATTTGACATTGACACGGACGCATCTATTCTTTTGTTTATCTGTAATCAAATTGAGAATAGATAGATAATAATAATCGGAAAATCTTTTTACATAGGTATTCCAAATCCAAACTCCCTTAAGACCCCACTTAGGGGCATAAGGAGGCAACAAGAGCAACAAGAGTATGCAAGCAGGATTATAAAAGTAATTCATAAGGCTGAAAGGGAAGGTCTATAAGTAGGTGTGGTCGACTGAGAATGACGTGGCACTTTTAATTACGGACAGTCAACTTAGGGTTAAATACTTTTCAAAGCAACTTAACAACTTTGGTTCTTCGCGATTGAAAAAGTGCCAAATCTTACCCTTAAGCATATCAAAATCTCTGACACTACTCTACGATCTCTTAATAGTATTTTACCACAGGGGTAATACGAATACACGAGATTTGGTTAAATACCCAGTTTGAGGTCTATAAGCCTCCGTGTTGGTTACGGGTCACCTAGTTCCTCCTCTATATCTAATCCTCATTTAAAGACAAACAAGAATATCTCGTAAGGAAGGGGGGGGTTTCACTTCGCCATGTCCCGTGCTTAAGAGCCTTCTCATCCTGAATTTATTTTTATCCAATCACACCAGCTTTAAAAGTCCGGAACTGGAAGTATCATTAAAACTACAAGAAAATGCCATCTATCGAATTTTATTTAAATTATTTTATTACGTTCATAAGGCTAGGTAAGTCAGTGGTCGATCCACGAGCTCTTTCAAAAAATACTAGATATAATGACACGTGCATGCTGTGTGGTAACTTCACATAATAATATGTATTTTTTTGTAATATGTTATTATTTGCTTTTTCGAAAGCCTTTAACCAAAATACTTTCGACCGGTGCATCTGTTTTGAAAGATGTTTACAGGTCACAATTTGACAGTCCCACCAACTATTATAACAACGGACGACCCTTACCGATTTAAATAACTGAATTGCGACAATTTACAAATTTTAACACTGGGTGTCAACACTGACAGTAAATGCAGACACTTGCTGATTATTAACACCTGATTTCGGCTATAATAAAGTACATAGATGGTGAAACTTGCTAATTATAAACACTAGGACGGGAACATTTTGCCGATTATAATTAGGTTTTTGGTTCTAGATGTCGACATGACCTACTATAACTATAATACAGTAGACACTTGCTGATTATCTCTAATATAAATTAAAGTCGGGTTAGTACGAACACTTATAACTCGAGATTGGCTCAACAGATTCTTCCGATGAGTGATTTATTGGATTATTCTCCGCTACGGATAACAGAATAACTAACAAAAAGTTGAAAAACGGATAAGAAATAATATAAAATATAATATTAAAGTTAGTATGGAACAAATTTCATGCGACGCCATCTTTGAAAAAATTTAATAACAAAATTATTGTCTTCTGCACCTGCATCCTCTCATTCTCGTATACGTAATTGCCAGTCTTACAGTAGCCCATTTCACTTACTCCACCGTTTCGGGCGTTTTAGACATTTTTCCTACAAAGTCAACCAAATTGCGCGCATGTAATTATATTCTCGCCTTGATCCCATCTGAGCTTTGAATACGAATGAAATATGGACGTTTCAGAATTAATATTTTAATTATATTAGGTATTTAATTAGTTTAGTTTTGTTTCTGGAGGCGCAGTGCACAATGAACGGGCCGCCTCTGGTTAGGACCAAAGGGTCCACAGGACAATCTATCGGGAAAGCGATTCTTTTCCCTCCTAGTCTGTAGCCCAGATTCATATTGGCTACCTTTTTTATCAATTCATCTATTATGAGATTGAAAAGAGACGGGATGAGACTATCTCCTTGTCTGATTCCCACCGGAGTAGGAACTGAGTCAGTGAGTTCGCCGTTAACTTTGATCTTAGTGTAGCTTACACCAATGTGTTCAGATCTTTGATGATTCTTACAACATTAGATGGTACTTGTTTTGCAATCAGATTTTTTATAACGACCTCTAATCTAACTCTGTCGAATGCTTTGGTCAGATCTATGAAGCAGAGATAGCTGTTTTGTTGAACTCAATTGCTTTTTCAACAGTTTGTTTGACAACAAAAAGAGCGTCTGTTGTTGATCTATTCTTTCTAAATCCCTGTTGTTCCTCTCTATTAGTGAGTTGTCTTTCCAGTTTATTTTTGATAATGGCAGTTATGAGTTTCAGAGCACAGCTAAGGAGCGTTATACGTCGGTAGTTTCCAGGGTTTGTCTTATCTCCCTTTTTGAATATGGGCACAGTTATACTTGTTCGCCACTCTGTTGGTATGTTAAGCTATGTCCACACATCGCAACTTTTTGTATCTCCAACAAAATGTTGCGTCAACTGTACCTGGATACAGTTGATAGCGATGTTGCGCATCCACACATCGTTTGTTGTTGAAAATCAAAATATGCGAATAATACCTATACAGAGTGTTTGGTAAAACGTTAGACGAACTGGTATTGTACATAGAGGAGATCATTTGGAAATAAAAAAACATTTTGTTTGTTATATACACACATGTTGTAGGTATGTATACTGTTTGAAAGAGAATATAAACCTTACCCTTACCAACTGACGTTCACACTCGAGGTGACATGACAAGGTCGCCATTAGGTTCCTCCATGCTCTTCTGTCTTGTCTGCTTCCTCCCAGGTCAGTACGTTCAAGTCGAGTTCGAAGGGCACAGCAAAGCGTGATAATATGCAACCCTGTCTTTCTCCCGTTGTAACGGATATTTAAGGATTTTTTTTTTTACGAAGTTTGAGGAACTCATGGTGACTTTCACCAATGGTTACTAATATTTAGGTAGCTCTTAGCGTAGCGTTTTATATTAAGTGGAGTGGATAACGCCAACAGCTACGTAAAAGTTAGGAACCGTTGGTGAAAGTGACCATCGATATTTTTTCCGAGTACTTTTAAATCTGGAGTAAAAACTTATTTCGTGGACGGATCTTTGGAATTTGAAGGGATATAACTTTTTATTAGGCCATTTCTTGATTATATTTACCTATTTTTTCTAAATTTGCATAGATATGATATTAAAACTGTTGATATCAACATTTTGTCGCTATGTGTGGACATAGCTTTACATGTTTCAAAAATTTTTGATATTAGGCGGTGCATTTCTATGTATAACTCATCTCCCCCATACTTTATAAGCTCATTAGAGATGTCATCTAGTCAAGGTGATTTTCTATTCTTAAATCCTTTGATCGCTCTTTTCACTTCAAATTCACTGACTTCCTCTAGGTTGTTGGTATCTATAATAGTATAATCCTGTTGTTCCCCTGCTGTGTTAAAAAGCTGTTTAAAATAGTCTTCCCACTGTTCGACAGTTATTTTTGTGTTTTTAGGTGTATTGTAGACACTTGTTGATTATTAATAATAGAAGGCGACACTGTCTTGCCAATTAGGTAAAAGGTTCTAGATGAAGACACTGACTTGTTATAAACACTAGATGGCAACACATGCCGATTATAATTAGGCGTTAGGTTCTAGATGTCGACACACTAATAAAAAATATAGTAGATGGTGACACTTGCTGATTATAAACACTAGATGGCGACTGATATACGGTTATTATGTATAATCCGTCGAGTCAAAACAAAAGTAAATCAGATAAAACACCCAATTCCGAATAATCATTTATATCCTTCTCTCCTGTTCCAGTTGCCATGACGACCCCAATCCTATCCGGTGCTGTTTAATTAAAATATTCAGACGAGCTCTCACTGAAGGATCTGCGATATAAAACAAGGACTGTTTGAATGATAACTTATTTATTTCAATGTGTAAGAAGATTACACACCACGGAACGGAGTTGAATCAAGAGTAGCAGTAACAAATGTTGCCTGTGATAAATAATAGCAGTGATTTTTATCAGTTGGTAGATGTTATGCTATATTACAAAATCTTAACACTTGAAACTGTGAGGAACTTACAAATATATTAATACGTGAAAGAAAAACTTTTGTGACGAAAATTGCGCGGACGGAGGAGTGTGAAATTTCGCACACTTATAGTTTATATAGAGAAGGAGTGGCGAATGCTAATATTTTTTTTATTTAAATTTGTATAAAAATAGATTAAATCAATAAACAAAACATTAAAAACACAACTGTAATGTTACGTATTTGATACACACACACTTCCACAGACTACTTACACAGTTACAGGTGGGAATAACGACTTAAATTATTCAAAAACCGTTATAACAGTTTCATTAATTGAAAATAACGTTATTACTAAAAGCTTTTTTATTTTACCTAAATGAAGATTTGGTATCTGGATTGTTAACTTTTTTCTAGAAAAAGGTCATTTTTAAAATTTGGTATCCGAAAAAAATGTACGATTTCTCAAAAAAAGATCATTGGGTATAGTGAGCGCGAGCCTAATATTTTAATTCAACTAATATTAACTATCATGTAAGTGAGTGAAGACTATTATTATTGCTTAATATTAGCGTGACTATTATTTTTATTCAAGTAATATTTAAAAATATCGTTTAATATGAATACCGTTAGATGCGTTATTTTTAATTATCTAATATTTTTGTTAGCTATCGTTATGCCGATCTCTACTCGTTATTTAATCGGTGAAGTCATAGGACAACTATAGGTACGTTTTAAATAGTTAGTAGTCAGAGAATTATCACAGTTCTTGCTCTTTACAGCACACCCTACGAGCAAGACTGCGACATTTTTCATGTGCTCAACTGCTTTGCTCCACGACATCAATCCAATAATAACTCTTCCTCTCCGCCTACCCCGCAAGAGACTCCATGCCGGAGACAATCTCGGCGAGTCTCTTGAGGGATTCCAAGTTCATACATAAATTTCACGCCTTCGAATTATATTTATTTTAAGGTCTAACGGTTTTGAGTGATTCGCGAAACAAGCGACCTCATCATTTTCAAATTAAACATTTTATTGAATATTATCATCTCCACTCTAATATCTTACAATATTCGTTTGTTTGTTTATTTTAATTGAATCGTTATTTGCTAGTTTTGCATTTTCTCTTATTTATTTTTTGTTTACGCAACTTGATTGTTCCTTTTAGAAACAACTTTATGTTTTGCTGTTTTGCATTTTATACTTATTTATTTGATGTCTAGGCATCTAATGTCTGATTTTGGAAACAATTTGTTATTATTGGCTAGTTTTGCATTTTTTTAAATTTATTTGCTGTCTACGCAACTAGTGGTTGCATTAAAAAACAACTTTATGTTTTTAAAAACAACTTTATAATAATAATAATACAACACTTTTTTATACAAAGGTGTCAGTATAGCCGGCGGAACATATTGCCTGAGGCAATTTTTTCCAGTCAACCGGTCCCGTCCAATCTGAAGACAGGCCAACCCCGGGAAGAAATTTCAAGTGAAAAAACACTGACCTGACCGGGAATCGAACCCGGGACCCCGGATTTGAAGTCCACGCTAGTATACAACTAGGCTACCGAGGTCGGTGAATGTCGGTGACTTATGTTTACTACTTTTGCATTTTAAACTTAGGTATTTATTTGCTGTCTAAGCAACAAGTGGTTGCATTTAAAAACAACTTTATGTTGGCTACTTTTGCATTTTATACTTTTTGAGTAATAATTTAGATATTCAAATATGATTAGTGCAATGCCCCACATTCACTATCGCTCCATCCGTCCAAATGGAGCAATGTCTGTTAAAAAATGACTGTGAATGGTGAAAACCAAATGGACGATGTGGAGAGATAGGGTGAGTCGGATATCCATTAGTTCAAAATTCAATCGCGTCAAGCCATTCGTCCATCACTCCAAATGGATCATTAATGGAGAAACTCGAGTGGGCATGGTCTAAATCGTTACGTCATTTGATTTTCAGTGGTCATGGTCAAAATTGGTCTCATTCCCATCAGGGTACACGTGTTGCTGTTTTAGATTCCACATCAAGATATTGAAAACAATTTATTATGCACTGGGCCAATCAGTGTGGTCATATGGGATAATTAGTTGGGGAGGGCTTGCCAAGACAAACCTGTACCCTCTGAAAATAGCACAAAAATCTCTGTTGAGGGTAATGTGTAGGAAGCCTTATAGATATTCATCTGAGCAACTTTTTAAAGAGATCGAAGTTCTTGATGTCAGGCAACTGTATATCAGAACAATTGCCCAACACTTACACAAAAACCCTGCGCCATACATTCCACAGTACATACTCAAAGCAGACACACGAAATAGACTTATTTATACTTTTTTTTTTTTTTTTTTTTTTTTTTTTACCCATCACGCCGTGTCCCGTAAGGGGTAGGCAGAGAGAACGGACCTCCACTCTTTTCTATCCAAGCATACTTCTTTCGCTTCTTCCACCGACATACCATTTCTCATACAGCTTCTCCTATTTCTCTTACTTCTTACCTGGCCTTCCTTGAGGACGGAATCGATGTGTTCGATCCACGTCATTCTCGGTCGCCCACGCTTTCTTACACCATTCCTTTCAGCCTTATGAATTTTCTTTGTCATTCTGTTTGCATCCATTCTTTCCACATGCCCAAACCATCTCAACTTATTAACTTTCATCTTTGTCACAACACTTACTTCCATACCACATTCTTTCCTAATATTTTCATTCCTTTCCATATCCCATAAAGTTTTTCCACATATTCTTCGTAGAGATTTCATCTCTACTGCATTTATACTACATTCTTCTTTTTTCGTCCATGTCCACGTTTCACAACCATACATCATCGATGGTAGCAGGATTGCGTTATGCACTAGTTTCTTTGCTTGTAGTGAGACGTTGTTGTTTCTCATTATAGGTCTTAATGCACCGCCCACCCTGCGACCAGCAACTTTCCTACGTTCGATTTCTTTTTCACACTTTCCATCCCGACTAAACATGCTTCCTAAATACACATACTCATTCACTTGCTCAAGACATTCATTTTCTACGGTTACTTTGCAATTCGTTCTTGCTTCATCCCTTTCAAATACCAACACCTTTGTTTTGCTTACATTCATTTTTAGACCATTATTTATACTCCAACCACTAAAATTAAGAACCACATTTGCACAGAGACAATATATGTTCCTGGCTCCCCGAATCTATAACAGGATAATTCCAGATATTATTCCAAGTTCCAACGAACAAAAACCTATCCCGAAGTATATTGGACGTCTTGTTACTGGATGGCTCCTACAAAAGGGCAGAGAGAAGTCAGAGAAAGAACTGATGTTTGTGTTAAGATAAAACGCTCAAACCCACTTATTCATCGTCTACCTCACCTCACAGCCTGCATCCACCTAGTTAAACAATAGCCTATGTCATGTCCTATTTAACAAAAGCGCATGAAACAGAATAAAATTGATTTATAGTATTGCTAAAAATAAAATTAACCAACTCGTGAACATGCATTTCTTGATGGATATATTTGAAAATAATGTTCAAATAAAACAATGTTTAACTTATCCACAAATTTTATTTTCCCGACTAGTTTCGTAGGTACACGTCCTACATGGTCACGGGAGACTAAGAAACACGGGAGACTAAGAAACTTAGTCTCTAAGTTTCTTAGTCTCCCGTGACCATGTAGGACGTGTACCTACGAAACTTTTTTTTTTTTTTTTTTTTTTTTTTTTTTTTTTTTTTTTTTTTACCCATCACGCCGTGTCCCGTAAGGGGTAGGCAGAGAGAACGGACCTCCACTCTTTTCTATCCAAGCATACTTCTTTCGCTTCTTCCACCGACATACCATTTCTCATACAGCTTCTCCTATTTCTCTTACTTCTTACCTGGCCTTCCTTGAGGACGGAATCGATGTGTTCGATCCACGTCATTCTCGGTCGCCCACGCTTTCTTACACCATTCCTTTCAGCCTTATGAATTTTCTTTGTCATTCTGTTTGCATCCATTCTTTCCACATGCCCAAACCATCTCAACTTATTAACTTTCATCTTTGTCACAACACTTACTTCCATACCACATTCTTTCCTAATATTTTCATTCCTTTCCATATCCCATAAAGTTTTTCCACATATTCTTCGTAGAGATTTCATCTCTACTGCATTTATACTACATTCTTCTTTTTTCGTTCATGTCCACGTTTCACAACCATACATCATCGATGGTAGCAGGATTGCGTTATGCACTAGTTTCTTTGCTTGTAGTGAGACGTTGTTGTTTCTCATTATAGGTCTTAATGCACCGCCCACCCTGCGACCAGCAACTTTCCTACGTTCGATTTCTTTTTCACACTTTCCATCACGACTAAACATGCTTCCTAAATACACATACTCATTCACTTGCTCAAGACATTCATTTTCTACGGTTACTTTGCAATTCGTTCTTGCTTCATCCCTTTCAAATACCAACACCTTTGTTTTGCTTACATTCATTTTTAGACCATTTTTTGCACAATTTTCAAACACACTTGACACAAGTTCTTGCAAATCATTTTCACACTCAGCCATAAGTACTAAATCATCTGCATACATAAGCGCACATACCTTTATTCCATTTAGTTCAACCCCTATATTTATATCTTTTAACCCACTGACGCAAAAATCAAAGAACAAATTGAACAACCAGGGTGACATGACGCACCCTTGCTTCACACCTTTCGTAAGATAGAACTCCGGTGAAAGGTGACTGTTCACCTTCACACACGCAGTACTTTCCGAATATAGCGAAGCAATGGCACGAATCAACCGGTTATTCACTCCATAAATTGATAGAACTTCCCATAATTTACCCCTGTCTACCCTATCATATGCCTTTTCCAAATCTACGAATGCACAGAAAAGCTTCTGATGTTTACTCAAAAGCTTCTCCGTAATCATCCGCAGAGCGAAGATCTGATCGGCACACCCCCTCCCATTCATAAAAGCCCCTTGTGCATCCCAAACTTTATTTTCAGTTATTGTTCTAACCCTGTCTACTAAAATTCTACTGTATAATTTACCCACGTTGCTCAACAAGCTGATTGCACGATAGTTGCCACAGTCCAACCGGGAGCCCTTCCCCTTGTACAGAGGGCAGATAATGGCTTTCCTCCAGTCACCTGGGGTACGGCCTTCCGTCCAGCACAAGTTGAAAAGCTCCAGGCACCACTGCAGCGTCACTCGGCCGCCATACCTGATAAGCTCCGTTGCTACCCTATCGCAACCTGACGCTTTCCCATTTTTTGCTTTTTTAAGCGCATTCATAAGTTCATTCATACTGATTTGCTGACTCTCATCACCCTGTCCATTTATACTTACTTGGCACAAACTGCCGCATCCATCCTTGGTTTCAAACAACTCCTCAAAATACTCTTTCCATCTCAGACCTATATCCTTTTCCTGTGTCAGCATACATCCATTTTTATCTTTCAAACAATTTACTTTCTCATCCTTCCCAGACCTTTTCCTTTTCACTTCCTTCCAAAAGAGCTTTAAATTGCCATTCACATTCGCACTTAATTTTTTACATTCATTATCCTCTAATTTTTTCTTTTTCAAGCTCACAAGTTTCTTAACAGCATTCTTCTCTTTCTTATAAATATCATACATAACTGTTTTGTCGGAGTCATTCTTCGCACAAACTACATTCTTCCACGCATTCTGTTTTTTATCCACAGCCGCTTTCATTTCTTTGTCCCACCATGCATCACCTTTTTTCCTACCCGTTTTAGATTCCCCACATACTTTAATCGCACTATTTACTAAAGATTGTTTTATAATTTCCCATTGTTCCTCTAAGCTATAATTGATTGATTCTAAGTTGTTCAACGTGCTTTCAATTAATCTTACATATTCATCCTTACAATTATCCTCATTTAACTTTTCGATTCGTATCCTTTTGGAGCTTTCCACTTCTCTCGGTCTCGATCGCCAACCACGGAACAGATCAATTCTTGCAACTACAAGGAAATGGTCCGTCCCTAGTTCAGCACCTCGAAAAACCTACGAAACTAGTCGGGAAAATAAAAATTTGTGGATAAGTTAAACATTGTTTTATTTGAACATTATTATAGTATTGCCTCAGAACAGACCTGCGTCTAGTGAGGCAATAAATTCCATTATGTGTTATGTTGTTTTTGTAATTGAAGTGTATATTATGTTGTTGGAATAAAAAAAATAATAAAAATATTTCTTCTTATTCTTCATCGCTTTCTTCATTCCCGAAGGTCGTGACCTAATGCCAGTCTGGTCTCCGCATCCCTGACGATGTTTCTCCAATCCTCCCTGTACTGCGCCAATTGTATCGCCTCGGCTATCCTTGCCCCCAATGCAGTCCTGACCTGGTCCAGCCATCGCATTGGAGCTCTCCCCCGACCTCTCCTCCCCTCGAGTTTGCCTACCATCATCAGTTTTTTAAGGTTGTTGGGGTCCTGCCCGAAGAATTGGAGAACCCGTCCAACACAGAGAGCAGAGAGTCTCTCAACTACACCCATTTCGTTCAATATTGATGCATTAGTCCTTGTGGATGACATCTATTGGACGAAATTCATTTGGAGCGATAGTGAATTTGGGGTTTAAGGTAAGCACCAATAAGTTGATATGTTGTCATTTTGTTAACAACTATTATAAGTTAGTGTGTGGTGAAACTATAGGTACCTACTAACTCCATTTACCATTATGGCCTGGATACTTCAACTTAACATGTAGTGGGTACCTACTACCTTACGATCTGTTTATCATAACCGATTGTATTACAAAAAAAAAATACAAAATAAATGTTTATGATAACGTAGAAAATGGGAAATCGAGCGCCGGGGCTTTCCATTTATTCGAGGGTCATCTATCGCTTTTCGGGACTTGGCCCCGGGCGCTTTCAATTTGAGTATCAGAAACCCCGATGTGCAAAACATAGTAGTTTATCAGTGGCGTGCGGTGGTGATTAAAAAATATACAAGAGTTGGTTGTTTCCCTTCCGTTGGTGGTGAAATAAAACTCGGGGATGGGCTGTTCAAAGTCAATGGATTACTGAGCAGAAAAGAGGGCTCATCAGCCCATTCGTTGGTTTTTATTGTTGACAAAAACAATATGGCTACATAGCCGGTGTTGATACAAAGAAAATATACAAATAATACTATAGATAAAAATACTGTACTACTCACAAAAATAAAAAAAAACCAATATAATCGAATCGCCACCTACAGGTGAAACACTAGGACCAGCTGATCTCTGTGCCCTCCACCACCTTCCAGATGGAAGTTTTACCAAGAATAAAACGTTTTTAATATTTTTTTTAAGCATTAGGAACTAAATACCTCTAAAAGAAAAAATAACAACTAATGACTCTAAAAATTCATTACTAATGTTCGATTTTTAAATGGAACAAACCACTACGGGCTTACGACCGTCTTCTACTGTTATTTCGAAGGCTGGCTTAGTGTGATCACTTTACGTTAACAACGTTCGCCATTAGATGGTAATGTTTGTCTCCGAAACTCCTAATCATGAGAATTCTCAACATGTTCAACATGTCGAAAAATCTCATGTATGCAACAAGTAGAAATTTAATAATAAAATGAAAAATAGAGATAAAAGTTGGAAATTATTGAGGACAAGAGAGCAACCAAATTTAAAGAATGCAACTGCTATCATGTATTTGGCGCCAGGATATGACTATATCCATTTTTGTTAACGTCTCATATTTATTGCCTATCGGCTTTGTTGGTGCACAACGTTCTAATTATGTTTAGATTCTTGTGACCTTTTCAGGACTAAATACCTCTATGCTATATGCTATAGAGGCGGCATCTCCTCCTCAAAAGCTGATATGAGTAGGAGCTGGCTCGAACATGTTCTACGTATGATTATGGCAGCCTATTTCGCACACTGGTTGGTACAAGAAGATATTGCACAAATGCACAACTCACTTCACCTAGGGAACAAACGTGGATAAAGATAAAAAGTATCAAGATAAAGTTTTTGAGGGAAAGCAAATCTGGCGGCCATTATGAGAATTTTAAATTTGGAAATCATTCGCTTGAAATCACTTGCAGCTATATTCATTTCAATCAATTTCTTACCTAATATCTACCTAGGGAGCGAACGTGGATAAAGAAAAAAGTACCTAAAGATATCCGTGGTATTTTTTTGCGTAGTCACTACTTTTTCTTCATCATCTCCGAACCCCATAAACCAAAATATTGAAAAAGACGTTTAAAATATTCTCTCTAAATTGAAAATACTTAGTATTTACGTAAGGTAAGTCAAGCTGGTATATATTGGATGTAATAGCAGCACGCCATTGTAATTTTATAATAACTCATACATTTTTCATTTTTTTACGATTTCTAGCCGTCGCTTCAGGATACGAGAGAATTCCTTCACTCAATTTACCTCATGTTATTCCAACTCCCTTCTATTTTTCTCATTCTCTTCCATTTTCTGTTTTTTTTTTTTATAATAATATCATAAAAATCATTGGAATGTTGTTTTGAACAGGTTCCTATTCCTTGTCTATTCTGTACATCTATTCAAGTTTTCGTGATATTTACGCTGGCGTGAAGTATTTTTTTTGTATGGAAACGTGTATTTATAACGCCCCCTACAGAACACTTCGGAAAACTCTGCAGCCCATACGAAATTTGCCAATAGTTTCTCACTTAAGTTATTGAGTAATATTGGTAATAGGGATTATGTTCTTGTTAACAACAACTTCTTGTTTGTGGTATGGGGTATTTCATCACATTTCTACATATTTATTTTCACGTTGAAGGTTTTTTACTACCTTGTCTTATATGACGCATTTATAATAACGCTTTGTCATGTATGTAGGTAAGTACCTCAAGTTCCTGTCTACAATATTGTGAATTATTAAGAACACTCTTAATTATTGAGATTTGATTTTTGATGGTGGCTCGCGGGAAATCACTGAGTAGGCGGCGTTGTCATTAGATCATTCAATCAGTATTCTGGCCTATTTTAAAGAGGATTTTTTGGCAATCAAGAGAACAGGGAAGAGGTGTAGAGGATTTTCTAGATCTGATGTCACTTTCACTAACTTTGATTGATGTTTTTCACCTATCTTTACGACCCCTCTCTCACCTGGTGATACACGTTGAGATTAAGAATAACCCCCCCCCCATCTCCTACAAAAAAGCAAGTGTTTATATTATTTTGTACAAAACAATCATAAAAAACAATGAAAAATGTTATTGAAAAAAAAACATCCATTGATTCAATTAAAAATAATTTACACACTTTCTGACTTACAAAAAAAAAACATTAATTGAATGTAAAACAAAATTCAGGTGATATTCTCACTTCACTCCCTTGGGGGATGGAAGGGGGGGGGGGGTCTCGACTTTACATTCACAAGCCCTATTCTGTATTCCTGATAAAAAAATATATGCATTTGATTTTTTTTGCGCAATCAATGGCTTGTCGTAGCGTATTATTGAATCTTTTTTGCGCAATCAATGGCTTGTCGTAGCGTATTTGAATCTTTTTTGCACAATCAATGGCTTGTCGTAGCGTATTTGAATCTTTTTTGCGCAATCAATGGCTTGTCGTTGCAAATAAAAACGCTCATCAGTCAGGATTAAATTATCATGGGTGTGGGAAAAGTGGGTGCAATCCGTACATTTGCGTACAAAAAGTGATTCTAATTTCATTTTAAGACTACAAACTGAAGAATTCAAATTCAAAAGAAACTTTATTCACAGAAAAATGTTACACAATTACAAATAATATTATGTTATAAAACAGATATTTTCCCTTGATTTTTTTTATATATTATATAACCCCTCCAATAGAGCAGAGCTCGTGTGAGGAGAGGGAGTAAACATACTCAGAATACAGTAATAAGTCAGAATACAATAATAAGGAAGCCAGAATACAGTAATAAGTCAGAATATACATGGAATTCAGGAATTAAATCACAATAATTATTATATTATTATTGCTTTCTTACATTACCCGTGGTGAATAATAACGTACCGCAATATTCCATGATATAAATCTAGCCCTGGAAGTTAATCAGAAATGTTAAACAACTTCTATTTTCACTCAATTATATATTACAATGTATTATATCATTATCTACTGCGAAGAGATCCCGGAGATATGCTTTGAAGAACCGACCAAGTCCAGAAAATTGTGAAACACAAATAATTTGCGGCGTTGAAATTTTTTTTGAACAGACGCACTGGGATTGATAATTGGAGATAAAATCTAAGCATAATCACTGAAGCGCCTCGGAGTTTTGGGTGTAAGATGGTTCCACCGCATCAAGCCGGCGCGCCCAGCGTAGGCCCATCACTTCTACCATTTTGTAGAGGAGATGGATGAGACATGTGTTAAGGACGTCGAATGACAGTTGTCGAGGAGAGCGCTGTTCTTCCTTCCATCAGGGTCTCGAAGATGTGTAAGACCTTCTCATATCGTGTTCCGTTCGAGGCAAAGCTGAGGGAGTTGGACATGGTGTGGGAGGAAGTTATAAGCATTGCACAAGATCGAATGCAATGGAAAGCCCTTATTGCCTCCCTATGCCCCTGCGTGGGGTGAAAAGGGAGATTGTATGTATTTATGTAAATAAGATATATATTTATGTAAATAAGATATATATTTATGTAAATAAGATATATATTTATGTAAATAAGATACCTTTGTATGATAAAGTTATAAAAAATCCGCGATTACATCATACATTTATTTTTGGACACGAGCTGTTTTCAGATTTTCCCTTCGCCGATTTCAATCGGTCTAGTGATTCCAACTTCTCGGAGAGAGACTAATATTTACTTAAACGGAAAAGTAAATATTACAGACGTGGAAATGCCTTTTTGGCTGGAAGTCGGGATGCGAGCCAATTCCATAATGGCGAACTCCACGACCACCTAACTATTTATTTATCCGAGTTTACCTTACTTTTTGTGATATCTTCATTTCGTTGTACGCTTTAAGCTAGGGCAAAGAAGCACTTTCAAATATTACATAACATGTTGACGAGCAAACTTTCACATATATAATTTTTGAACCAAAGACCGCATGAGACCAACAATACCAGAGGATAGGAGACCTAGCGCTGCACGGCTAGCTGGTAGTCAAATCTTATAGATCTAAAATAAAGTCGGGTTAGTGCGAACACTTATAACTCGAGATCGGCTTAACAGATTTTTATGATTCTTTATTTATTGGAATCTTCTTCCTTCCGAAATACAGAATAACTAATAGAAAATTGAAAAATGGATAACAAATAATGTAAAATATAATATTAAAGTTAGTATGGAACGAATTTCCATACAACAACGCCATCTGTGAAAAATTCTATAGAAACATTTTTTTTATCTTCCTGACAACCATTTTTTTTTATGAATTTTCTGGAGTTACATCCAGTCCAAAATGGTTTATATTAGTTTAAAGCTATTTCTATATTCTTCAATGTTTTGGGTAGAAGGTAGCTCGGTGATAGTCAATTTCAAAATAAAAATGAAAGAGTATTGTATAATTCTATCACAAAATTATGTGCAAAAAAATCAATTAATCAATCAGTACTCCCTTTTACACCCCATTCAGGGGCATAGGGAGGCAACAACAGCTTGAAAATACAAGATTTTATACATTTTTATACTGAAAATACAAGATTTCTATACCTAGGTATATTGTTTCAACACTTGAAAATAATGAAAACTTTACATTTCAAGCATTGGAAAACCATAGCGATTCCCCTTTGTCAACGCATAATCTATTTGAGATTCAAAGTCCCCACTACGTTAAAGCATGTCTCGAGAGGGTGAATAAATATCATTATATTAAGGAGTTCAATTAAAATTCTGATCTCTCCCCACAACAATTGTTATTGAAGGGTTGATGTAGACAAAATCCAAAGGAATACCCACCCCTGTAGTCGAGTTTTTAATCTGTTATCACAAGCATAATAATAAATATATTAATTTATTTTTAATTCCTTCATATCTAGAGGTACATTTCTTCTAGCAACAAGCCACTGCGGCCTGCTTGGTTACACAATCATACCACTAGTGGCACTTTCAATTTTTCGTCAATGTAGAGTAGGAAGAAAATTAACTGTCCACTTTTTATAATTTTGCTAGCTTTCCCGACAGACGTTGTCCTGTGGTTCTAGCCCGAAGTGGCCCGTTAATATGTACATGATGTTCACTGCGCCCCCGTTAAACAATACAAAATTAATTCGATTGAGATAAGCTAATAAAATTATTCCTTACACTATTTTTCTGAAACATCCCTATTTCATTCGTATTCAAAGCTCTGGCGGGAACAACTTGAGAAAAATGCGCTCGCGCACACATCCTACCTCGCCTATTACCAATACGAATGTGCCCGAAAATATTGTTGACTTTGTATGAAAATTTTCTAAAACTATCGAAACGGTGCGGTGGAGTAAGTGGGATGGACTACTGTAACGTATGCGAGAATGAGAGTGAACTATCCGCGATGTCGTGGGCGCGTCCTAGTAACCTTTCCATAGAAACTTAAATATTGTATTTTACATAATTTGTTATCCATTTTTGTTCCAACTTTTTATTAGTTATTCTGTTATCCGGAGCGGAGAAGAATCCAATAAATCAAACATCAGAAGAATCTGTTGAGCCAATCTCGAGTTATAAGTGTTCGCACTAACCCGACTTTAATTTATATAGAAGATAAATTTAAATGTTGTTTGCATGTTAGAAAATTACTTATTTCTGAAAGCATGAAAGAAATTCTATCAACAAAATCTGCGTGACAGTGTTTTGAAACTCTATGGTTGTCAGATAATTAAGAATTATTTTGTTATGGTATTTTCGTAGATGGCGTTGGCGTCGCAATAAATCCATTTCATACAAAATTTAATACTATATTTTATGTCGTTTCTTATCAATTTTCCAACTTTTATTAGTTATTCTGTTATCCGGAGCGGAGAAGAATCCAATAAATCAAATATCGGAAGAACTTTTCTATACAAAGGTGTAAGTATAGCCGGCGGAACTTATTGCCTGGGGCAATTTTTTCCAGTCAACCGGTCCCGTCCAATATGAGACAGGCCAACCCCGGGTAGAAATTTCTAGTGAAAAAACACTTAGAAAAACTCTGACCCGACCGGGAATCGAACCCGGGACCCGGATCTGAAGTCCACGCTAGTACAACTAGGCTACCGAGGTCGGTAAGAATCTGTTCATCCTATCTCGAGTTATTAGTGTTCGCACTAACCCGACTTTCTTTTATATCATAGATATAAGAAGTGTCTTTGTTTGTTTTTAATAATTGTTTATATTATGTTCCAGTGGCCAGTTCATTTTTTTCGCACTCTACATTGACGAAAAATTCGTTCGCAAACGGGGGCTGATTCCCAAAATATACCTATGTCGAAGAAATCTGTTTTCAACGCTGAGAAGTTTTCTTTGCTGAGCCTCTGTCAAATGACAGGACTCGCAGCCGAATAACAAAATTGTCATAACACGTCATGTTTACAAGACGACATATTTTAGTTTTGGTGGAGAAGTTTTTGGACCTCCAAATCTTTTTCTTACCACTGAATGAAGGAAGCCTATGGACGACATCACGCGCCTGAGCCTCGACTACCACTCGGAAGGCAACAGAAGGCGCGGTAGGCCCCTCTAAACGAACAGGAGGCTGTACGAGGCTGTCCGGGGTGCTGGAATCAGCTGGGACAAGACAGTGAGGACCGCAGGGGACAGGGTGGCGTGGCGAGGACTTGTGGAGTCCATAATATGCTCCAACCAGGGAGCGGACATGGTCGAAGAAGAAGAATGAAGAGTTGGCTTGAGCTGTTCATATAAAGATCCCTTTTTCGCTACTCGGTGTTGCTAGATGAGAAGATAAAATATACGTGCACATATAAGTTCAATATAAATTCATAAGATTTTCAAAATAACACGTAGCGTTTCCTCCATTCCATATATAATAACAAAAATAAAGATTTCCAGGAATAGTTCCAGGTTAAAAGCACCTCGGTGTTTTCCCATACTTATCAGTATATCATCATCCACTCTGATCTGTTACCAATAAGTATAGTTTTGGATTTAATCCCTTGTGCAATTCTCCAGCTGTAAGCCATCCAAGTACTCGGCGTTTCAAAGGAGGGCAATGCAATGGTTATCTAAAAAAGCGGACCCGTAATTTAACGGCAGTAAAACACAGAAATTTGAAAAAAATCTCTGCTTCGAAGGTGAGAGGGTATTCTTCGTCTTCGGAACCCTGATGTCTAAGAGGAGGTCTTTGAAGCCGTGCAAAATCGAGCGCGGTGGTGGACTCTTCCTGTCTCCGTATGTCCCTATTGATCTTTTTCCTTAAGAACACGCTATTGTTTTAAACAGCGGTGAATGAAATGTGTCTGTTTAGAACATAATTTATGTCGTTATCGTTAAGTGAGAATAAATCATGTCTTGTCAAGATGACGGACCGCTCCGTAGGAACTCTCCAGCTCCATTGCATAAGTGGAATCAAAAAAGGAGTACCTAAGTATTGGTTAGTTAATACATAGAAAAATAAATAAAATAAAATAGTGGGCATCTTGTTTACTGCGGTATCCAAGCTACGCACAATGACACTACATACACGGCAAACACTGAGTATTTCGCGCTATCGTTATTTTATTTAAAGAGTTATTAACATATAATGCTTTGTACTGACTCGTCTCGAAGAATACTGCTACTACGGTCGATTTCCTTTTCTAGGAAAACATAGCATAAGCATAAAAGCACCTACAAACCTATTTGTAGCTTCTAGATGTAGCGAGCTTTTGAATTTCTGATTCTTTATTTCTGCAATTGAGATACGAATCGAGAGAAAGATGCAAAATACGTAAATGCAGTTTCAAAATGTACCAATAAATGGATGTTTTACAAATTCTCGTATAATATATTGATTAGGTATCGCAACTAAATGTAATTATTATAATGCATGCGCAATACATTTTCTACACTTTCAAAAGAGTCTATTTTTTTATATCCGGACAAGAATCAATAATATAATCAACATAATAATACATTATTCAGTTATGCACAAATTTTCGTATGCTTCCACGTCAAGCCAAAAAGACAGACGTTACGTCAGATAAAATTCAGCGTAGAGTCGTGCAAAACATTTAAGTTGCATTCTCAAAAACAGTTGGTCATACATTAATTCAAACTTATGAAATCGTTGTATTACAAAAATATGAAAACGATTCATATCTTTTAATCTACAAATCTACATAATATTTTAGTCCGTTTATTTATATTTTTGAAACATCATCAATCATAGAAAACAAACGTAAAGGTCAGATATTAATATGCGAAAAGCCGCGCAAAATTCCAGAGAGCGTTCTTAAATACTCTTTGATAAATTAACTTTAATATATTTAAAGCTATTTAAAAAAACTCTTATTTTTTTAGGATCTTCATACAACGTTTTCACAAAATACAGTAAGCCATCTTTTGGAAACAAAATTACTCATGTAAACGTAGAATGGAATCTTGGTATTACTGTATGAAAATGTAATAAAATAATCGGAGATTGATTTGTTATACATATAAATGTTATTCAAAACTTATTATTCTCAATAAATAAAGATTTAATGAAAGATTTTGGAAAAATATTTCCTCCATTTTGAATATTGACACGTCATTTTAAAAAATTTATGGCCACAGTTTTTTTTCAAACTGTCGTAGCCAGATAGATGAGTAATTATGTGGGTACCAGATAAAATCATATTAAATATTAAAGAAAATGTATTAAATATTAAAGAAAATATAATAAAGCTAAGGTAATAAAATATATTAATGAAGATTTAATTTGAAATTTGTATGAACATCCATAATAGCAAGAATTGGATGGTAAAACAGTTTGCGTAGTGTGTACTTACCCACATTTAAATCTCAAAACATTACCAGAATATGAATTCACGAAACTGTATCGAGCTCAAAATTCTTATGTAGATAAATGCAAACTTATATTCTCTTACCTTTTACTTATTTTATTTAATGTTACATTCATCACAAAACAAGGTGGGTAATATTTTTAATAAACATAGCATGTTGTTGAATGTTGAAGCATCCGGTAAAAATTTGGCAGCGTTTCTTGACATATCCAAAATCCTTGCAAGGTTCTGACCTAGAAAAAAACATAATTCATTTAATATATGAAAGCAAAATAAAGTGATTACATGGCCATGGTTGCAAATATATAAGACAAGATTAGAAAATTTTACATTTTTCAGGGATTTGTTTTAAAAATACACATTGTGAGAATTTGATTAGAATCAATATTAAGGATTTAGAAAGTATATCAAACTTTTAAGAACTTCATATTATATTAAAGTGTAGTATTTATACCTTTTAAAGATCTTCATAAAATCCATTTAGACTGCATAATGAACCATATTTGATATATGCTCTGCATAAAACCTTCATTTGGAATCTTTCATTATTTGTTTGAAAGTGTAGCATTTATACCTTTTAAAGATCTTCATAAAATCTATTTAGACTGCATAATGTACCAGGTATTATTATTTCAAAGCTGCTACTCCATGTCTAGAACATAGTACCATACAAAATAATCTTCAAAACCTGTCATATTTTAGTTACAGGGACAGCAAATTCAAAAAGTATCACATATTATGCCCCTATATCTTTACAATTCATGAATAGCCTAATCTTAGTAATTATATATAGCTTAGGTACCTACTTAGAAAAATATATTTCAATATATTAAAAGCTTACAATGTTTTTGAATTTGGAATTCAATCGCTGTTTCGTTTTGTTTGTATGAGCTGTCAGAATCTGAATCTAATGACAATCGGTCCGCGGTCGCCATAGATAGTGAGCTTCACGAGAAAAAAAAAAATGAAGAAATTTTTTATAATAATTTATTGAATGTTTTATAAATTTTTTTTTACACAATAATGTAGTTTTTGTGTGAAAAATATTTTTTTAAATGAATCAAGTATTTAAAGAGGCCATTATATAAGTAATTCGAGAAAAAATATAATTTATTGAATGTTTTATATATTTTTTTTTCACATTTAAGGTGGTTTATGTGTAAAAAATATTTTTTTGAATGAATTAAGTATTTTAAGAGGCCATTATAAAAGTAAATCAAAATATTATTATATCATAAAATAATTTTATAGTACTTATACCTATATTCTAACTAAAATGTTGAATTGTAATATTATCTTTTGTTATCCATGGATCACACCACGATGACAGGATGACACTTCACAATAAATCGTATTTTGTTGTCAAACGAAAGTTACGGTTCGATTTTGAAAATAATTATTTTCAATTGAGTTTAATGAAAATAAAACTGGTAAGTCATTAATTGATTAAAATATTTGTAAGCTTAAGCCATAACTTCAAACATTTATGCGTTGCAAATTGCAGAATAGTTATGTTATAAGGCGGAAAGTACCGAAATTACAGGATCTTAATAGTAATTAAAGTAATTAATTTTGTTTATATTTTTTCAGGTTCCTCTGGCAAACGTGTTTTCAACAAGACTAATTGCTTTCATCCCACCTTTTTGACATAGCAATTAAGTACATACTTCTAATGATCAAATTGATTGATAAAAGTGCATTTCTATTTAAACAAACTCAAAAGTTTTATTTTTGCAAGACAACATTATTTAACAAAATGGTAAGCTATGTAAGAATTTCATTAATTATGTTTCTTGAATTTCTTTATGTGTATTTTAATTCAGAAACATTATGTTGCAGATGAATAATTTTAGAGAGTTCCTTAAAATTTCCCATTTAGTTGAGAAGGGAAATAATTGTATTGAAAAAATATTCAATGGCAGCTTATGGGATGTAAAGAAGATTGACCATAATCAATAACAGACTCTTGCGGGTGCCAGTGATTTTATCAATTTTTACTACATATCATGATAAATAAGTTCTCTTTCTTCTTTTGTGTTGTGGCCCGCTAAAAGCATATTATCAGCTTCATACAGAGTCTAAATGTATCTTAAACCATATTATATAAAAACAATAATGCTTCTGGCTCGACACAACACAAGCTGATACAATTAGTGTGTTTCTAGCAAATAGATTTTTATATATAACTACCGAGATGAAGTACTCCAATAGCTCTTCATAGTAAATAAGTGAAGCCGATTTGGCCGGCAATTTTGACAGTACAGTAGTCAAAACGGAACGTAAGAAATGATGTTGACATTTATAAAGATACTTAAAAATGATCTAATTTCACTTAGGTATTTCAATGTAAAAATATGTTTTATTGTAAAAAACACGACAAAATCGACTGAATAAATATACACCGTACCACGTTCTTTTGGGAACCAAACTGTCAAAAGTTGCAATATTTCGGCTTCATTTTTGAATGCGAATCGGGATTCTACGTTATTTATTGTATAGAATTCTGTGTTCTAGCATCAGATTTATTTAAACTTTAAATTTTTGATTTCGGTTATGGAATAAAAATGATATAATGTTGGGTTGAGAAGTGAATAACTAATATAACGGTGGGTCGGAATATCTTTTCTGGTTTCCATTTGTTTGGGAGAATATTTTTTTTACTCTGCTGATTTAACAATAAAACTTTGAGATTATACATATTTTATTTTTATTATATAGCTTTTCAATTGTTGATTTTATGTTTTATGAATTAAATAATGATTGGACAAAAAATAAATAAAAATTCTTTCATTCATTCATTCATACTCATAAATAATACTACTACTAAAATGGTTCTACCTTGAAAAACTTGACATTTTTCAGAAGCCAATAACTTAAATTTGAATTTGTTTCCTATGTACATTTTGGTTCAAATTTTGTTTAATTTTAATAGATAATGGCATTTATCAATAAGGAGAAGAAGAAATACCTAAATTGGATATTGATATACCTGCATTGATTCATTGAAAATTTCCTTATAGGTAACTTCACATATTTTTTTAAATTATATTGTAGTGGTGTAGTTTTGTTTTGATTCCAATGCCTTTCTCAAAATGACATTAAATAGTTTTGCCTAATTGCCATAGAATTTTTCACCTATAACATAATAATAATACAACATCTATTGACGTCAAGTGAGCATCTCGGTAGGTTTCGAATCCTACTATGGGCAATTAATTCTTCAATTTCCTGTGACGAGTCTGGTGATTGCAGATTTATAAGTTGAACCACCAAAATAGAGAGTATTGTTAATCTATGTAGGTGAGTTTATTTGCATAATCAAGTTGATTTTTATTCGCTCAGTAATAATCTACCAGATGTTGTTACTTGCATCTTGAAGTTATAACACATCAACCATTGATGTCAAGTTAGATGCAAAACTCTTCAACAATTTGTGGCGATTATTTTGAGTTTGATGTATCCAGACATGGAAAAGAAATTTATGGTAATCATAGATACAAATTTTTACAATTTCTCATATATATTTAATGTGATTAATAAATTTCTAAAATTACAAAATTTTCATAGTAAAATCTGCGTAAACACAGATGGCCATCTTTTGAAAACAAAATTACTCATGTAAATGTTGCATGGAACCAAAGTTTGACAGAATAAAAATGTATTTAAAAGATTCAAGGTTGTTTTGAAATAAAAATAAATGTAATTCAAACCATATAAAACACATTTTATCAACATTAAAATGAAAGTACATTTTCAGATTACTTTTCGACTAACGTTTGAGGTCGGTAAAACAGCTGCCTTTATCATTAGCCAATCGCATAAAATTTGTACCATTCCACACATAGAGGTTGTAGGGAATGTAGTCAAGACTCAAACCATATTGAGAGTAAAACTTTCATATTATTTAGGTAGGTTTGTATTATATTACTATTAAAGGAATTTTTTACCCTTCTATTGAGCAGTGGAATTGAATCAAGTGTAAGATGTAACATATTATGATACATGCAGTTTTTTCCATGTACCTAGGTATGTGGCAGACTATAATTTTTCTTCTTTCTTTTTTATAAACATTAAAACTGTCATTCTTCTCTCTTTTTATGAATTGTGAAAGTGTAATTCTTCTTTTTCTGTGCTTATGTCAGTTATAGAGGTCAGTTAAGCAATGGGAAGCTAGACTAGAACAATAGAACCTGTTTAATTACCTACCAATCAAGCTTGACATTCGGAATTAAAAACGTAAAGCAAGACGGGTATTAGCTAGTCATTAATAAAATGAAATTACGAAAATTCCCTAACTATGAATTGGTCGGTAAAACAGTGCCTGTTAAAAAAACAGATAATTTAGAAAAGACTCAAACAGTTTGGAGGAATTTATAGATAGGTCGGACTTTACTTTCCTTCTTTGTCTTCTATATTATAAAAATGGAGCCCTAATTTGAGTAGTCATCGCATCACGCCTGAACGGCTGGAACGATTTCGCTAATTCTTATTTTGTCGTGTTTGCTTTTATCAGGAGAAGGTTCTTATGAATGAAAATTAGTACTTTTATGATATACTTTTTTCTAATTTTGAAATTAAATTGGCGTTTGACAGTAACTGTCAGTTGTTTGACAGTTTGTGAGACTGACAGAATGCGGATGCATAATATAATATTAATGTGGTTTAAAATAGATGCATCGGTTGGAATCACAGAGGTTAAAAGGTAATTCATTTATCATTAAACAAATTCAAAATGATCACACTGACAGGACAATTACTTTTCTCGAGAAAATTAGGTTCTGGTAATACGAGTAAATGGCCGTTCAATAACTAAAAACGGGACAGAGTTCGACGGGGCAGCTAGTTTTTTATGAATATTGAAATTGAATTTTTTTTCTTTTGTTTTTATGAATAGTGAATATAACATTCTTCTTTTTCTGTGTGATAGACAGTTACATAGATAACTATTCAACCTTTTCCATCTAGGTCTGTTTAAGTGACTGGAAACTTGACTAGAACCTACTCAATAATTGTTGATTAAACTTGATTATCCGAATTAACAATATAAGACAAGATGGATATTAGCTAGCATAAGAAAATATATAACAGATAAGACCGATTTTTAAGTGTCAAAATGAGCTAACTTTGCTTGATTGAGGATCAGAAGTAAAATATTCAGGAAAGTTGAATAAGTAAATATAAAATGTCACTGAAAGAATCGAACGCTCATTCTTGAAAAAAATAATGTGAGTCCTGTTTTTTATCATAAAATTTGAAATATTCCTACGAAGGTAATTCATAGAAAGAGAAAGAAGACTATTGTGACGCTGTGTTTCTTAGAACTAATATGGGAATCTTTCTTTAATCTCAAAGTAACATTAGTATTACTAATAGAAACTGCGTTATAACTAGAGGTGGGCATTATAACGAAAGCTGATAAAAATAATCGATAAAAAAAAATAACCACTCTAACGTTATTCATATTAAACCTTTATCGTTATTCGTAAGCTGTGAAAATAAGTCTTAACAAAAATAATATCTCAAAAAAAATTATTTACACCTTCAAAATAATCGTCTAAAATATCACAATATTAGTTTCCGCCCTTAAGTAACTGACTGTTTAATATTCCACTATTATTTTACACCTCTAGATATCCGCCTGTTAAAAATAATCCACTATTATTTTCCGCCTTTACGTTATTCGTCTGATTTCTAACGTGGCCGTTTAAAATATTCAAACTATTATTTTGCACCTCTAGATATCCGCCTGTTAAAAATAATCCACTATTATTTTCCGCCTTTACGTTATTCGTCTGATTTCTAACGTGGCCGTTTAAAATATTCAAACTATTATTTTGCGCCGGCTGTATAAATATTAATAATAGGCGTATACTTTCACCGCCACTCTGTCGTGGCCTTGCCAACTGCACGTGTACAAAAGAAAGTGAGTGGGTAGGTAGGTAGCTAGAATACCAATGTGTGTGTTCCTTGATTTACGTAGGTAATATAGTATTGCCTCGGCCTGACAGTATACATGTAACCCTCCTAAGTCCATTTTTTACACAAGGTTAAAACGGTTTATTTTCAATATAAAGTACAATTTTGATGATTGAACCAACATTTATAAAAATATTTATTTTATTAATCGTATTGAATTCTTCATTCTTAGTTGTGCGGTGAACCAGGATTTATGAACTTTGTCCATACAACAATAATATTACAAAGTAATAAAAAATCAAAAAGGAAAAATTGTACGGTAGAAAATTTTATGTAAATATTGTTCATATTACATAATATAAATTGTTATTATTCTTTAATACTTTTTGTGCTGTGTAGATCTAGCTAGGTATACCTACCTATTTTATATATGCTACGAAATAAATAAGCCTTTTAGTTTTTAAGCTTTTAAAAATAACGTTTTTTGAAATTAACGAAACAGCTATAACGTTTTTGAATTTAAGCCGTTATTCCCACCTCTAGTTATAACACCGCTATGACGGGAATAGTTAATCCGGCACAAATCGCTTATACCGTGCGCTACTAATAATCATCCCTATACCGTGTTACAACTATACTGCAGAATAGTATGGCAACCTCGCATTTATCGATGAAGTTTGTGGTTGTTCCATACTACGGGGTTGGTTTCTAAGAATTCCGTACGAACCCGATTGGACCCTCGAGAAAGTTCGTGGGCGTAATATCGCGAGTATGTACGAATTGGTACGAATGTTTCCGAAGGTCGATTCGATTCATTGACAGCTCGGACTCGGTTGCAAGTTTTCGTATGTTAAGTGTCAAAATAAGAAGCGTGCAGTGGTAGTCTGTCTCATTAAACGTCGCTATTACATCTTTTTACCTGGGGGTAGCCAGGAATAAAGTTGGGATGGAAATTATTCTTGTTAAAGCTTATTCCTTGTTTTATTAGTAGCACTTTTGTGTATTCTGCGTGTATTCGAAGAATAACGTTCTATAAGTACGGCTGCATAAGTTTTTGTATTTTGCATAAAAATATCTAAATACCAGGAGAGCATAAACGATGAAACGTATGAACTTTATATCTGTATCACGGCGTAAAGTTTCCTTGTATTATTATTCTTGTTAACCCAGCGAATGTTACGTACGATCGTTTATACATAGGTGAGTACTGAGTAGGTAGGTACCCAAACAAACTTACGCCATAGATCAGGTTAAGTGTTAAACTTTCCTACACTCGTACTACCCTCATCTGAACCCTGTTCAACTTATGTTTACCTGATAACTTGCTGCTCAGATACAACCAAAATATACCGGGTATTTTCCTATATCTCCTGGAGGAATGAGAATTCTTATCATGGATCTTTAAAACATAAACAAAATAACCATATTTTTATTTGAAATTGAACATTAAAAAATCTTCAATTTGTTTGTCGTGAGTAATTTTGTAGAACATTTTAATAAACAAATATAAATTAAAATAAACAAAAAACTTTGTCAGTTCTACTTACTTGAGTAAGTATGTATATTTGGTTAAAACGTTTTCGGACAACCGTCCATCTTCAGTAACCTGAAAACTAAATTTACCAGTTCATCTAGTATGAAATATTGTGGACATAACAGAACTACAAATGTAATAAATATTTGATGGCAAAAACCAATCAATTTTCTAGTTCTAATGCTGCATTTACACGCTTGCCACGGTTTGGCAAACCACCACAAACACCAACGTGTAAACGGGGTGTTTGCCTTGCCGTGTGTGAGCTTGCCAACGCTTGCGACAAGCGTCGGTTTTTACACAGATCAAAGGAATTTGCGGCAAATGTATGAAAATACCGACGCGCACGCCAACGTGTAAATGGCTTCCAAGCAAGAAGGCTTGGAGCTTGTGGTGGTGTTGGTGCTTGGGGCAAGCGTGTAAGTGCATGTAGCATCAAAGTCAAAATATTGCAGTCAAACTAAGTTTTTTTAGTAGTTTAAAACCATTCTCATATTATTATCTTTCAAATGAAACTGGTTTAGGGTAGGTACGTCACGGTTGGATGGTGTCAAAGTTTGACACATGTAGAAACATTTTTTTGCGTGTTTATATAATTTATGGACAGTGCGTCTCATACGATCTTGGCTTTATTACCTTTCTAATGAAACCAATTTGGAGCAAGTCGTTTAGATGAGTGCTTTACCGTCATAAAAACATTTTTTTTGTATTTTATAGATGTTAATTACCGAATTCGTTTTAGCACAGCTACAAACCGCGTTACAGAGCGAATAACTGAAAAACTGAGCTATTTCATTCATAATATGAACTTTCTGTTTGTAACGCCATGTATCAGTGATGTAAGCATTATAGTCGTAAATTGCTAAAATCCCGATAGTTCAAGAGCTAGCTTATATGTAATGTATGTGTTTTAAGCCCACGTTTCATGCCTTAAGAAACTTTGGCTTGAGAATGAATAAGACACTAATTTGTGCGAAGCTTTAGCTTGAGGCTATTATAGAAACTAGCAAACATATTCATTTCTTCGGCATATCATTCAGAAATATTATGCGTGTACCTACACAACGTTCTTAATATTTATGGGTTTTTGTGTCCTATTTCAGGACTAGATCTAAACATCTCTATAATATAAAAGAAAGTCGGGTTAGTGCGAACACAACTTATACCTCGAGATTGGCTGAACAGATTCTTCCGATGTTTGATTGATTGGATTCTTCTCCACTCCGGATAACATAATAACAACTATTAAAAAGTTGAAAAATACATAAGAAAAAATATGAAATATAATATTAAAGTTAGTATGGAACGGATTTCCTGAAAAATATTTTTTAATATTCAAACCTTTTTTAAACGTATCTATTTTTGCATCAATTACAAATTTGAAATTCATTTTCATAGTAAGGACTACTTACAGGACAACGTCTGTCGGGAAAGCTAGTATACCTATTATAGATATGATACGCGAGATACCTGTTATTGGTAAACTGGACATTCTATGCTTTTGTCTCATGATTTTTTTGTGATGTTCAGTGTTCTGTTGGTGTGTCTAATAAATAAATATTACAGAACCAACAATTTGATGCTGATTAAGTTAATAATTGTTCGATTATAAGGAATATTTTTTTACAAATCTGAAATACTACGGACTTAAGACCGTCTTCTACTGCTCTGTCGAAGTCTACCTTAGTGTGATTACATTACGTTAACAAAGTTCGCTATTTAGCCCGTCACATTCGTTGTAATCCCCGAAATTGCGATGTATGGGAAAAATCGATAAGTTGAGTTAATACCACATCCCCTGGAGGACTCGAACCCGTATCCGTAGACGTCTCAAGCAGAGAAGCTGCCCACTGGACTACATGACCAATCATGATGGGTAGACTTTTCATGCCATAGAGACTATCAAGTATAACTGCCGCCGCATCAAGCCCGCTGCAGGCTTGACAATAGGTTTGATCGTGTATATCCCGCGTTAGTTACGTGAGGTAATGTATAACGTAAAGGCAATATAAAGTTAGTTAATCAGTGCACCCACACGATATATTGGATCTCTCTATCTGTCGTCAAGCCACTTCGTTTAGAGAAGCCAAACAAGGAGTCCCTTCCAATAAAATGTGTTATAATATACTAGCTGCCCCGTTGAACTTCGTCCCGTCTTAGAATCAATAAAAAAAGGACAACTTTTGTAAATACGTCAGTAATTAAGTAACCATCAAACATCGCAATTGAGATACGAGGTCAGTTCAATGAATATTCGGTATGACAACTTTTTTGTAAGTAAATAGTATACTAATAAGTAGAAGGTCTTTCACGGCCGGCGTCAATATAATCAAAGCTGTCCGGACTGCGGGGCCGTGGTGCGATGTTTTCATGTCGAAACTTCAAATTACATTCTCAAATTGTGTTTTTTTTCTGATGTCTTAAAAACAAAACAAAAATACTTATATTAGAGAGAATATAATATTGAAATCATTCAACTTCTTTTGTTTCCACCATAAACATCTTGTTTATGTAATTTCTTAATCAAGATAAATTTTAAAGGAAAAATAACAACTAATGACTCTAAAAATTCATTACTAATGTTCGATTTTTAAATGGAACAAACCACTACGGGCTTACGACCGTCTTCTACTGTTATTTCGAAGGCTGGCTTAGTGTGATCACTTTACGTTAACAACGTTCGCCATTAGGTGGTAATGTTTGTCTCCGAAACTCCTAATCATGAGAATTCTCAACATGTTCAACATGTCGAAAAATCTCATGTATGCAACAAGTAGAAATTTAATAATAAAATGAAAAATAGAGATAAAAGTTGGAAATTATTGAGAACAAGAGAGCAACCAAATATAAATAATGCAACTGCTATCATGTATTTGGCGCCAGGATATGACTTTATCAATTTTTGTTAATGTCTCATATTTATTGCCTTAAGATAAATTTGTTTGTAAAAACGATAATCGGAGGGCAATACGAGAATTTTAATAATTTGACACTTTTTGATTGAAATAACTTTAAATTAATCATTTTCATTGGGCCCAATCACTCGAAAATGAGTGCAGGGCTTATAAAAAAAAATATTGGGAATTTTTGCTAGAATTTGGTGAAATTCCTTATCATTACAACCTAGGGAAATTCAAAATAACGGAACTGTTACAGAATCGACCTCTGTAGTCTTTAATTTCGTCAGGTTTCATTACTTACGGCCGAATTTTAAATACGGGAGCACTACTTTTAACCGTAATTAAAATAATAAGGTCCTGTAAATAGTGAGCGAGTCCTGCGATAGTCTTGTTCAGTTGGTGTGCGGAACCTCTTCATAAATATTTGATTAGGTAGGCTGGCAGCCTTCTCGCTTAACCCTCAACCAGTGACGTGTCATTTTGTTACACTGCCTCTGACGTACCAACTTGTGGTCTACGTACACTTACACAACAACTCCAGGAGCATCAATAGACTGTATAGTTTTAGTGTTGATTGTAATGCAATTATTTAGATACTAGCTGACCCGCCCGTCGAATTTTGACCTAACCCAGGACCCAGAATAAAACAAAACAATTTTAACATATAACATACTTAGAGTTATGTATCTCCTTACCTTCACACAAAAATGCCTATGCGTTTTTGAAGAGGGGAATATTATATTTAATAAATAAAAAATAAATAAAATATAATATTACACACACGAATTAAATACAGTTTAAAACATATAATATAGATGGATATTTATTTTGGAAATAGTTGCTTAGTTTAAATTAATTCAAGAAATGGCGGTGGTTGTAGAAAATGAGTCACATATTATGAAATATGTTAAGTTATTGTATTATAGTATTGCAAGAATAGACTCAATTAAAACGAATAATTTGAACGTCAAGTTGACAAAATTTGTCACCTTGATACGACATTTAATGTCGTTGCTTACTGGTGTGGTAAAATATAGAACGGATACGAAAAGTTTGTAAGAAAGTAAGATATAAAACTAATTTAAATGAAATTTGTAGAAAACTGTATGTCTTAAGCGAGTGAATAATTAGTGTAATTTTTAAAAAGAAGTAAGCTAAGAAAGGATGGAAGGTGTGAAAAGGAAATCGAACATATGAAAGTGGCTTATTATGAAAAACAACAACATCTCACTACAAGCTATAAAACTAGTGCATAAAGCAGTTCTGTTATAAATGCAATAGATATATCTAGAATAAGAACATGTTGAAAAACTCTGTGGAAAATTGAAAGGAATGAGAATATTTGAAAGGAATTAGGAATGTAAGTTAGTGTAGTTACAAAGTTGAAATGGTTTGGGCCAGTTCAGAAGCAATTGAAAACATAATTAAAAAAATTACGCAATTGCCGCTATATTAGTTATATGCGTCTAGGAAACTATCAAAAAAAGTACAGGAATTTCCCCGTAAAAAAGTCGAACCACATAAATGATGTTCGTGAGTGATTGAGGGTTAATACTGTATTAATTCAGCGCACCTGCCTTCAAAATGAGCGCCCTTTGTCCTTCTTTAGATCTTTGCCCTTTCACATACCTTTATCCTTTTGACTTTCTACTGCCAACAAACAAACGCATTGAATATTCACTCTTTTTTCAGCTACTTACATTTACATAAATAAGAAAGACGTTTTGTATTTTGGATCAACAACTAGGAAAGCCTTTTAATTATTATTATTCTCATGCCTGCGGGGTTTCGGCAGAAAAAAAAACCAGTTTTGATGGAGTCTATTCAGAGGCAAAAAGAAGTCAATATCATTAAATGTATAAACCTACGCATCAATCCATTGAATCCCTGATCTATTGTGCACTATGTACTAGAAGCGGATCTCACTTCTTAAAAGGCTCAAAATAACGGAAAGCCCCCGAACTAGACACGAACGCAATGACAGCCCAGAACAGAAAAAAGTGTACTTCAGTACAAAAAGAACATCAGCCAAAGGTGAGAAAATCACTTTAGACTATACGATCGGCAATCCCAATTAGTCTGCTCGTCTCTTCCCCTAACCTTGTTATTTTATATGTCTCTGTAAATTTGACTGATGTCCTTTGTAAGAAGGTACTCCTATTTTCTGGGCTTTCACCGCGTTTTTTGGTATTGGCTCTACTTCTTTTTAAAAACCGTGAAGTACGTACTTTTGTTGATATTTCCACAGTGAGGGCGACTGCGTGAGCTGTTTCAAGAGGACGTGTGACTTCTTGATCCAAAAAAGGTCTAAACAGGCTGGTTATGAATTAGGTACGGCTATACTACGTGTGCAACACGTACCCTTTTATCAAAGCATAGCCAAAAGTGTTAAGTATTAAAAATTTCATTTTATCATACCTCTCCAAGCTTAAGAGCTTAATTACTATATATAAATTAAAAAAAACCCGCTCAGCAACCGGAATCCCCCCTCCTCCCAGCCGCCAGATATCCCCAAGTCCTTGATAATAATAATATTCTAGCGTACGTGTAATTAAGTATCTTGAAACACAGGCATAGAAATACTATAATATTCTGGATGTGTGGGTAGGTAGGTATGATAGAAACATCTAGAATAATAATAATAATAGAGCGAGTACAGGATGTTAATTAGCCGACATTACACAGGGTTATGTGACCAGCTCCATACGCGTGTCCTGTATTATTCGCTTAAAACAGGACCATCCACATTTCACCAATCGCACTTAATTGTAAAGGGGTTAAGTGATCTGAAACTGCTGAAAAGGAATAAACTATTTATCATGACAATAATTCATGAAAGGGTATTCCAAATTTCTACCTCAACTCTGCCTTCTTTTTCTGTCCATAATTTGGCAAAATCTGGACATGATTCGCTCTCGGATTCGACTGTATTTCAGTGCAGACCGTTCACTCTTTTAATATCGTTGGAATATCTTTTTTTGGAGTCTAGCCATGCTTCTGCATCCTGTCTAGGCTTCTAGTATAGCATGCACCCTCTTCGTCCATACAAACCACATGATTTACCCAGTGGATAGTTGGTTTTTATCCGCGATTCTTTGAACCACATCTTTTGCCTTGGTCTTTCTCTTTATCCAAACATTCATTCTTCAATAAGTATGCCCTTTGAATCTTCTAAATGTTTTTGATGATGTTATATTTTCCATTCCAAATACTTTCAAATCCATTTAATTTTATAAATGTAAATATTTTTCCTCTAGGTACCTAATGCCTGAAGTTACAAAGGCTACGGCTGAGTGTTGTTCGCCATCTCCTGTCTACTAAAGTGATTATATAATGTCCTTTTTAATGTTTTTACATTCGTCTTTAAATTCATATATTTTTTCAAGGTTTAAAAAATAAAGTAATATGAATGACTGCTGCGGAGTAAGCACATTTAATCAATACATGAAAATTGCTACTAATTCTGAGAAACAATATTAATATTGGTGAAATTGACTCTGTGTTCACTCCCATCTGCTTAATTTCATACATATTATACTACGTAGGTACCTTATATTATATTATTATATGTATGTAGAGAGACAATGAGATGCCCCTAACAATGGGGAGTAACGGAGGTAGGGGAGGAAATGTAAATTGGAGATAAAAATTAATAAACTCAGATTTTACAAAACATTGTACGAAGATCGCGTACAAATTCGATGTTTATTGCCCCAATAATGTAGCCCTTTATTTCTTTTTAACCGAGAAATTTTTATTAAAACTCCACTGCTGACGTACATGCCATCTCTTTTTGGTTACAATCATAGGATAAGTCTGCACCAAGTATGACAACTTCAGTGTTATTAGTATAGGTGCTACGGTGTTTGTCCCGGATCACAGCTATCTCTGGGGTGAGACCTGTGTGGTTTTTGTCCTCATGGTCTGTTTTCCTAGGACAACGGTACTGCTACATATTAATTACATATAGCGGTAGCGGTGAATGCCAACATCGAAGATTGTCAATATTGTTATCGTTGTAACAAAAAATATTGAAAGACGCCGTCTTGTCAGACGTCAGATCGCTCCCTAGGAAGCCAGTGCATTAATCATTCCTTCAAAACAGTGCTGGGTGCCTATTTTATGGCCTATACAACCATCACGTTGTTGTGCATCTTTTTTAGAAGTTACCCTGTTTCTTGGCCATACTAGTCTGTGCAATAGGATGTTTCTTAAAATTTGAATTTTAAAATGTCAACTGGTCACCCTGTCATTCAGTTCTACTATGTAAAAAATGGCACACCGATTTTTTTCAGAATTTTAAAACATAGTTTAGGGGTTGCTACCGGCTGTTGAAAGTTTGTATAGAAAATGTATGCATGGAGACGGAATCTAAATTGGAAAATTTCCTTACAGTTATTGTCATAATAGCTATGTATCTATTATATCAATATTTTTTTATTTTAACATTTCTATAGGATTTAATTCTTTAATAAAAATAAATAAAAATATATATATTTTTTTATTTTATAATCGACTTATGACATTTTCTACGAGAGGTAGCGACCCCTAAAAGTTGTTTAAAAATTCTAAAAAAAAAATCTGTAGCAATAAATTATAGCATAGAATAAAATACAAGGATGACCCCTAAAAAATTAGAAAGAAATTTTTTTTCGACCATATAAGAAACACCCTAATGTGCAAGTACCTCGTTAAAACTCGAGATCGGCTTAACCGTTTGGATTTTTGGAGTTTAGTCGGCTTATACTTTTATACAACGATTATTATTGCTTCTTAGGTTGATAACACAAAGTACCTACGCTGGTTCTGACCGGCGCAAAGAATGTTTCAATGCATTTGAATAGAATTGTCGGAAAGCGGGTTCCTGTTTTTGTTGTGTGTATGCCCATTCGAATGCATACAAATATTCTTTGCATCGATCGGAACCTTCAATCTTTGTGTTGTCACCTTAAAGATTTTTTTTTAAGCTCGAATATTCTCGGACTAATCCAAGACATATTAACCAGAGTTCTGACTGTTATTATCTTAAATAGGCCGAAATTGGTTATCTGAAAAAATGCCAGTATTCTGACTCCCTAGTGTGAAGAGTGTTTAAAAATTCATTTACTTATTTATTGGTGAAACACAGTTAAATCATTATTATTATTTCTACCTCATAAAGTAATAAGTCATTAAGTATTACTTTTTGTTTCGATAAAGATGTGCTGTAAAATATTGATTCTTTTTTTACATTTTGTCAGAATACCTAGTTAATATTTCGTATGAATCAAACTTGGATGCAGTAGGTATGCATTGCATACAAAATCGTTAACTAGACAAACCGCCAATAATATCGGAAAAGATAAATAATGAAACAGGTACAAGGTACATATATATCATTATTACGTATTGTATGTAGGTATATATTATGTATATTACAATTGAATTTCCCATGAAAACCTTTTCCAGTAAACATATGACTTTGTGTATTGTTTCATGTATTAACATATTATTTGTTATTGTGTACCCCAAAGTAGGTACTAACGGTAACATGAAACAAAATGAAACAATAAATAAACACAAGGCTCCTACCTGAAAGTGTTTCCCAAATATCTAATTAGTATTTTAATAAAATTGAAGTTTGTTTAAAGCGAGATTGGTTTACTGTTTACCCTGGATGTTTGAGGACCGTTATCGCTGAAATAATATCGTCGAAAGATAATATCGCCGAAATTTTTTTTCTATAATCAAGTTTGCGGTTTTATTATTTTGAAGGTATATAAAGTCAACGAATGAAATATATAGAAGTAAATAATAGCGTAAATGAAATAGTGGAAGATGGAATGATTGAGAATAAAAATGTTATTGACAGCGAAGGATCCGAGGTCCCGGGTTCGATTCCCGGTCGGGTCAGAGTTTTTCTAAGTGTTTTTCACTTGAAATTTCTACCCGGGGTTGGCCTGTCTCAGATTGGACGGGACCGGTTGACTGAAAAAAATTGCCCCAGGCAATAAGTTCCGCCGGCTATATTGACACCTTTGTATACAAAAGTATTATTATTATTGTGTTATTAAGGATGAAATACCTATAAAAAATGTTGATATCTTGTCCTGGGGCTGCCGGCTAAGAATAGCACCTCTCCTCTTTTTTCTGGTTTTTCAAGCATCATGTAAGCAAGGGCGGATCCAGCCTTGGCACCAGGGGGGGTTCACTAAAAGAAAAGGTCAGCTTAAAAATTTGGTATCTGGAAACTACACTTTTCCTAAAAAAAAAAAAGGTCATTTCCTAAATTTGTTATATGGTACTTTTGCTCCAGGGGGGGGGGGGGGTCATGGCCCACATGAAATTAAATTATTATTTTTTTATTTTTTTATTACCCATCACGCCGTTTCCCGAAGGGGGTAGGCAGAGAGTACGGATTTCCACTCTTTCCTATCCAAACAAACCTCTTTCGCTTCTTCCAAACGCATAACATTCCGCATACATGCTCTTCTATTCCTTTTACTCCTTTTTATTAAATTATGCTAGCAAAATAAAGATTTTATTAATAAATATCACTGCCCTACTTGAGATTACATATCCTAGGGGGGGGGGTCATGACCCCCCTAACCCCCCCCTGGATCCGCGCTTGCATGTAAGTCTTCAAATCTTTCAAATCTTTATTACATCCCCCATAGGCCCCTCACGAGGCACTCGGGTTCATTAAAATATTTACAATTTAATAGTACATAAAAGACAAATAAATTTCATTATACAAAGACATCAATCAATATTATGTAGAAAGTAAATTCGATGCCAAAGGGGTGTAAAGGGTCCCATTGGCATCTCGTCAATGTACAAGGCCACTTCATGCAGCAGCGACAAGAACAAAGTCGAGAAAAAGAAACAGATAGGTATTACAAATTGTCAACACAGAAGGTAAAATTAATCTACATGTCATTAGTTGAATAAAAAGCATTCTCAACAAGACATAAGAAGCAGGAAATCGAAAAATCAGATCGGGACCGTAAGACCACCTCTCGTTGTTAAACCTCAAAAAGTTAGAAAAGGCGCAAGTAATAAGCCTCGGACGCCTGGTGGTTGATGGTGTCCCCCGGCGTAAGAATGGAGAGCTCTTGTTGTCTACCTATGCTCCTATGTGAAGTTAAAAGGGAGAATCAATTTAAGATCTATTTGCCATCTATTTACGTCTTTTGTAGCACCTCATGTTACTGAGACATACAAAGAACGGTTGATGCGGGCATGTCGAGAAAGAAAGTTGACATGCCGCGAGTAAGTAGAAGTCGTCAGTAGCTAAATGGTGTGGTGCATGATGCACGATAGATCTGAGTTGCATCGCCACTTATGGATGAAGATCCGGTTAGATCATCAAGCTACACATGAGGTTGTTTGCTCCCAAGAGGTTATGTGTGCGAGCCTAAAAAAATGGTATTTTGGCGCACATCTTTGCTTTCTCGGATTTGTCTATCCCAAAAATAGAACACATATCTCAAAATTGAAAAAGTCATAAATTCTCAAGATACCAAATGCCTTTTTATGATGATAATATCTTGACAACTGGCTTCGATAAATTTTCGATTTGATCGTGTCGGTTTTGAGAAGTTTCCAAACTTAAATGAAAGAAAGGATATGAAAAATTATATCCCATATTGTTCGGTTATGATATAAATAATTTAAAAAAGTTTCTTAACTGTATCGAAAATGAATAGGGCGTTGTATGCTGGTTCCAGTAGACGAACTTAACAAAAAAAAAGAATACATGAGTTTATTTCAGTTCATAAGTCACCGGAACATTTTATTGATTTTTTTTTCTATGATCGAATATCGAAACGATCATTGAAAGAGTTTCGAAAAAAAATCCATACAAAATGATCGTACGATTCGATCGTTTGATTTTAGAACACTATTTGCACGCTAATAAGCGCTTATTCGCGTGCAATTAGCTTTCGATAAAACTCGTACTAGCCTCACAGTTCCTCAATGAAGGCCAGGTTAGAAGCAAAATAAATACGAGAGATATAATGTGAAAGAAATGAAGGAATGAAAAGAGTGTAAGTCCATTCTCTCTGTCCACTCCTTAAAGGATATTTCGTGATGAGTAAAAAACCATTGAATCCGAGGTGGGACGAAGTAGGACGGGTCAGTAAAATAATAAGTTATGTAACATTAGAGACAGCGATGTTTTTTTCGCGATATTTTTTTTCGAATCTCCATCCTCGTCAAAACAAAGCGATATATTTTTCGATACAAAATAATAATAATATTGTAGGGGTAGATTTTATTTGGGTAAACACTTTAGAGGATGTGTGAGAGTTGGCACTGAAAACATTCTGACACTTTGTGGCTTAGTGCCTGATTACTAGGGGTAGGGGATGGGGCGGTGCTACACAACAGTATTGGAAATTAGTATTGGATTATTGCCTCATTAAAATATATTATTGGATTACAGTCAAATTTATCTAAAGGTAATAACAACCTATCCACCTTTATAATATACTAGAGGTCCGCCCCAGCTTCGCACGGGTAGATAGATACTTAAAAATAATTTAGTTTTCATACAGATCCCTAACTTTTTCAAAATATTTTATAGCATATGTTAATCTGGAATAATTGCATTGCAATGTATCGTGTCACGTCACTTTACCACCGTGACTACTTTGCGCGGTATTTCTACTAAACTTGACATGACTCCCCTCAGTCCCCTCCCCGCTCCCGTACGCACTCTGTATCGGATAAGTTGAGATGATAAGAGACTATGCTTTTTTTCCAATACTCACATTTTTAAACTCGTGATAACTTTCGAATGGAAGTCCGAATTGAATAATTCAAAACGTTATACAAACATATTGAAGCAGACTTGAATATGAACTTATTTATTTTAATAAGGAGTAATATCAAGATACCAATAAAGAGCCTTTTCTAGAGGTGACATTTTATTGATTTTTTTTAAATAAAAAAACACTTATATTGTGGCATAACTATAATAGTTAGACATATGCTGTTGCGATACTTTTTGTAAATAATGATGTCTTCTACAAAATTGTGGTACATTGTTTTATTCTATCATCATTAGTTTTCACAGCGTTCGCGATAAAAAGAATATTTTAGGTAAATTTTTTACACTTTGGGTTACATTATTGAAGTTTTCGTAGGTTACCCAATTTTTTTGGAAATTAAATATAGCCTATGTTCACCGCCGATATCGTAGCTTCCCAAAAGTGAAAGAAATTTTCAAATCGGTTCAGTAGTTTTGGAGCCTATTCGATGCAAACAAACAAACAAACAAAAAATCAAATCTTTTCTCTTTATATATTAGTATAGATATAGATAGCTTTCGCGACAGACTTTGTCCTGTAGTCCTTTATGGATATTGACTTCAAATTTTAAATTTATACAACAATATTGTTAAAAAATAATTTCTGAAAGTTTTTTTAGAAAAAATGTATCTGTGCTCGCTAAAAGTGAACACAAATACACTATTTGAGTCTTTCACTGTAAGCTACTTATAGCATGTGTGGTGAAAGACGAAGATGGTCGGCACTTGGGATCGAGCCCACGATTTCCGAACGATACTGTTGAAAGCTGGCGTCGCGACCGCGATTCTACCAACTACCTCTTTTCTCTCAACCATTTTTTATGCATTTTTCAACTTTTAAATACTTAGTTATTATGTTCTCCGGAGCGGAGATGAATCCAATAAATCACACATCGGAAGAATCTTTTCAGCTGATCTCGAGTTATAAGTGTTCGCACTAACCCAACAATCTTATATATTATAGATTATTTCACTCAGGTCGATAAGCTTGTTGGCTAAAATTTTACCGAGAAGAAGTGAAGTGAATGAAGTCCGCATTCGACGTAGGACCGTTTGGTTTACTATTCCTCTCTATTTTGCAATCCATCTTTATGTTACTTGCTGCAAATACTTCTAAAACAGACATAAGAACCGCCATTGCCTGTCTGACGTTTCAATGTCAGCGAAACGGGTAGCCTAGTATGTACAGGGAAGCAGATTCGCGCTTAAAATTCAAATGGCGTCAACAATTCAAATGCGCCTAAAATTCAAATATATTCGGTTTGCAGAGGGTAAAATGGATTCGGGGGTGTGTGCGAAGATGTATGGGGGGCTCTGCCCCCCAAACCCCCCTAAATAATCATGTTCTAACCTAACCTAACCTAACCTATTTTCATGACTGTTAGTCATGAAAATAGGCTAACGAACCTATTTTTTTATGAATTTGGCTCAGCCAAAGTGAACACAAATACACTTTAGACATCTTTCACAGAAAAAAAACTGATAAATAGAAAAAAAAAACGAAAAAAAGGTCCGCCCCCACTGGGATTCGAACCAACAACCATCAATACCAACGGCGGCGACTATAACCGTAGGGCCACTGTGAACTTGATAGCGATGCCGAAAAACTTTAATATCTACTGTTAGTGGCACGCATGCGCACTTTATGCAAGGATTCTATTGGTGCGAATCTGGTTCCCCGTACATACTAGGTTACCCCATCGAAACAAAACAACACGTCAAAAGTCCGCACGACTGCGAGTGTTGCCTGAATGCAAACCAACATTGTTGTAAGAAATATATATTTTTTAAATGTTTCGGTTGTTTAATGTTATAATATACTGTTATTTTATATTGTTTTGTGTGGACGAAGCCATCTGTGGATTATCCTGCAAAACAGGTTGCGATCCATAGATGGCTGGAAGTCAGGCGCCATATTGGAAATCATAGCCCAATTGATACTCAGCGCCAGGAATAGATGGCGCTATACAACTTGTCATATAACTTGTCATATAGAAAAAATGAATAATCTTAGGAATATTCCATGTATTATAATGTAGGAAATAATTTAATGATGTGTAAACACTGAACATGTATAAATACGAGCGAACCACATGGGTTCGTCCTCTTTTCTGCCAGATCATCGCCGAATAAACACCAGAAGCCATCCTGCTTTGTTTCATTTTCACATCCAATCGGAGAGAGACGACCATTGTGTACTTATTATACATACACTGTTATCTTATATTGTTGTAAGTTTTACTTAAATATATTATGATGTATCATTACTGTTCAAGGCATTCTACCCTAAATAAATAAATAAATTCGAATCCGTATGGCCTGTCTCAGTATGGGGTCCAAACCCCACTGAACGTTAGTCTGCATTTCAATTTAAATACTGATCCAATTTCGATCTCAATAACGATGTCATTATTAGATTTTAGTTGTTATGTATAAAAATAGTTCCACGTATTTCTAATGACCCGATATTTTTCAAGCCATGAACTTCCTTCGTTACGATGAGATGAAGATTCTAAGAAACATCTCTGAAAAAATTTAGTTCTGAGAAGTTGAGGATATGAAAAGGTGAGGAAAACAGAAGGGACGGTTTAGGAATGAACGTATCTCGAGAAAAGAGGATTCAAGAGCTGAAGAAATTGACGGAGATAAGAAACCACAGGAAACAGACCTCAAAGAAGACCACAGGAACAACAGGCTTTATTAAAAAGAATGATGAAGAAGAAGTGCTCAATCAAAGTGAAAACATTTTAGACACATTCGAAATCTATCTTAGTAAAGACAGAGGTATGGCGACGACCAGTCTCAACAAAATATGGAGAGACAGGAGTATAAGGAATCCAGAAACAGTGGAGTCGTGAACTCTGCGAGCTAGAGTAGACGCTTTCGAGATATGGTGCTGGAGGCAAATGCTGAGAATTCCCTGGACAGAAAGAAGAACGAACATCTCAATTCTTCAAGAACTCCGCATCATGGTGCGACTGTCGTCTCTCTGTCTCGAACAAATATTTAAGTTCTTTGGACATATAGTACGTAGAGGGGAGGACAGCCTTGAAAAGCTGATAATGGTTGGAAGAACGCTGGATACACGGGGCAGATTGCCGATGCGCTGAACCAACCAAATGAAGCAAAACATACACGCGACATACAGCGGATATAACACCCTGGAGAGCAACGGTTCGAGAAAGGATTTATGATGACCACCACCCTTGGCAATGAGGACGACGACTGGTAATTAAATTTAATAATTTAAAATGAGTTGAAAAGTTATAAATAATATGAAAATGGAATTTATCTCCTGTGAAAATAGTTTACAATACTACTGTTACAACGAGCGGATAAAATCATAGGTATTATTAAAAAACATAAATCTTTTATTCCATTTGGGCGAGAGAGAAGTTGCGTCATAGATTTTGCGGATAAAAAAATACAAACTTTTTTTTTGTACCTACAAGAATGATTTGTTGGACCGCCACTACATGCGCGATTTAAAACCGACGAACTTTTTTTTTTAACACTCGAACTTTTCACCCTTATTTTCTTCTAGCTAGTTGTTCTTTAATTTCACCACCCTCGTCCCCAACTCTTACACTATTTTCCGACTCCCCTTTCGACTTTTATACTTTTCAACTGGCCCCTTCACAAAATGAAGAAAAAAAAAACTTTACTTTTTTTCCTATTCTTTCGTCCTTGTTTTCTTTTCAATTCACCGCATTACTTTCTCATAGCATTTGGATAATAATTGATTGTTTTTTGTTTGTTTTTTTTCCTCTGTAAAAGTAGATGGTATTAAATTGAAAAAGTTCCTTAGCGGAACATTATCCCGAGGAATTGTAATAAATATTTAAGTGAGAATTAGTTAGAAAAGCGTAAATTTTTATTGTGTCTAATTTAAACATTTCCCCGTTTTTATTTATTTCGAAGTTGGTGCCTAATTTAAAATAAAACTCTTTTAATGAGAACATTTTAGAATAAGGTGTCTGAAGGACTTTTATTGATAAAGTTTTTTGCAAAATAATCTGACATTTGATGGTGGTGGTAAATATCTACAAAAGAACAAAAATCCTAACAAAATTATATTCTTGGACAAACTTTTACGTCATTATCCGTTTAGTTCCAGTCAGGACAAGGGCATCCCTCTGACTTCCCACAAGTGTCCCGGAGTATCTCAAGAAATACCAACGAAACGTCCTTGGGATAAACTGCAGTACCATTACATCCCAGGTTTTTAAGGAAATTCAGGGAGTTTCAGAGATATACCTGAATATCTCCAGGACGTCCCAGGAATGGACACCAAAGGCATTTGACAGAACGGTCTAGTGGGCATAGCTTCACATTTTTCAATACATTGAACATTTTTTGCCTGATACGCAGAGACCTTTTTTCTAGCTTTTGCAGACACCCACCCCGATTCCTTATCAGATGCGCTAAAGCTTAGAATCATCAAAAAAATATGTAGGAAAAAAGTATACTTTAACTAACTGTTCCACTTAAATTATCATAATTCCTCTTAAATGATCCACTATTCGGTTAATTTAAGCGGCATCATTGAAAGACCCGTCAAAATTTATTTAGAGGAACCGCTTTTATGTCAAAACTTTTCCTCTTAAACAACAAAGAAAATACTCGTATACATATAATAACAACAAGGAAAATACTCGTATACATATAATAATAACAAGGAAAATACTCGTATAATATAATACCAACAAGGAAAATACTCATATACATATAATAACAACAAGGAAAATACTCGTATACATAATAACAACAAGGAAAATACTCGTATACATATAATAACAACAAGTAAAATACTCGTATACATATAATATCTAACATCAAGGAAAATACTCGTATACATAATATAATAACAACAAGTAAAATACTTGTATACATATAATAACAACAAGGAAAATACTCGTATACATATATTAACAACAAGTAAAATACTCGTATACATAATAACAACAAGGAAAATACTCGTATACTTATAATAACAAGAAGGAAAATACTCGTACACATAATAACAACAAGTAAAATACTCGTATACATATAATATCTAACAACAAGGAAAATACTCGTATACATAATATAATAACAACAAGTAAAATACTCGTATACATATAATAACAACAAGGAAAATACTCGTATACATATTACAATAACAACAAGGAAAATTTGTGCATTGATTTAATAAATTATTATGTAATTTTCAAAGTATAATTTACAAGTAAGTAAACCAAGCTGCTTTTGACTCAGAAACAAGAGAGCAGAGTGCTCGCCGCTGTATCCTCTCTTCGAAATAAATATTCATTAGACAAACACAGAATGCTGTTACTTTTTTTATTCTTGCTATAAATTAGTTAGTCGCGTACACAATATTTACATTTCAGCCGTTCTCTCTGTGTACACATACGGACTTTTTATAACAAGGATAATTAAATCATAAAAATACCCAGGCGGCATTAGTTAGCAAGTCTGATTAGTGTGTTTTGCCCGTTCTCCTGGAACTTAAACAACGCCCAAACACAAAAAGTCGCTGCATTTGAAACGAAGTTCCTCAGGAGAATCTTGGGTATAAGATGATACCACCGCATTACGAACGACGTTATACGCCAACGCACCCAGCGCAGGCCCATCACTTCCACAATTACGGAGAGGAGATGTGCATGGCTGGGACATGTATAAAGGATGCCGAATGACAGTTAACCGATGAGAGCACTGTTTTCCTCCCATCAGGGTCTCGAAGTCGTAGAAGACCCTCTTATACCGTATTCCGTTCCTTCGAGGCAGAGCTGAGGGAGTTGGACATGGTAAGGGAGGAGGTCATAACCATTGCACACGATCGAGCGCAATGGAGAGCTCCTTATGCTCCTAAGTGTTTCAAATGGATATTGTGTGTATGTTTAAACTGGAGACCCCAATGTGGAAGTAAAATATCAGATCGAAGCAGCTCTTGGAATATTCTACTAATAGAAGACGATATTCTGAAATTATAAATTAAGACTTAAAGTAAGAGACTGTTGAAGTGTTATGTATGGTCTGTCCTGATTGATGTATGGCTCAAAAACCTGGACCCTGAAAGTATGCACTATAAACTGATTGAAAGCATTCACAGAAGAATGCTTCGTAAGTATACCGTAGACAGATTTAGTTAGTAATTCAGAGGTAGGTACTGAGGAGAGCTGACTGCCACAGAGAGTTCCTGAAACACAATCCGCAGGTAATGTTTCATATCTGGAGCATATTATGCTTGGGGAGTAATAAGAAATCCTTAAACTAATTTTGGTGCGCAAGATAGACGGACAGTGGACACAGTGGGCCTGGTAGAAGGTCCATAGATCTCTTGGTTGCTCAATGTGCGAAATTGGACCGGAAGAGGGCAAGCGAAGACTACTCTATCAACAAAATCGCGGTTTCGTAGTCATTTTTAACACAAATTAGAGTTGTCTGTGGATTTTCAACGACTATTCGTTTCTCAGAACGACGCCCGACTAGGCCAATACATTTGTCATAAATTTCATAGTCATTTTCGTATGTTCAGTAGGCGGGTCTACATTTTACTCTTCAAGTACATGCAAATACTTTGTGACAGGTGATAGAATTTCTCTGTTAGAATTATGTGTCAGGATAGTCCGAAGATTAATTTTAAAATCGAAACGAAGACTCATTAAGATGATTTCATTATATAATTTTTTTCGATGCATTTGTAGATCAAAGTTAAAGTAAAAAAAAGAATAAAAATAAAAAATTGGGTAGCAAGAGATAGAGAGGCCTTTAAAGAAGTGATTGCCAACGTCGGGCAGACCTCATAGGGCACAAGAAGAAGAAGTAAACTCGGATGTTTCGAAGGGGCACGCCCTTCATGGTCACAGGTTATTTGAAACTGACCATGAAGGGCGTGCCCCTTCGAAACATGTCAGGTGTAATAAAATTGTGGAATAGTCAAAAAAATTTTAATTTAAAATTGATTATTCAAATTACTTCCACCAAGAAAAATGCATGTTCAACAACTTATAAATTTTATTAAACTCGGATATTCAGCTTAACTTCTTCTTAACTTAACTTAACTGGGAGAAAACAATACCACTTCCTATTGGGTAAGGCGGGGCTAGTTGTTGAGCAATTTTTCACATCATTAGTAATAGCTCTTCAAATATGTTGATGGCTTTTAGGATACTGATGAGTAGGTAATTATTTATCCCTTGGCAGAAGTGTCCATAATTATTTTATTTAAAAAGTCAAGCTAAAGAGTTAGAGCTGTTTATTTAAAATGGAGAGAGTCTAGTTGTGTATTCCACATACCTCATAGTTAAGGTAATGGGAATGGGACAAATCGAAAAGTAAAAAACCATGAACCAACCAACCAACTGTCTAATATGCCAAAAATGTGACAGCCTACAATGAATGGTTTCCGAGATATTTCGATTGCCTAACATATTCCATTTTACCCAACCTTTTATTTACAGATCTTTGGCTCTTTCAAATTTTCTAAAATATTTTTGGGTACACTTACATTAGGATTTTCATTGCATGCACCCGAGGATGAACAAGACAGAGCTGAGTGGAAGCGGAAAACGAAAAAGGCAGACCCCACCATCATGTGGGAATAATAATTGCCCTGGAGAAGAAGAAGAAGACATAAGGATTTTCATTAAAACAAAAAGCACTTGGGGGTGAAAATTTAGAATGTGAACAACTTTCTTCTCAATAGTATGACTTTGACATAACCCAATATTAGTAGTAATGTTATCTATTATAAAAACGAAAGTCGGGTTAGTGCAAACACTTATTACTCGAGATCGGCTTAACGGATTTTTATGATACTTGGTTTATTGGATCATCTCCGCTCCGGATAACAGAATAATTATTATTAAAAATGCGAAAAATGGATAGCAAATAATAAAAAATACAATATTAATGTAAGTATGGAACGGATTTACTGACAAAAACGCCAGCTGTGAAAAATTCCATTGGAACACAATTTTTTATTTACAATTGGATTGCAAAACATTGGTACGTAGGTAAATTTTTGATAAAATTTCTTTCGAGCTTTTAGAAATTATTTTCAACATTCAAACACTTAAATGACATATTGATTTCAAATTTGCATTTATGTAGAAATTAAAATTTTTAAATCAATTTTTATAGTAAGGACTACATACAGGACAACGTCTGTCGGGAAAGCTAGTACCTAATGAAACTATAAAGCAGGGTGCCGTTGATCACAACCCATTGCATTTTGTCCAATGTTACAAATGTAGAAGCAAACAATTGTAATGAAACGAAACATGTAATGCAAAACATCCCGACATGACGCAGCATCCTGTTCTCCCCCCCCCCCCTTTCCCTTGTGCAGCCTCCTTCCTGTCCCCCGACCACCCCTCCCCGCAGTTGGAGCTCGCTCAGACCGGAAACAGTCCACTATAAATCTTTGGCAATGTCCCCTCAGATAGGGGGGCAGTAAATTTTATCCGAAAATCTCCCCACCTCTTTGTTCCGAATGGCGCTCAACTCGGAAAAAATAATTTTTAATTTAAATTTCTTTATTTTGTTGTCCCCGTTGACCCAGTTGGATATTAAGATGCAACTCTCTGGTAAATGAGAAAAAAAAGTCGTTTCTTAATGACAGCGAACAACTTTTACAATTTTAATTAAAACATTCGTAATAATTGAAAGGGTGTTTATGAACGTTGTTGTGAAAATTATAAAAAAACAACAAAGTTAAACACTTTATCACTACGGTGAAACTCTGCTTGGGGTACATTTTTTTAAATATTCTTTTTTTTAAATAATCTACCCATTATATTACAGTTTTGGAAAATAAAGCTTATAAACTATCAGATGGCGCTAATTGGGGAAGTTTTTCCTGTGGTTTTATAAAACAAGTGTTTTTATTCGAAAAATTCTAATTTAAAAAAGAACAAAAAATTTGACTTGTGATTTCAAAACGTTTTGTTTCTATTGAGATTTTTTAAGTTTTTCTGATTGATTTTGTTTTTCATTCACCAGCTATTAGAAAAATGTTGGTATTTTTAGTTTCCAAAATGAAGTACTTACTTTTTTCAAATTTTTCAGTTTAACGTCAAAAGATGAAAAAAAAAAATCTAAATAATTAGATTATTGGAAAACCACTGACAGACCCCTGCTTTATGGGAACAAAAGTATTGCAAAACAGCTTCGATATAATTCCTTTCAAGAAATTGGTCGAATTGTCAGTTATAACCATTATTTGATAACCTTCAATTTAACAATTAACTAATGTTTGCGCTTGGAGTGAGAAAGAAAAGTAGTGTGAAAATTATGAATTTTAATTTCCTTACTTCTATGTTGCATTTACGTCCTTTTTCTATGACTGATTAGAGTGAAAGTTCAATTAAGATTTCACAATCTTTATTAAACTTTCACTTTGTGAATATAAAAACACTATTGTGCTTGCCTTGATTTCCTTACACAAACATTTCCACTTTAGTGTCACATGATTTTCCATCAAACTGTCTACATTCATATTGTCCAGGATCACATTGTCGACGAAACACCCCGACCTCGCGTACTCACCATCAGCTGTGTATATTGTCTACCTTTGCCTTGTTGAATGTTTCCAGGTTTTTAGTTCAAGCGAATGGGGAAGGGATGTATCTGTACTTATTCCTATCCTGGAATAGGTCAGTTGTGTAATTGTACATCACGCCGCGTTCCATGTAGCGAGATATCCTATAGTAGGAACATTAGTTAGAGCGAATATATAATGACGATCGCAAGGGTGCGAGTGAGATAGATATATCGCTTGCTGCGTCACGTCGGTAACGAAAAAATCAGCGAACAGGATTTTTGGCCGGCACGTAGAAGGTTAGGTGGTGCGACGGACAGTGTGTGAGTGAATTGCTCGACATGTCTCAGACACGAAAGTAATTAATAAAATTTTAACTATAAAATGTAATCCATACATATTGAAGGATAATGTAAAGTTTATTCAGTTAAAAAGTCATTTAATATTAGTGCAAAGCCTAAGATGGAATCCGCAACGAAATAAGGTACGTTTTCTTTCGACAAAGTTGATTTCAAATTTACAAATTGTAACATTAGTAGACAAAATTAAAATAGACAAGTCAAGATTAAATATTAAGTATATCTGAATGATAATTTTCAGATATGCGGTTCTAGTCTCGGGGTAGAATACAGGGTATAATTCCTTTTTCTGGATAAATAATTTTCGGATGGCAGAGGTGGATAAAGTATTTAGTTGAAAGTGAGGAACTATCAAATTACGGCGAATATTCAAAACTCTGTCGAGTCTTGTATGCCTAAGTATTTGGATGGGGAAGAGAGAAGCTCCAGGGTTGTAAACTTCACATATATAATCAAAGACGGATTATCTTCGTACTTACTCCATACGCGCTGAACAGTTGACCTGTGGGTAGGTCAGTTCAAGGGTGAACCAAAAGATTTCAAGGCGAATTCTTGGGAACCAGTTGGAGAGGAGGAAAGTTCAGAGGTTCAGGTCGTGTCCCTCAAATTTAGGAATGAAACACAGCTGAGTAATCTTTTCTTAACTTTTTTTATTTAATATAGATCATGGTATGCTCATATTCAAATCGGTAGTTGATATATTCTCATAGAATTTAGTAATTAAAAAAATGGCCTTTATGTAAGATTATAAAAGAAGTTGAGGGAAAGAAAGAAGTAATAAGTCGAAGCATTGACAATATTTTACTATATTTTTGGAAATCATATAATAAGATAACCTGCAACCATCTGCAGGAAGATTTTGTAAAAAAACTTAATTAATTTTAGTTATTTGAATTCATGTAATTTACAATGTTTATTGATTGAATGAATAAATTCAGTTTTTATGTGAAACCCATGTTATTTATAATTATAGAATACCTAACACTTTTCAGGACATAATCATGATCGTTACAGCTCACCCCCTGTAGAGTCTCAAAGTCCGTGGCATAATATTGTATGAGAGTAATAGATAACGGTTCCTGTCGTTTTTGATGCTAAAAAGAGAGGCAGAGCTTCCTTGCTTAAGAGAGAGCAAGGGAGGGTCGAGCCCTCTTAATAAAGTAACACTCAACGTTACAAAATGGCGTCCAACGTTTGAGGCATCAGAAACGACACAAAATCGAATTATCCAGCTTTTTCCTTTTGTTCTAATTTGATTAATTTATTGGGGTAGCGACTTGTACATGTCTTGGAAAGTGTTGGTGCGAAAAGTGACGGCCAAATCCTCATTTAATTTTAAGCTAGTTGTAAGTCTTTTAATCAGTTTTACTTTTGTATGTAAAAGAAACAGTAGTTGGGTCATTTAATTTTTTTTTTTGAAACAAAAATTTGTTACAAATTTTTTAAATATTATTGTGGGTAAAAATTTTTTCTGCTGAAATTTACATGTATACTTGAACTGTGGGTAGAGCATTTTTCTGCTGAAATTTTATAAGTGTGGGTATGAATAATTTTTTTTTTCGGATAAAGAAGTTATGGAGGCAACAAATTAGTAATGTGTTAATAGATAAAAATATTTTTTTTTGATGGATCAAATGCTGATCGCAATTTTTTTTTGAAGAATAAAATAAAAAAAAAAACCCAATTTACGAAAGTTTATATGAAACCCAATATTTAAGACATCTATAATGAATATAATCTAATGTACTCGATTATTACTATGTTTTAGATCCATGTTATTGATGAAGTCATTAAGGTTTTGGCTGGAATTCTTTCACTGTGAATGCTGTTTAAATTCCTGAGACCACACAGATGTGCGAACAAAAATTTCTAAACGCTAATTAAAATGACCAAATATGTATACACGGAGATATTGTTTTACACTTTCAAGAAGAAAAACAAAACCGCAAGTTGATGTTTGAATTAATTTTTTTATTTTTTTTAACAATTGAATAACAATTCTGAATATGTTACTGAAGTTTAGTGGACTCTTTTTTTTTTTCTACTTCTACTGCTCGTGTTGAGAAAGGTGTGTGAGAAAGAACTAGGGGTCTGAAAGAGGCGTTTGCAAATTTAGATTTTATATAGAAAAAATTTTTAGAATGAGGTATGGTATAAATTGAAGAGTGTCTCCATTTTTACCTTTGTGTTGCTTTGAAGGGGGGTCTATCGAATAGACATAGCTGAGTATGTTGAACATAGCGAGGTGGTAGTGGTAAATTTTTGAATGGGAAGCAGCGACTCTTCAGTTAAAAGAGTGAAGTCGTCAAATACGAATAGGTAGTCGTGTACGCGTGGCCTTAGCGAGATAAGTACACAGCGGACCTTTTTATGAATTCGTTTCTTATCGATTGCAAGTTTGTAGTCAAGAGGTTATGTATCGGGTTTGTTTACATCTCGTAATGTGCAAGAAGTAATTTTAATAGATCGCTCGTGCTGAGTCAGAAACTTGTTTTTTTTTTTATATTGAAAAGAATATTGCGCAGGCGCGAGAAATCTTTAGCAAGGTCTATCGAGCTTGTAATGTTTTAGATTGGGAGCGCAGGAATTTACAATTTTTTTTGATTAAGTGCCTTGTAATGATTTTAGTTGTAGAGAGTTAATTTTTTTCCTTGTACAAAATATTTATTAAAGTAAATAGTGACTTTCCTAGTTATCTATAGATAAGGTAAATAAATACCTAAATTAGTAGAGTGAAGATTGACGTTAGCTACATTGATGATACACTTAAATATCATTTGATAAATCTCTTTAGCAATTCTTTTAAGTTTTTTTTTTTTATTCGGCTTTTGAAGACGAAAATTTTTATTTTTATAATTAGGAAGAGACAAAGAAGAAAATTTTTATTTTCAGATTTGGTTAAAATTTACTTCGGTTTACTCAGGCTTGGAAATAGATTAGTATTAGTATTTTATAATTTTCTTTTCTGGTGAAACATCAGCCAAAATGGACAAAGATCCCTTAATTAAACTTAGCGTACCTAAAGACGATGTGGAGATGGCATCAATATTGTCGGGCAATGGTATGCGATATCGAAACGAAGTGGTAGAGACACCTGAACGTATCACAGTGAAGCGAAATGCGAGGGTGTTGCCTTCGGTTAAAAAGAAAATTATAAAATCTTTGGGGGTAGGACGGTCGGTACAGAATGTAACTGTCAACAGAGAGAATAGTTATTAAGATGTAAAAAATTGTATAGTAAATATTCTAGTATAACTAAAATGTAGAATAAGTTATAGGGTATAAGCTGTGGACTTAGGATGGCGAACTGGAATTTATATAGGTGAAATAGAAGTGAGTGGTCGGTAAGTTCTCGAATATATGTAACCCAAGGGGGTGCATGGAGAAAGATTAGACCGCGAGGCAATTATTGATAAGTAATGACGCAGCGGGCGTCATGGGTCAATGCAACATATGAGGCCGAGTTGTTTTGTAGGTTTGGGACAGGTAAGGCTGTGTGAAGAAGGTTACAGAGAAATAGTCGTGCGTTACACTTTGAGCGGAGTCTCGTTGAGGCGAGATAGATTATTACTTAGACATCACCAGAAAGCAAGGGGATAGACTAGGTTGGTACAGACTAGGTTGAGGATAAGTCAAATGAGAAATTATGTTTCGACGTGATGGTATGTGAAGAGATGTATAAGGTAATGGAAGAAAATGCGTGGCCCGGGGATGAATGTGGAATTAGAATGAAAGAGGAAATAAAAGTTTGAAGGAAGAGTGTTGAACATATTGAAAATTTGTATGAATCCAAAACTGAGGCTGTCTAATGTGTCTGACTTTGTAAAAGGTAAAGGTTGTCTAGTGAATTATCTAGTATGAAAATATACACAGCGCAGCGGGCGTGTGTTACGTAGCATATGGTGATAGTATTAATCGAGAGGTAAGAGCGAAGAGTGGAAGGAGGGTGAGTCTACTTATGATAAGAGAAAAATCGGTGTAAAATTTTCACCTGAAGGTTTCGCACATACTGTGGCCGACGGAATACAGTATGAGTAGTGAAGATTTAAAGTCATAGTATTAAAAATTTATTAGTTTAAAAAAGGAACATATGTATAATTTTAAGCTATTTGTGTAAATTAAAAATTTTAAATTTAGAGATTTCAGAGTCAATGCTTTTGTATCTATTAAATGAATGAGCCATGGGTTATACCTTGTCTCATGTAAGAGCGAGTTATAACTATCATTGTTCGTGTAGAAAAAGATAAGAAAAATTTTTTGACTCTTGATGACCTGTCGCCATTTAAGTCTATAGACTTAACGTGCCATGTAAATACTCAGTACACTAGGATAAGGTCATAATGATAAGACAAGTGTAATATAGTAGTTAAATTATAATTTATAGAGTAACCAAGGAATACTCTAACTGAGTATAGAGAGCGATTTTGGGTGACCGAGGCAATTAAGAGGTTAAAGTTAATAAAAATGCCTCAGGTATGCGAAGGAAGTTGTTTTTTCCATAGAACACAAGGCTTTTGTTATTTCTCGCATACTTAAGTTATTATATTCTAAACAAACAAAAATTCTATGGTGGCGCCTGGGTTACGTTTCATTATAATGAAACTAAAATGTACGAATAAGAACGTACGTGTAAATTTGAGCTGTTGAGTTAGTCGAAAGGACACCCAAAGTCAATCTCGAAATTGAAATTTAGATATATACTGTATCATGTCATTATTATTGAATATTTGTTCTTACAAAACCTTTGTTAAATTTTCAAAGGAAAATTAATGTTTTTTATTATGAATTTCTTAGTAAAAGATGGTCCGCTATTAGGATGTGTTGGTTATGAGTAATTTCTTGTTTTAAATATAAAATTTTCTAGATGATAAGTTAGGTGTATTTGTTTATTGAGCGTACCATGAGACAATAAGTTCATTTAACTTTCTTTCTTTTCCTTTTTGGAGATGAAAAATGGAAGCGAGGGACAAGTAGTCGATTCGGCTATTCGGAGGGAGACGGTTAGAGGGAAATATTTTGTGTATACTCAAATACACAAAAAATTTAATTGGGAAGAGGGGTATTGTAGCGAGATATCCTATAGTAGGAACATTAGTTAGAGCGAATATATAATGACGATCGCAAGGGTGCGAGTGAGATAGATATATCGCTTGCTGCGTCACGTCGGTAACGAAAAAATCAGCGAACAGGATTTTTGGCCGGCACGTAGAAGGTTAGGTGGTGCGACGGACAGTGTGTGAGTGAATTGCTCGACATGTCTCAGACACGAAAGTAATTAATAAAATTTTAACTATAAAATGTAATCCATACATATTGAAGGATAATGTAAAGTTTATTCAGTTAAAAAGTCATTTAATATTAGTGCAAAGCCTAAGATGGAATCCGCAACGAAATAAGGTACGTTTTCTTTCGACAAAGTTGATTTCAAATTTACAAATTGTAACATTAGTAGACAAAATTAAAATAGACAAGTCAAGATTAAATATTAAGTATATCTGAATGATAATTTTCAGATATGCGGTTCTAGTCTCGGGGTAGAATACAGGGTATAATTCCTTTTTCTGGATAAATAATTTTCGGATGGCAGAGGTGGATAAAGTATTTAGTTGAAAGTGAGGAACTATCAAATTACGGCGAATATTCAAAACTCTGTCGAGTCTTGTATGCCTAAGTATTTGGATGGGGAAGAGAGAAGCTCCAGGGTTGTAAACTTCACATATATAATCAAAGACGGATTATCTTCGTACTTACTCCATACGCGCTGAACAGTTGACCTGTGGGTAGGTCAGTTCAAGGGTGAACCAAAAGATTTCAAGGCGAATTCTTGGGAACCAGTTGGAGAGGAGGAAAGTTCAGAGGTTCAGGTCGTGTCCCTCAAATTTAGGAATGAAACACAGCTGAGTAATCTTTTCTTAACTTTTTTTATTTAATATAGATCATGGTATGCTCATATTCAAATCGGTAGTTGATATATTCTCATAGAATTTAGTAATTAAAAAAATGGCCTTTATGTAAGATTATAAAAGAAGTTGAGGGAAAGAAAGAAGTAATAAGTCGAAGCATTGACAATATTTTACTATATTTTTGGAAATCATATAATAAGATAACCTGCAACCATCTGCAGGAAGATTTTGTAAAAAAACTTAATTAATTTTAGTTATTTGAATTCATGTAATTTACAATGTTTATTGATTGAATGAATAAATTCAGTTTTTATGTGAAACCCATGTTATTTATAATTATAGAATACCTAACACTTTTCAGGACATAATCATGATCGTTACAGCTCACCCCCTGTAGAGTCTCAAAGTCCGTGGCATAATATTGTATGAGAGTAATAGATAACGGTTCCTGTCGTTTTTGATGCTAAAAAGAGAGGCAGAGCTTCCTTGCTTAAGAGAGAGCAAGGGAGGGTCGAGCCCTCTTAATAAAGTAACACTCAACGTTACATCCATTATAGGTTGGTAGAAAGAACGGAACTCCAGTCTCTTCTATCCAAGCATACCTACTTCTTTCGTTTCTTCCACCGACAAACCGTTTCTCATACAACCCCTCCTATTTCTCTTACCTCTGACTTGACCCTACTTGAGGACGGAATCGTAGTGTTCGATCCACATCATCCTTGGTCGTCCACGCTTTCTTACACCTTTCCTTTAAGCCTTATAAAATTTTCTTTGTCGTTCAATTTGCATCCATTCTTTTCACATCCCCAAATCATCTCAACCTATCAACTTTCATCTTTGTCACAACACTTACTTCCATACCACATTCCTTCCTAATATTCTCATCATTTCCATTGATTACCACAGAATCTATCCACATTTATACTTAGTAGAGCTCTCATCGCTACTGAAATTATACTGCAATGTAACATGTGACACAAATATCTCGATGGAGATCAACTTAGTTTAAGGTCATAAATTTATGTTGTTTCTAATTTTAATGTATACTTGTCCTCTCTAATGTGTTTTTTCAAAATAAATAAATAATCCACTTTTTCATGCTCACATTGCTCACGTTTCACAGCTATACATCATTGCAAGGTAAGAAGGTTGCATATAGCCGTAGTTTTTTAGCTTGTAAATATAGGATTTGAGTTTCGAGTTAACTGTTTGAGCACTACCGTTAAAAATGAATGACGATTTAGCACTTTACAAAGATTAACTATATTCTATTTTCGCAAGTCGAAAAGAAACAAACCTAAGCCCTAAGATGTTAAATAATATGGTCATTCTGAAAAGCTGAATAGCAATTGACTAAACAATAGCGAACGTGGTTAACATAAAAGTGATCACTTTTTTATAAAGATAATTTCTAAAAAGGCAAGGAGATGGATTTAAGCCCGCAGTGATACACATGCAAAATAACCAACAAGCATCCAACCAAATTAATGTAATTTATGCATCAAAAGGTTCTAAGTGTAAAATATTTCCCAAATTTTTAAATTTATCAACAAGCAAGAAGAGAGAGAGAGAGAGAAAAATGAAGCATTATGTCCGCTGCAGTTAGTCGTGGGAAACTTTATTGCAAGTAGATTAAATTGAGAATATTTAAGCAGCGCCCGCGTTCCAGTCTGCAACTTTATGCAGAACTAATGGTCACCAACTGTGGAAAGTTTCAATATTATAATCCCACTTACCATTTGATTATGGGAGTGTTTTGTCGTTATATATCTATGCACAAATTATTCGAACCATTATTGTATCTTTCCATCTTGTTGTGTAAAAATATTTATGGCAGACGGTATAGCAAACAACACCATTTTTTTAATTTGTATTTTCTAGAGAGTGACCATTAATAAACAACAAGAGTACCAGCTAATAAACATAGACTATTAGAAAGACAAAGAAAGAATAATTAATCAGAAAGAAAGTTTGACCGTGCCTAGGATGCCCACAATGATAATGGATGGGGTAACGCTGCCAAATAGTGACTCCTTTAAGTATCTAGGATCACTCATCCAAAATGACGGAAGCTCTGCGGCAGACGTAACACACAGAATAAATGTAGGATGGATGCAGTTTAGATCAGTGTCGGGAGTTCTATGTGATCCAAAAATGCCAATCAAATTGAAAGGGAAAGTCTATCAGACAATTGTCAGACCCGCACTCCTGTATGGCTCCGAATGTTGGACAATGTACAAGACCTATAATAGACAATTAGAGACAGCAGAAATGCGTATGCTGAGATGGTCCACTGGTGTGTCCCTAAGAGATAGGATCAAAAGTGCTCACATTCGTGGAAGCCTAGGAGTGACAGACATCAATAGTAAACTAGAGGAAAGGCAGTTGAGATGGTATGGACACATAGAACGACGACCACAGGAGCATATCGTACAACAGGCAATAAACCTGAATGTTCCACGTCCTGTGACTAGAGGGAGGCCAAAGAATTCCTGGGTGACGCAAAGGCGCGAGCAGATGCAAAGATGTGGGGTGGGGGAAGTAGTGCAGCAGAGGAGAGTCTACAGCCTGAGGACGAGGAGAGCTGACCCTAGCAGTCTTCATAGACGTTAAGCTGGGAGCAAGCCAGGGGGAGAGAGAGAGAGAGAGAGAAAGAAAGAATAATTAATCGATAGAAATTTAAAGAATCTTTGAAATACCGATCAATTCAATTACTCAATTCTCCTTTTTACACCCCACTCAGGAGAATAGGAAGGCAACAAGAGCTCTCCATTGCGCTTGATCTTCTGATGACCTCCTCCCATACCATGTCCAAATCCCTCAGTTTTGCTTCGAAGGAGCGGAACACAGTGTGAGAGGGTCTTCCTCGTCTTCGGGACAGCGCTCTCCTCGGCCAACTGTCATTCGGCATCCATAACACATGCCCCAGCCAAGTCCGTCTCCTCTCCACAATGGTAGAGGTGACAGGTCCTCGATGACTGCGCCAGCGTATAGCGTCGTTCGTGATGCGGTGGTACCATCCCGAAACATACCCGAAATTCTCCTGAGGCGCTTCATTTCAAATGCCGAAGTTTTCTCTCTGAAATATCTCTGGATACTCCTACATATATATTTTTAATGAATCTGAACTCACCCGAATTCAACACAAATACAATTTCTACACCTTTCACATAAAGCAAAGCTTGTGTTGTGAAAGTAGAAAGGGCCGGCACCGGGATTCGAACCCACGACCTTCAGTTGTGAGATGATAAGATGGCTTGCAATGTCACCTTAAATAGCTGCACATTATGATTGACTCTATCAAACGCCTTTACATAGTCGACTTTCTTCTAGCGTCGAGATATTATTGTGCATAAAATGTGTATTTAATTGTTCAAATAATACATACCTACATACATACATTGCAATTCAAAGATTAATAATCCCAGAATAAGCTTACGCTACAAATATAATGTAGTCTCTGACTAATTGACCACTGGCTTTCTGCTTGCTATGCGCCAGAATGCTTATCTCGCAGCTCTGCTCTATTTGATAGGACAATCTTCTCTAATGATTTATATGGGGTAGCAATAATAATATGCTGTGGTTGCATCAACCCCCATTTCATGTGATAAAGTTGTATTCAAGTATTTTTAACAAGTACGTTGGTTTGTCAAACGCAGGCTGTGTGATATTTATTTACCGAAATTTAAGTACCTGGGAGCAACCATTACTACCACTGGTGACCTCGGGGCTGAGCTCCCGATACCTACGTGTTGGTATAGCAGATAGTACCTTTAACAACATGACCAAAATATGGAAAGCGTCGGCGTTTAGTGTCGAGACGAAATGTAAACTGTTTGATGCGTGTGAGTTGTCCATTCTCCTGTACGGGTGTGAGTTATGGCGAGGAGATGATCGACATGGCTGGGACATGTGTTAAGGATGCCGAATTAACAGTTGGCCGAGGAGAGCGCTGTTATTCCTCCCGCTAGGGTCCCAAAGGCCAGACCCTCTCATACCGTGTTTCGCTCCTTCGAAGCAGAACTTAGGGATTTTGACATGGTGTAGGAGAAGGTCATAAATTTTCCGCAAGATCGAGCACAATGCAGAGCCCTATTTGCCTCCTTTTGTTTCTGAGTGGGGTCAGACAGGTCACGTTATACGATTCTTAGAGACATTATTTTTAAATTCATTACGAAGAAAAACCACGCGACTCCAAACGCAATATTTGTCACTAACGTTCATGGCCCCAGAATGTCGAGGCATGCGCTTCCTTAATGTTACTCCACACTAGAAAGTACCTTCTAAATAATGGTTTTCAAAATTTTTACGCTCAACTATGTTCGAAAAATAGATGGAAAACAATACTCGTTTTGTACCGTGAATATATGGAGAAAATTTTGTTTTGTAAAATATGAAATAACATTGATTTTTTCAAAAGGAAAAATATGAAATATTATAAATTAACGTTTGGAGTGGTATTGGGAACACAAAATAGCATTTTTACAGCGTTATTCCGATCACAGCAGATGGCGCTGTTTCCACCCACGGTATGTTATTGGCTTTTCTCATAGCAAAAATTAATAATACACAATACGACTCATTGTCAACCCGAAAGTTTTAGTCAGCATCACGCATTATCGTAGCATGTTTTCCTATTTGAACATTATAAATAATAATACCTATCATCATTTTATTCTCAGATTCAATTAATATAATTATGCACCTATTTTTCCTTTTTAATTCTAAATTATTTTTAATTTTAAATAAATAAATACTAGTATGTTTATAAACAAACATTAACAGCGAGAAGATTAGAAGTAAAATAAAAAAAGAAAAACTTAGGTAATAGTATATGTAGGCTTAGCTGAGGTAAAGGGATGAAGGCCAAGGGTGACGGACAGAAATGATAGACAAGGAAGTACAAATTGAAAAAAGGAAGTAATTATTTATTTATTATGATCATACTATGTACGTCACATGTTTACATGAAGTTACTACCTACTTACACACTGAACCAGATCTTGTATCCTTTGATTTTTTTAAGTGTTTTAGTACAGTGTCATTGCCCTCTTTGTTGTTTTTAATCCAGGGTTTGTTGACGTTCGTTATTATTTCGGTCTGATAGAGATTATTGTATTTTGGTATATTTTCTGATTTTTATTTTTTGTTTTATCCTTAATATTTTTATACACGTAGACAATGTTTTCCTTTTGCTTTATTTTGTTGTAAATTAAATAAAATTAAAATTGAATCGTGCTTTTTTATCATAAATTTTAATTTTTATTATTGTTTTAACTATATTGTATGATTGTGTTCGATTTGTGTGATATTGTTGATATTTTGTTTGTTCAATTTCTTATTAAATTAATGACATGTAAAAGGCGTTTACGCCGTGAATGATTTAATAAATAAATCTTATATATAAAAATGGAGAGATATTTCGCGTTGTCATCGGATGGCGCCTAAACGGCTGGACCAATTTCGCTAATTCTTTTTTTGTCGTGTAGGCTTTTATCAGGAGAGTGTCCTTTTAGAAAAAAATAAGAAAAATGCATAGGAAATTAGAAAATTTAAGAAAACTATAAAAATGGAGATTTATTTCCCAATATCATCGCATCACGCCTAAACGGCTGGACCGATTTCGCTAATTCTTTATTTGTCGTGTAGGCTTTTATCGGGAGAAGGTTGATTTAGAAGAAAAAAATGCGTGGAAAATTAGAAAATTTAAGAACACTATAAAAATGGAGATTTATTTCCCGATATCATCGCATAACGCCTAAACGGCTGGACCGATTTCGCTAATTTTTCCTTTTTGGTGTAGGCTTTTATCGGGAGAAGGTTGATTTAGAAGAAAAAAAATAATAAAAATGCACGGAAAATTAGAAAATTTAAGAACACTATAAAAATGCTGTTGTTGCCTCCCTATGCCTTTGAGTGGGGTTAAAGGGGAGTTTTGATTTGATTGGTAAGAAGGTGTTGTGAAGGCGAGTAACGTGGACCAAAAAGATCGACTCTTTTTTTAAGTCAAAGTTAGGTAAGGAATAGATGAGGCAGTGTTAGAATTAACGGTATATCATTGGAATAAAAGTAAAAGAAGTGAGTTTGTATTTAAAAGAGTATGTTCCGTTCTTTCTGAATACCTCTGATGAGTTTAATAAAGAAACTTCTGTACAGTGTCCAGAACTGTATCTCTCCGGTTGCGCTTGGCATCGCCCTGAGTGTACAGTACGCCACTAATGATGCGAAGCCCCCTCACAATATATCCATGACATAATGATATAGGATTGCCATCACGTACCGCTACGTACATCCCCACTGTGGACTGTGGAGGCACTGTTAATAGCCTCTGGGACTATTTATGACCGATGTGTTTGGTTCTAATCAACGTGCGAGTGCAGACGTCAAAATAAGTGATTGCAAATGTCTGGAAATTTCATGCATCGATTTTATGATGAGCATAGTTGGAGCCTTTACACCCGTCATGATTCTTAGGCCCAACGCATCAATGTGTAGATAGGTGTTCTTGGTAGCCATCTATAAGATAAATTTACGTAGTGGATAAAGTAATTTTACTATCTATCCACTGATTGACGCGTTGCGTTGGGCCGATTCTTCATGTTGCAATGTTTTGTTTCCTGTCATATTTCTGTGTGTTTTTCCCTTGTTCATTTTCTATGTAATGATCTGTAAAATCTAGATACATATGTTCAAAATATAATATAATGTAAAACTTATCTGACGTACCTAGTGCCCATATTGGGTCTATGATAGCAACAAAAAATATGCTTTCTTTATCATATCATCTCATTCATTAGTTCGATGATAAAATCTACGGTGATAGTAGAATGATTCTTTTATGGTTCACCGCAACAATAAAGATTTGCCAATCAATAATCGGGTTCATTAAAATGAATGGAAAGAATTGTGCTTTGATGTTTTTTATTATTATTCTGCTAGGTTGACCAGCTCACGTTCTTAAAATCCAAAAAGTCAGAAAAGGAGCAATGAATAAGCCTTGGACGCCTGAAACCTATCTGAGGGGAAGTGGGGTTCAGGAAGATGGAGTCCCTTCTGTGATGGCGCAAGATCAGGCACAATGGAGCTCTTTTTGCCTACCTATGCTTCTGCATGAGGTTTAAGAGGAGAATGTATACTGTAAAGCACTGGAGGGTCATTTTAGATTCAACTGTGCCTATTATTATAAAAAGGACAATATGGCGCATTGGAATCAAGATTGGCGCTGGAATCGGCCTTAAAACGAAAATTGAATGCTTGTGAAATGTACTGTAAGTGTGCGTTTACACCAAACAAGCGTAGAACCAGAGTTAGAAACTGAGCATACTTTATTTTATGGTTGATATCTTGTAAATAACAACGAGCAAGAATTAATGAATGGGCGATGACAGATTACTCACGCCAGAGTTCTGCTTCATTTTCATTGTTGTTTCCTTGGTGTCCATATCAACGATCAAGAAAATATACTCTATTTTCATCTCTGGATCTATGTACGTTTGGTGTTAACATAGCCTTACACGTTGATATGTTACACGCGATTGATAAAGGCATTTCAAGTGATCTAATAAGGAGACAAGGAATTTTATTCAATGAAGGTTCAAAACTGCCTTGATATATCAGATATTTCAGTATAACGACTACTTTTGGCTAATCTTGTAGTTTTTGTGCAATCAAACACCTGTTAAATGGAGTTACTGATCACTAGAGTTGACCTTCAATGAAGCTGAATCAGATTGATCAATTTTGTTAATCTCCTAAAGACGAGAGTCTGTTGAGATTATCGATGCGAGATAAACGGAAATGTGAGTGGAATCCATTGAAAAAAACTAACTAATATCCATACTTATTTTATATAAAAATTTTCTGTCGATTTGGATAAGGACAAAATCATTCGATGTCTGGTGATTCGGTCGATGATTGTCGTCGGGTACATCCCTGGTTGTTAATACACTCCCTGGACTGGCCGGCACAACATTCCAGTTATGATACCTCCCCGAAATCATTTTGATTACCAGGTCCCTCGAGCGGCCAATCGGCGGAGCTAGCTCCAGAATATTATTAAAAATAATGTGCCAAATTATTTACACACTGCCAATAATACTTGTTGCCTTCATAACGGTGAAATTATGTAACGGTAATTGGAGAGAATTACCAAAAGCCTATTGCGATTTGCTTGTAATTAGAGGAAATATTATTATATACCAAAACTTTTCAAGACAGAATAAGAAACAGATTTGTATGATGTTTAATATAGTCATGTTAGATGGGGATAAAGATAAAAGTCTTTTAGAAGGAGTTATCTAGAATAGCAGATAAAAGAATGTGGTATAAATGCAGTAGAGATGAGATCTCTATGAAGAATATTATGTGGAAAGACTCTGTGGGATATGAAAACTAATGAGAATATTAGGAAGGAATGTGGTATGGATGTTAGTATTGTAACAAAGATGAAAGTCAATGGTTTGGGCATGTGGAAAGAATGGATGCTAACAGAATGACAAAGAAATTTTGCAACCTTGAAAGTAAAAGTGTAAGAAAGTGGCCGACCGAGAATGACGTAGATCGAACACGTCGACTCCATCCACAAGGAGAGTCAGAAGTAAGACAAATAGGTTAGTTTGTATGATAAATGTCCTCCAACAGTGGAGGAATTACAGCGCAGTATTTCAAGACTCTGCGATGAAACAGAACGCCTTGGTCTTCGAGTCAATACCAGTAAAACGGAGCTCATGGCGAATAATGCCTGCCCCAATAAACATCTACCGATAGCCATCGACGGTCACCAAGTCTCACGGGTGGATAAATTTAAATACCTGGGAGCAACCATTACCACCTCTGATGATCTCGGGGATGAGCTCCCGATAAGTATCGGTATGGCAAGTGGCGCCTTTAACAACATGACCAAGATTTGGAAAGTGTCGGCGTTTAGTGTCGAGACGAAATGTAAACAGTTTGATGCGTGTGTGTTACCCATTCTCCTATATGGGTGTGAGTCCTGGCACTTGACTAAATCCCGGGCACAAAAAGTCTCAGCTTTTGATATGAAGTGCCTCAGGAGAATTCTGGGCGTAAGATGGTACCACCGCATCACGAACAACACTATACGCCGGCGCACCCAGCGTGAGCCCATCAAGCTGCAACCAGGAAGAACAAAACGAATCCAACTACTAGGGCGTACCCCCGAAGCGAGGGAAATGACGGGCAATCCCTTTTAATATTACAATCCTAATTAAGTCCAAAAATATTGAATCACTCATATAAATTAAAAGATACCTAATGCCTGTGTCGTGCCGGAATCCGAGTCCATTAGATATAAGAGCCTCACCTTCTTTATACTATACATATGGTTACCTATTTTACGTGACGCGATATGGAGTGAAATCGAACAAGATAATTCATCCCAATGAAACCCCCCCCCCCTCTTCCATATGAAGGGGGCTGCCAGCTTATCCCCTCTTCTAGGGGTGGTCACATAAATTAATTAATTCATATTTTGATTCGCTCTAGTGACTAAATAATTATTATTTATGGGGAATTTGTACGAATATGTCTCTCTATCATAATTAATTTTGCAGTATTGAGAAGGTCGCAAAAAGAAGCGATCAACCAATGCAATGTCCTTACAAGTCTTCGAGACCCTGAAGGGGGGAAGAACAGTGCTCTCTTTGGTCAACTGTCATTTTATAATCTTGAACTCAAGTGCCAACCATGTTCATGTCTTTTCCATGATGGAAAAATGATGCAGATACAGGGTCAACCAGCGAATGAGGGGCTTCCTTCTTCCTCACATCCTCACCACCCAGAGGATGTGAGCTGTGACTGTAGAACGCTTGCAGGGGCTTTGGTCAAGTTTCACTTTCCATACTTATTGGCTCAGCCCTGATGGTTGCTCCCAGGTGGTTGAATTCATCCACCAAAAGACTTTTACTGGCACTCACCCGAAGGGCCAAGTGTGTTGTTTCGTGGCAGAGTCTTGAAAAACTACGCTGTGATTCCACCAATGTCGTACTGAACAACTCTAGGTCGTCGGCGTACTGCAGCTTGCACATTTCGCCTATTATTAGGTTTGTTATTTTGAAAATCTAGCATTTTCGCAAATTCACTCTGTAGAAATGCTGTTTTCATATTATTTGCATACCAATGTATTAATTTACAGTCGTGTATTTGTAGAGGTGCTGTTTACGGTTCGTCGCGTATAATCAGTAATAATGGTTCCCCAACTTTGCGGAAGTGCCGTTATATACACTTTCATAATTGTTATTTAGAATGCGGGAAGTAATAATTATTATTATTAAGTAAATTGTATAGAATGTTTGCACTTGTATTCTAATAATTTCATATATTAAATACAGTGTTTCATGATACACGCTTATTTTAGACATATAACAATATTTATTTATTTAATTTATATTGTCTATGTACCTAACATTGCTGCTCGAGTGCTGAATTTATGTATTGGGTGTTTTTTCTACATACTTTACGTTATTTGGAAGTCGGATATAGAATCATTATTTTATTGAAACAACCATGAACCGGCTGGAATTCGAACATGCATTTCCAGATTTAACACATAGAGGTGTTGACTTCTTGACCAATAGTGAGGTTCAATAACTTGTCTAGAATTTAGATATTCTTAAAACAAAACATGTAAGTATTTTCATTTATTTTACTGTTATAATTTTTAGACAGAAGTTACATAAAATAATACCAAATAATTTGTACATCACTTATTGGTTTTTGTTATTTTTTTAAGGAATCTATGATAACTCTAAGTGAACATTTACAACGTTTTCTCGAAACCAAGTCGAAAATTTCACCATCAAATTTTGGTTTCAAAAAGATATTTTAAATTTGAAAGTTTTGTAAAAAAAATGAAGTACCGTTAAAGGGGTATTAATGAGTGCCGTTTAAGGCGTCTAAATGAGTGCCGTTTAAGGCGTCTTAATTAATTCCGTTTTCGGCAAAAAGACCCAGTTTAACATTGAGGTTTATCCGCTAACCCTTTTTAAAGGTAGGCGATTAGTTAATTTGTCAGGATAATAGTGCTGCAACCACAGGGTTCCTAGGAGCTCTTGAGGGTGTTCACGTCAGATAGCCGTAGTCTAAGAGCCACAGAACGCGGCTTGAATATCTAATCAACCCCTACAATTCGTTTTCATAATGACATTAGTTCTATAAAATAATTGTCTATGGACTTACGTTTGCTGAATTTAAGTAGCGTTTTTAAAAACAGAATAAATTTATTTGTGTATTGGGGTTTTGAAAATATAAAAAAAAATAAAAGAAATTAAGACTGAATGGCTCGTTGCCTCCCTATGCCTGTGTGGGGTTTAAAGGGACACTGAAATGGATAGAATCTATTGTTAATATCGATAATCTCTATTTCAACTCGGTCACTTGCATAGGTACCACTAGGTTTGAAAATCATTATTATTCAATGATTGATACTTTGACTGGTGACTGGAAAACATTGCCTCAGGCAATAAATTCAGCCGGCTATACTGACACCTTTGTATAGAGAAATTTAAATTTATTTATTAATAAAGATTGAAAATAAAAATCTCAAGGTAGGTGGGTACATAATATGAGTAGAATTATTTTATTAAAATTAGTCAGGTTATTTCCTAAATTATTGTAAAAAAATATATATATTTTTAAGTTTTTTGGTTTTCTACGAAAAATTACTCGTTTTTTGGTTTTCTACGAAAAATTACTCATGACAGCAGTCGCAGTCTTTAAATTTGGTTGCTCTCTTGTTCTCAACAATTTCCAACTTTTATCTCTATTTTTCATTTTATTATTAAACTAGCTGGTACCCGTGGCTTCGCTCACATGTTATTTGGTTTCTCTTCCTAAACTGGCTGAACGCTAACACCTGTATATATATATAATAAAACCTTAACAGAACCCCTTTAGAGGTATTCAAATACCTAAGTGTATGTTAAACGACTTTTTATAGTTACGAGTTATATTTTTTTTGTCGACTTAACCGATGGGCTACCGACCACTTCAAATAAATTTGTTTTGCTACGCAGGGAGCATTTTATCAATCGCGCCAACTATCTACTAACTTACAGTTATGTCAAACGCAAATTCAAATTTAAAGGTAGAATATTTTTTGTCAAAAGCACTAAGAATGTTCTAAGGGATATAAGGCTCCATCTATACTAATATATAAAGAGAAAAGATTTGAGAAAAGATTTGGCGAACGTTGTTAACGTAAAGTGATCACACTAAGCCAGCCTTCGAAATAACAGTAGAAGACGGTCGTAAGCCCGTAGTGGTTTGTTCCATTTAAAAATCGAACATTAGTAATGAATTGTTAGAGTCATTAGTTGTTATTTTTTCTTTAAGATCTAGTCCTGAAAAGGTCACAAGAATCTAAACATAATTAGAACGTTGTGCACCAACAAAGCCAATAGGCAATAAATATGAGACATTAACAAAAATGGATATAGTCATATCCTGGCGCCAAATACATGACAGCAGTCGCAGTCTTTAAATTTGGTTGCTCTCTTGTTCTCAACAATTTCCAACTTTTATCTCTATTTTTCATTTTATTAAAATTTCTACTTGTTGCATACATGAGATTTTTCGACATGTTGAACATGTTGAGAATTCTCATGATTAGGAGTTTCGGAGACAAACATTACCACCTAATGGCGAACGTTGTTAACGTAAAGTGATCACACTAAGCCAGCCTTCGAAATAACAGTAGAAGACGGTCGTAAGCCCGTAGTGGTTTGTTCCATTTAAAAATCGAACATTAGTAATGAATTGTTAGAGTCATTAGTTGTTATTTTTTCAGAAAAGATTTGATTTTTTTTGTTTGTTTGTTTGTTTGCATCGAATAGGCTCCAAAACTACTGAACCGATTTGAAAAATTCTTTCACTTTTGGGAAGCTATAATATCGGCGGTGAACATAGGCTATATTTAATTTCCAAAAAAAATTGGGTAACCTACGAAAACTTCAATAATGTAACCCAAGGTGTAAAAAATTTACCTAAAATATTCTTTTTATCGCGAACGCTGTGAAAACTAATGATGATAGAATAAAACAATGTACTACAATTTTGTAGAAGACATCATTATTTACAAAAAGTATCTCGACAGCATATATCTAACTATTATAGTTATGCCACAATAAGTGTTTTTTTTATTTAAAAAAAATCAATAAAATGTCACCTCTAGAAAAGGCTCTTTATTGGTATCTTGGTATTACTCCTTATTAAAATAAATTAGTTCATATTCAAGTCTGCTTCAATATGTTTGTATAACTTTTTGAATTATTCAATTCGGACATTCCATTCGAAAGTTATCACGAGTTTAAAAATGTGAGTATTGGAAAAAAAGCATAATCCCTTATCATCTCAACTTATCCGATGCAGAGTGCGTACGGGAGCGGGGAGGGGACTGAGGGGCGTGAGGGGAGTCATGTCAAGTTTAGTAGAAATACCGCGCAAAGTAGTCACGGTGGTAAAGTGACGTGACACGATACATTGCAATGCAATTATTCCAGATTAACATATTATGCTATAAAATATTTTGAAAAAGTTAGGGATCTGTATGAAAACTAAATTATTTTTAAGTATCTATCTACCCGTGCGAAGCTGGGGCGGACCTCTAGTGTTATATAAAGAGATATATCATTTGAAATTATCGTCTATCTCCAGCAAAAAGTCACCAAATACCAAAAACACACTATGGAGATATTGTCAATTAAGTAAAAAAATTCATGAAATTGAAACATTCGTATCTTTATAACCAAAGGTGATAGAAAGAAGATTTCTTTTACGTTTTCAAGCTAATTGGTGTAGTATTTTCGCCAATAACTAACCAAATACGTTGGTGATTTTTTGCTGGCAAACATTAATTCAGAAACGTATTATTTGGTGATTTTAATAAATCATATTTTTAACGAAAACTACTTATAGTTAAGATTTGTCGATTTTTTGCCTAATAGAAGACGATACGACGAATAAAATTATGTATGCAACTCATTTTTGACCAAAACTCAATTTGGTGAGTTTTTGCTGGAGATAGACGTTATATATCTCTTCATTTGAACTGTCTTAACAGTTTTTTTTAATTTAACATGTGGAAGTCGTAAGCAATGAATATAGTATCCAGCATCTCTTTCATATCAACAATGCAGAATCGTATCAATAATAATTATAATAAGAAACAACTTGAGAATATGACAGAAGTGTGTGATTCCTTTAATTGTTTCTTTATATGTGCAATTTTAAGCCCCTAAATAATATTGCATAATTTTAAACCCCTATGGCAAATAACACTTTCTTCAGAAGGTGAAAGCCGTGAAAAACAATGTCCCATTATTTGGGGTAGGCAATCCTATTCCTATTTCGCCAAGACTGTCTGAGAAGTCTGAATATTTTTTTTTTTATTTATTTACATTTAATATCCTAATTACCTATTATATTTTTATAATATTTTTGTCACTATCAATCTATATTTGAAATAAAAATACAAAAATATGTGCTTCATATACAAATAGGATCAGCCCGCGAACTTTTACCATATTTTTCTGACTTGACAAACATTGTCCTGTTAGAATCCCATAACTCTAATAACTTTTATTCCACCAAATGACGTCATTTGAAAGCAATTGTTATATTGCTGGATATGAATAAAAATGAAATAAGTGATAGGTATTTTGTACTTTTTTTAAAATACTCACTTCTATCTGCTTTGGGCATTTTTCAAGCTACAAACGTTTTTAAATCATTTCAATTGATATCTTTAATTTGCTGTTGTTGATCTGGATTCTGGATGTAAGTTTGGTTGTCTAGTGTAGTTATCTATTATATTACTAAGAAGGTTATCTACTTTCGTTAATTTTATAATTTTACGGGAAACTTTCTTATTTTTTCATAAATACCTTCTCCTGACAAAAGAAAACAATACATAAAAGAATTAGCGAAATCGGTCTAGCCGTTCAATAGCCGTAGTCATGTTTGCTTTTGTCAGAAGGTTCTTGTGAATGAAAAGAGTTGAGCGGAATAAAAATAAAAGTTAAAGTAGGTAACTTTCTTAGTAAGTACATTCATAATACATTTTTTACAATTTTGAAATAAAATCAGGCGTTTGACAGAATGCGGATACAAAATATAATAATATGGTTTCAAACAGATGCATCGGTTGGAATAACCTAATATAGTTAATAGGTATTTAATTTATCATTATACAAATTTAATAAAAATTCAATATTCATAGTATGGACCACGTCTGGTAGGTTACTTTATGGTAACCTACCACTTTATGGTCCCGTGCGGAGTTGCTAGACCTCCCATCGGGCGCGTCCCCAGGTGGTGGATCGGGGAAGGCCTTCAGATATGAATGGCACCAGAAAAATAAAATATCTGGCGTGAACCAAATACTAGCAGGTAAGAACGTACCTATAGTCCCGTAAGACGCGTTCTAAGGGACCTTACCCCTACAGAAAAGGCAAAGCTGTGGATCAGCCCAAAATACATGATGGCGAAATCAAACGTTGATATACCCCAGGAGGGTACCGCCAGCGGCGGAGAATCCCTCCTCGAATTATATTCGAGCAGCCCCACGGATTCTGGGGGGGGCAAATTTCGCGCAATTGAAGAAGGATCGGATAGAAATTTGAAGAGCTGCGATACTGTTGCAGCAACAAGAACTAAGGATGGAAGATGCGTCAGTCAAGACTCAAAGGCCACAGGTGATGGAATAAATCCTTTTGAAAGGCGCGAATCGCTTAGAAGAACACCTCCAGACACCCGCCATCAAATAGAAAATCGGGAGATGACCACTACGAAAACCCAACTGCCCAAAAGGATCAACCCAAGTAAACAGATGAGAAATCTGAAGACAAAAACAGAGGAACTCTTTGTGCTTATCAAAGACAACAAAAACATCAACAGGGATATTAAAGAATATGTTGCAGAAATTAATAATCTGACAACACAGATAATAGACGAGCACGTGAAAGACGCACGTAAACTGAGTGACTTACAAAACGAATTCAGAACCTACAAAAAGGTCCAAGAAGAAAGAGTCTCCATGTTAGAAAATGACATAAAAGAACTGAAAGAAATGAAAAACAAAAAAGCAGACGAGAAAGAGAACAAGAATGAACTAAACACCCTAAAAGAAAAAATCATGAAGACGCAGAATTACGAAGATTTAGAAAAGATTATAGATGCCGAATGGCCAGATAATGTATTCAAGGTCGTAAGCATAGAACAGGGAAACCCTCTAGACGGGAACAATAAATCTGACTTCGGAATCATCGCGGACCCGGACAAAATAAACAATGAAAAGGGGATCATGAAAACTCTTCAAAGAAGTTATCCTGAAGTTGTAGAATTATTGAATGACTCTCAGGAAGGGGAAGTGGGCTACGTAATTAGAAGCCACACAAGCTCAAAAAAAGGTCTAGTGGAGGGGAAAAAGCACATATTCACACTTACCTGTAACAAAAAACTAGGAGCACACACCTTTAATCAAATGAGAGAGTTCCGAAGAACCTGCGAGAATCTTGATAGTGATAAAAACATAACCATAATAACAGAGAAAGAATTTGACAGAACGAGAATCAGAAAGATCTTAGAGGCAGTATTTGTTGATAGCGCAATACAGCTGAAGATAATGACTGAACAGATTCAAACAAATAACGAAACTAAAGAGAGACCATCTACCGAAATAATAAATTTAAAGGGTGAAGGAACATATGCAGAAATCCTAAAAAAAATGAAAGTCAAGATCAAATCCTCGGAAATCAAAGAACTGGGACTGAAGATAAAGTCAATAAAAAAATCAGGCATAAATAGCATGGCCCTTAAGGTCACAGGAGAAAAAGATCAAGCAGAAACACTTAAAAGTAGACTTAAGAGCGCATTAGACGTGGAAGTCGAAACAGCGGAGGCAAAAGCTGTCTATCACATATCTGGCATAAGAGAGGAAATTTCTGCGGAAGAACTCAAACGTGACCTAGAAACAGAGCTTCAAGTGCCCATAACAATAACCTCTATAAGACCGGGAACAACTGGTAGAAAAATTGCAACAGCGACAACTAGTAAAGTACATTCATCAAAAATAATAACACCAGCATGGGTATGGATAGGATGGTCTAAGTGCAATATTAGGAAAAGAATTAACGTCACACAATGCTATAGATGCTGGGAAGCAGGACACACTGCAGCACAGTGCACAGGGAAGGACCGGCAGAATGACTGCCGTAAGTGTGGACAAACAGGCCATAAAGCAAATGAGTGCGAAAAAAACCCTTATTGCCCAATATGCGAAGTACCGGAACACAGAGCAGGTACAACTGGATGCCCAGTATTCAGAAGGGTGCTCAAGGAAGAAGAAACAAGAACTAAGGAGAAAAGAAACAAAGAATACAAAAACAGCCAAATTGGAAAAAGGATAATAGCGCAGACGAAAAATCAAAGAAATTCAACAGCAGATAACTGTAGAAATAAACCAGATAATCTCGAAGAGATAATATCTTCAAAAGATCGCGAGGACTATGCCACGAATGGAACCTACAGCAATAATGAGCACCAACATTCTGCAAATTAATGTAGGAAGGAGCCGAGGGGCTCATGCCCTGATGGATAAAACAGCGGAATCTCACAAAATCGACATTATCCTGATCAGTGAACCAAACAAAAAATTAATACAAGAGCAGGGACCGTGGTTAGCAGATAAAAGGAACGATGCAGCCATTCAAATAGTGAATCCAAAAGTTATAACAGACGAAAGAAAGAGCGGAAACGGGTTTGTCTGGGTAGAAGTTGACACGTTTAGAATCGTGTCATGTTATATAAGCCCAAATTGTGACATTAACGAATTCGACGGATTCCTATCCGACCTGGCAGAGGAAATAAAAAATACTAAAAAAGAAATAGTCATCGGAGGAGACTTCAATTCTAAGTCTCCGGAATGGGGCTCAACAAAAGAAGACACAAGAGGGAAAAAAGTAACAGAATGGGCTGCGGAAAATAATCTGATTGTCTTAAACAAGGGTGATGCCCCTACTTTTATCAGAAACGAACAGACTTCTATAATAGACATAACATTTAGCACTGAAAAAATAAGTCAATGTATAAAAAGATGGAAAGTACTAAGTGAAGAATCGCTTAGCCTACACCAATATATAATGTTTTCGATTGACTCAAAACAACAGAATAAGAAGAACTGGACAAGCAAGAGAGCAGGATGGAATCTCAAAAAGTGGAACAAATCAGCATTCAGAGAATCCATAACAAAAGAGTTCAGGGAGAAGACAAACCCAAGCGCTGAAGAATTCATCAACTCTATAGTTACCGCGTGCAATAAAAGCATGCCAAAGAAAGTAATCAACAGCAGACATAGGCCACAATATTGGTGGAATAGTGACATAGCCCAAGAAAGATCAACATGTATTCAACTAAGACGAACTGCAACAAGAATAAACAGAATGAACTCTCCTCAGAGTGAAAAAGACGAAGCAAGAATGAAATACAAAAAGGCCAAAAAACACTTGAGAATTCTTATTAAGAAAGCTAAGGAAGATGCGTGGAAACAACTCTGTGAGGAAGTAGATAAGGACGTTTGGGGACAAGGATACAAAATAGTAACGAATAAAATAAAGCCCAGGCAGCTTAATATCCCATCAGACCTACGTGAAAAGGCCATTAAGACATTATTTCCTAGGGTGCCATTAATAAAATGGCCACCGCCCGCTAGAAACAATCTAGAGGGATTCACCGAAGTAACTATTGAAGAAATTAAAAAGGCTTGTAAGAAAATGAAAAACGGCAAATCACCCGGCCCAGATAATATACCTGCTGAAGTCGTCAAAGAAGTAGTGGAAATATGCCCGAATGTCGTAGTGGAAGTGGTAAACAAGATACTGAAAGATGGAATGTTCCCTAAACCGTGGAAGAAAGCCAGACTCGTCTTACTACCAAAGCCAGGTAAACCAGCAGGCGACCCCGGATCTTTCAGACCAATCTGTCTGCTTGACACTGCAGGTAAACTAGTGGAGCAGATCGTCAACAATAGATTATCCCAAGAGCTGAAAGCTCGAATGGACCTCTCCGATAGTCAATATGGCTTCAGGGAAGGCAGATCTACAGTCCAAGCTATAGAAAAAGTGGTTAGAACGGCTGTGGAAGAACGGAAAAAACCATTCAGAAAAAGACGATTCTGCGCCATAGTAACTATAGATATCAAGAACGCTTTTAACACCGCCTCCTGGAAGCATATAGTAGAGGAACTTAAATCACGAAAAATATCTGCATATATCCAGTGCATAGTAAAAAGTTATTTTGCCGACAGGTATCTCCAGGAAGAAGATGGGAAAACCACAACCATAACCTGCGGCGTCCCCCAAGGCTCCGTACTGGGCCCGCTACTGTGGAACCTGCTCTACGATGGAGTTTTAAATTTGATGACACCTGAAGGGGTTGAGGTCACAGCATACGCGGATGATCTAGCCGTCACCGCCTTAGGTGCCACAGAAGACGACCTCATGGACAAAGTTAATAAGACCCTGGAAATGATATCAAGCTGGCTGAAACATAAAGACCTACAACTGGCACCACAAAAGACAGAAGCCGCACTTTTAATTGGGAAGAAGAAAGTGAGAAAAGACGTTAAATTTGAAATCGAAGGCGTGGAAGTGATACCAAAGAAGAGCATTAAATACCTGGGAGTCCTCATCGACAAGGGTTTGACTTTCGGAGACCACATTAGACATATCGCTGACAAAGTGGCAAGATTAACAACTTCACTCACAAGACTAATGCCAAGAGTGGGAGGACCAAGTGAGAACAAAAGAAGGGTCTTATCCTCAGTGGCAAACAGCATTATATTGTATGCGGCCCCAGTGTGGTCAATTGGACTGACACACAAAAAGTACACAAAGATCCTAGAGTCTGCACAAAGAAAATTAGCGATAAGAATATGCAGAGCGTACCGTACTGTATCGTTCGAGGATAGCGTTCTGCTTGCGAGGGTGACCCCAGTAAGGTTGCTCGTGGAAGAAAGAATCCACATGATAGGCGAAAGTATGGAAAATAAGAGACGAATAGAACAAGAGACCCTAATTAAATGGCAGACCTTAAGACGCAAGAAGATTGAATCCGATGATAACAACAAGTGGCTGAACAAACTGATCCCAGATGTGAGACCATGGTTGAAACGTGAATTCGGAGATACAAGCTACCACCTAACGCAAGTAGTTACAGAACACGGATGCTTCCAAGCCTACCTACACCGAATTGGAAAGGTAGACAACGACCAGTGTGTCTACTGCGGCGATAGAGATACACCCAGACATACGATCTTCGAATGTAAGAAGTGGGAAGAAATAAGAAATACAACGTGGGAGGCAATGGGAATAAATACCATACAACCCGATAAACTGGTGGAAACTATGTTGGAGAGCAGTGAAACATGGGCCGCGCTACATCGGATGATCGGCACGATAATGAGGACAAAAGAGGCTGACGAAAGGAAGAGAAAGTATAATAAAGTACTTATAATATAGACAACACTGCAGTGAAGTAATACCCTAGAGGTGGTTCCACTGTAGTGAAGACGTGAAGAGGAGGGGTTTTTAGTCGGTAGGTCTGCCTGCGTGCAGGAGTCCGGCACAACGTCCGATGAGGATTTTCCCCTCCTCGAAAAAAAAAAAAAAAAAAAAAAAAAAAAGGTTACTTTATGGTACGGCCCATTTTGGTATTGTCTATACTAATATATAAAGAGGAAAGATTTGATATTTTGTTTGTTTGCATCGAATAGGCTCCAAAACTACTGAACCGATTTGAAAAATTCTTTCACTTTTGGGAAGCTACAATATCGGCGGTGAACATAGGCTATATTTAATTTTCAAAAAAAATTGGGTAACCTACGAAAACTTCAATAATGTAACCCAAGGTGTAAAAAATTTACCTAAAATATTCTTTTTATCGCGAACGCTGTGAAAACTAATGATGATAGAATAAAACAATGTACTACAATTTTGTAGAAGACATCATTATTTACAAAAAGTGTCGCGACAGCATATGTCTAACTATTATAGTTATGCCACAATAAGTGTTTTTTTATTTTAAAAAAATCAATAAAATTTCACTTATAGAAAAGGCTCTTTATTGGTATCTTGGTATTACTCCTTATTAAAATAAATTAGTTCATATTCAAGTCTGCTTCAATATGTTTGTATAACTTTTTGAATTATTCAATTCGGACATTCCATTCGAAAGTTATCACGAGTTTAAAAATGTGAGTATTGGAAAAAAAAAGCATAGTCTCTTATCATCTCAACTTAGGAGCGAAGTAGATTTGGTAGGTAGAAGACTACCTACCTATATTTTTCTAACCCCGCGGTGCGAAGTAGGTATGACCTCGATAAATATGATGTTTAATCATAATATTTATCTTCGCGTATCTCCTCTTAAAATATATCTTTCAATCTTGAAATTCGTATTTTATTTTTATGTTAAAATTAGAATCTATATATTAATTTACAGCTTTCTAAATTCATGAATCTAAGAGATATGGTTGTTCAATAAAAAGCGCTCCCCACCCCTTTCCCATTTTTTAATATTATATTTTGAAAACGAAATAGTATAATTTGACTCTTTCTGAAGAAATTATTTTTTTGAAATTTCGATAAAACCAGTTTTAAACTTATTAGGAGGCACTTAAAAATCATCCCTTTTTATATGTGCCCTTTTTCATCCCTTTTAGTAAAATTTTGGAAAAATTGCCGAATATGCTAACACTTATTTCTATAGAAGAATTCATATGCCAAATCTCAAGCTTGTACCATGTCTAGTTTCCGAGATATTCGCATACTTTGAAAAACATCCAACCCTATTTTTCACCCCCTTAGGGATGGAATTTCCAAAAATCCTTTCTTAGTGGAAGGTTTTGTATTGAGACCTACCTGATTTCCAAATTTCACTTCTCTACGATTAACCGTTTGGGCTGTGCGTTGATGAGTCAGTCAGTCAGGCACTTTCCTTTATTATTATAGATTTCTACTTGTTGCATACATGAGATTTTTCGACATGTAGAACATGTTGAGAATTCTCATGATTAAGAGTTTCGGAGACAAACATTACCACCTAATGGCGAACGTTCTTAACTTAAAGTGATCACACTAAGCCAGCCTTCGAAATAACAGTAGAAGACGGTCGTAAGCCCGTAGTGGTTTGTTCCATTTAAAAATCGAACATTAGTAATGAATTGTTACAGTCATTAGTTGTTATTTTTTCTTTAAAAAATTACTCGCGTTTGACAGGCAAATAAAAAATAATTGAGTACCTATATAGGACTTTTATATGAATAGGTAAATTTTCTGGATATAAAAAAGTAAAAATATATTAAATAAATAACGCTTGATTGTAAATGTAAAATAATAGTTTGAAAAGAGTCAAATGGCGGACCCATCCCGAAGGATCTCTTCCACGTAATTTGGCATCTTTGTACAAAATTTCAAAAGTGGTCTGATCTACAATATAAGTTGGATCAATATTTTTTTTAAAACTAGGTAGGTACTTACTTAATACATTAATTTCGAGTTTACATTATTCTACAAGTTCGTTTTCGAATTTAAAATTATGAGATATGTGGGTAGGTACATGTACATTATTCAGACAACTACACAATTACGACCGTCTTCGATTATTTTTTCGAGGACTGATGGCTTCGCGAAATCACTCACGCTATTAGTCCTCCAAATGGGAAACGGTACTCCAACCTCGAAATTCTGATTTGTTGGTTACCCCATAAAAATAAAGTAAAGTAGACAATATATTTTTATCAATTTAAAAAGTTTTCACTTCCAACTAAACGATGTTATAGATTACGTTGGTGGACGGTTATAAAATACACTTCCGCAAATACCGGAAATATGATCGATAATTAATTCAATAGCGTAGAGGGAAGTAGGGTGGGGTACAGCAGGGGGACATGGAGGGGGCAGACGGCTGCTAGGGTATGGTCTCACCGATATAATTAACCCCCGTTAATATCATTATCTGCGGACTCCACTCGCTGGGGTACGATTTGGAGTCCGTTAGTCGAGAGTCGGGACCCATCAGCTAGCCGGGTAGGTACCACATACGTGATCCCATTTGATAATAGGGTCTTGTAAACATAGTCATAGTGATATCAGAAAATAACGATTTATTTTCATTACTTACTACGTACTAGAAGCGACATCTCCTCATAAAACGGGGCAATGAAAGAAATTTGATCTACCGTCACTTTTGTAAAGTTCTTCGTTCGATAAAAGGTCCTAGTATGTTCAAATGTACCTTCTCTTTCTCGTATATTAAATATCTGTGGGGCTAGTACCAGTTTAATCGAAAGCTAAGCGCTTATAAGCGTGCAAATAGTGTTCGAAAATCAAACGATCGAATCATTCGATCATTTTTGTACGGAAATTTTCGAAACTCTTTCGATGATCGTTACGATATTCGATCATCGAAAACTTATACTAGTGGTACTGTCACAAATTCTTTGTAGGTATATTTGCCTTGGCCTTCGAGTCAATGCCCGTAAGACGGAGCTCATGGCAAATAATGCCTGCCCCGATAAACAGCTGCCGATAACCATTGACGGTCACCAAGTCTCCCGGGTGGATAAATTTAAATACCTGGGAGCAACCATTACTACCACTGGTGACCTCGGTATCGGTATGGCGAGCGGCGCCTTTAACAACATGAGCAAGATATGGAAGGCGTCGGCGTTTTGTGTCGAGACGAAATGTAAAATGTTTGATGCGTGTGTGTTGCCTATTCTCCTGAATGGGTGTGAGTCCTGGCACCTGACCAAAGCCCAGGCACAAAAAGTATCTGCATTTCAAATGAAGTGCCTCAGGAGAATCTTTGGTATAACATGGTACCACCGCATCACGAAAGACGCTGCGACGCCAGCGCAGGCCCATCACTTCTTCCAATACGGAGAGGAGCTGGGCATGGCTGTGACATGTCGTGTTGAGGATGCCGAATGACAATTGGCCGAGGAGAGCGCTGTTTTTCCTCCCATCAGGGTCTCGAAAACGTGGAAGACGCCCTCATACCTATTTCGTTGCTTTGAGGCAGAGCTAAGGGAGTTGGACATGATGTGGGAGGAGGTCATAAGCATTGCGTAAGATCGAACACAATGGAGAGCTCTTGTTGCCTCCCTATGCTCCTGAGTGGAGTTCTAAGGGAGTTTTGATTGATTTGATCTATGTCAAAAAGTCTCTAAATACTATCTCGTATTAAACTATAGTTATATCTCTTCCGGAAATCATTCAAAATAATAAGATGAAATGAGACAGACGAAAGTTCGTGGCAATTTGTCTCCACGCGGAATATAATCGTATTCGCAACGAAAGACTTCTTATCTAGTCTAGTAATTATTTCTTATGTAGAGTATCTGCGATGATTTTTTGCCGTTCTCACTATTTTTTCTTCCCCTCGACGTCTTTTCACCAAAAATACTAAAAAGAGATCGTACATAGGAATGTGGCTAGTAGCAGGGTGGGCGGTGCACTAAGACCTGTAGCCCTAGTATAAGTTTTCGTTGATCGAATATCGAAACGATCATCGAAAGAGTTTCGAAAATTTTGCATACAAAAATGATCGAACGATTCGATCGTTTGATTTTAGAACACTATTTGCACGTTTATAAGCGCTTATTAGCGTGCAATAAGCCATCGATTAAACTCGTACTAGCCCCACTGTAATGAGAAACAACAACGTCTCACTACAAGCATTACGCAGCCCTGTTACTATCAATAATGCATGTTACTTCTATATTGTTACTGAAAATAGCCATACGATGATGGTCTGATATATTTTCTGTTAATCACTTAGTGTGATTTTTTTCTGGACAATTTGAATGCTCAGATGACGCCAATTATACCTACATACCTAACAATGTACAATAGCTATGCGGGAGACACCTGTAATTAGAGCACTGGAGATTGTTTGTTTTCGTTTCATGATTTATGTTGTTTTGAATGTGTTGTTGAGTATGTACATTTGGTGTTCATAATAAATAAATAATTAGCGCTAGTCGAAAAATATGCAGTGAGGCTAGCACGAGTTTAACCGAAAGCCAATTGCACGCTATTAAGCGCTTATTAGCGTTCGAAAATCACACGATCATTTCTGTATGGAAATTTTTCGAAACTCTTTCGATGATCGTTTCGATATTCGATCATCGAAAACTTATACTACCTAATGGTAGGTACAGTTTATTTTGGCTTTGCTGTATACGTTACAAAATTACAATATTATGTTACTAGCTTATACCCGTCTTGCTTTACGTTTTTGATTCCGATTGTCAGGCTTGATCGGTAGGTAATTAAACAGGTTCTAGTCTAGCTTCCCATTGCTTTGTAGACCTCTATAACTGACATAAGCACAGAAAAAGAAGAATGACACTTTTAATGTTTATTAAAATTTTGTATGAAGATCCTAAAAAATAGGGTTTTTTAATTAGCTCTAAATATATTAAAGTTAATGCAGCAAATTGTATTAAAGAACCTTCTCTGGCATTTTGCACGGCTCTGTGCAGATTCATATCTGACGAAGCATTTGTATTTTGAGCGTGATGCTATGACATACGGTAAAAAGCAAAATAAAAAAACATTTCTGAATTAGGTATTATTTAGATAGAGAAGGAAGGGCTAATGCGAGCTTTATTTAATTTCCCAATTTACCACGCAACTTTCTTAATTTTTTATTTCATAAGAACCTTCTACTGATAAAAGCCAACACGACAAAAAAAGAATTAGTGAAATCGGTTCAGCCGTTTAGGCGTGATGCGATGACATTAAGTAAAAAGCTAATAAAAAAACATTTCTAAATTATTATGTAGATTTACCACGCAACTTTCTTAATTTTTTCTTTCATAAGAACCTTCCACTAATAAAAGCCAACACGACAAAAAAAGAATTAGTGAAATCGGTTCAGCCGTTTAGGCGTGATGTTCACATATACGATAGAAAGCACACAAACATTTCTGAATTATTATATAGACTAGCTTTTACCCGTCCCTTTATAACAAATTGGGATGAAAAATCGTCAAAAAATAATATAATATCTATAATTTCTAGCTTTTTTACCCGTCCATAACAGATGAAAATTTACAGAACCAATAATTGAATTTATAGAACCTGATCTATGAAAGTTTAGATAATAATATAGAGCTTGATAAAAGTAAGTTGTAGAATTTGTAGACTTATTAAGAATAATCTACGTAACGTTTGTCATGAATCACGATTTTAATTGGTGAGTTACTCATAAAACCGGCTTGTATCTATGAAAAATAGAATAACTGTGAAAGACATGTGAGTCAAATTCGTAGTGTGGTGATATATTCTCTACACCTACCCCACAATTGACATTTAATAGAATGCTTGAAATACTTGTAGTGAACTATAAGCTCATAATACAATGCTGCGTCTGGCACAAATCGTCCCTCTAGGGATGGGATGCCATAAACATAATAATAATAATAACAATGCTGCCCTTATGCTTTGCAACGACAAAAGTAAAAACTGTAACGCAACGTCTTTTCTCTGGTCATAATCCTAGGAATAGTTGGCAGCAATGTTTACCACTCTTTCTCTCCAGCTATATCTATAGATTCCTTATATTTAAAAAAAACTATTCAAGTAGGTGCATAATTGAAATAATAAAATATCCTGTATATGAAATATTGACTACAGGTACTTATTTCATTTCCATATCTGGATATATCAAACTCAAAATAATCGCCGCAAATTGTTGAAGAGTTCTGCATCTAACTTGACATCAATGGTTGGTGTGTTATAACGTCAAGTTGCAAGTAACAACATCTAGTAGATTATTACAGAGCGGATAAAAATCAACTTGATTATGCAAATAAACTCACCTTCATAGTTTAACAATACTCTCTATTTTGGTGGTTCAACTTAGCCCATAGTAGGATTCGAAACCTACTGAGATACTCACTTGACGTCAATAGACGTTGTATTATTATTATATTATTTATAGGTGAAAAATTATGTGGCAATTAGGCAAAACTATTTAGTGTCATTTTGAGAAAGGCATCGGAATCAAAACAAAACTACACCACTACAATATAATTTAAAAAAATATATGAAGTTACCTATAAGGAAATTTTCAATGGATCAATGCAGGTATATCAATATCAAATCTAGGTATTTCTTCTTATCCTTATTGATAAATGCCATTATCTATTAAAGTTTTAAAAAAATTGAACCAAAATGTACATAGGAAACAAATTCAAATGTAAGTTATTGCCTTCTGAAAAATGTCAAGTTGTTCAACGTAGAACCATTTAAATAGTACTATTATTTATGGGTATGAATAAATGAATGAAAGTATTTTTGTTTTTTTTTTCCAATCATTATTTAATTCATAAAACATAAAATCAACAATTGAAACATAATATGTATAATCTCAAAGTTTTTTGTTAGATCTAGCAGAGTAAAAAAATATTCTCTTAAACAAATGGAAACCAGAAAAGATATTCCGACCCACCGTTATAAAAAAAACTATTAGTTATTCACTTCTTAACCCAAAAGTATTATATCATTTTTATTCCATAACCGAAATAAAAAATTTAAAGTTTAATTAAATCTGATGCTAGAACACAGAAATCCATACAATAACCTAGAATCCCGACTCGCGTTCAAAAGTGAAGCCTAAATATTGCAACTTTTGACAGTTTGGTTCCCAAAAGAATGTGGTATAGCGTATATTTATTCAGTAGTTTTCTCGTGTTTTTTACAATAAAACATATTTTTACGTTGAAATAAGTGAAATTAGATCATTTTTAAGTTTCTTTATAAATGTACTGTCAAAATTGCCGGCCAAATCGGCTTCACTTTTTTACTACGAAGAATATATGAAAATCTATGTGCTAGAAACACACTATTGTGTCAGCTTGTGTTGTGCCGAGCCAGAAGCATTATCGTTTTTATATTTATTTATTTATTTTCTGTCAAAATTAAGCATTGCTCACCATTACAGAGTAATCCTTTGCGGTAATAGTGGTTAATAATATGGTTTAAGATACATTTAGGCTCTATATGAAGCTGATATGCTTCTAACGGGTTGAGAACTTATTTATAGTGATATGTGGTAAAATTGATAAAATCGCTGGCATCCGCAAGACACTGTTATTGATTATGGTCAATCTTCTTTACATCCCATAAGCAGCCATTGAATATTTTTTCAATATAATTGTTTCCCTTCTCAAATGGGAAATTTAAATGAGCTCTCTAACATGGATCTGCAATATAAAGTTTCTGATTTTAAAATACACATAAAGAAATCCAAGAAACATAATTAATGAAATTCTTACATAGGTAGCTTACCATTTTGGTATATTTACAATATTATTATATTGTACAATATTATTATATTGTCTTGCAAAAATTAAACCTTTGAATTTCTTTGTTAGAAATGCATTTTTATCAATCAATTTGATCCTTAGAAGTATGTACTTAATTGCTATGTCAAAAAGGTGGGATGAAAGCAATTAGTCTCGTTGAAAACACGTTTGCCTCAGGAACCTGAAAAAAATATCAACAAAATAAATTAATTTCGTGATTTCGGTAACATACTAATTCCCGCCTTATAACATTTGCAATTGTTTTAGCAACGCATAAATGTTTTAAGTTACGGCATAGGCTTACAGATATTTTAATCAATTGATGACTTACCAGTTTTATTTTCATGAAACTCAATTGAAAATAAGGTAATTATATTTTTCATAATCGACGATATCGATCCGAACCTTTTGTTTGACAACAAAATATGACGTATTGGTATAGTGAAGTATCAACCATCCATGGTTAACCAAAGATAATAATATAATTCAACACATTTAGGTACTATTAAATTATTTTATGATGTATATTTTTGATTTACTTATATAATGGTCTCTTAAAATATTTCGACTTATTAAAAAAAAAATAACACACAAAAAACCACTTTAAATGTGAAGAAGAATTATTAAAAAAATCATTCTTATTTTGTTTTCATATTATGAAGCTAAGACAAAAAATTACATATTAAAAAGTTCGTCTATGGTAACCTACTGTCAATTATTGTTATTCTGACAGCCAAACAAAAACAACAGGAATTCTATTTTCAAAAATTTTGTAAGTTTTTTAATATATTGAAATATATTTTTGTAAGTAGGTACCTAAGCTATATTTAATTATTAAGATTTTTACCTATCATGAAGTTTTTAGTTGTGAATTGTAAAAATATGGGTATATAAAATATGATACTTTGAAATTGCTGTCCCTCCTGTAACTAAACTTTGACATATTTTGATCTTTGTTTTGTAATATTGTTTTCTAGGCATGGAGTTGCAGTCTACCTGAAATAATAATACCTGATACATTATGCAGTCTAAATGGATTTAATGAAGATCTTAAAAAGGTATAAAAGCTACACTTTTAAACAAATAATACTATGAAAGATTCCAAATGAAGGTTTTATGCAGAGCATATCATATCAAATATATGTATCTAGCAGTTGATTGTTTTATTATAATTTGAAGTTCATAAGTAGTTTGATATACTTTCTAAATCCTTAATATTGATTCTAATCAAATTCTCATAACATGTATTTTTAAAACAAATCCCTGAAAAAGCAAAATTTTCTAATGTCGTCTTATATATTTGCAACCATGGCCATGTAATCACTGTATTTTGCTTTCATATATTAATAGAATTGTTTTTTTTCTAGGTCAGAACACTCAGAACCTTGCAGGGATTTTGGATATATCAAGAAATGCTGCCAAACTTTTACCGAATGCTTCAACATACAACACCATGCTGTGTTTATTTAAAATATTACCCACCTTGTTTTGTGATGAATATAACATTAAATAAAATAAATTAAAGGTAAGAGAACATAAGTTTGCATTTATCTACATAAGAATTTTGAGCTCGATATAGTTTCGTGATAAATATTATCTAATATATGTTATCTTTGAAGAAGTTTTACGCGTACCTGCATTATATTGCTTAATTTTTATGTGGATAAATCAAGTGAATTTTATTACCAAAATACCTACATATCTGATTCTTTTCCAAAATAAACAGGAAGTTTTGTTTGCTGTCAAATTCATTCTGGTAATGTATTGAGATTAGATGTGTATTTTACACAGTATTACTTAATTATTATGATGTGTGTAAAACCAAATATATTTTTTGACTATAAACATACACACATACCTGACAAATCCATTATCTTGTAAAATAGGAATGTCATCACTTCCTGTCAGATTGGCTCTCTTTCAGCGTTCTGTTTTACCGATCAAATCTACTAAAGAATATTCATACTCATTTCAATTTTCAAATATCATTTTTTCTCTAAAATCTTTATGAAAGAACAATTTTTAGATTGAAATGTATAATGAATTTAATTTAATGTATCTTTATTATTTTTTACCAACATTTAATATGATTTTATCAGGTAGCTACATAATAATTACTCATCTATCTGGCTACGACAGTTTGACACAAAATGTGGCCATAAATTTTTTAAAATGTGTCAAATAACAAAATGGAGGAAATATTTTTCCAAAATCTTTCTTTAAATCTTTATTTATTGAGAATAATAAGATTTGAATAACATTTATATGTATAACAAATCAATCTCCAATTATTTTATTACATTTTCACACTGTAATACTAAGATTCCATTCAATGTTTACATGAGTAATTTTGTTTCCAAAAGATGGCATCTGTCTTTTTTGAAAACGTAGTATGAAGATCCTAAAAAAATAAGAGTTTTTTAAATAGCTTTAAATATATCAAAGCTTATGTAGTTAAATATATTTAAGAACGCTCTCTGGAATTTTGCGCGGCTTTTCGCATATTAATATCTGACCTTTACGTTTGTTTTCTATGATTGATGCTCTTACAAAAATATATATAAACGGACTAAAATATTATGTAGATAATATGGAGTACGATATAGTATAAATATTTTTTATGTAAAACTCTGTACACAGTATAATAATATAATGAAAAGACTCTAGAATAAATTTCATTGCCATGGATTTTAAGGGGTGTTGAGTTCTGAATAAAATGTGTAAAAATTAAAAGTACCGAATCGGGTCCCCTGAAATTTACGAACGTGGAGTAATTGGTCAATAAAGCAGGATTAATGGGATTACTTGGATCTGGGAGTCGGAAGGAATAGCCAGGATATACCAGACCGAGCGCGGGTGTCCCGAATCACAGACACTACTATATCTACAGATTATCCAAACTTTTAAAGTAAATACATACATTAAAATTAATATAAATATTAACTCCACATTGATGGTATCGTTGATAGAGCCTTCAGATGTCTGAATTTCATCTTAAGGGCGTCGAAACCATTTAAATCCACTAAGACTATTAAAACTCTATACCAAACTTATGTTCGCAGCATCCTGGAGTTTGCCTCTGTTATATGGTGTCCCCAATACATTTGCTACATTGATAGGTTAGAACGGGTCCAGAACAAATTGCTGAAACATCTTAATTACAGATGTAGGGTCAGTTTCGATAATATCTTGCAGTCTGCACACTACCACAAAATTATGACTTTGGAGAACAGACTGACATGTGCTACTTATTTAAACTTGTTAACGGGTTGGTTGACTCCAGCGATCTTCTCGGGGATATATGTTTTCGATGTCCTGTGAGATCCTTACGATCTCAAGCCACATTTGAGATGCCAAGATGCGGAACTAATTATGCACAGAACTCATTCTTAAACCGTTCTACGGGCACTTACAATTCATTTTTAACAATATAGACCTGAATAGCTCTTCTCTTACGGTTTTCAGGCAAAACGTGAGAACACACTTGACGTCAGAGCAATGACTTCTTTATCTTCCTGCTTCATTCCATGTCCCTTATTCCTATCCCACACTCTTTTCCTTCTTCCCATTACTCCCAGCTAAGCCTGCACATATTGTTACATTAGTTTTTCTTTTTCCTATTTTCTGTTGTTTGTCTTACTTTTAACCCGCTTGCTGTTAATGTCTACGTATATACTTTACTGGTGTTCTTATTGTCCATACTATTTGTGTAATTGTTTGTTATAAAATCACTGTTTGTATATTTGTTTAATAAAATAAAATAAAATAATATAATTTTGTAATAGAAAGTAGCTCTATTTCTTAATTAATAGGTATAGTATAGGTATTAAAGTGTTATTTCTAAGAAAGCATAATCTATATTTATGTACAGCACCGGGAATCGAACCCGCGATCTAAAGTACATCGCTATGAAAGTCGGCAACGGAACCACCAGGGACCAAATACTTTAGGTAAGTTTCGTTGTATACTTTTCACAATCTCGGAACTCTATAATAATTATTTACTTTTCTCAATCTTAGAAATCTATAATAATTATTTACTTTTCTCAATCTTAGAACTCCATGATAATTATTTACTTTTCTCGATCTTAGAATTCAATAATCGTTATTATTTATTTATTTCTTTATTTTTCCAACATTTATATAGGTACATATTTGGAATTTATATAGGTACATATTTGGAATTTATCACCTCACTAGACGACAGCCTGTGTTGAGGTGATACTAATTTTTAATTATAGCGGCACTGTACTATGGAAGACATAAAGACACAAAAAGAGAAAAAAAAATACAAACAAAAACAATCAGAACACAGAAGAAACAAAATAGTAGAAAATGAAAAAAGGAAAACGATCAGGACATACCCATGTACACACACTATCCTATACACGCCATCACATACATACACACATCCATTCCAGATCAAAAATAACGAATTCCACAACAATTGCCACTCCTACCTGTCTCCCCCTGCCCTCATCTCTCAATGAATGTAAGTTCTGTCTCTGACGCAACCAAAATAAATTTTATCAATCCCAGAATTTTTTAATCGCTTCTGATAACAGAAGTTTAAATAAAAGAAATGATCGTGCATTTTTGACTGAATTACTTTGAATACATAAATGGATATTTTTAATAACGAAATTTTGTAAATGAAACATTATTTAATTTTTAAAAAGCGTATTATATTGATTTTTTTTTGAAAAGGCACATGTCTTATAATAATATTTTTTAATAACACTCACCATAGCACTTTTGCGATGAGTGATGACAATTACTTATAAAAAAAAAATAACAGTTGATACAAAAAAACAGTTACTAAAACAATAACAAAAATAACAATATTGTCATAAAATACCAAGAAACGTGTTATTTTAGTTTTCTGTGACCAAATAGAACATGTGCCTACGAAGTATGAAGATATTAAGCTAGTCGAAAAACGAATAGGTACATTTTTTTTAATTTCTTTTTTGTACATTGTAATGTTCAAAAAGGTAACGGACATATAACGTTACACTAGCGATTATAGGTAGACAAATAAAATCCACGAAGTAATCAATTTAAGTGGCCGAAACGATTCAAATCAGTTTAATAAAATCTTTCTATAATTCACAGAAACCATTTTGGGGTAGGCGCGAGAATATTTTTCGTTTCTAAGAAGCTAATAATATTATACCTAGGTTTCTTTCTTTTCGAATAATTGTACCATTAATTCTGTCAAGATGATTGGGATATTCGAAATCTACGGCTTTTTGATTGATCAGAAGAATTATAGTGAGTCAAATACGAATTAAATGTCAATTACAATGCTACCCAGAATAAGCCAATCCCCAATAACCATCAGCAACTACACCTTTGAAACAGTGGAGCAATTTGTATATCTCGGTTCTATCATCCACTGCGATAATAGCATAAGTGTGGAGATTGGAAAGAGGATTTTTGCAGCCAGTCGCTGCTACTTCGGTCTTGTAGCACAACTTAAGTCTCGCCTTCTATCCAGAAAGACGAAAGCCACGATCTATAAGACTGATGAGACCAGTACTGACATATGCCTCAGAGACCTGGACACTGACCAAGCAGGATGAAAATAGACTGGATGCCATTGAAAGAAAGATCCTTCACCGAATATATGGACCTATTTAAGATGGAAAAGTATGGCGAAAACGATACAACGCCGAGCTCAATTGTCTATACCAGGATGTCAGTGTAGTCAAGTTTATTAAGATTAACATACTACGCTAGGACATTTTGTTCCGTATAGATGACCAGGAGCTCCCAAAAAGAGTATTATTCAATGATCCGGTTGGAAGAAGAAGCGTTGGAAGGCCAAAGCTGCGATGGCTGTATGATGTAGTTGCAGACTGTAGGGCTCTGGGGCAAAGGAACTGGAAGGTGGGAGTTATGCCAGTAAAATGTTACTCAAATTCAACTGACGGATTTTTATAATGTCGGCCCTAGATATGTTTATTTTAAACTTTCTCCATTTATTGGCTACCGGCAAAGTTGGACCTTTTTTTTTTTTTTTACTTAAACACCTAATGGCGAACGTTGTTAACGTAAAGTGATCACACTAAGCTAGCCTTCGAAATAACAGGAGAAGATGATCGTAATCCCGTAGTGGTTTGTTCCATTCAAAAATCGAACATCAGTACCTAATGAATTGTTAGAGTCATTAGTTGTTACATATTCGTGAACTTTTTTTTTTCAATCCATCATGGCGTGTCCCGTAAGAGGTAGGCAGAGAAAACGGACCTCCACTCTTTTCTATCCAAGAAGCGAATGAAATGTATTTGGATAAAAAAGAGTATAGTTTTGTTCTCTCTACTTACGGGACACAGCGCGATGGGTAAAAAAAGTTGATCACCAATTGGAATTAGAATTATTTACAGAGTGTAGAGTGATTTAAAAAATAAAAATGTACAGAATCACGATTTTGTCTGTATTTTAGCTAAGGTTTTCTTGTATTTATATCAAGCGATGAGTTTACAGAATGACAGTAAATAATTACAAACGAAAAACGGATATCCTTCTGAAACGTTTCTTTAAAGTTTGTGCGTGCGAAGACGGAATCATTAGCTACCTACCTCAAAACTCAAAAGAATAAGGAAGAAAGAAACAAGGAAATTACGATTAAAACTATTAAGAACTAGCTTTCCCGACAGACGTCCTGTGGTCTAACTATGTGAATATTACTGAATATTGAATTTGAATTTTAATAGAATGATATAAATGACTTTTAACCAATGTCATTCCTACTGATGCATGTGTTTTAAAGCCTGGAAAAATTCCATCAAAAACATCATCATCATAATTTTGTAGTTATAGAGTTTTTCATAGATGGCGTTTGCGTTACATGAAATCCGTTCCATAATAACTTTGATATTATATTTTATACTATTTCTTATCCATTTTCAACTTTTTATTATTTATTCTATTATCTGGTGCGGAGAAGAATCCAATAAACCAAAAATGATAAAAATCTGTTCAGCCGATCTCGAGATATAAGTGTTCGAATTAACCCGACTTTCTTTTATATCTTTAGATGAAGAGAAAAGAAGAAAGAAATGAAAAGTTGAATACAACACCCATCCGCTGCCTAACGAGAAAGACCCATCACTGTTAAACGCTGAAATAATTCCCAACTCCTTCCCATCCTGTCTTTCCTGTACTTTCTCTCTCTCCTCCTTTTTCTTCTTCTTCGTCCATCTCACCAGCTAATTATTCCATTAACAATGAAGAATAGAACGCGGCCACGCTCTCAATTTCCATTAAGTTTGCTATAATCCTCAATTCATTTTGTACTGTTTTTTTTTTCTCTTTTATTTTTTTTTCAGAGCCTTCGCTTCCAAAAAAGGGTAGCTAGGTAGGTACTCATCGGTGTATGTTTACGCGGGAAAATGTTGTAAAATGTTAATTTTTAATGGGAGGTCTCTGCCGATTCCGTCCCACACTTTCTTGAATAAAAGTATTATTAATTAACTAGCGGTCACCCGTCAACAAGTGACGAAATTATAATTTAAAATCATATAAATGATGGCTGTGGGTACCTACCTAGCCATCATTTATATAACTTCTTGTCTACAAAAATACGGTGAGAATTAATCACATAGAACTCTTAATTCAAAATTCCTGTGTCAGGACACATTTTACCACCAGGGCGTTTGTAATAGTATGCTTTGTTATGACGTTCTAAAATTGACAGCTATCTGACGGGATAAGTGGAAGGTGGACTTTCTTCTGTTTAAACCTTGCTATTTAAACATTCTACTGATTTTTTTCATGCACTTTGGAAAATTTATGTTATGTTTTTGTGCATCAGGTGTTTTAACTTTGTTTTTAAATCTTATTTGAGTATAAACATTTTTTTTTTCATTTATTTAAATTTTATTTTCATTCTTTAAGATTCATTTTTGCTTTTCAGTGCATATTTATTATTGTATAATTTATTACTTCCATGATTAACACAAATATAACTTTAGGCAATAATAAGTACAATAATAAGTCATGGACATCATGGACCTTGTTGCTAAACAGAAATGGCAGTGGGCGGGACATGTCGCCAGACAGGGAACGGAGCGATGGGCACCCAGAATCCTGAAATGGAGACCATGGGATAAAAGAAGAGGAGTGGGCCGACCCCAAAAAAGATGGGCCGATGATATTATCCCAGTCGCGGGCAGAGGGTGGATAAGAAAAGCCCAGGATAGAGGAGAGTGGAAAGGAATGGAAGAGGCCTATATCCAGCAGTGGAGAGATGGCTGAGGAAGAAGAAGAATAAATATGTTCTAGCGGCTATGTTTCGTATGACGACATCAATTACCAATAGCGTTTCTCCATGGTGTCGACATCCGGTAGCAGCCTGCCACATCGTACAAGGCAGCACAACAACCATCAGTCACCACCAAATCTGCATCGAATTAACACGCACCATCCGTCTCGCGACGCCCATCGCGGGGCGCTACTCGGCACCCGCTCATTAGCATATTCTGCATCCATTATAAAATGTTACTTCTTCAATAAAACTGATCAGACCTGCAAAATCTTCTATCTCTATCTACCATCTACCATACCCATAATGTCTTTGTTTTTTTTTTAGTCAATAGTTTAGTATGTATGTAGTTTAATGTTTAAATAAATTGTGGTGTTGCCACATGTCTACCTTAGGATAGGCTTTGGCCCAGTTGGGTATATTTTTAAATGAATGAAAATTGATCGTTATGTTTTTTTTATATAAATAGGTAGGATGTATTTATGTGTATTTCCAAAAAACATAACTTACACACCACTAAGTACATGCTGCAGAGTATTATTGGTTGGGCAACGTTAGTCGGTCAATCAATCGGTCAGTGTCAGAGCTGGGCGGTACTCGAGTACAAGTACTCGTAGATTGTACTCTGAGTACTTTTGGTGTACTCGGTACTCAGTCCACGAGTAAATTTCTAAAACCTGTACTTGTACTTGTATTCGGTACGTTTTTGAGCCTAAAATGTACTCGAGTACATCAAAGGTACTCGAGTACATTAAAGGTACTCGAGTACATTAAAGGTACTCGAGTACATTTCAAGTTCTCGAGTACATCTTTGGATTTATTGGAATACGTTAAACCTATTATGATACGTAATTTGTATTTATATTTTTATTTATTTAATTTTATTTGTAATCTGGGTTGGCTGGAAGAGATCCTGCGGGATAAGTCCGCCCTTTGACTCAATCAATGTTTCTATGAATAATTGTTTTTTATTTCACAATAAAGTTATATTTATTTATTTATATTGCAAGTAGAGACTTGTTAGGTGTCGTGGTTATTGGTAGTGGTCAAGTGTGAATGTATGGTTCTCGTTTTTAATTCGAGAGTGTTGGTGACGAAATTGTTGTTTTTAAAACCCGTGTATTATGATTGAATTGGTTATTTCAAAAACTAAATAAGTCTTATAGTCTTATAGTTATAGAGTATAGCGTCGTCCCAATTCTATATGGAGACAAGTCAAAAATTATCAAATTTGAGTTTTTGATACAAATCGATTACAAATGATGGTCTGCTTCTATTTCTTTAGAGAGATAAGTCAAATTTGTCCTAAATATTTTTTTATAAAAGATGTCTTTTCATGGAATTATTTAAAAAAAATTGAACATTCAGTTCAATAAGAAGACAACTCAAATGTCTCACTTAAGAACTCTCAATGATTAACTTTCATTCTAGTTCTATAGGCAGACATCTTAGATGTCCGCCTATAGAACCGCCAACAACTGAAAAGATCTAGTTCTATAGAGAGACAACTCAAAAGTATTCTTGAAAATAACCATTCTATCAATAATAAAATCATGAATCTTAATTTTAAACTTAATAAAAGACTTGACAAAACAGTACTTGATACATTTCTAAATTCATAAACTCTTAGATTGCAATTTTTGACCTTACTATATAGTAGTTTCTATCCATAATTACAACTTTTTTAATATGAAACGCCGTATCTAGTAATTTATATCTATGATATTAAACAACATATTAAGGTCTCTTGTATAGGTTTAGTTGATAAATCAAAAGTAATATTGATTATATTCTTCATTATTTCATGTTTTACAATCCCCAATTTTGTGTTAAAAAAAACGTAGATCCACCTATTACAGTGAATATTAAGGTTCCAGATTACAGTGAATATTAATGACTGGTTGACTCCTCTGCAAGATTAAGATATTTTTGGATATTTATTTTATTAGGTACATGAAAAACTTATACATATTGGTATTTGAAAATTAGCACAAGATATTGATTATCGGAGAAAATTGTATTGGATACTATAAGTAAATAAAATTTATCGAATGTTTAATGTCATCATCATCAATTTGCCGTGGGGTTGTCGGCTAAGAATAGCACCTTTCTCTTTTTGCTGGTTTTTCGAGCATCCTGTAAGAGGCAGGAAATCGAAAAATCAGATCGAGACCGTGGGGTTGACCACCTCACGTCCTTAGAACAATCGGTCAGAAAAGGCAACAGAATTAAGCCTCGGACGCCTTGACCCCATCAGGTGGGCCTTTGTTGACCACGGCTTGATTTAGGAACAAGATATTAAAAATCGGGACTCTGAATGTCCGCACTCTGAGGGCGGGCGGGGAGCTTGTTGTTGCCAAGTTGGCGGGAGATTATGGACTAGATATCCTGAGACTGCGTGAGGCACGCATCCCAGGCTCGGGGCAGAGTGATGCTGGCAATTATGTCATGCTTCACTCTGGCCACCGGACTGCACGGATGCGTGGCGTTGCTCTACTTTTAAGTAAATTGCCTTCTCTCGCCTTCTTGGTTGGGAACCTGTTTCTGACCGCCTGATGAGTGCGTCCTTTAAGATGAGTGGCGAAACACTGACGGTCCTTCCATGCTATGCTCCCACTGAGGATGGGGACGCGGCTGCTAAGGACTGTTTCTATGGCAGTCTGGATGTAGTTGTGTCCCATGTTCCGAGGCGCCATCGCCTAATAGTTCTGGGGGACTTTAATGCCAAGGTTGACAACGATCCCCAGAATGGACCAGGCGTCATGGGAAAGCATTGCTTAGGAGTGATGAACGATAACGGAAGCCGTCTCATTGGTTTCGCCATGCTCCATGGACTCTTAATAGGGGGAACTCTCTTCCCCACAAGGATATCCATAAATACACCTGGACCTCGCCCGACAGAAGAACGAAAAGCCAGATAGACCATCTCCTGGTAAGGACTAGCAACCAAACTGACCTGCGGGATGTCCGCACCTACCGGGGAGCAGACATGGACACGGATCACGAACTCCTTGTGGGCTCGTTCTGATTCAAATTTCACAATTTCCAGCCAAGATCGTCTGCTCCTCGCCCACTGGACATACGCAGGTTAGAGAGTGCTCAGTGTCGTCATACGTGCGAGGCTGAGATACGCACAAGGTTTGCCCCCTTCCAGGATCCACCCAGAGCTGCTCCAATTGAGTCAGCCTGGACTAGGTTTCGCGACGCGGTTATGGAATCCGCACGTTCTTCTGTCAGCTATAAGAATAAAAAGAAGCCAATATGGATGTCCGATGGGTCCTGAAGTCTTATCGAAGATCACCAGGTTGCACTCGGAAATGACTCAAGGACACTCTTCGAAATCACTCGAGAGGTCGGGAGAAGAGGTAAAAAAAAACCTGTGAAATCAATACGAAACTCTCGTGGAGCCACTGTCACTGCCCCCGAACTAATTAAAGGGAGATGGAGGGAGTACCAACCACTTCTAGATATATTTAAAATGGCGTGTGCAGAGGAGAGGTGTCCAAAAGATTGGCGGAATGGATACATCGTCGCAATATTTAAAAAGGGGGACCCCCTTGAATGCGGAAACTACCGTGGAATCACTCTACTGAGTGTTCCCGGTAAGGTATTATCTTAGATATTACTACATCGCATTCGGGGACCTGTCATGGCTGTCCTGAGATAGAAACAATGCGGCTTTGTACCTGGCAAGTCCTGCACGGACCCAATTTTCTGTGCCAGGTGCATCTTTCAGCGGTGTGAAGAGTTTAACTCTCCAGTCGCTTGTTGCTTCATGGATTTTGAAAAGGCTTTCGACAGCCCACATAGACCATAGCTCTGTACGGTATACCTCCGAAGATAGTTAAAATGGTGCAGTCCCTGTATGAAGACTCCGAGTGTAGCGTCAAAACGCCAGGTGGTCCTACTGAAGCTTTCAGGATCACCACTCCATTTATATTTATTATTGTTATGGACTTCCTCTTGAGAAAGTCCATGCAAGGAGCAAGAGGTATACCGATAACACAGAGAGATGGTCTAATGGGCGAACTGTGCGATCTGGAGTACGCGGACGACCTAGCGTTGTTCAGTACGACATTGGAGGAATTACAGCGCAGTGTTTCAAGACTCTGCGACGAAACAGCACGCCTTGGTCTTCGAGTCAACGCCAGTAAGATGGAGCTCATGACGAATAATGCTTGCCCCGATAAACAGCTACCGATAACCATCGACGGTCACCAGGTCTCCCGGGTGGATAAATTTAAATACCTGGGAGCAACCATTACCACCTCTGGTGAGCTCGGGGCTGAGCTCCCGATACGTATCGGAATGGCAAGTGGCGTCTTTAAAAACATTACCAAGGTTTGGAAAGCGTCGGCGTTTAGTGTCGAGACGAAATGTAAACTGTTTGTGCGTGTGTGTTCCCCATTATCTTGGCAACACACACGCATCAAACAGTTGGGTGTGAGTCCTGGCACCTGACCAAATCACAGGCACAAAAAGTCTCAGCCTTTGAAAGGTTCCTAAGGAGATATCTGCGCGTAAGATGGTAACACCGCATCACAAACGACGCTATACGCCGGCGCACCCAGCTTGAGCCCATCACCTCTACACTTGTGGGGAGGATATATACTTGGCTGGGACATGTGTTAAGGATGCCGAATGACAGTTGGCCGAGGATAGCGCTGTTCTTCCTCCCATCAAGGTCCCGAAGACGAGGAAGACCCTCTCACACTGTGTTCCGCTCCTTCGAAGCAGAGCTGAGGGACATCGTGTGGGAGGAGGTCATAAACATTGCGCAGGATCGAGCGCAATGGAGAGCTCTTGTTGCCTCCCTATGCCCTTGAGTGGGGTGTAAAAGAGTGTTGTTGTTGTTTGTTATATTATGTCAACAATTTTTAGGTTATATTTTTTCAAAGAATTGCTTAAAACTCACTAATCTGCGATTCTGGGACTCTTGAGTTCTTAATACTTTCCACCATCATCTTAATTTTGCGAATTCTCGTATCCATTTTAAGATTATTAACCTTTCTCCGCAATATAAAACTTCTTAAATTAAATTTTCGACCGTTAAAAAAATCCAACCCACTGTTATGAACACAGAATTCGTACTAATAATCACTACTAATTCACAAAAAGTTCAATTTTATATAGAGACAAATCAAATGTCTCCGTATAGAATTAGAAAAATTTCCGGGTGACAGATTTTCGTTAAAATTAAGTCGAAATACCTTTATATTTTTAAATATTTAGATATTTATAAAACATTTTAATAAACTAAATTTATGTTTTTTATAAAAATAACAATATTTCTCGCAACATGGCACGATAATATACAAAATTTATTTATTTTCTTTAAAGATATCAAAGAAATACTTTGTTCAAAATCTTCAAATGCGTTTTACTCAAAATGGACTTTTTCGACTTGTCTCCGTATAGTATTGGGGCGTCGATAGTCTGAAATCCTGCTCCTTTACGTAAAAACTGAAGTAGGTATATTATTTATATGAAAAAATTGTGATTTATGATAGGCTCTAATCTGTTGAATAGAATAGAATAGTAAAAATATATAATATATAAAAAAAATAAAACAAAAAATTCAGAACTTCGATACTGCTAAATCCCATAATTTGTAGTATTTAGACACAACAAAAAGAAGACGTTGAGAATGAGATGTTCAAGCAACTTGTAGCAGACGGTCTTGCGGAAATTTTTCAGGCTTTTACAAGATCAGCACTTTAGATATTTTAAATTCTTTCGGCTGGTGGCCCGCGGCAAGGATATTCGCAGTGTATTCTTATTATATTAGTCATTATTATTTTAATAATTATTGTCCTCGGTAGCCTAGTTGTACTGGCGTGAACTTCAGATCCGAAGTCATCCGGGTCAGAGTTTTCGTAAGTGTTTTTTCACTTGAAAATTCTACCTGGGGTTGGCCTGTCTCAAATTGGACGGTACCGGTTGACTGGAAAAAATTACCTCAAGTAATAAGTTCGGTCGGCAATACTGACACCTTTGTATAGAAAAGTGTTATATTATTATTATGTTAATTGTGAGTTTTTTTTATTTATCCTTGTACTAATGTGCACTACAACTCTATATTAAAATATAAATTGTAAAAGGCCGGTTGGCCGTTGAACCAAATAAAAAATAATAATAATAAATAAGGCCCGTAATGCGGTGATCAGACGAGGCGAATATCGCCAGGACACTAAAATATCGCCAGCCAATTGAACCGTGTGAACAGATTGTCGATAAAGTTGAACGCCCTTCAACTTTTGTATCTGGTGGAAAGATGCACGCATGCGCAGATATGCGCGGCGTCCGTATGTTCTGTTTCTTGACAGTTGACAGCACTGCTCTAAATTTATTTCTCCTTAGAATCCAATTCCGCACCCAATATCTGCGTTGTTTTTATTTTTCCTCAATTAGGAGTCTCCTTATATCGTCTAAAACAATATTTTCAACTAACCCCAATTACTGCGTGACTTCTACCTCGACGTCCGCCATTTTTAAAACTATCAGCGCACCTGACAGATTGAATGTATGCCGGTGGGCTCGTGTGAACACATCAGACGATCAATGGGCGACCGAGCGATATTTTTTTTATGCAAGCGAAATCGTCTGGCCTTATATCGCCTCGTGTGAACAGCGCATAAGCCAGGCAACATGCCATCAGACTCAGCAGCCTTTCCGGCTGTTTTAACGTTTAAACGGCTGAAGTCACCTCTGTTTCAGTGAACGGAGCAACCAGGGTAGATCGGATTGGACAGTCCTTTGTGCTGTGTGGAGCTGTTCCTTAACCTTAGGTTGGAATGTTTTGTCTCCGGGCGCTCTGCCGTTGTCTACTATTTTGTTTGCAACAAGGTTCGCTGAAATCTTTGCTGTGCGGTCCGGTGGTTTAATTTGCCAGATTTTACGGAGTAGGGATCATGCCTTAACTGTTGTAGAGATTCTTGCAGTATTCCTTCCATCCGGGATGTATGTTTTACGATATCCCCATGGTATAGACTGTTTGGCGGCCTCTGAAACTGATGTTATAAATTTATGGTAGTTATGTAGTAGGCAGTGGTACGAGAGACATCATTGTCTCATCGAAATGGGCGGCGAAGATGTCCCATTTGTTATTTTGGAAGTTCCATTGCGAGACCTTCGAGGACAAGCACAAGTCCTGGGTGTAGCCGTTCCATCTAGCTGATAAAAGGTGCCTCTGTCTTTGGCATCATAAACGAGGTGAAGATTCTTAGTCTCCATATATTCCGTGAGGTCCTCACCATTATTGTCTGTGGTTCTAAATCCCCAGTTGGTGTGATTGCTCCCATTATTAAAGTCTCGCATTATGACAGATGGATGTGGGAGGGCTGAAGGAATGACTGTGGGTGGCCACTGGAGTCTATCAGGTTTGTAAACGTTGACGACTTTCGTGTCCTATTTTGATGGTGACTGGTGACCAAGGACACATTACCTGATTTAAAACAATGTTTTCCAAATCCAAATCAGGCCGTCGCGTACGTTGGTGCCCACACCGTGGACAGCGCCAGCTAGGTTGAAACCGGGAACCGTAGGTACCTCTGGTGGTGAGTTGGTTTAAGTTTGCTGTGTGGGTTTCCTGTAGCAGTATAACATCAAAACATAGCTCTTTTGTCAGTTTTGTCAGATATTCGGTCTTAGAACTACATACTTATTTCTTCTATCTTCTATTTTTTTCAAGGTCTCTTGTCTCATTGCCCAGAGGAGAGCTGTTTGTGCGATTTGTATCATTTACCATACCATATTCTATTTTCTTGTTTTTAATTCAATCCTCATTGGTTTATCTGCTTTCTCTCTTCCTTATTGATTTTTTCCAAGGTCTCTTGTCTTATTGCCCAGAGGAGAGCTGTGTTTGCGATTTGTATCATTTACCATACCATGTTCTATTTTCTTGTTTTTAATTCAATCCTCTTTGGTTTATCCGCTTTCTCTCTTCCTTATTGATAAAATTTTGCCGTTATAACGTTGTCCGGGGTTGCACCACGTGGAGGCGTTATTTTACCCATTTTTTTAATGTAATAATATTATAGTTATACACTTTTTTTTGTAAAAATTTTATTTCATGCAGTTTGTTGTAATGATCGATTCACTTGCTCGCGATTACATTATGTTTTGCGCAAAGTTGTTAGAGGTTTATAAAAGATTTGCGTTTAATTAATCACTCATGTACTCGGTACTTGTACTCTGAGTACTTGTACTTGTACTCCGAGTACATTTGTGTGCAGTACTTGTACTCAGTACTCGAGTATTTTTTTCCTGTACTCGGAACAGCTCTGGTCAGTGTTCTAGGCTATTCTTATATAGATTAATTAAATTTCAGATTTTTTCAAACCGAGAATAATATGTAAATGTTATCGTTCGATTTGAATTTTAATAAGTTTTTTTTAAACACATTTACTTATACCTACTAATTAAGTTATTTGTAATTTTTAATGAAATCAACAACAAATTGTTATTTTATGTTGTGTGTTAAAATGAACGTGTTATTTTTTAATTAAATTTAAATTTTTTTATCTATGGGTTCAAATTTTGAAAATAAACATTTATTTTTCAAACAGCTTCATTAAAGTATAAAGAGACGAAATTTAATAATAGATAGATATACCATACCTATCTACTAGATTTCCCGACATACGTTGACCTATCTTTACTATGAATATTGAACTCGAATTTATTATATAATGATAAATAAAATTCCCAATAAATACCCATCAATTCTTCCATAACGGAAAAGAGATGTACTTGGCTAGGGCATGTGTTAAGGATGCCGAATGACAAATGGCCGAGGAGAGCGCTGTTTTTCCTCCCATCAGGATCCCAAAGAATAGGAAGACTCTCTCATAGCGTGTTCCGCTTCTTAAAAGCAGAGCTGAGGGACTTGTACATGGTCTGGGAGGAGGTCACAAAACATTGTGCAAAATTGAGCGCAATGAAGAGTTCTTGTTGCCTCCCTATGCCACTAAATGGGGTGTAAAACGGGGTTTGGATTGATTGATTAAAGAAAGTAATTCCGACCGATGCATCTGTTTTAGACCATATATTTTGTATCCGCATTCTGACAATCTCACTAACTATCAGACAACTGACAGTTTATCTTCTTATTTTTTACCCAAGCCTCTATCTTATTTATGTGGGGTTGGCTCTCCTAGTCCTCATCTTCTCTCCCCCCCCGTGTCCTCCTCATGAAGCTTTGCCTCTTTCAAATCTCTTGTTATTGTGGACATCCACGTAGTCAGGGGTCTGCCTGGTCTTCTGGGTCCTACTTCTTTGTTGAATGTCTTCCTTATCATATACCTGTGGACAGTTTATGTCAAACGCAAATTTTATTTTAAAATTGTATCCACTCTGCAAAATTGTATCCACCGCCAGCCAGCTGCTTTGCGACTTAAGTCCAGGAATAGCTTTACTGAGATCACTTCTCCTGTTGAGTCGTCACAGCAACGCAGAGAAGAATTGTGGCAAGAGGACTTGGAAGCAACGCAGTGGATGGCCCCACGTGAAGGCATCAGTACGGGTGAACAGCTTCCGTACTTACTCTGTATGGACTGCCCTCAATAGATTTAGGGTTGGCGTCACCAGATGCAGGAAAAACTTACAGATGGGGCTACCTCTCTGCTGACGAAACAGATTGTGAATGTGGTGAGCTCCAGGACGACAACCACCTCTTGACATGCCCGCTGATAGGCGAAACATGTAACATGCAAGACCTTATCCTTGCGAACGAACGACAAGGCGATGACTGTCGCTGCTTACTGGTGTGGCAAAGTGTAATCGGAAACGCAAAGTAAGTAAAGTAAGCGAAAATTGAAAAAAAATATATAAATTGTTATATATATATATATATATATATATATATTATATATAAAATGTATAAATTACTGCGCAGGTTACCCTCGTTAAGTTTTCTTAAATTTCATTATTTTCTGCCCAACATTCTTAATTTTTTCTTTCATAGGAACCTACCTCAGAAGAAAGGATACAACAAAAAAACAAAGATTGAGCGTTATTTGGTTCAGCAGTTTACATGTGATGCGAAGATCAAAGAAAAAAGGACACCATTTTTATATATATAGAGATTACATTATTCGTTAGATTACAAAGTTTACGTAAACTATTCGGAAAATTTCTCACTTCATTATCCACCCCAGAGCACAATGGGGTCGCACCTACCCTCATAAAACTATCGATAGATGGCGTGATGTAAACGTGTTCGACAATGTTCTATTATGGTAAGTAACAGAGGCTAAAAATAGTCCGATAGATCTCCGAGGGTTAACTCAAGCGGAAAGTATAGAAGCCGCAAAATAATTTGGCTATCCTCATCTTAATACGAATTCAATATTTTTTCTAATAAAATAAACTGAAGCAATGATACCTATTTTGAAATATGTAGAAAAAATAGGCTTACAATCTTTTTCTACTGCTGTTTCGAAAGGTGCCAAGGTGCTGTTTCGAAAGGAACATTCACAATTAAAATGTAGTTTGGTAGAATGGTGGTAACAGTCGACGGCTTTCGTACGCAAAGTGTACTGAAAGTCGTGGGTTCGAATCCCAGTGCTGATCATTTCCACTTTCACGAAACAACGAAATATGTTAATAAGTGTATTTTTGTTCACATTGAGTGGGTACAGATTCATTTTTTTAATATTTATGTTAAAAAAAAAATATAGCTATACGGGATACACCTGTTATTGGAGCACCGGAGATCCAATGTTTTTGTTTCATATTTTTTTAGTTTGTGTTGTTCAGCGTTCTGTTGATGTCACTTATAAATAAATAAATAATATCTTTTGTACTAAGTTGACGCATATTTTTTTTGAAATACCAAAAAAAATAAAGGTGGATTGAAAATAATCCTAACTTAACAATAGTATTGCATCTCAACTGGTCAGAAAAGGCTCAATGAGCCTCGGACGCCTTCAAGCGCAATGGAGAGCTGTTGATGCCTCCCTATGCTCCCGAGTGGGGCTTAGGCCCCCGCATCGCTGGATGGTTTGGGGGTAGTTCGCGGCGGGCTTGATTTGTCCGTGGCCGGCTTTTTTGGTTTGATTGCTTCGATCGAGCTAGGAGGTCGGTTTTGTGCGGGTCGGGTTTGCTGCGGACTGGTCAAAACCTGGCTGGCTTGCGGTGTGCGGGGTGCCTTAATGGGAGAATGTATGTATGTAACAATAGTATAAAAATATTTTTGAATGTATATATATATGCTTATGGTATAAGGCGCCTATAAAGAAATGTTAAGATCCCTCAGCCATATCCTGGCTTCGGTCGTCAATTCATGTAAATCTTCCATCGCTCCCTGAAACCCATACAGCGAGCATGACCCAACGATATGGCTGGTAGTCTGAATCTCCTCGCCACAACTGCAGCTGGGGTTGTTGGAATATCCCCATCTGTGAAGTTCAGATGCACTCCTACTGCAGTCTGACCGGATACGATTCAAGGTAGTCCATTCTCTGCGGTCCAGTTCAAATCCGGCAACTCTTTTTGATGGGTCCGTTATGAGATATTTGTTCCTCAGATTTGCATTGCTCCACTCTGCCCTCCAGGCCTGTTCGGCTGAGAACCCATCGCTCTCCAGTGTCCCTGCCCGGGTCCAAAAAGGCTTTCTAGACCTGAGTCTGGTGTCCGGAGGGTTAGCCAAGGCCAAGTTCAGCAAAGAGGTGCCATTTTTCGCCCTCGACCATTCTCTCAGTGTATGCGCATTTCTGCGGAGATGTGGGGGTTCTATGTTGGAAAGAACGGGCAGCCACTGGACTTGGGTTGGCTTTAAGACGCCGGCAATCGTTCTCATAGTGGTATTTAGTTGGATATCCACTTTATCGACATGAGCACTGCCACCCCACACAGGGGCACAATACTCAGCCGTAGAATAAACCAGTGAGAGTCCCGCTGTCCGCAGTGTACCAGCATTTGCTCCCCACCCGGAACCTGCTAATTTCTGGATTATATTGTTTCTTGCTTTGAGTTTTGCACAAAGAACTTCAATCTGTCTCCTATATGTCAATGATCGGTCCAGAGTTATACCAAGATATTTAGGGTGTTCAGTCTGGCGTAGAAGGACGTTTTCAAAATGTACATTTATCCTGTGTTTGGCTAGTTTGTTGCTAAGATGGAAAGTTGAGACTTCCGTCTTGGCTGGGTTTGGTTTAAGTCTCCAATTTTTAAAATATCCGGATAGTAGGTTCAGATCTCTCTCCAGTGTACGGGCATTGGCATCCAAGTTTCCGCTTCCAGATAATAGTGCAATATCATCTGCATATTGAAACAACAAGGATTCAGTTTTGGGGATGTCATGCACGTACAAATTAAACAATAATGGGGCCAGTACAGACCCCTGTGGTAGTCCATTGTTAAGAACTTTGCTATTACTCTTCTCTCCTCTCAGCATTACTCGAATGTATCTGGACGATAGCATGGAATCCAGCAGGCCAACGATCTTTCGGCACTGTACCACCTTAGCGAATTTAAGTAGCAGGCCCTGGCGCCACACGGTATCATAAGCCGCAGACAGATCGACGAAAGCCGCCGCAAACTTATGTCCCTCTTGGAACCCAGCCTCCACACTGCTAGTCAGGGCGAGCACTTGCTCGCAGCAATCTCTTCCCGCTCTGAAACCCGCCTGCTCGACAGGGATCACTGCGTCTATTAATGGGCCAATGCGTTGCATAATTAGTCTTTCGAGAAGCTTATATGAGATGCACAGCAGAGATATCGGTCGGTAGTGAGTTGAATTTGTTCCGTCCTTGCCGGGTTTGAGTATGGCCATGACCCTTGCGTGTTTCCAGATTTTTGGAAGCAATCCCCTTCTCATGGTTTCATTCATGAGCTGTAGGAGCCACTTTTGTGCACTTGGGCCCATATTTTTTATGAATTCCGGGTACACATCATCCGGTCCAGCAGCCTTTCCACACTTAGTATTCTTTATTGCCATAGTCAGTTCATACAAGGAGAAGTCATGAGAGAGGGTAGGGTTCTCTGTAAGGTTTTTCTTAATGTCTCGCAGTTCATAATTTACTTCTCTCACACGGTCTTTACTGATAGGGAATTTAGAGACACACGCCATATGTTTTACAATGTCATTCGCCGTCACAGATGTAGGGGATGGTGAAGTTGGAAGCTTAGGAGGGGCGGCTCCCAATTTTCGCAATGTGTTCCAAGCTTTACGACTTGAGTGCTTAAAGTCCATCTCTTTGACGGTTTCATTCCATCTTTCTTGGCGGTTAAGATTAAGTTCTCGTAATAGTTCCTCAGCAATATTAGCATCAGATGATTCTTGAAACGCTCCATATAGATCATTGCACTTTGCGTTCCACGTTGGTATATATTCCTTGCGGTAGCCTCGGGGGATGTACTTCTTAGCAGATGAGATGATAGCGCCGACAAATCTATTATAGTTTGCTATTTGGCAAGGTATGTGTTGGATAATATTATTCAGATTGCTTGCAAAGCTCTCCCAATTAGCCTTTCTGAAGTTCCATCTCGGCAAAGGTACCGAAGTCGTCAGAGGAACAGATATTCCGTATTTAACAATAACGGGTCTATGTTGGGAGTGGGGGAAATCATCAAGAACAACCCTTGAGGCTCTATCATTAATGTTAATGTTAGGGCTGGTTACAAAACTCAGGTCTGGGGTATAATCTCTTCTCCAACGTGCTGAGCGGAAGGTTCCTTTATCTTTGGCACTATACAGGAGGTAAATTGAGTTAATTTGAGCCCATTCAACAATGCTTTCTCCATTCTTGTCCGCGTGATCATATCCCCACATATCACTGTGGCTGTTGAAATCCCCCACATATATCGCTGGGTGTTCATAGCAGGGCAGTGGAGGCGATGGCCAAGTTTCGTTTGGAGGCTTGTATATGTTGACAATCTTTACATTATTCACTTGGATAGCGATGGAAGATATGTTATCTCGGGTGCTGCTATTAAGGAAAGTGACGTCATCTAGGCTGGACCTGACATATGTTGCTATGCCATACACGTTGCTGTGTACAGCCGCTATGAGGGTGTAGCCAGGTATAATCCCTCTTCTGGTCAGGTCCTCATCATCCTTAGCATGAGTTTCTTGTATTGCTACAACGTCCACATTATGCTGTGTTAGTATTCTCGCTAGTATGTCGCACTTTGAGAGGGAGATGCCCTCAATGTTGAAATGGCAAATGTTTATACAGCGTTCCAGGCTGCGTGTCATGTAGTCCTGAGAAGGACTGTTACGCTTTTGGTTTTCATCTCTCTGGTTACCTTGATTCCTCTTTTTGCTCCTATACTTGTTCTTTTCTTTATTTCGCGCCATTGCTGTGTTGCAGCACCTATTGTTTGCCTGTTAGCTTTTAAACCCAGGGTGGACCACTTGGAGGTCGGCAAACTTCCCACCCCAATTTTTGAATGTAATCTACCTATATATTGATACGTGATGGAAAAACTTTGAGAACATTTAAAAAAAATGCGTGGATGGAGAAGTACGAAATTTCGCACACTTTTATTTTATATAGAGAAGTAGTGGCGAATGATAATATTTTTTTAAAATTAAGCATAAAAATACATTAAAGAAATAAAAAAACATTACAAACACTAAGTACTGTAATGTTACGTATTTCATAATCTCACACACAGGTACACTATTTGACATTGACACAGATGCATAAATTCTTTTGTTTGTCTGTCATCAAATTGAGAATAGAATAATATTGTTTGTCTTTAATAATAATAGAAAAAAGTTTGTACATAATATCAACATTCCAAATTTGACGTCCATGTCATTGTTTTTGATAGAAAACTGTGACATAGCGCTCGCTTAGTCTCTGACAATGGAACCTTAATAATGTTCAAAAGTTCAAACATATATAATTTAAATAATTTCGAAGGTCGAATTTCGAGCACTGGTCGACCACTGGTTATTTTTAATTTTCGCACGGTCGAGTAGTTCCGAGTTATTCAATCCAAATAATAATATTAAACAGGAAAGCTGCCGAACAAGGGGTAAGTTTTTCGACCGAAATAATCTCATTGGCGTCAAATTTAAAACACAAATTTCTGCTTATTACTTAACTTTTAAGCAATATTGTAGGTGTAAGCCAAATAACTGGATGAATTAAGCTGTAATTTTAAGCTAATTTAAATTTTTTAAATGGTTTAGCCCTTTTTGAACATCAATCGTCCATTAGATTGGATGTCTAGGCGTCGACAATCCACCAACGGGTTGCGAGTTCGATTGCCGGACGAAACAATATACCTATTTAAGAAATTTTTACCGGTGATGGTTAAAAAATATTCTATCATAGTATTATTCATTCTTTACGGGTTTTCAGGCAAAACGTAAGAACACACCTGACGTCAGAACAATAACTTCTTTTATCTTCTTCCTTGTTCCTTATTCCTATCCCTCACCCTTATCCTTCTTCCCATTATCCCCAACTGAGCCTGCACATATTGTTACATAAGTAGGTATTTTTTCTTCTTTTTTCTGTTGTTTGTCTTACTTCTAACCTACTCGCTGTTAATGTCTACGTATATACTTTACTGGTGTTTTTGTTGTCCATAATATTTGTGTAAAGTGATCACACTAAGCCAGCCTTCGTAATAACAGTAGAAGACGGTCGTAAGCCCGTAGTGGTTTGTTCCATTTAAAAATCGAACATTAGTAATGAATTTTTAGAGTCATAAGTTGTTATTTTTTCTTTAAGATCTAGTCCTGAAAAGGTCACAAGAATCTAAACATAATTAGAACGTTGTGCACCAACAAAGCCAATAGGCAATAAATATGAGACATTAACAAAAATGGATATAGTCATATCCTGGCGCCAAATACATGATAGCAGTTGCATTCTCTAAATTTGGTTGCTCTCTTGTTCTCAATAATTTCCAACTTTTATCTCTATTTTTCATTTTATTATTAAATTTCTACTTGTTGCATAGGTACATGAGATTTTTCGACATGTTGAACATGTTGAGAATTCTCATGATTAGGAGTTTCGGAGACAAACATTACCACCTAATGGCGAACGTTGTTAACGTAAAGTGATCACACTAAGCCAGCCTTCGAAATAACAGTAGAAGACGGTCGTAAGCCGGTAGTGGTTTGTTCCATTTAAAAATCGAACATTAGTAATGAATTTTTAGAGTCATTAGTTGTTATTTTTTTTTTATTTGTGTAATTGTTAATTGTAATAATATCACTGTTTGTATGCATATTTGTTTAATAAAATACACTCCACTGCTAAATTAAAAATAGTCAGGAAGAAATTGATTGACTTAAAGAAACTTTTAAATGCTTTATATGATGAATGAATCTTTAAATGTGGAGTAGTTTGTTCTTCTACTGTTTCGTGTTGGTTACTGTAATCACTTAAGTATTAACAAATGTGAATTTATTTTTACCTTAAGCAATTCTACCAACCGATTTAGCAAATTTGTCACGTTTGACAATATTATTCACCTTCGATAGATCGAACGTTCATCACTTGTGGAGAGGGGCTGGACATGACTTGGACACGTGTTAAGGATGCCGAATGACAGTTGGCCGAGGAGAGCGTTGGAGCTTCCATCAGACCCTGTCATAACGCATTCAGTTTCTTCGTGGCAGAGCTGAGGGAACGGATATGGTGTGGGAGGATTTCATAAAACTTATTGATAGAGAGAAATTCTGAACTTCATTCGAAAACACAGCAGACTTGAAAAATAAACTTCACTGAAAAATAAAATTGAACTTTTCGAGAAATCTACCTCTCGGTTCGTAGATCGATTGAAAATTTCGAGTAAATGACCTAAGCCACTGGTCCACATTGTTGTTCTAGCAGCGACCGAATTATTTTTATATTTCGTTGTTGTCAATGTGAAGATTTTGGGTATTTTATAAATTTTCTACCAAATTGTTACAGCCAAACACTGTGAATATTACTCAATATATTGGGTATATTATAACAGCTGAGTTCATGTTATAAAGCATAGACGATAGTGTAGATTATCTTTTAACGGTTTATGTATAGACCGGATTATTCAAATATTTTTTTTTGATAAAAAAAAACTGAAAAAGTGTGTTTACAAAGAAAATTGTTTAAAAATAAAATTCATTCATTCATTTATTCATTTCCATTTCTACGGCTTCTTCAGCCATTTACAAACATATAAAAATACAATAATAAACAGACATGATAGAAAATATATGTTATGATCAAATAAAATATTAATAGGTATGTATGCAGACTAATACAGACTATAAAAAAAGAGAAAATAATAACTAGAAAAATATTACAATTTTGACATCTTTTGAACAAAAATACACACCAACACACACATAAAATAGGAATAATCATATCACAAAAATAATTTAAATAAAATAAAATTGGAATTAAATAAAATAAAATTGAAACTAGATAAAATGAAATTATGATTTAAGTAAAATGACATGAAATCAGTTAAAACTAACTAAGAAGTATTAAGTTGGCCAAAATGGGTAAGAGCACTACTGCTATGTGAAAAATAACGATTTATTATAATAATAGGTAGGTATGTTTGATTCATCAATTTTTACACACATCATTCCGCGAGAGTAAGTTTGAGTTTATGTTTGAAGGATGGTAGGCTAGTACAGAAGATATCTATGTCGGCGAGGTATTGGTTGCCTAAATAGTGCAAACGGGGGACAACAGTGTTGCGAAGGTAGGTTGTGTTAAAAGAATTGTCTGTATGAAACGTGTTATTGTTCCTAGTACTTCGATTGCCGACACGGAGTCTCACCTCGGCGACCAGGTCAGGGCTGTCACACAGACCATTTATTATTTTAAATAGAAAAATTAAATCGCTTTGGATTCTTCTGTCTTCGAAGTAAAAAAATACCTGTATATTAATATATATGGTGGTGTACGCCGCTTGGATGTCTTGTATATCCTACGGTACAACTTAGCAAGAGTTGTAAAAAATCCATCAGAAGTAGGCACTCATCTTAGGCAGCAGAAGAAAGGGAGAATGTAGGTCTAGTACGCTTCTAACAAAATCAGAAATTGCATTATTAGGTTTGGGTTCGCAATATATAAAATGTCTCACGTTTATCCCGCTTTTTTTATAAAATAACAAGGCCACCAAATAAGAATTGAATTATCTAAAAAGGGTTGAGGTGCATTTGATATTTTCCTCCGTTTCGAAGGACCATAGAACATTTGTCAATATACCGATTTCTCACTCTGTCTGTAACACCGCGTTATAACAACCTAGATAGTTCTCGAATGGAACTATATTAAGTACATGGAGTGAGTGTTACGCTATAGGTGGGAGTTGTTTATTTGTTTTGGGAATATTTTTCAGCCGCCGTAGCCTCTTGGATCAGAGCCAACAGACACAACACATCCTCCGCCAGGAGACGATATTAAATTCTTTGCGAACGCCACCACGCATTGGTGTCAAATAGAAACACACATTCGTGCTCCTCCTTGATGGTAGGCAAAGAGAATATTCAATGAGACTCCTGTAAATATGTATTTCAGGACACGTTATTCACAAGTGGCTTTGTTTCTATGTAATAATAAATTCTTTCAATATGTAGGTACTCATCTTCTTTTATTTTTGAATTTGCTGGAAAGTCTTATGTAATGATATTTCACAACCAACGTGATGAGAAAAAGGGAGAAATTGTTAAGAAATCATTTTCTATATAAACGCTAGCAAAAAAGTAAAGCCGGCAGACTCTCATCATTTAATCCATTTACAGGATCAATCATATTGATTCTGCCTCCAAGAAAGATCAAAACAGCTGGATGAGATGTGTGATTTTATTTATTTATTTATTTATTAATTGGAAGTTGTTTATAATTTGCTAAAAGTAATGTGAATTTTATTTTAAATTATTATATTTGTGTTGATAATGATGTTTTATAAGTATCAACATTTAGAATTGTACTAGAGTTATGATCGAAATTTGATTTAGGTGTATAAGATGTTCATATTGTAATACTATTATGGTTCTGTACATTGTTAAGATATATTATATTATTTATGTATTGTTCATATATATATTATTCATGTATCATTGTTTATGTATTATTATTATTTTATTTCAATAAACTAAACTTAACACATTGATCTACCGATCGACATTTCTCCATCCATAGGCCCTTGCAGGCACTTGGTGGCGTCATTATTACATATAACAAATATTAATTTTCGATAGTCAAGGAATTCGATATAGACAATAATAATATAATAGAAGACAAAAATAAAATGTGAAATACCTATGATTTGCAGTGCCGGTTGATGTAAAGAGTCAACCGGCACATTGTCCTTGACATGTTGTAGTTTTGTTATCAATTTAAAAATGGGTAAAATATAAAAATAAGTAGATACCTAGTAACAAGTTGATAGTCTATGCTAAACGCTGCTGTTAGCCTCATTAATCATATCGTCAGATTTTTTTTTTTTTTTTTTTTTTATTAGCTCTGCACTCGTTTTCGAGTGATTCAGCTATGGAAGAGCAAAGAAAGTATTTCTAAAGTTTGAGGAAATCCTTCCTATGTGCTCCTCCAAAAGGGAAGGTGCGATGATTTTTGCGTAAAGTCATTTTTTTTTTTTTTTTTTTTTTTTAATAAAAATGAATCTGTGCTCACTCGAAGTGAACACAAATACACTTTTGACATCTTTCACAGTAAGCAAATGCTTGTGTCGTGAAAGCGGAAAATGGTCGACACGGCCGGGATTCGAACCCACAACCTCCGCACGAAACAGTGCGAAAGCCGGCGTCGTAACCGCTGGTCTATCAACCACCTCATTGCAAGAGTAATTTTACAGGGCTTGTTCAGAAGTGTGTTGCAAATCTGTAAAGAAGAGGAATGGGTGAAGTCTTGAAAATGATAATTTTAAAGAGCTTATTTTGCTCTCAAATGCATATTATGTAGTTGCACATTACATCATACATTGGAGACCATGATATCAATTGGATATAGGATAACCAACCTCGAAGCTTGATGTTACCACATAGGTCAACGTGAAAGAATATCTTCACCAACCCTCTTGGTAAACGAAGGATCATATTTCCAACAACCCTTCGCACCAGAGGCTATCACCCACCATTGAAGCATCAAAATAACGAGAGTTGCTAGTTTCAAATGAATAAGAATGGGATTATACAGGGTCTGAAATATACCCTTGTGGAAGGCCGATATGTTGTCATCACTCATCGCAAAGGCGAATGCCGTTATTGTGAGTGGTGTTTATTTTACTGAAAATAAATAAATAAATATGGGATTTTCAAAGAAATCAAATTAATTTCTTTCCATGAATGATAATTTTTATTTTCGGATACACATCAAATTAATAAAGTATTATTTGGATTTAGAAGGAATAAATACCAAATAAAAAAAAAAAGGTTTTATTAAAAGCGACCTGCCTACGCGGATTTTTTACGGTCGTTTTTTCAACAGACTTATTTAAGAATTATTATCACAAAAATTAAAATTGCTGGAACAAATTCTTTGTAAAAAAAAATATAAAAAAGAAGAAAAGAATGGGGGTGAAGATAATATAATAGGTATAAGGTCTGTTTCGGGCAGGACGGATATGCAAATCAAGTATAAGATAGGGAAGGAAAAGGTGAGAAATGGTAGAAAAGGAGAAACTATAATTATCAAGGAGAGATCCATCTCACTGATGTGCAAAAATAAGCGTATCTAAGATAAAACATCTTTTTATTGAAATCTGTTAAGCTTTGCCGAAGTTCCTTCCTCTGTGACGTCAGCACTACATACAAGATGAGCTGATTCACTTGAAAAACTAGCCATATTGACATAATGAGGAGCAACCGTGTTCGAAGGTGTGCTAATATTTGTGTAATCTATTTATTGTTTTTGTTTGGATGTACCGCGAAGTAGTTTTTTTGCCTGATTTCAACAAACAAGAACATAAAAAACTAATGAATAATAAAGTGTTTACTTTCACCATAACAAATTTGAGAAAGTTTTCTCTGTCCCTCTATGCACTTCTGTCCTGTACCAACTGCTCCGTTTCTACCTAGGTCAGTGCGATACTCTTCAGGTAAGCGGTAAAGGCTCGTGCAATGGTAAAGGATGGTCTTCCTTTTCTTATTGTCCCATCTGGGTTGTAAAATGCTTTTAGGGGACATACGGAGGGCATTCAATAGACAATCCAATTTGTGATTAGGTAACGGAGGGATTTGTTTTTTCGCGGATGGTGTCTGTCGTAAAAAAATAATACCGCAAATTTCCGAATTTTCCGCATTAATCTGATTTAAAAACGCTGAGAAATTTACTTTGTGTAAGATAAACAACAACAATACTCCCTTTTACACCCCACTCAGGGGCATAGGGAGGCAACAAGAGCTCTCCATTGCGCTCGATCTTGCGCAATGTTTATGACCTCCTCCCACACCATGTCCATGTCCCTCAGCTCTGCTTCGAAGGAGCGGAACACAGTGTGAGATAAAAAACATATAACTTAAAATGTGACTACTTTTTTAACTTTGATATTTATCAAATATGAAAATTAAAATTTTCAGTCGTACTAATAAAACGTTATTATTCAAATACACGCAGAATAAGCAAAAGCGCTACTAAAAAAACAAGGAATAAGCTATAACAATAATAATTCCCATGCCAAATTTATTCCTGGCTACCCCCAGGTATAAAGAAGTAATAGCGACGTTTAATGAGACAGACTACCACTGCACTCTTCATATTTTGACACTTAACATACGAAAATTTGCAACAAGTCCGAGCTGTCAATGAATTGAATCGACCTTCGTAAAAATATTCGTACCGAGTCGTAGGTACCGACATACCTACTCGTGATATTCCGCGCACGAACTTTTCCGAGGGCCCAATCGGATTCGTACGGACTGCTTAGAAACCAACCCTTTAGTATGGAAGAACCACAAACATCATTGATAAAGCGAGGTTGCCAAAGTATTCTGCGGTATACTTAAGACGCGGTATAGGGTTGATTATTAGAAGCATGGGGTATAAGCGATATGCCGTCATAATGGTGTTTCTATTAGTATCACTGAATATATCTAGTGGAATATAAGTTGATTGCAAGACTGTAATAATATACAAAAATTCAAATATGGCAATGATTCAGCACGCTTTATTTGGCACAACAAAACATTTCGCTGGTGTGTATACACGCCCCGCCCCTCTACGCCGTAGCAGCGAGATCAGGCGCTTCTACTGGATCCATCTCGCTCGTCGTAGCACAGCACTACAGTTACCCCGGCTCCAGATAATACCCCCCATTCTCCCACGGGTTGCGAGTTCTCTCGGACGTCTGCACACGTCGGATTATATTTGTCGCATTTCGCAATTGTGTTTTCATTATATTTAACAAAATTCGCTACTGAAAATAAAACGCCGACCATAAATTCGTAAATTTTTGAAAATCGAACTTTTGGTTTTTTTCTGTGAATCTTGAAAAAAAAAACATTTAATTAAAAAAAAAAATTTTTTTTCACTATAATTACGTACCGTTATATTTTTATTTCAGTTTTTAATTTCAATAAAAAAACTCAACATTTTTTTCACAAAAACAAAAAGCGCGGATTATTTAAATTATAGAAATATCAAAAATATTTTTTTCTTATATTTTGATTAGTTGTGATTGTGTGCTTTCAATTGGAATTTTGTCATTTGAATTTCAAAGGTAAGAAATTTTTTTATTTTTCATCTGACGTTCACTAGGTAGCTAGGTACCTACCTACTTATTTTAATTTTTAATTGTTTCATGTAACGATTCAAAATTGAATTCAATTTCGATAAACATTTTTTTCGAGATGAATAATTAATATTTTAATCAAATATTTTAAGCAGGTACCTACCTACCTACCTTTTTATATTTGAAATTCATTATCAAATTAAATATGGGTATTTTTATGTATGTAATTACTTATATTTTTATGACAGAAATAATACTATATATATATCTACTTTTACAAATAGGTATATATCTACTTATTTATTCATTTATAAATATAAATATTTGTTGCTTCAATATAATTTACTTTTCATTTAATGAAAAAATGTTGTACATATGCTATTACACAATGAATAACCTAAATTGAGTAGGTATATAGATACCTGGAACTAATTTTGACAATTCTGAAAGCGTGGTGTAGAAACGCCCACTTTTTGGAAATATTTTAGATAAATATTTGGGGTGGTTGGTAGACCAGTGGTATCAGTCGGCGACTTTCGTACGCACAGCGTATTGGAGGTCGTGCGTTCGAATCCCGGTGCCGACCATTTCCACTTTAACAACACAAGCTTTGCTTTAGGTATGTGAAAGATGTCGAAAGTGTATTTGTGTTCACTTCATGTGAGCACAAATACATTTTTTATAAAAAAAAGTAGGTGCCTACCTCTTACATTATGATTGTCTTTAAGGAACTATATTATGTAGGTATATTATTATAGTTTATGAAATGATTGGTAGACTAGAGTTTACGACGCCGGCTTTCGCACCGTTTCGTGCGGAGGTCGTGGTTTCGATCCCAGATGCCGACCATCTTCATCTTTCACGACACAAGCTTTAAGTAGCTTACTACGAAAGAGTCAAAAAGTGTATTTTTGTTCACTTTAAGTGAACACAGATTCATTTTTTTTCTGTATAATTTTTTTTATCTATTTTCTATGTGTTTTAGTCATTTTGACATTTATTTTATATATTGAAATATTTCTAGTACCTACGTAAAGGTAAAGAAAACAAATTTAGGGTTTTTTCATTTCTGCACTAGATTAGGCGCTTTTTTTAAAACTATCAATTTTTATTTTTTTCTGTCTATTTCAAAAGGATAAACTTTAGCGAAAATCTAATAAGGAATGGAGTGAGTAAAGATCAAAGTTAACAAGTTGAGATGTTTTGGGCATATTGAAAGAATGGATGCCGAAACAATATCCACAAATATAAATAATACAAGGCTAAAAAAGGTGTGAAAAAGTGTTGCTGATCAACAAAGACGTATATCAAGCATTCGATTCCACTTTCAAAGAAGGCTAGGTCAGTGTTTTGAGAAAAAGGATAGGTTGTATTATAAGGAATTTTCTACTATTTCATTTTCTACTATTTTGTTTCTTCTGTGTTCTGATTGTTTTTTGTTTTTTTTCTCTTTTTGTGTCTTTATGTCTTCCATAGTACAGTGCCGCAATAATTAAAAATTAGTATCACCTCAACACAGGCTGTCGTCTAGTGAGGTGATAAATTCCAAATATGTACCTATATAAATTCCAAATATGTACCTATGTAAAAGTTGGAAAGATAAAAAAGAAGAAAGAAGAAGAAGAATGGTGTGTTGGTCGAAAAAGTAGGGTAGGGTGTTCGGATAGAAAAAAGGGGAAGTCGTTCTCTTTGCCTAGCCCCTAAGGGACACGGGAAATGGCGCTGTATTTGGCAATTTACTCTCAAAAGAAATACAGTATTATTATCCGCGAATATCGATGACTGTTAATACTGTCATAGGACAATAATAATTAACCATAGTTAAGAGAGGACAAAGTCTGCCGGGAAAGCTAGTTGCATATAAAGATGAAGGGCTACTTCTAACTGTAATTACTAACTTCGGCACAAGCTAGTTAAGAGATTTAATTACCTGCATCTTCATACACCCCAAAATGAAATAAAAAATAGATAAATGTAAACTGTCAAGAGAAGATGAAGTTCACAACTAGCTGCTCACCCCATCAAATATTCAAACCACCAAGACTCGCCCCAATCTACCCTGATTAACTACCCGCTCTGCGTATTATGTATCGCGGGTAGGCATGAATCAGCCCCTGTGTTTGCTTACAAGATACCAGCTATAACTGTTTGTACATACATAACAAAACACTCCTTAAAGTCTAGCTATTAATTATTTGAGAATGTCATTCAGAATTAAAAAAAAATCACTATTTCTTTTTCCTTTATTTCGCAGAATTCTGAATTTAGAATCGTTCGTACCACCTACACTATAAGACAATCGATTTCATTAATTTCTAAACACTCTAAACAAAAATATAGCCATCCCTAGTTGTACTCACTTGCTTAACGAATCCGATCACCCATCCACTAGACCACTCCACTCCAATACTCGGCAGCTGCAACAGCATTGTCGTTAGCAATGATAAGGTTTTATCACACCTCACAGGCATAATATCTCGGCAAGTGAGGAGATGTTCGTCGCTTTGAGTCTCGCCGCAGCTACAGGATACATCCTCCTCCACACTAAAACCCCACCTGCTCATGTTTTTCTTGCATCTAGTGACATCCACTCGAAATCTATCGAGTGTCTTCCAAGTTGGGTAAGGAAGTTGGTGTTCCGGTCCTAAGCATTCCGACAGTTTTATCTGGCTTCCATTATATGGTGTGTGCCAGAGATCTTTCTTCGCCCTATCCGGTAGTAATTTTAGGGGACAACAAAACAGGAGACGGACCCAAGACACCCTCTGTTTGGCCACACGCCACCGATAGTTAAATCCAGGAAAAGCTTCCTGAGAACAACATCCCTAGTTGTGATACGGGTAGAAATACATTGTATGAGCAAACGGAATTACTAGTTTCTATTTTTTCTCGCAATATTTCGATTTTCTCACCGTTTGAAACTTCCCTAATCTTTCTAATAGTTGGAAACCAAAAATAAAGTGGCCTAGAAGTGGTATCAGTCGAAGACTTATGTACGCGCAGCGCATTGCAGGTCGTGGGTTCAAATCCCGGTGACAACCATTTCCACATTTTTTTTTTAATGAATCTGTGCTGACTCAAAGTTAACACAAAAACACTCCTTGACTCATTCACAGTAAGCTACTGAAAGCTTGTGTCGTGAAAGAGAAAGATGGTCGGCACCTGGGATCGAACCCACGACCTCCGAACGAAATGGTACGAAAGCCGGCGTCGTTTGGTTAGTGTGATAGATGTCAAAAGTGTGTTTGCGTTCACTTGAGTGAGCTCAGATTCTTTTTGTATAAACAAAAAATAAAGCCAAATCGGTCCAGCCATTCTCCACTTTTAACGCCATGTACTGTAAGGGGTAGGCAGAGAGAATGGACCTCCACTATTTTCTATCCAAGCATACTTATTTCAATTTTTCCACCGGCATACAATTTCTCACACAACCTCTCCTATAACTCTCATTTCTGACTAGGCCTTCCTTGAGGACGGAATCGATGTATTCGATCCACGTCATTCTCGGTCGTCCACGCTTTCTTACATCTTTCTTTTCATCCTTATAAATTTATTTTTGTCATTCTGTTTATAACCGTTCTTTCCACATGCCCAAATCATCTCAACTTATTATCTTTCAGTAATTATAACGCACAGAAAATCATATTTGTATATTGTGAACTGGAAAGACAAGTCAGATAAAAAATAAAAATATGAGTGCTACTGCGCATAGTTCCAACAAGTACCACGTGACTGTGTGACATCGATTTTTTACATAATTTAATATTTTAGCGTTAACACAGAGGCGTTTTATGTTTTAATCTCGTAATTAGTTAAAGTAAGAAGCTATAGTCTTTGTTGTATTATCTTGTGGTTGTGGATGAAAGTAAAATTGATGATTTCCTATTGATAATTTATCTTCAGTCACGTGACTGTGGAATAAATAAATCAATTTTCGGTACTGCGCATCCAAAAATATTCTCTAATAATATTTGTATTCAGTGGGATAGACAAGACTTGAGGTCCATTCTCTTTGCCTTACCATAGACAAATTGTATTTAATGTATGTTTTTGGGTAATTACTGAAATGTACTTAAATTTGAAACTTGACATGTTTTATGTGTGATTTTGTGTACACAAATATACTTACCATATTTAATTTAACCTCATATGGTCGTAAGTAATTCTAACTTCTAAGAAAGTTATGAGCTTTGAACCTACATCAAGCTTTCAGCGATTGCTTCGGTCGTTCTCTAGGTAACTTTCTCAACTCGAACGGAAACGAGCTTCCAAATTTGCTGGACCGTAAATACAAGTCGTGGAAACCCATTTCTCATGTGCCGTAGTTTTGGAAATGTTGCAATTTCAAAAGGAAACTTTGTAATGCGAAATTTATCGCTGTCCGGTTTGAATTTGTCCGGTTTTTTTATTATTTTTATTTTTCTCCGATTCAAAACTTTCTCCGGGTAAAATTATTGTACATTATATTCACACTGTAACAAATGCATTCATGTGACTGGATATTTTCTTTTTTATACTTTTACTAGCTTTCTCGACAGACGTTGTCCTGTAGTCCTAACCAGAGGCGGCCCGTTCATATGTGCACTGCGCCCCCAGAAACATAAATACATAATTAATCCGATTAAGTAACTAATAAAATAATAATGGTAAAATATTTCTAGAACATCCATATTATGGAATATTATTTCATTAAATATATAAATATTATTTCATTCGTATTCAAAGCTCAGGGGGGAACAACGTGAGCATATATGTGCGCGCACACATTCTACCTCACCTTTGAGTCCCGAAACGAATGTGCCCGATAATTTTGTTGACTTTGCGGTGGAGTAAGTGGGATGGGCTACTGTAAGAGCGGCAATCACGTATGCGAGAATGAGAGAGAACTACCCGCAATGACGTTGGCGCGTCGCAGGTGATCTGTTTTATACTAACTTAAATATTATATTTTATATCATTTCTTACCCTTTTTTTTCAACTTTTTATAAGGTATTCTGTTATCCGGAGCGGAGAAGAATCCAATAAATCAAACATTTAAAGAATCTGTTGAGCCGATCTCGAGTTATAAGTGTTCGCACTAACCCGCGTTTCATTTATATTAGATAAATCATTAAGGGTTGCGCCCTCCCTTACGCTTGGATGTTTCAGGAACCTTTATCATTTCATCCAGACTTTATAAGCCAAAAAGTCGGAAGGACTTCATCTGACGCGCCATGGATAAAAGAAAAAAAAAGATCCTTGCAACAAATTATTTATTTAAGTGATAATTAAAGAAAATCTTCAGATTGAGTTGACAATTAATTATAATTAAATTAAATTGCGGAAATTTTGAGTTTAATTTGAAATTTCACAACCGTTTATGATTCTTCCCAACAACTACACCACAAATTGAGAATAGATTATTAATATTGTTTTTTTTTAAATGATAATAGAAAAAACTTTATACAAATCATTTAAAATTTGACGTATAAATTTTAACAAACATTACTCATGAATTATTAGAGTCATTAGTTGTTATTTTTTCTGTATAAATTTTATTTTTTTGGAAAGAAAATTGTAAAATTGCACTCGCTCACTCTAATGTTCAAACTTATAATCTAAATTAGTTATGGTCGAATTTCGAGCACTGGTCGACCACTAGTACTGATGAATTTCATGAAATGGCTAAAATTTTAGCCGACGTCATTAAATGAGTGAATAATAATACTTTATTGGAAGATAATTAGGACCTACAACAATAATAATATATTTTTAATGGTTTAAATACGAGATTATCTCTCTCGAGGGAAATCTTAAGCCCAAAGCACCGAAAAAAGAAAACTTTTTCAAAAGGTCAAGGGACCAGTTGCTAATCGTCTCACTGCGACCAAAATACGTAGATGGGCACAAGAATCTAGACATATAATTAGAACGTTTTGCACCAACAAAGCCAATAGGCAATAATTATAGACATTAACAAAAATGGATATAGTCATATCCTGGCGCCAAATACATGACAGCAGTCGCAGTCTTTAAATTTAGTTGCTCTCTTGTTCTCAATAATTACCAATTTTTATTTCTATATCTCATTAAATATCTACTTGTTGTATACATGGAATTTTTTTGACATGTTGAATATGCTGAGAACTCTCATTATTAAGAGTTTCGGAGATTTAAACATTACCACCAAATGGCGAACGTTATGAACGTTAAGTGATCACACTTAGCCAGCCTTCGAAATAACAGTAGAAGGCAGTCGTAAGCCTGTAGTGGTTTGTTCCATTTAATAAAAATCAGTCTAAATTCGCGTATTTAAAAAAAAAACCGTCGTCTGCTAATTGAATAATAATTAATGGCTGGTAGCAGTGATTGCCCTGCGGTGGCTTCAGTCTGAATGGTTCAACGGGGGCTAAAGGTTGGTTGTTGGGTCAAATAACAACTAATGACTCTAAAAATTCATTACTAATGTTCGATTTTTAAATGGAACAAACCACTACGGGCTTACGACCGTCTTCTATTGTTATTTCGAAGGCTGGCTTAGTGTGATCACTTTACGTTAACAACGTTCGCCATTAAATGGTAATATTTGTCTCCGAAACTCCTAATCATGAGAATTCTCAACATGTTCAACATGTCGAAAAATCTCATGTATGCAACAAGTAGAAATTTAATAATAAAATGAAAAATAGAGATAAATATTTAATAGACATTGCACAAGATTGAGCTGGGCAAAGGGGGTTTATCGTTAATAAATTTAATAATAAAATGAAAAAATAGAGATAAATATTTAATAGACATTGCACAAGATTGAGCTGGGCAAAGGGGGTTTATCGTTAATAAATTTAATAATAAAATGAAAAATAGAGATAAATATTTAATAGACATTGCACAAGATTGAGCTGGGCAAAGGGGGGTTTATCGTTAATAAATTTAATAACAAAATGAAAAATAGAGATAAATATTTAATAGACATTGCACAAGATTGAGCTGGGCAAAGGGGGTTTATCGTTAATAAATTTAATAATAAAATGAAAAAATAGAGATAAATATTTAATAGACATTGCACAAGATTGAGCTGGGCAAAGGGGGTTTATCGTTAATAAATTTAATAATAAAATGAAAAATAGAGATAAATATTTAATAGACATTGCACAAGATTGAGCTGGGCAAAGGGGGTTTATCGTTAATAAATTTAATAATAAAATGAAAAATAGAGATAAATATTTAATAGACATTGCACAAGATTGAGCTGGGCAAAGGGGGTTTATCGTTAATAAATTTAATAACAAAATGAAAAATAGAGATAAATATTTAATAGACATTGCACAAGATTGAGCTGGGCAAAGGGGGTTTATCGTTAATAAATTTAATAACAAAATGAAAAATAGAGATAAATATTTAATAGACATTGCACAAGATTGAGCTGGGCAAAGGGGGTTTATCGTTAATAAATTTAATAACAAAATGAAAAATAGAGATAAATATTTAATAGACATTGCACAAGATTGAGCTGGGCAAAGGGGGTTTATCGTTAATAAATTTAATAATAAAATGAAAAATAGAGATAAATATTTAATAGACATTGCACAAGATTGAGCTGGGCAAAGGGGGGTTTATCGTTAATAAATTTAATAATATAATGAAAAATAGAGATAAATATTTAATAGACATTGCACAAGATCGAGCTGGGCAAAGGGGGGTTTATCGTTGCATTTCATTGATCTCAAGTGGAGCCTTAAATGAAATAGAGTGATTGTACGAGTTTTTACTGCACAAGAAATTGTTCTAGCTTCCTCTTTACAAAAAACTGTATTCAAAATATATATATATTTTTTTATGCATTTCCACAAATGAGTGATTTATGCAATTAACAAAACAAAAAAAAGAACACAACTATGAAAGAAAAAAATATAACTATGAAAATAAATTCACTCTACATTAAATCTTTTTATTATTAAGTTAGAATGTTTTTGCGATACATGTTGTTGTGGTCACCCTACAGCGTCCAAAAAATCCGTTCTTAGAAAAATAGTGTGGTAGGATGCATTGTAAAAATTTTAGAAAGTTCTGATAGATAAACAAAGGCTCGGGCTTATCCCAGAACACCGATATGGTAAACAACAGAATTCCCGTTAGTTTGGGTGAAGACGAACAGAGGCGTGCCCCGGGCTTATGCCGGAAGGCACTTGCCATGGGCGGTTAATTTTTTTAATACAAAATGTATAGTAGGTTAATAAATTGAAGTGGGTTGGCGATCCATATTAGAGTCACATTACTGTTGGATAAATTACAAATTCAGTACCTTAGCGTTTTACAATACCTCAGAGTAAATTCACTCACGTTCCGCGTATAGACAAGGAAGGCGCGACCGAATTGAACATGGCCCTGCTCCAGGTTTTGACCAGGCAATATGAATTACAATGCCCTTTTGTTAATTTACTCGGATACTGTAGATAAGGGTTTTACATAGTTAACATAGTCTTTTGTTTAATTTTAAGGATTCACAATATTCTAGTGAAACGGGTTTTTTTTGGATGCTTCGAAACACCGTAGATAAGGGTAGCTCTTGAGTGCATGTTATTGTTTTGCAGAATGAAAAAACCCTTGTAATAATAAAATATAGAATATAATAAGGGGTTGGTATGGCAAATATAATTGTTTAGATGGCATTGTATTTTGATTATCAAATTATGTACCTATGTAGTTGTAACTGTAAATTAACAGAAGTAGGTATGTTGTTGTTCTATAATAGACTATGGTTTAAACAAGACTTAAATACTGAATAAATAATGTGTAGAGATTATAATGTTGTTTTGAAATGATAAATTATAACACATATGCTTAAGGAGTAATATAAGATATTATAAGACTATTAGATTAATTATTGATTAAGGCACGTTAGTTTAATTACTGATAAGCATCTTAATTAAGAAGGAATATACCTATGTGTAGGTTAAGAATTACCTAAGATAGAATTGATTAATGGCCAACATTAGTAATAAGATTAATAATAATTAATATTAAGACAATTATTGAACATGTCTAGTATATAAGATTTCTAGTATATAAGATTCACAAGGTTGTAATTAATTTTAAGAGATAAATTAGCATAACATGATTAGAAGATTGAATTAAGCTTTCAAAAGATTATTACTAAGAGATGTATTAAAGTTAGGTTTATGTTCAATGTAGATAAGACTAACATATCGGTTAAGAAAAAATGATGTATAAAGAAAAGATTTATTAATTACTAGGTATATGAAAGATTCATAAAAAAAAAAACTATGTATAATTATTTCATTATAAGTTGTTCGCGCGTAGACAATTTGTAGCAGTTATAAAAACAATTACCCTGTCTCCCTCGCACACTACATCACAGGCGCCTCCACCAATAAGATCATCCATTTTTCCCCCTTCCTTGTCCTGACTCCGCCTCTCGGAAGCTTTCTTAAAAATAGCTGTATTGCCAGGCGAGCTCTCATAACACGCTTACACGTAGCTGCACGCATTTAGACTTACACTGCTAACGCTTGCCTGTGTTGTTTTAGAGTTTGACGTAGTGTTTTGATTCGAAAGTCTCCGTAGATTTATTGTAAAATAATTAGTTATTCGGTGAAAGTGTAATTTCGGTTTATATTTGGAAATAAGCGTAGAGAGGTGTCGGGAATACTGTAATTGCGTAGTGACGTATTAAAATAAACAAGTAGAGATTAATAGTTACATCTAGTGATTGAGTTTATTTGCTAGTAGTGTTTAAATAAATAATAGTTGTTGTGTAGTGATACCAAATTGGATTAATTGGCTGGTTGCAGTAGAGGTTTGAGTATCTAGTTTACTAATCATAATATTTGTTCATACCCAAGTTCGTATTATATGAGGATTTAAATTTTACTTGTTTTGTGTTGCAAGTTACACAGTCGTGTAACCATTAAATTAAATTCATTAGAAGAGCCTCTGAAAGGATTACTCAGAGGGGTCAGGGAGGGCATTCCTCACACAATACCTCCCACGGGTTTTAGTATACTAACCGAAGTAGTTTGAAATTTTTCTGTTTGTTTCGCTTATAGATATTTCATAATATTTTCATGTTTTTGTCTCCCGAGCCCTATAGGCGTAACAACTTGGCGCCAACGTGTGTTTAGTTATATATTAAGCATTGACGAATTCACCCTGAGACGAGTCTTCAATTTTTATTATTTTATAGTGATTTTTGTAGAAATTTCGAATATTTGAACACGTGGAGACCACGCGGTTTATACTAGAATCCAATAAGATTTTCTTACCATCCGTCAATTTCATTAGTTTAAATCCTATTTTACATCGACAAGTAAAATGATTATTTTCAATTGGTTCGAGTTGTTGCTACGCGTTTGCAAACTTTTTATTTTCGCGGTTGTCACGAGAAATGGGGCTGCATCGGCAGGTTCGTTAGGCGTTGACGAAACGCCACACATTTCGTCACATGATGATGATGATGACCACAATGTGCCACCAGCTGACACATTAGAAACGAGGGACAGGATTTTCGATACAAGGCCACAGATTGTTTATGTACGAGATGAAGTTCTCAATGAGAACTTCTTCTTTAGCGGCTTACCTCAGGAATGCCCTAAAGCATTCATCGAGGATTGCGAAGAATATTTCGCTTTGCGCAATATAAGGGACTCAGAGAAAGTCAGATTGGCTTCTCTGAAGCTGCGCGGGGACGTTAAAATTTGGTGGTCTAGTCGTGGAAATGGGTTGATTAGATGGTCGGCTTTCAGCTCTCTGTTGTTGCAACGCTATGGTATTGACAATAACAGACTGGCATTGACTGGTCATTTACTCTCCCACAAACAACAAGATAATGAGTCGGGTTCCTCATTCTTAAGTAGGAAAACGAAGGTCTACGACCGGGTGTATGGAAATGGTGTTGCGTACTCAGCGGAGTTTGCGTTGCACTTGCTGAATCTTATGTTACCGCGGTATACAAATACTTTACGCAGGGAATTCACGAAAGAGGACATTACGTTTGACAGTTTGGAGAACAGAGTCTCCGAGATTGATTTTCCGACAGAATTAGTATACCCTGTAATAAATAATGAGCCACAACAAGCGACACATCAGCCTCAAAGGCGTAGTAGCATTTCGTGTTATAACTGCAACGGGCAGCATGTTCAAAGGAATTGTCCATTGACTAGGAATAGGAACGATAGGACTTTTGATAATAGGAATAGCGACGGACAATTCCATAGGCAGAGAAATAATAATAATAGAGGAAATTTCCAGTCAAGTAGGCAGGGCAATAATAATTATCAGTCAGGTAACTTTAGAAACACGAACAATAATAACTTCAATCAGGCGAGGAATTTTGAAAATAGGGGTAATCAAAATAGAAATAGCTTTAGAATGGACAGTAGAAATAACAATGGATCTAATAATCAGGATAGGAACAGAAATACAAGGAATAATAATAGGCAGGAAAGTAATAACTTTGATAACAGACAGGATAATAATAATTTTAATAATAATCAGGCAAGGAATAATAATAACTGGAATAGAAATGGGCAAGGACAGAATAGAAACAATTGGAATCAAAACAGGGGTAGGCAAAACGGAAACCAGAACGCTAATTTAAACGCTCAAGGCCCTGGACGGAACGCCGGATCAAAGCCGTCTCAGGGCAATCACTAGAAAACGGATTAGAACATAGGGAGGTTGAATCAGAGTTGCGACCGACTATTCAACCTGTAGCAAAGGTCCTTGATAATGATGTGAAGCTTAGGTCTAGAAACATAGTTTCTAAACCAATTTCTATAAATAATAATGAAACGTTAGATGAGGTGCTAATATGGGAAGATACGGGCGAAAGTAGTGATGGGCCAGTCGAGGTTCAAGCGTGGTTACATCGTGAGGGTAAGGGTAAAGATGTTGAGCGCGATAATTTTAGACTTTTGGGTTCAAGTTCCGAAGAGGTAGAGAGTCCACAACGCGATAGAGATAGACAAAGGTTATCAGATGTAGATTTAGATGCGATAGAATTTTTTGAAGAACCGCAGTGTGTAGCTATTGTAGATTCGGGAACGCCATTACTCCCGCGTATTAGAGTGTCGTTTAATAATATAGAGTGTACAGCTTTGGTGGACTCTGCGTCTTCGTATAATATTGTATGTAGCCGATTAGTTAGAAATTTGCGTAAGCAACAGACCCATATTGACAGATTATATTTAGCAGAACAGGGTGCTTACATGAAGGTAACGGCTAGACTTGAGACAAATATTTTAGTTCAGGGTATAGAGGCTATTTGTGAGTTTTTAGTCGTAGATAAGCTTAGGGATGATGTTATTCTCGGAGTGCCGTGGATGACGTCACAAAAGTGCGTTATAGATTTTCATAGGGGTTGCCTTCATTTTGGTAAAGTAGAAAGAGTGACGACGCATTTGATACCGGTACGTGGGGAAATGAAGTGTGATGTCGAATTGCCAGAGTTGCAATCCGATATACCTCGCGGACACCGAGAGAGTCTTATAGGTATTTTAAATGATTTTAAAGAGGTATTTCTTCCATATTCTGGCCCTGCTCCGCTACAACCTCACGAGATTAAGCTGAAAGATGCACGCCCGATTCGTTTACCTCCGTATAGGCTCTCTGATGAGAAAAAGAAGCATCTCTTGGCCCAGCTGGAAGGCATGCTGGCTGATGGCGTGATCGAAAGCAGTAGATCATGTTATAGTTTTCCGGTAGTTATGGTCCCCAAGCGAGGGAAGGATGAATATCGCTTTTGTGTAGATTATCGTAAACTCAACGACGTCACTGAGGACGAACCATCACATTTACCCATTATTCATGAAACGTTAAAAGATTTAGGTAACGCGAAATATTTCTCGTCATTTGATTTACAAAAAGGATATTGGCAGATCCCAATGTCTGAGGAGTGTAAACATTTAACCGCTTTTTCAACCCCTGACGGAGCTTGCTATCAATTTAGAGTTATGCCCTTTGGTTTGAAAGGTTCCCCAGGAACATTTCAACGGATAATGAGTCAAGAGGTCTTGGCTGGATATCTACGCGATTTTTGCCTTGTTTATCTCGATGATGTGATCGTTTATTCTAAAGATTGGACTTCACATATGTATCATTTGAGATTAGTTTTAGAACGGTTGCAGCGGTATAACCTGCGGTGCGCTTCAGATAAGTGCAAGATCGGTACCACAGAATTAGAATTTTTAGGTCACGTAGTTTCGGCTAGTGGTAACCATCCCCAGAAGTTACATGCAATCTCCATTGCAAACTTCCCAGTGCCTACTTCAAGAAAGAAGTTGAGGTCCTTCCTCGGCTTATCGAATTGGTTGCGCGAGTATCTTTATCGTTTTGCAGAGATAGCAGCTCCATTAACTGATTTGTTGAGCACGAAGAGGCCATTCAAATGGAATGCCTCAGCACAAAATGCAATGGATAGCATTAAAATTGCTATAAGTAGGCCACTCTCCCTATGCAGGCCAGATTTCGAGAGGCAATTCGTATTGCAAACAGATGCCAGCAAGTTCGGCGTCGCTGCCGTTCTCTATCACGAACGACCTGATGGCGGTCGTGATATTGTCTCTTACGCTAGTGCTCGTTTTTCTGATGCAGAAAAACGCTGGCATTCGAATGAACAGGAAGCATTCGCGGCTGTTTGGGCGATAAAGAAATATCGTCAGTATTTGGAAGGTACACATTTCATCCTACGTACAGATAACAAAGCGTTGACATGGTTAGAACGGGTCAAAGATGAAAGAGCTAAGTTAACTAGGTGGGCATTGTTATTACAGGAGTTTAATTTTACGTTAGAACACTGCCCAGGTAGGAAAAATGAGTTACCAGATTTCTTGTCGAGGAATCCGGCCGAATCTAATATCACTGAAGATATTGATTCGTTAGATAGGGGAATGTACCCCAATGTTAGCCAGGAGGGCTGGAAAGCAGATAGAGGTCTACCTCAGGTGACGCTCATTGGGAACGGTCTGGATCTTCGGGACGCTGAAGATCAGCAGTCTGGAAAACTGGCAGATCGTGTGCGTGGGGCCCAACGCACCGATCAGCGGTTGTCTCGAATGATAAACCATTTGGAAAGCTTACTTTCTGCCAACAGTCCACCAACAAATGCCCGTGATAGGCATTGGTTGGAGATATACAAATTAATTGATGGTTACTTATATAGACAGGTTAGCAGACAATCAGTTCCGAAACTGATCGTACCGAAATTTATGATCCCTCACGTTTTAAATTTTTATCATAACAGTAGGCATGCTGGCCACCCTGGTGAAAGGGAAACGCTTAGAGCGACTCGGAGATATTTTATCTGGCCAGGCATAAATAGAGATGCGAAAAGGTTTGTCAAGAGATGTATGACTTGTGCTCAAGCGAGAGCGTTACCAAGTCGTCCACGCGCGCCTTTAGGATCATCGGTAGCACAAAATCCTTTTGAGATTTTAGCTATTGACTTGATGGGCCCATACCCTAGATCAGCTAAGGGGAATACGGTTTTATTAGTAGTTACAGATATGTTCACAAAATGGGTAGAGGCATTTCCTATGCGATCGGGGAGAGCACCACAGATTGTAGGCTTGTTAGAGAAAGAGATTTTTTCACGGTATGGGTATCCTAGGGCTATTCTCTCAGACAACGGACCACAGTTTAGTCACGAGTCTTGGAACTCGGCAATAGATAGGTGGCAATGCCAGCATTGGACCACAGCGATTTACCTACCCCGGGCTAACATAACAGAACGCCGAAATCAAGAGTTAAAAAAATTGCTCCGTGTTCACCTATTAGGGCGTGAACACAAGCGTTGGGATGAGCACTTAAGCTCAATTTTAGAGTCAATTAGGGGAAGACGTAACGACGCGTCGGGAATGACTCCAAGCTCTATTTGGCTACGAAATTAAACGACCTGGCGAATGGTCGTCGGTAGCCCCAAATACTAATCCGGAAAGATCAAATAGATTAGATATAAATAAAAATATTCGTCAAAACCAGGACCGGTATAGAAGTAAATACGCCCAGATCAACGGAAAGGTCCCTGGTTATGTCACTGGACAGAAGGTTATGTTGAGAGAACATCCACTCTCAAAACGCGTAGCGGGTTTTCATGCTGGGTTTGCACCAAAATACTCCGGTCCGTATACGGTTCTATTACCAGTAGGACGGGGAAACGTTTACTGGATAGATCGTAAGGGAAAACCTATAAAAGTACATTCAGATGAAATTAATTTGGCCCCTGATCAGCAGGAAGAGGTTCAGGAAACTGGACCTTAAATAAGTAAAATTAGATTACATTGGGAGTTGTTTATCTATCGGAATAAAGTTTAAGGTAGTAATGTCGTAAGAGTAATATATGTTAATGTTAGTAATATAAATTAGGTATATATATATAGTAGGCATATTAAAAAAAAAAAAAAAAAAATAAATAAATAAAAAAAAAAAAAAATAAAAAAAAATAAAAGAGGTTATGGGTAGGATTAATGAGTAGAGTGTTGTAACTTACAATATGTAGAAAATAGTAGAGTATCAATTGTTAGTGGTGGTGGAAGTTTTTTAAATTTTAACATTAGGATAACTGGCTTATACATTCACAGTTTTCCTGTTTATATTTTACTTTGAATGTATTGGCGCCCTGGCATATTATGTATATTACATTTTTTCTTGAGTGCATAAAAAGAACGAATTTTGAACGTTTGAGAGGGGGCGGTTGTTGTGGTCACCCTACAGCGTCCAAAAAATCCGTTCTTAGAAAAATAGTGTGGTAGGATGCATTGTAAAAATTTTAGAAAGTTCTGATAGATAAACAAAGGCTCGGGCTTATCCCAGAACACCGATATGGTAAACAACAGAATTCCCGTTAGTTTGGGTGAAGACGAACAGAGGCGTGCCCCGGGCTTATGCCGGAAGGCACTTGCCATGGGCGGTTAATTTTTTTAATACAAAATGTATAGTAGGTTAATAAATTGAAGTGGGTTGGCGATCCATATTAGAGTCACATTACTGTTGGATAAATTACAAATTCAGTACCTTAGCGTTTTACAATACCTCAGAGTAAATTCACTCACGTTCCGCGTATAGACAAGGAAGGCGCGACCGAATTGAACATGGCCCTGCTCCAGGTTTTGACCAGGCAATATGAATTACAATGCCCTTTTGTTAATTTACTCGGATACTGTAGATAAGGGTTTTACATAGTTAACATAGTCTTTTGTTTAATTTTAAGGATTCACAATATTCTAGTGAAACGGGTTTTTTTTGGATGCTTCGAAACACCGTAGATAAGGGTAGCTCTTGAGTGCATGTTATTGTTTTGCAGAATGAAAAAACCCTTGTAATAATAAAATATAGAATATAATAAGGGGTTGGTATGGCAAATATAATTGTTTAGATGGCATTGTATTTTGATTATCAAATTATGTACCTATGTAGTTGTAACTGTAAATTAACAGAAGTAGGTATGTTGTTGTTCTATAATAGACTATGGTTTAAACAAGACTTAAATACTGAATAAATAATGTGTAGAGATTATAATGTTGTTTTGAAATGATAAATTATAACACATATGCTTAAGGAGTAATATAAGATATTATAAGACTATTAGATTAATTATTGATTAAGGCACGTTAGTTTAATTACTGATAAGCATCTTAATTAAGAAGGAATATACCTATGTGTAGGTTAAGAATTACCTAAGATAGAATTGATTAATGGCCAACATTAGTAATAAGATTAATAATAATTAATATTAAGACAATTATTGAACATGTCTAGTATATAAGATTTCTAGTATATAAGATTCACAAGGTTGTAATTAATTTTAAGAGATAAATTAGCATAACATGATTAGAAGATTGAATTAAGCTTTCAAAAGATTATTACTAAGAGATGTATTAAAGTTAGGTTTATGTTCAATGTAGATAAGACTAACATATCGGTTAAGAAAAAATGATGTATAAAGAAAAGATTTATTAATTACTAGGTATATGAAAGATTCATAAAAAAAAAAACTATGTATAATTATTTCATTATAAGTTGTTCGCGCGTAGACAATTTGTAGCAGTTATAAAAACAATTACCCTGTCTCCCTCGCACACTACATCACAGGCGCCTCCACCAATAAGATCATCCATTTTTCCCCCTTCCTTGTCCTGACTCCGCCTCTCGGAAGCTTTCTTAAAAATAGCTGTATTGCCAGGCGAGCTCTCATAACACGCTTACACGTAGCTGCACGCATTTAGACTTACACTGCTAACGCTTGCCTGTGTTGTTTTAGAGTTTGACGTAGTGTTTTGATTCGAAAGTCTCCGTAGATTTATTGTAAAATAATTAGTTATTCGGTGAAAGTGTAATTTCGGTTTATATTTGGAAATAAGCGTAGAGAGGTGTCGGGAATACTGTAATTGCGTAGTGACGTATTAAAATAAACAAGTAGAGATTAATAGTTACATCTAGTGATTGAGTTTATTTGCTAGTAGTGTTTAAATAAATAATAGTTGTTGTGTAGTGATACCAAATTGGATTAATTGGCTGGTTGCAGTAGAGGTTTGAGTATCTAGTTTACTAATCATAATATTTGTTCATACCCAAGTTCGTATTATATGAGGATTTAAATTTTACTTGTTTTGTGTTGCAAGTTACACAGTCGTGTAACCATTAAATTAAATTCATTAGAAGAGCCTCTGAAAGGATTACTCAGAGGGGTCAGGGAGGGCATTCCTCACACAATACCTCCCACGGGTTTTAGTATACTAACCGAAGTAGTTTGAAATTTTTCTGTTTGTTTCGCTTATAGATATTTCATAATATTTTCATGTTTTTGTCTCCCGAGCCCTATAGGCGTAACAATGTGTTAATCTCAATAGAGTTTTGTGAGAAGAGGAACATAGTATTAATTGGGAAAGAAATTTTCATTTTTTTAAGATAATCAATCAGGTATGTGTTATCAAATAGTGGGCAGTTTAACAAAATATGAACAACAGTTTCATCCTCCAATCCACAAGCACACAAGGGCGAGTCAAAGACACCTATTCTTATTCAAAATATTATGTATACGAAATAAAATATATTTGAATATGAAAATAAAAATCAGTCTAAATTCGCGTATTTAAAAAAAAAACCGTCGTCTGCTAATTGAATAATTAATGGCTGGTAGCAGTGATTGCCCTGCGGTGGCTTCAGTCTGAATGGTTCAACGGGGGCTAAAGGTTGGTTGTTGGGTCACGTGGATTTGTATGGTTTTTTTATTCTTTTATATTATTTACATAATAGGTACCAAGCCTGTTAACCCTTAGACAGCCACAAGGTTTTTTTATCATTTTTTTAAAATAAACTTTTCTTATCCAAGGTGAACAATTTTTCACAACTTGTTATGTGACAGACGAACTTCGAATTAACCTCCAAATATACGAGGTGACTGGTCATTTGACTTATTCTTTGAAAGATGATATACTAATGCAGTTTTTTTCTTTTAACCAGGGGTATTGTAATGTCAGTGGTTATTGAGATATGTATTTTTACAAAGACAATTATCCGCTTTTTGAACCAAACTAAAAATTACTTCACTTATGAAACTAAAACTACGTTTTTATAATTAATAGCCCAACGAATGAATGAATGGTTAAAAAAGAAATCAAAAACCTCTGAAATAAAACGTTTTAAAATCACAAGGTAAAAGGGTAAAAAAATCACAAGATAATTGTTTTTTTTTTTTTTTTCTAATTTCGATTTTTTAAGGAATTTGCCCTAAAAAATACATAAAACACTAACTTGGTGTACAAACCACAGGAAGAATTTAAGTAGATAAATAAGCATTCCGAAAAGGTTTAAATGTTGTCTATTTAACAACAGTTTTGGAAAATTAACGTTGATAAACGATTAGAAGGGCTTTTAAAGTTCTCAAACAGATCCAATGGACTTAGATTTTGCTAGGAAAATTCTCCCTGTCACTTGAAAGTAAGTTCCAAAATGGTTTAAGTTCACGTTTGGTAGTATTTTGTGATGAACTGTGTCTTTCAAAATTCCTTATAATGAACCTTCACTACTTGAATACAAAAACCTTAAAAAAAATATCACATACGGTGGTGGATGATTGGTTAACGCTAACATCCCCGCTAAGCTGACTCGTGGCCGTGACATTTTTGTGCGCTGCGCCCCATCCCCTTTTTGATTTTCTATTTTTATTGTCGTACCGGCTTCTATAAAATGTTTGGGACATGGCTATTAATCTTTGAGTTCCGCTCAAATGTCCAACATCCATGTGTCTATGACACACCTTCATACCTATAGAAATGATTGTCTGTACCTGTCTATGGTTTATTTACAGATTCTTAAGAATCTATTTTTTCACAGTCTCTTTATCTCTAATATAAATGAAAGTCGGGTTAGTGCGAACACTTATAGCTCGAGTTCGGCTGAACAGATTCTTCCGATGTTTGATTTATTGGATTCTTTTCCTCTCCGGATGACAGAATAACTAATAAAAAAATTAATAAATGGCTAAGAAATGATGTAAATTTAATATTAAAGTTAGTATGGAGCGGCTTTTCTGTTGGGGACATTACCGTCATCTGTTGGAGAAATAGGGAGATGTCTGGTAGATTGTTATTTTGGTAGTAAGATTCTATAGATCCTTGTTTTCCCTATGTTTCCACAGTTGGCGGTGATAAGACCACCATTGAAATGAACCATATTGATACGTACGAACATTTTTGATGGTACTTTGTTAAGCTTTTTTACAATTTGTTATTTGTTTTTTTTTTATTTATTTATTTTCGCTACCTCCAAGAAACAAAGTTTCGCTGTCGGAGGCAGCACACTGTTAACATCTAGCTATAATGTAAAAGAAAATAGGATTAGTGCGAACACTTATAACTCGAGATCGGTTGAACAAATTTTATCGTGTTTGTCATGCATGTTAGCTATCTTATGTCACCCAGCTAGTTATAAATAATATAACTAGCTAACCCATCAGACGTTGTTCTATCATTATTTTGAATATTGAATTCGAATTTATTTACTTACATAATTATAAATTAATTATCTAATTACTTAACCAATGTATCTATTTTAAACCATATTTGACAGGCATATTTTGACAAACCCGCCAACTATGGCATATTTTGACAAACCCGCCAACTATGGCATATTTTGACAAACCCGCCAACTGACAGATTATATCAAACGGTAAATAAAATTCAAAACTATAAAAGTTTATACAGTCGAAATCCCTAAGAATCGTTAAATTACCAAATATTTCACGAAAATTTCTTTTTTTTTTCATGTGAACCTTATCCTGACAATGGCCAATACTACAAAAAATAATTAGCGAAATTGGTCCAGGCCTTATTAACAGGTGAGGCGATGAACAGGGGAGTTTGTGTCTGCATTTTTATAAACAGATCAGTTTTGTTTGATTTTATTATAAACCTACCTATATTCTGACATCATGCAAAAAATGACAAATTTTAGTTCGATTTTAATCTTCGCAGAGTCTTGCAAATAATATAATTCTGGTAACGTTGCATACAAATTATTTAATTCCTCAAACCTTTTCATTTAGGTATGTTGAGCAATGCGACAGTTACACTCGAACTTATTCAATAACTTATCCAAAATGAAATAAAAGTAAATAATTGCACGAAAAATGACAATTCGCTGGAAGAAGCGAAACTTGGTGTGTGTTTGAATTTGAATTGTGTGAAGTTAGGTTCGTTCTTTCTACCTTTAACCTTTAGGCTTAAAGCATAAGGCGTGTTCTTTAGGTGCTTAATCACAGATTCTTTTCAAAATTAGAACATATTGTTTTTCATTTAAAAAAAAATGTTTTTTTCATAATTTTTTTTTTATTTCAAATAGATTTTGTCCTCTTATTTTATTAATTAATTAGGAATATTTTAGAGTTGCTGTATGAGAGGGTATCTTACGCAGCGTGAAAGGGAAGGGAGATGAGTTAGAGAGAGAGAGAGAAGCTTATTCCATATTATTATTATTACCAAACAAGCGAAATAGGACACTTTTTTTTCAGAAATTCTGTAAAAAAATTAAAATTCACTTCACGGGAGAAATGAATACCGTTCTTGAAAATAAATTGTTTGAGTACGGGGTGTTTTTTTTTCAACACAATTTTTTTATAACTATCTAAAAATTCAAATGTAACACGTAGATAAGAAAAAGTTGACAAGCGTTGCTGTGGCCTTTAAAAACTTATCCAAACCCTTATAGAACCTGTTGTGCTGTGTTTATTAAGAACGCAACCCTACTGTGTCTGTTCCTTAGGATAATATTTTATTTTTATACAATCAAAAAATCATTACTCAGCATAACAGGTACAAACCCTTTGCGCTGATGGAATGCACAGTGCAAAAATCTTAGCCATGTGACTCTTTTTAACCGGGGTATGGCGCGATTTCTATTGCCTTCCAAATGGTAGTTGAGTGTTAGTGGCTCGTAAGCGAAGCCTATTGCTCAGCCACGGAACTTTATGGTAGTGTTGACTTTTAGTTGCCCCATTAAACCATATTAAGTTCCTATCATACGCCAATTTGAGTAATTTCACAATTGAAATAAAAAAAAAATTTAGAAAGTAGTAAAAAGTTTACCTACTTAGAGCTTTCTTTAATTTTCTAATTTTCCACGCAACTTTCTCAATTTTTTCTTTCATAGAATCTTCTTCTGATAAAAGCCAACACGACAAAAATAGAATTGGCGCAATCTTGTCCAGCCATTTAGGCGTGATGAGACAAAAAATATTAATATATTCTCAATTTGGCCACAGATAAACAAATCATCTGTCAAATAGATTGAGATGGTTGGTAGTCCAGCGGTATCAATCGCCGGCTTTCACGAGCAGGTGTGAAGCTCTCAATTCATGGTACCATGTCTTAAGATTGAGCACCAAGATGAAGACTGCTCACAATTACAACAGTATTTTATATTTTCGGTTATCAGTGGGACAAAAACAATACTACTTACACGACATATTAAATTATAATATCATACAAATACGATCCTAAAAGCTGAAGTATCTGATGGATATCCGACTCACTCTATCACTCCACATCATCCATTTAGTCATCCCCACTCACTGTTAGTTTTTGGAGTGAATTCGCTTCATTTTGATGGATTGAGTGATGGTAGATGATGGAAAATAGAGTTGTTAATACTTTATGGCTGATCTGAATAGGCTGAGGCATACCTAATAATAAGATCGCAAATATCGTTGCGTGAACAGCCTGATATCGTGATAACCACTTCATAGAGTTGTCATTTTAAATCTCGAATGACAAAAAACTACAATAATAAATTTAAAGATGTCGATCTGTTTCACGGTGGTTCCCATACATTCAGGAGATCAATATTATCTATCCCTATATCCCTCCCCCTTCCTTTCTTCCCCACTACTTTTTGAACTCTTTTATTCTTTTTAAATTCCAAATATTAATCTATTTTCAATTTGTCTTCTTCTTTTAACCTTAGTATATAAGTTGACATTATTTAAATTTGTTAATTTTTGTATAATATGTATGTTGATGAACTCGGGCCGTCTTCCCCTTGGTTGTCCTTGTCTGCTTTGGCTCCCTATTACGGCTATGGGACCTCCAGGGCTTTAGGATCTGGGGGTTTGGTGGGCGCTTTGGTGTACCTGGGTGGGCATTGGGCTCGGAGGTGGATGGCCTGAGTCATAATATTGTTATATTTACGCCTGTAATGGGGTGCAACATGATCTATGTATTGATATTTTGTTCATGTGTCCGCTATTTTTGTGTTGTATCTGTTGATGTATGATTGCGAATAATAAATAAATAAACATAAAGTTATATCTTAAACTACTTCTTATGATAGCTTTTTAAGCAGACAAAATCATATACGAAGTCAACAAAAATGATAAAGTTAGGTATTAAAACATACTACTTGTGTTCATTTTAGTAGAGTAGTAATCCTTTAATAAACAATGAACAATTTGAACACTCTGTAGATGAGGGTTGTTAAAGGTTAAATAAAACGTAGAATCTGAAGGTTTGGTTGTGGTGGAGGAAGGGGAAGGGGAGGGGGAAACATAATTTACAATTCAATAAATTTATAACAAGAAAACATAATTTTTATACCATGCAAACACTTCACACAGATATAGCTGCTGCACGACTGCCTCAGGCCACGTTGCCATCACGGGTGTTGTTTCAAGTCTTTAATACTAAAAAACCTTAAATTAAGCTAAATTAATTTCAATGATTGAATTGTTTTGGTGTTCACATACTGAAAGTTCATTTTTTGTAGATATATTTAAACACCCTGCTGGCACTTTAAATTTAAGTATCATTACCATCACTGGTGACTCGAAGCTGAGCTTCAGATACGTATTGGTATGGCAACAACATTACGAAAATATGGAAAGCGTCGGCGCTTAGTGTCTCATTCTCCCGTATGGGTGTGAGTCCTGGCACCCGACCAAAGCCCAGGCGCACAAAAAGTATCTGTATTTGAAACAAAGTGCCGCGAATAATTTAGGGTACCTACCACCGCACCACGAACGACGCTATACGCCGGCGAACCCAGCGTAGGCCCATTACTTCTACCATTATGGAGAGGAGATAGACTTGGTTGGGACATGTGCGCAAAGGACAGCTCTTGCTGCCTCCCTGATGGTTGTGAGATAAATAAATTTGTGTTTCTATATAATTTTCACAGGTGGAGTTGTTGTAAGGAAATTCGCGTTACATTCTAACTTTAATTATTATATTTTATATAAATTTTATTACCCATTTTTCGAATTTAGTTATTCTGTTATCCTTAGCAGGAAGAAATCAAATAAACCAAAAATGATAAAAATCTGTTTGGCCGATCTCGAGTTATAAGAGTTCGCACTAACTCGACTTTGTTTTATATTAAAGATTATTATAGGTATCAGGTTTAATATTTTATTTACATAGATAGAAACTACACATAAATCAATAACATTATCCTTAAAAATATTTTCTCCAAGGTGTTTTCTTGGAAAAAAATCCCGTCTAAGGTTTTAACATTTTTAGGATATTTGATAAGGACGCTCAAGGCGCCGCCGGCGCCAACGTAACACGACCTTCGACATGAAAATATTTTAAAGAAAACATTACGGAAAATAATGAAAAATATTTGTGAACATTACACCGCCTGTTTTCTGACGTCTTGTTACCAAAAAAAATATTTAATATTGTAGTTTTTTTATAGCCTTTTATGAAAGTTTTACTTCCAATTTTGTTATAAATATTATATCATATATTTAAAAACAATACCTACCAACTCTTGGTCACAAAAAAACATTAAGTTTACTTATTTGCTTTTTGATATTTAAACTCTTTTTCAACTTGAAAACCTTTTTTTATGACACTTTAACATATTAATAGTAAAGTTGTCAACCAGTGCTCGAAATTTGACCATAACTCATTTAAACTACAAGTTTGAACATTATTCAGAGTCCCAATTCTCTGTTTTATCCGGAAGATAGTCACGGTAGTAAAGTGAGTATTACACGATACATTTTGTATGGGAAACGTGTAAAGCGCCGCCACAGAATTATTTCTAGAAACAAATAAGATTCTCGCATTCGATACGTATAGACGTTTTTCATACAAAATGTATCGTGTAATACTCACTTTACACCGTGACTACCTTCCGATAAAACAGAGAATAGGGGTACTGGTTCCATTGTCAAAGACTGAGGTACGTAAATTTGACGTACAATACGTACATAGTTACGTCAAATTTGAAAAGTTGATGATATGTAGGTACATACACAGTCTATTCTATTATTATTATTAAAGAAAAACAATTTTAATCTATTCTCAATTTATATCCAGCTCCACCTTCCATTTGAATAAACCGCCTTCAAAACTTTTCTTCGCTCATTATGAGGCGCTTTTCATTTTACATATTTGTTTTTTTGAAGTTGATGATCTTTATAAGTAGTCTGGTGCAGTGGCTACTCTTGAAATTCAATTCCGATTTCAATGTCGACCTGTCGTGGTTGTAACTCTTGAGCTGTCAGACTACTCAAACGCGAACTAGTAAACATTTTCATGTTGCAAAGGTTCTAGTCTAGCTTCCCATTGCTTAACAGACCTCTATAACTGACATAAGCACAGGAAAAGAAGAATGACACTTTTAAAATTTTTGTTTCACCGACCTCATAATATTATACGAACCTACCGACATAATTTGCAAGTTTTTATAGAGAGAGAGATAGCTCTGTGGTTTGAATCTTAGCTACATTCCCTAAAGTGTGATAATTAATTAGGCTCTCCACCCATAGAGGGTGATTTGCGCTATCTGTCAAACTTCAAAATGGAGGAATCATTTTGCAATTTTTTTCATTAAATCTTTATTTATTGAGAATAATAAGATTTGAATAACATTTATATGTATAACAAATCAATCTACAATTATTTTATTACATTTTCATACCTTAATACCAAGATTCCATTCAACGTTTACATAAGTAATTTTGTTTCCAAAAGATGGCTTACTATCTTTTTGAGAAATTTGTATGAAGATCCTAAAAAAATAGAGTTTTTTTAAATAGCTCTAAGTATATTAAAGTTAATGCAGCAAATTGTATTTAAGAACCTTCTCAAGCAAATTGCACCGCTCTGCGCAGATTCATATCTGACGTAGCATTTGTATTTTGAGCGTGATGTTCACATATACGATAGAAAGCACACAAACATTTCTGAATTATTATGTAGATAAAGATTATGATTATTACGAGATAAGATTACCATATATTTTAAAATTAATAATAATGTATGTTTTCCCATTTTTATACTATTTATGAAAGAATATAAATATTAATATAGAGAAAGTACTTTTATACCATTTTTTTTTTCGTAAAGCAAACTGGATTCAAAATAGATCAATCGTACAACTAGTTTCATGATTAACATCCAAAATCTTAATATCATATCGTTATTGAGATTTTAAACTGAACGACGCTACACTCCGGCGCTCGTAGCGCAGGCCCATCAATTTTACCACTTTGGCTGGGAGCTGGGACTTGTGTTGAGTATGTTTAATGATAATTGGTTGATGATTGTTTTTCCTCCTATCAGGGTCCCGGAAGACGAAGAAGACCATCTCATACCGTCTTCCGTTCCTTCGAAGGAGTTGAGGGATTCGGATTTGGTGTGGGAGGAGGTCATTGCAGTTGCGCCGAATCGAGCGCTGTGGAGAGCTCTCGTTGCCTCCCTATACCCCTATGTTAGATCTTAAATAGAATAGATGATCTTCGATAGCAGAAGATTATGATGATGAAACTAATAGTTGTAAGTGTCTTAAGAGTGTACACAAGACAAGATGTTGGACGCCGCTGAGGCTAGGGCTTAAGAGGAGTTAACAGAGAGTTAATGCAGGAATTAGCATAGAAACTAAGTTTGCTTAGGCATTAGTCAAAGTGGAGGGAGACAGCTGGAGTGAGGGAGACTGAGACGAACCCTTGAGGGATGACCGCGTCTGGATCCGTCGGGGTGCAATGGACACTCTCTTATCAGTCTCAAGAGAGAACGGGTTACTTTGACAGGAGAATCTATCAAATTATTACAAACGTGTAGTAAAACATGGACATGAATGCTGTAGAAATTAGATATTTGCGTAGGATATGCGGAAAAAGACTGATTGATAAGGTGAGAAGTGATGATGTTGGAAAAGAATGTGGCTAAAAGGGTTTAAGTTGCGTTGTGACAGGAGTGGCATGTGGAGAGAAAGAGAAAAAATATCTTTAAATCAATATAAAATAAATAGGAGCACGCCAGAGACGTGGCTGACCAAGAACGATATTGCCATTAATATGGTTCTTTCTTTAAGTCAGGGTTATATGGAATAGGAGAAAATGTATGCGGAACATTATAGTGTTAGATGAAGCGAAAGAGGTTCATCTGGATAAGAATGAATGTAGATAGGTATGTCCGTGTTTTTAGCTCACGCCTTCGGAAAATGGCGTGATGGGTACAAAAAATTCTTTATTAAATAAAAATAGAGGACCACAGAAGAGTTGAAAGGAAGCAACTTTCCTGGCTCCGAAACATTCGTGAGTGGACCGGACTGAGAACTGGACACTTATTCAGGGCAGCTGAAGATAGAGAGACTTTCTCTCAAGAGGTCTTTGACATCAGGGAGACCCGATAGGACACCAGAAGAAAATGATAGGTATAACGTTCATATTTGGTAGCCTAAATGCATAAGGTGCTAGAATCATCACCAAAATATTCCGGGTTCAATTTCCAATTATTGAGTCGAATCCATTAGATCTTGGTCAAAGAATGTTGTTGGCTGCTTTTATGGAGATAAAAATTAGCTTTTTTTTGGGGGGTTTAGGATGCGTTAATAAACAAAAAGAATCGTTAAAGGAAGCCAAGTTTGCGCACCAAAATGAACTAATGTCCCTTGGAGTGAAGAAATAGAAAGAAGATCAAAATGAAAAATCTGCTGTTCTGTTCACCAAAATATTAGTTTATACAAGCTAAATTGAGATTTTATTTTTGGTCCGTATAAAAAGGGTTCAACTGTGCTTTGGTTAATATATGCATAAGCAATATGCTAATGTTAGTGGAGTATAAATGTACAAAACCAATAGGATAATATGGACCAGATCACTATTAATGATATGCACCGCCATCTATGTATTAGATCAAATATCTTGATTGATGCCAAGTACACATTATGATGTCGTGTTGATTACGTCAAAATATTACGCAACTAGCAGCAAAACCTGACGGACAAAAGGCATAGGAGGAGGTCATTATTAACTTGTATGGTTGCCTTTAAGTTAGTTATATCTTCGCTTAAGCCTTAAAGGGTACCCAATTTACTTTACTACAGTTAGAACAGGACACTTTGACATTTTCCTATAGCAACAGTTAGTTGTTTTTAGGAAACTGAGATCAAGTATCATAAAATATCTACGACTTTTTATTTTCTGCGGTCACTTGCTACTCTTAATAATTGTTAAATCAACTTTTGACTTTTGATTTTTTCACACAGTGTTGTTATTGTTTGTATTTGTGCGTGTGTCATGCAATTGAAAGTTTTAAACCACATAGATTTTAGGTTAAGTTTTTGTAATTCATAACAAACTGTCAAGTGTTGCTATATTTTTTTGTATGTTTAAAAATTATCTAATGTAAAATTATTATTAAATTTCTACTTGTTACATACATGAGATTTTTCGACATGTTGAACATGTTGAGAATTCTCATGATTAGGAGTTTCGGAGATAAACATTACCACCTAAGTGATCACACTAAGCCAGCTTTCGAAATAACAGTAGAAGACGGTCGTAAGCCCGTAGTGGTTTGTTCCATTTAAAAATCGAACATTAGTAAGGAATTGTTAGAGTCATTAGTTGTTATTTTTTCCCAATGTAAAATGCTTTAAAGCCATAAATCTTGAATAAATAAAATAAAATCAAATGTATGAAAATATTTTGCAATTGATTAGTATTTCAACGAAAACACCGATAATTGAATATAAATATTTATCTGGTATACATAATAAAATGTTTTAAATATTCAATTTTATTCATATTAATTTTATTTTATTTAGCTGGATTGCCGTGGGGTTTCCGGCTAAGAGTAGTAGCTCTGCTCTTTTTGCTGGTTTTTCGAGCATCCTGTAAGAGGCAGGAAATCGAAAAATCAGATAGATCGGGACCGTGAGACTGACCATCTCACGTCCTTAAACCCCAACAGGTCAGCAAAGGCACAAGAAATAAGCCCCGGTCGCCTGGGTCGCATCTGTGGGAGTTCAGGCAGATGGTGCCCCCCCCCCCCCCCTGTAAGGGTGCATGATCCAGCGCGACGGAGAGCTCTTGTGCCTCCCTATGCTCCTTAGTGGGGCTTAGGCCCCCCGTATTGTGAGTCAGTTTGGGGGGGAGGTCCGCGGCGGGCTTGATTTGTGTGGGGCCGACTTTTTGGTTTGGTTGCTTCGACCGGACTAGGGGGTTGGTTTCGTGCGGGTCGGGTTTGCTGCCGATTGGTTTCCTCCGGGATGGCTTGCGGTGTGCGGGGGCCTCAAGGGAGAATGTATGTATGTACCTATGTGTAGCTGGATAAAATTTATTTTCAGTCATAAAATATTTTACTATTGCATTAAAAAGGCTTCTAACGTTGAAAGTGTAAGGTGGAGCCTACATCGAATTCAAATGGATAGTCTTGAACCATCAGTGCAACTGTGTCAACATTTTTTTTATTTCCATAGATGGCGGTCACTACCTCATTAGAGGTGACCGCCATCTATGGAAAGAAAATCACAATCTAGTTATATTCCATACAATAATACATTAATAAAAAACTACCTCATTTAAGTGGTTTGTGGTACACATCAAATTGTGAAGATCATAAAAGGTATTATGATAAGAATGAAAGTTTTTTTGTAATTAATTTGCGTAATCAGCTTTAAAAGTGGGAAAACACAAACTTCCGCCATAAATTTACACAAGGTGCCGACAGAATAAAGACGAAAAAAAGGATTTTCTTGGAAATTTCTTTCTGTAAAAATTTAATATTCCTCCTTTTTATGCTACACGATTTTGATCGAAGAGTTTCCTCCTTGTTTGAGGCCACATCTGCTTCTAAGACTTTTGAAATAATCAACTCTGCAACGCGTGGGTACTCTTTATATTGCTAGAGCGAATAAGAAGGACCGCGAGTTTTTCTTCTTCTTCTTCTTCTTATAAATGAACTTCAGATTGCCTATTGAATTGTTGTAGGTCGCGGCCCAAGGCCATTACCAAAAAATAATTTCGGAGGAGATCAGTTTAGTAGTCAGTCATATATATAACTGCAAATGCATTGGTACATCTTAAAAAAAAACCATTTCAAGGGGGGAACCAAATCCCCTTAACCCCCCTCCCCCCTCTGGCTTCTGCCTAGAATTGTGCAAAAGTTTTCGATATAAATAGTTAGACCTTGTGCATAACACGATCCTGTTTCCATCAATGATGTATGGATGTGAAACGAGAACTTGACTAAAATATAATAATTGGTAGGTATAAATGTAATAGAGATGGGAGCTCTACAAAGGATATGTGGAAAGACTCTGTGGGATAAGGAAAGGAATGTGGTATGGAAGTAAGTGTTGTGACAAAAATGAAAGTTAATAAGTTGAGATAGTTTGGGCATGTGGAAAGAATGGATGCAAAAATAATGACAAAGAGAATTTATAAGACTGAAAGGAAAGGTGTAAGAAAGCCTGGCCGACAGATAATGACGTGGATCGAACACATCGATTTCGTACTCAAGGCAGGCCAGGTCAGAAGTAGTAAGAGAAATAGGAGAGGTTTTATGAGAAATGGTATGTCATGGATAGCAAAGAGCGGAGGACCGTTCTCTCCGTCTACCGCTTACGGGACACGACGTGATGGGTAAAAATGGTATCGTTAATATTATTGTTTCTCGTTTAAGTGATTAATCAGAAAAAAATTAAGGACATAATGTTAATTTTAAATACCTATTTAGATTCTGCTTTAAACAATCATATGAAATTCCAAAATTATTGAATAATTATTCAATATTATAAATAAATATGTGGAGTATAATAATTCGTTTTTAATTTTAAATGGTTTCAAGGTTCGATTCTGATAACACAAAGTCCCGAATTTGACTTCCCAGGTTTTTGCAGAGTTTTGAAAGTACCTAATGTTTATTTGGAATTTCTACGGGCTTATGTATATCCTTTCCCAGTTTCAGTAACTTTAACTAAGTTAGTCAATAAAATAATATCAACAATAAAGAGGTCATGATGTTTGAACAAGTTACTGTAGCAGACACATTGTGTGCCATTAACATACTACTGATGCTGAGGAAGTAAGATGCAAGCAACAGAACTTGGCTGAGGCACTTGGGCGAGATTGAATTTAACAGCATCTTCATATATTATGCTGTAGTACGTCGTTGAGTAATTAGCTTGCTGATGGATTCATGGAGTATTATTGTTGCATGCTGGCTTTTATGAAGAGTTCGTTGACAGTGTGTAACGCGTTGACTTGTTCATTTTCAAAGAGAAAGGGAAGACGATGAAAGAAGTATGAGTTTTGCAAAGATGTGAAAAAGAGCATTGTTTCCATTATAATCCAGTTGACAGTCTCTTTGCATTTTCTGCAACCTTGTTCATAGTTGGTACCTAAATTTTCACGAGTCGATAGACAGACAGTTTTGAAATTTTGCTGTTTCTTTTTCTCATAAAAGTCTCATAAAAATGTCGTACCTATTTTATACGTGCGTTTTGATTTTTTAAGCATGAACAATGACAATTCTGACGACAATAATGTGTATCTTGTAACGAATATGTAACAACTAATGACTCTAACAATTCATTACTGATGTTCCATTTTTAAATGGAATAAACCACTACTAGGGGACCATATTCCTCTTTCACATCTCGAACCTTGCTTGCTGTGAAAGATGACGAAAGTATATTTTTGTTCGCTTTGGGTGAGCTCAGATTAATTTTTTTTTCAATATTCGTCGGTTTGTTTTTGTCGTATGTATGAAAAATATTTTGCTTTCTGCACCATCTGACGATATACTCAGCTTCACACATCTCTCGTATTCCTTACACGATCCCTTAGAGATTTGCCAGCTATACGTCATCTCAACATCTCATCTCAGATGTTCTGAGTATGTGTTTGCTTCTGGTGGTCATACACAATCCTTGTTTATGCGCATTTTGATATTTTTATGGCCATATCTTTAATACACTTTACTTGAGCTCTTGATACTGTTGTTGCCTTATTGACCTAGGTATGTATTTCTTCTAAAAATATGATATTATATAGGTACCTTTGTAAGTACCTACAATATTATGAAAATATATCAGTGATACCTTCATCTTCATATATGTCTGATAATTTATAACCATTTTTTTTAATACTAAATAGTCCTTGAAGCATAATAGAACATAGAGGTTTTAAGGAAACGCCTTACAACGGCGTACACTTGAGGAGAAACGATATCAATATTTATACATGGGGAATCCGATATCACCTTTGGGACCAAACAGAACAAGATAGAACTGAATTATGTAGACACAGGCAAACTACTTTTTACTCACCCGATCGGGAATATTATTTTGAAATATTAATTGTAGTAAATATTTCAAGAAAATCATTATGCAGAAATTCCGAAAATATCTCGACAGATATCAGGAGGACTTGGTACTTTTGGAATTCAATCCCGATTTCGATTTCAATCGTGTTTGAAATTGTCGAGCTGTCAGAATACCCAATCCCGAACATGTAAACTTTTACTTGATGTACCTAAATGGTACCGTTTGTAGAAAAGAAATCCAAAGATAACACGAGAAATGTCTATATAAGGAGGATAATAATACTATCACGTTTTGTTCAAATTCAGTTCATCATCTGTGTAAAATATTATATTGTATTCAATAAATAAATTTAAAAAAAATTGACAAATTTATATTGCTATCCGTAACTTTACAACACAATAATATTCTTATCATATATTTTTATTGAATTTCTGAGGTATGTTTTTTATAGGTACAAAGTACGTGCCTTAGTTTTTTTTAAATTAATTAATAAAATAATTAACTTAAAAAATAAAAATAATTTAAAAAAACATAAAAAACTCTTTTGAATTCGATATTTATGCAAAAAATGTCGATTTCAAAATAGACCTTTGTGGAACTTTTTTTTACACATAGAAACCAACATCCAAATGCCAGAATGACATCGTTATTAAGACTGCAATTGGATCGAAATCGCAATGTAAATCGAAGTGGTTGGTAGACTGGCGGTTACAGCGCCGGCTTTCGTACTGTTTGGTGCGGACGTCGTGGTTCGATCCCAGGTGCCGACCAACTTCCTCTTTCACGACACAAGCTTTCAGTAGCTTACTGTGAAAGAGTCAAGGAGTGTATTTGTGTTCACTTTGAGTGAGCACAGATTCATTAAAAAAATGAAAAGTAAAGCTCCAAGTCAGTCAAATTTAGTGTATATGGCTGACAACTTACCCAAGCTGGGTTAAAGAAGCATTTATTTATACAATACCTATTGTTTTGAAAATTTTAAATTTCTGTCAAAGAAAAATTCGTTGAGAGCTGTGTTAATAAAATGCATAAAAGTAGTGGAAATTCCGTTTTTTGCTTGTTTAATATTGATTTATTCATATTAAGTAAAGTGCAATTATTTTCTGAGCTATACATGCATAATATGTGTTTCACGTTTATGAGTAGGTAATACAAGTAGTATTATCACATAAAAAGAAATCGTTATTTTCGCTGAAGTATTGAAATTCACTTTTAAACCTACATTCTACTAAGAAATCTACCTGTGTCGATCGACAGGGCTATACACTATCACTATACAGTAATGTGTACGTACGTAAAGTATGTATTACTAATACAAAAGCGAATGACGTTCAGAATGTAAACGCACTATACTTATACGCTTTCTTTTTTAATCTGTATCATGATACTCTCGTACGGAGATTCTGCCGTAAAGATGGGACGTAGTGTAGAGAGTGCACGGTAGTAAGATGAGTATCGGAGACTTGTCTCCTACAAGTCCCCAGGGTTGCTTCAGTTCCGGCCTTGTTTACAAACATCATGTGTCAACCCTACCGTCTACTATTTACTACTTGCAAACTTATTACTATTGAATAGTAGTGTGAACCCTATTACGGAATCCGGGTCAAGGTTTGGATAATATGGGATACATACTGAAAATTACAAGCGCACCAATCTTACTGAATTTTTCTTTATATTCATCTTCAATTTCCACTCATTTGTTGCGCTGTTTCTGTGTGTATATTCTGTAATTAAGTCTCTTTATTGTATATCTTTTTGTTTGCTTATGTATAAGTATTTATTTGTTATTTTAATAAAAGAATATTAAAAAAAAATGTAGTACTTAGTTAGGCTTATCCACGCGGAATTCATTATACTAGTGGTCGACCAGTGCTCGAAATTCGACCATAACTTATTTAAATTATAAGTTTAAACATTATTAAGGTTCTATTGACAAAGACTGAGCGAGCCCTATTTCACATTTTTTTTTCACAAAACAGTGACATGGATACGTCAAATTTGAAATGTTGATATTATGTACAAAGTTTTTCAGCCTATTATAATTAAAGACAAACAATATTAATCTATTCTCAATTTGACCACATATAAACAAAAGAATAGCAATTTCCCGCTCCACCTTGCATTTGAATATACCACCATCAAAAAGCTTTCTGCGCCCATTATGACGCGCTTTTAATTTTACGTTTGTTTCTATGAAGTTGATGATGATGTTGAATTAGTTAGTGGAAGAATGAATGAATTTAACGAAATGTGTGCACTTTATTTATAGAATTTTATGAAATTTGTATGATTGAACTGAACTTCACTTTTATGCATTGACTCAGTGACAGTTCACAGCAAAAGGGCAGTATTTTGTTGCAATTTTGGTGAGTATAGGATGGGGAAGGGAGGAGAAAGGAATTAAAAGATGTTCTGAATATTTCGTGTGCATAGTGTTACAATTCTACAAAAAAATAGATGTTGTGAATATCTAACAGTATGTTTGGAATGGATGAGCAGAGATTCGTTTTCTCTGCCTATTCATCAGGATAATGAATTAAGTAAAACGATTAGACAATCTAATAATGTGAAATTTATAACCCGGAATTTAATAGGAAAGTTGAAACACATTTCATTGTATTTTACGTTGAATTTGATATTAGCGCATGAGTTTAAAATTACAAATTATAATTATTATTCTCTCTAAAGAGAATTGTAGGAGAGAAAGCCACGGTGCACTAGAGAGAAGCATGCTAGAGAACTCTCATGAATACGTTACCAAAAGCACTTCTACACTATTACCATAACTTGGGCAATTCGTCTCCAATTTCTTGCAACGCAAGCCACAAAGATATTATCATAGGATACCTACATGAGAAGCACATCCCGTATAATAACACTTTGTGAAAGAAAATTTGTACTAGGTACAATAAATTTAATGTCCGTCTATAATAGGTACTTACTCTATTGCTGAGGAGAATGACTAAAAAAGTATACGAATTTGAAACTTGGTTCACACACTCTTACCACACGGCCATCATTGAAATCTGACTGACAAACGTTTTTATTGGACGAAAGTACAACGTCGAGTCTTTGGCTGTGTAAAAAAGTTACAAATGCGTAGGTACCTATATTATTTATGGGGCATACTTTCCATAAGTAGAGAAAAGAGAATGGAAATATTGTTTTTGTAAGGTTTGTGTATTTACGTAGAGAAAGTTCATTATTATGAATTTAGTTGTTGCACTTATACGATTTTTATTGAATATCGAGACCCTTGATAATGTCTACTTGCATTTTTTCCATAATATTATTACACCTGACATGTTTCAAAGAGAATTCAAGCCCCTCATAGTCACAGGTTATTTGAAACATACAACCAAATAACGTGTGACCATGAAGGGGGTGTCTCTTTCAAACAAGTCAGGTGTAATAAAATTGTGGAAGTGTTAAAAAGTTTTTTTTTTTTAATTTAAATTTGATTAGAATGTATTAATTTAAGACGAAATGAATCCAACTACGGTAAATACCTACTGTTTTTACTTTTATATTGTTCGTTCGTAAGTCGATATCAGTTGCTATGACAATTAACAATAACAGGTGTCCACGGCAAATATTGCATCGAAGAAATAACAATATTATGATACCTACTTGATCTAAGGTTCAACCGTTAGGTACTACGGGAAGATATGTCAAATAACTGTCTGCAGTACCTAATCAACGTGGTAAATTAAAAAAAAAAAAAAACTGGGAACCTTAAGAATTACGGAACATTCAAACAAACACGTCCGACAGCTTTTGTAACTAGTCATTAAATAAACAAATGAGGTTATTTTTTATTCAAGTATCTTTTAACATATTAATAGAACAAATAATAAAAATGGAATATTTAAGAAGTACCTACCCTTAACCGCGGTGTGATCAAGGAACTGGGGGGCGGGGGTTTGTTCTGAGATGATGATGATAATATTGAGTAGGGGGTCTATTTGGAACGTGACAGGAATATTAATAAAACATCCAACCCAATCCAAATAACCACGAGGACTCCCCCAATGCGGTGTTTACATGTGCTTCAGGACTCAGTTGGTTCTATTTTTGAATCACATTGATTCTTTTGTTCATTTCGATTGTCAACTTAGAAAGCGTCTTTTCATTCTAATATTTAAAAACCAGGAATTTCAGAGTTTTTTTTTATCCAAACCATAGATGATATTGAAAATAGTCTCAACAGATATGAAACGAGTCGGTTCTTGCACAATTGGGCTACGAACTGAGAAAAACTTTAAAAAGTTGTGTACTGCAGTCTATTTGACATTAGTTCTGATCGAGTAGTTTATTGAAAATTAGGGCATAAATCACTCGAGATCGGGTGCATTGCCGGAAAAAAAGAAGAAGAAGAAGAGTAGTTTATTATTATACACCTATTTGTTATTTATTAAATTACAGCAAGGAATATCAACTTTTTTACCCATTACGCCATGTCCCGTAAGGGGTAGACAGAGAGAACGGACCTCCACTTTTTTCTATCTAAACACCTCCTTACGCTTCTTCCACCAATATGCCATTTCTCATACAACCTCTCCTTTTTCTCTTCCTTCTGACCTGGCCTTCCTTGAGGACGGAAACCTTGTGTTCGATCCACGCCATTCTCGGTCGGCTACGCTTTCTTACACCTTTCCTTTCAACCTTATAAATTATCTTTGTAATTCTTTTGCATCTATTCTTTCTACATGCCCAAACCATCTCAACTTTGTAACTTTCATCATCTTTGTCACAACACATTACTTCCTAATATTCTTATTCCTTTCCATATCCCACAGCCAGTCTTTCCACACGGCATATTCTTCGTAGAGATTTCATCTCTTCTTCTTTCGTCCATGTCCACGTTTCAAATCCACACAATTTTAGCTTGTAGTGAGATGTTGTTGTTCTTTAAAATAGGTCTTAGTGCACCGCCCACCCTGCTGCTATTCGATTTCTTTTCCACACTTTCCATCCCTATTAAACATACTTCCTAACAACACAAACTCAATCTGATTGATTGATAGATAAAAAAAGGTAATAGTAGCTATACCTAGGTAAAATTTAGGATTTCTTAAATAATTATAAAAAATATTAAAAAAGGGAGCAACCTTAATAAATTATAAATACTCACAAGATTTTCCATATAATCTCCTCAATATACCACAACAGTTTGTCTTACGTTCTGCTAACCACTCTTGAACATGTCGAGAATTCTCACGATTAGGAGTTTCGGAGACTTCAACATTACCACCTAATAGCGAACTTTGTTAACGTAAAGTGATCACACTAAACTAACCTTCGAAATGACAGTAGAAGACGGTCGTAAGCCCGTAATGGTTTGTCCCATTTAAAAATCGTACATCATTAATGAATTGTTAGAGCCATTAGTTGTTACATATTCACTTTGAAAAACTCTGACCGGACCGGGAATCAAACCCGGGACCTCTTGAGTCCAAACCTTTACCACTAGGCTACCGAAATAGTTTGAGTATGCTGAAAGAATGGTGAAAAAAATAATAAAACTGTCCCGCCATTTTGTTTTTCTTATAATGATGCTTTTTCGAAGTAGAAGTGGAGAAGCAATTTGCTTAAAGAAGAAGATGGAGGAGGGAACACGTGTTCACACGTCTCCGCAATGTTTTATTCATGGAGCTCGAGCCGTCTTTCGTCTTCTCGTCCGGGCAACATTTAAAAAGGGAAATAATATGACATTAATATATTAAGCGCGACACACTGCTCTTCTTGTCAGAATTAAAAATAAAATATGTAATGCGAATTGTGCCTCTTTTCTTCTCAACATCATCGTAATGATAGTAAAAAAACATAATTGTGTTGGTAGGTAGTCTAGCGGCTACGACGCCGGCTTTCGTACTGTTTCGCTCGGAGGTCGTGGGTTCGATCCCAGGTGCCGACCATCTTCCTCTTTCACGACACAAGCTTTAAGTAGCTTACTGTGAAAGAGTCAAAGAGTGTATTTGTGTTCACTTTGAGTGAGCACAGATTCATAAAAAAAAAATCACTAATTTTATTGATTGAAGTGGTTGGTAGATCAGCGGTTCAATCGACGGCTATTCTACGTTCAGCGTGCGTGGGTTCGAACCCCATCAGTGCCGACCATTTACACTTTCACAGCACAATATTTGCTTTCCATGAAATATGTCGAAAGTGTATTTTTTGTTCATACGGCTGGACCGATTTCGCTAATTCTTTTTTTCTCGTATTAGATTTTACCAGGAGAAGGTTCTTATGAAAGAAAAAAAAATAAGAAAGTTGCGTGGAAAATTATAAATATTAAGAAAACTCTACGTAGGTAACCTTAAATACTTTTTACCATATAAGTTTTATTCCAATTTTGAAATTTGACAGGAACTATCAGTTGTTAGATAGTTGGTGCGATTGACAGAACGGATGGAATATACATAGTTTAAAACAGACGCATTGGTTGTAATCACATTGATCAAATGATAATTAATTCATCACCATACAAATTCGAATTCAATATTTTTAGTTAGGAACACAGGACAACGTCTGTCGGGAAAGCTAGTTTTAATATAAAAATGATTGCATCAAATATTTTTCCCTTTTGCACCTCGACGAATAATACCCATTATTTTATACACATCCCTTGAGTAATGTAATACGATTCGTGGATCAGGTGACTTCGTTCTTTATGAAGCCGACGAAAAAACCTCACGTATTTTGAGAGTGTCGTAAAAATAGTATAAAGCAGGTGAGCGGGAGAATGGAGTTGTTAATGCACAAGTCTTGTTCGGACAAACCGGGGCGGAAGTGGAAGGTGGAAACGCGGCGCCTCCCTATGGTACCTGGTGCGAGATGTGAGAGGCTCATCAGAACACTTAAGGCCTTGGATATTCTTTTATTTCCAATAGGTAGTGTACCCATTGTTATGAAGCTTAAAGGCTCACTGAATCAAAGACACGTAAAATATTTTTTAAGTAAAAAAACATTCACGTCCGTATTTTATGAGGAGACTAACAGCAAACCTGTTGGATGACAAGCTTTAAAAAAAATTGTTAGTCCTGAAAATTAGTCATATCGTCCCTCAAAGGATCCTAATTTTACTTCATCACGTTGACAGTCTGGGGACAATTTGACATTTCATCCATTTTTCCTCATTTTGTATGTTGGAATTTATGGTCAAGTATCACACATTTCTTCGATATAATAATACTAGCTTTCCCGACAGACGTAGTTCTGTGGTATACCTACAGGTTTACAGGAAAAGTCGTACGGAATATTAAAGGACGTTATTATTTAGGTCATTTCTGATGGATTTGATTCCATAATATGGTGTCCGAAACTTAACCGTTATGGAGATATTGAACTTTAATGATTTTGAAAAAATATCCTTTCCTTTTTTGCCTTCCTATCGATTTCTTCGGATTAGAGGTCCTTGAGTCCAGTTTTTATATCTACGTAGTGAGACGACATGCCAATTAATAAAATTGATTAAGAAAAACTGAACCTACTACTAAGAGATTAAAAATACAGCTCGACAAAGGTTAGGAAAGAATTCACTACCTTAGTGTTTTTAAATTTGAAGCACTTTTAAAAAACTTGTTCTGCAGATTATTTTAAAAACTTCTACGTCTCTTTAGATATTCAAAAAGGTATAACACTTGCTATTATATAGGCAAAACATTGACCAAATAACAGTTAAGGTAGTAGAGGGTTCATTTTTAGTTTGAGGTGAAAGTAGCTAGAATACGTCAATAAAACCAAACAAAAACAGACCAATATTTTTATAATTCATTTTCAGTATGGACGCCACTATTTCTAAAATGTACCTTCTACTACTTTTATAATACTGTATTTTTTAAAATTATTTGTTATATCCATTTTTAGAGTTTTATTAGTTATTCTGTTATCCGGAGCGGAGAAGAATCCAATAAACCAAGCACGATAAAAATCTGTTCAGCCGATCTTGAGTTATATGTATAAGTGTTGGCACTAACCCGACCTTCTTTTATATTAGAGTTTTTTTTTTTTTTTTAAATGAATCTGTGCTCACTCGAAGTGAACACAAATACACTTTTTGACATCTTTCACAGTAAGCAAATGCTTGTGTCGTGAAAGCGGAAAATGGTCGACACGGCCGGGATTCGAACCCACGACCTCCCCACGAAACAGTGCGAAAGCCGGCGTCGTAACCGCTGGTCTATCAACCACCTCAAAACCACCTTTTACTCGTATAAAAGCTGTATTTTTGCAACACAACGATTCGCTTCATATATTTTTGTACGACATTATCGGCGACTCGTTATACGGGAATGGACGGGTTTCCGTACTGGAACAATTGTTCCGAGCAGCCCAGGACAGAGAAGGATTCGCCGAAGTGATTGCCTACGTTGAGAATACCTGACATGGCACCAAAAGAAGAAGAAGAAGTTCAATTATTATCACAAAATGACAATAAACAATTTTTCAAATCACTCAAAGTCAAAAGAAAACAGAAATGAAAGAAAAAAATGAATTAAAACCATATTATTTCGTTCAACGAATTCGCTTCAAAAGTTACGCCATTCTCGAAAACAGCTACACCATCATTATCCTCGAAAATTTCTCAACATCACACGGACAATAAAAAACTGGGTGTAATGCCCTTGAACCGAGGCATCTTGAAGCTTATACAGATATAATACTCAATAGCTTCAGCAATAAGAGAAAAGACTTTTAAGAGAACGTTCATCATCTCTTGATAATATATTTTAGATATATTTTCTGTGAACATGTTTGAGTATCTTTTACAGCAGATTCATTGGTAAAAATAAAAATCTTATGGAGGAATTTTTCCCTAGACAATCCTATAGGATGCAAAATAAGGCAATATAAGTCCTAAATTGCGCACAATTTTACCCAAGTATAATAAAGCTTATAATAAAATTAACGAATCGAACGTGCATTCTTGGTAGTATTATTTAAATAAAGTAATTTATTTTAATGAAACAATAAATTTGTTAAATAATTATTTATTACCCTGACTAGTTACGCAGGCATAGGTCGTCACACCTGTGCCATTTGACTTTATTTCCGCTTTGACAACTGATGCAGAAATATCCATTATAACCACCATGTCAGTTCTCCTCTACAGTGGTGCCAGATACATCCTCCATAGACAGAGTTAGGGAAATAGAAGTCGGCCCATACACTATACAGATCCCTGCATGTAGGAGTAAAGCAAAAGTAACGCTTCGGTTGCCTGATATCAGAAGGCCTCCGTTAGTTACTAACCTACTCGTTAGTCACGAATTCTTCAGCATAAGTCGAATGACACCTTGTTTTGAAGGTTTTTGGTAAGAGAGGTTTACTCCTTCCGGTATGATAGGACTATAGGTGAATATGGATGGGAGGGCTCATAGAAGGCAGGATGATAGGATTCAGGTGTAGGATATGATCCCTGCATGTTGGGCAGCCATGCATTGTACCCCGTACTCTCTTCAGCACCCACAGGGACCGTTTGTACCGCCGTTTCAGCCTGGGTTAACAACGTAACAGGGTCCACCACTTGTAAGTAGAGAGTCGAGTTGAAATGCAGTGGCTAAGAGGCTAATTAAATGCTCTTATATTGTGCGTAACATTTCCTTGGATTTAAATTTATGCAAATTAATTTGTTTGCATACGAAGATAAAAATTAAGATAGTCTCGTCTGTCTCCTAGTATATTTTATAATATTATTATTTCGTCGACATTTCTGAGCAAAAGATTATTTAGGTTATCGAGCAAAAAGAACGTTCCTTTTGCTTTGAACATTATCGTAAATTCGATAATGTTCTTCGTTCGCTGTAATACCGAGCTGATACTTAAGAGCCAAGGATGAAATCTTGCTTATATTACCCACCCGTATTTTATTTACCTACATTCACCGTATTATAATATAAGGGGGTGTGTAAACTATGAATTTGTGAAAAGCAGGGTTGAATTTTGATAACATACCCATTTTATTACTATGACTCTAAATTTTATTGATATTGCTATTGTATTTTGTATATCATGATATTTGTTGAATTTTTTAATTGTAATTATTAATATTATTAGAAAGAAGAAGATTAATATAGGAAGTTGTTGGTAGCCCGACGGCTTTCTTACGTACAACGTACTAGGTCATGGGTTCGAGTCCCGGTGCTGACCATTTCCACTTTCACGACACAACTTTTTGGTAAGTGTGAAAGATTTTAAAAATTTATTTGACAACTGACTCAGTCATCAGTTCTGTTGTTGGTACATCGTTAAGATCTAGTCCAGAAAGATGGGCACAAGAATCTAGACAAACATAAAACGTCGTGTACAAATTTATTTGTGTTCACTTTGAGTGAGCCCAGAATTATTAAAAAAAAATCTTGTATTATCACATCGTTATCGGTTATGTTGTGTTTTTTTAAACAATAATTGTATTTAAATGATACTTACTTAACGAGTCCGATCACACATCCACTAGACCACTTCACTCCAATACTCGGCAGCTGCAACAGCATTGTCATTACTCATGATAAGGTCCTGTATATCACACCTCACAGGCATATCTCGGCAAGTGAGGAGGCGTTCATCACTTAAATGATGATGGAAATCGACCCTATTTGAAGCAGCTTCTATAATAATTAGCTAAAAATCACGGTAAAACCATCTTGTAGTCAGCTTGTTACAGATTATTTGCCGATTTTTGCCTGACATTTCTGACGGTTACGTAACCACAGCTCGTTAAAACAACCATTTCTTATTTTCAAAGATATGTATTTTATGTATAAACCAATAAAAAATGTAAGGTTACCGATTCGTTCTTTAGGGAAATAATATCATCTCCATAGGATCCAGAAATGATTAACGCCCTTGTATTCAGACAAGATCCAACCCCATTCATTGCCGCATAAGGGTAGTGATACATAGTCGCGTAGTTTATCTTGATGGTGAAATATGCGACGCGTCAGAGGGTCGCTGGGTGCACCCCGTAGCACACCCCACATGCGGGGAATTGGAACGGATGATCTTCAAAGATATTATTCAAGCGATAAACTTTCTAACTGAAATGTTGAAATTTTCAACATTTATCTCCATCTTTTCTCAAAGTATATTTCATCGCAGATTAGTTTTGCTGGATGAGTTTCTGGCAGTAAGCTCCGAGTATAAAGAACAATATTTAAAAATATACTGAAGACTACTGAAATTTTATTTTATTTTTATTGATGAACTAGCTTTTCCGGCAGACGTTGTCCTGCAATCTAACTATATTGAATTCGAATTCAAAAGAATGATAAAAATGACTTTTAACCAATATCTGTTTTAAACCACATATTATTATTTTCCATCAAAATTCTCTCGATCGCCCTTAATATTAATTCAACTGACAGTTGGTGTCAAACGACAATTTGATTTCGAAATTGAATTAATTCAATGCGTTTAAATTTAAAAAATGCGCGTTAATGTTAACAAATTATAAAAAAGCTTGAAAAAAATTCCATCAAAAATCTGCGTGACAAAATTTTTAATCTCAATGTCATGTAAATAATTTTTTTTCTAAAGATTTTTTCACAGATGGCGTTGTTGTATCAAAATTAGTTCTATACTAACTACTTTTTATATTTTATATTATTTGCCATCCATTTTCGATGTTTTTTTAGTTATGCGGAGCGGAGAAGAATCAAATAAACCGAAAAATGATAAAAATCTCTTCAACCTCGAGTTATAGGTAAGTGTTCGAACTAACCCGACTTTCTTTTATATCTACTAAGCTATTACAAACATCATGTTTAGAAAAAAAAATATGCGGGAGATATCTACCTGTTATTGGAGCACTGGAGATTTATTCATTTTGTTTTTTTTTTGTTTGCATTGTTCAGTGTTCTGTTGTTGTATTTAATAAATAAATAAAAACTACCACCATGTTCATAGGACAAAAACAAGTAGTTATGGATTAGTACAAAAATTAACAATTGTTTCTCCGGCTGATAATAGAATCATCTACATATTATTCTACATAGAATTATTAGCGCAAGGTGTAATAACGGTTTATTGGTTACAACATCCTAATTTGGTTTCCATTTCGATCGTTAAGGTCCTGTTTATGGGGTTATGGGGGTAGGTACTTGTCCGCAACACAATGCCCCATAAAGCCCCTTGTAAGTAATATTGAATGAGTTATAACAAACCCCCTAAAAGTTATGTCTTCGAAGCCTATTAGTGCAATGAAATTATCCATTGTCGTAAAAATTATAATATTAACATTTGATAAAACAATTAAAAACAATGTAGGAAATGTAATTATTATAATATACAAAGTGTTTGGTAGTCTGGCGGTTACGACATCATTTTTTGTATGGGAGGTCATGGGTTTGATCCCAGCTGCCTACAATCTTCCTCTTTCAGGATATACCTGCATTCGTCACATTTCCGAAAATGCCATCATGGGAATTTACGCTCATTCGACGTGTAGAAAAATAATATCATAAAAATCTAGATATGATTTTATTGAGTTACATTATTACGCCTTTTTTTACCCATCACGCCGTTTCCCGAAGGGGGTAGGCAGAGAGTACGGACTTCCATTCCTTCCTATCCATACAAACGGTTGGTGGTCTAGCGGTTACGACGTCGGCTTTTCGCACTGTTTCGTGCGGAGGATGTGGGTACGATCCCAGTTGCCGACCATCTTCCTCTTTCACGACACAAGCTTTAAGTAGCTTACTGTGAAAGAGTCAATGAGTATATACTCATTTTCGGGAGGTAGGTATTTTGTTTAAGTATATTTTAGTTGTTAATATTTATTTGTACAAACGCATAACATTCCGCATATATTTATGCTCTTCTATTCCTTTTGCTCCTGACTTGGCCCTCCTCTAAGACGGCACCGATATGGTCGGACCATGTCATTCGAGGTCGGCCTCGTCTGCGTGCACCCATTTTTTCAGATTTATATATCCTTTTAGTCATTCTATCTTCGTTCATTCTATCTATATGCTCAAACCACCTTAATTTATTCTCTTTCGTTCTAGTCACAATGCTAACATCCACTCTACATTCCTTTCTGATTTTATCATTCCTCACCTTATCAATCAGTCTCTTTCCGCATATCATATGCAGTGATCTCATTTCTACAGCATTTATTGCATCTTCCAGATTTTTCGTCCATGTCCATTTTTCACTCCCATACAACATGGATGCACTGAGAGAAAAGTAAGGGGGAAAAGCTCGTATTTCTTGAGTTTTTTCTCGTAAGAACTGTTTTTTTTGACTCAGAGTGAAGCATTGGTTTTTTCAATGCTCCGTCATTGAAATTTCATACGAGGTATTTTCCCGTACGGTTTACTGGAAATTAGCACGTATTGGAGAGGAATTGATCTATGCAATGTCATTGAATTTTTAAATGATAGTTCATTGGAAAAAGCAATGCCGTCATTGATATATCTAAGTAAGAGACTTCATATTTTCTATTAACGTGCGGGAAAAAATCAATGCCGTACGTGGTATAAACCGTTACATCATTGAAAAATCTAAGTAAGGGCCTGTATATTTTCTAGTAGCGTACGAGATAATACCATTGCCGTGCTTGGTACAACCCATTACTTCATTGATATACCTACGGAAGAGACTTTTTATTTTCTAGCACATTACGAGGAAAAACCAATGCTGTAATTGATTCGACCAGGTAGCAACCCCTTTCTTACCTATTACATCATTGCTATCTAAGCTCTCAATACCTACCTAGATCTAAAAATTCCACACATCCAGGTGATTGAGTTTGTCTTCTTCGTACTTGATACGTTTTCTCCCAGTTGATCAAAGCAAGACACTATGGAGGTATTGATGACTTGATGAAATTTTTGCGTCTCCCTAGATTACATTCAGCTCGTTTTGTGAAGTTTCATCTAAATTATAAACTGATGAGTTGGTGACGCATAGTCTCCTTGAGGAAACTCGCCAAACAGCTGGGAGAATACACCGTCTTCTCAGGCTATCCCTCAGTCGTCTTCCGTAGGTATGGATCACACATGTTTACCTAACATCTACAATGTGTTAATTTCGAAACTTGATCAAACGAATTGTACGAATAAAAAATTAACGATGAAATTGCGGAAGTTTTTTTGGAATTTTCTTCTTTATTAAGACTTCACTTATAAAAGAAAAAGAAGAAGAATTGCCCAAAAAAAAATCGCAATTTCATAGATATTTTATTTTGTCTTTTATATTTATTTATTATCCTTATACGGCACTTAATTTTTTATGTCCACACTTGATCAAACGAGTTTTATGAACAAAAAAAATATAGCAATAAATTGATAATATTTTTTTTTTTTTTAATTAAAATCACTTGATCTCAATTGAAGGTCTTTAAAATAAAATAGAAAAAAAATAATTATTTCCCAAAAAATAATTTCCAAATTCATTGAAAAAAAAATCTGTTAAGTATACCTACTTATTTATAAGAAAATAGGTTGTTAACCTGAAGAGAAAATAAATATGAACACGAAGTTTGAATTAAGGTATCTATTTCAATTTAAAGTGCCAATTGCAATTTCAACGTAAAATGTTTGTCTATTGTTCGTACAATTCGTTTGATCAATAATTATCCAGATAACACATTGTATAGAGAAATATAACTAGGTACATAGTTTGTAAAATGATTTTAGTATAAACTTTTAAGTAATGAGTAAACAAGTCTTGCATCTACGAGCTCAAGCAAACTAATGGTAGATCTAAGAGGTAGGTCGATTGCGTCTGGTAAAAAAATATCCCTACTCCGTCTGGAAATCACGGACGTACTTGTGAAAACCCCGTACGAACTTGGTTTTAACAGGTGCCGCACGGGAGAAATTCAAGGGCCTGGATTTTTTCACGTTGTCCTTGCGAAATTCTCGTATTTACTTGTTTCTGTTGAAATTAATTATTGTCATTGGAATTTTCAAGTTTACTAGCTATTTTCCATTACCTACCAGCTCTTACCTAGTATCCTATTATTTGTACTGGCTTTACTCAAAAACAAAGAAATAATGGAATTTACAACAGAAATATATTTGACTTGCATAGGTTTTTGAAATTGTACGGATGTCCAGGAAAAAACTCCATGCTCCATCATTGAAAATACCAATGATGATGCGTTTTCATATAAACCATCTCCGTAATAGAAAGAAACAATTCCCGTACGGGATATTTTAAATTATTATAAATTGAATCATTGTTTTATTCCAGTTGCATTAGTTTAATCAATGACATACAGCATTTACATTATTTCTATTCTTACTGGAAAAAACGTAAAACAAGTAAACTTGTTTCTTTCTATGAATTACTTGAATAATTCCCTGATCCGAGAATTTCGGAAATTCCATTCTTTGAAATGGAAATAAGCAGATAAGGTAAATTGATTATTTCAATGATAATGGTTTTTTTCATAAAAGTTTATGATTTTTTCTTGTATTCTGCGGTTTTTATAAAACCATTTACTGTACGTGCCTTCATCATGACAAAATTTCTCTCAGTGTGGTATCAGGATTGCATTGTGCATCAATTGTTTGGATTTAATAGATACGTTCTTATTTCTCATTAGAAGTCTTAGTGCATCGCCAACCAGCCATTATAAAGACTTTATCTACAAATTTATTAATATAATTTATGTATTTTCTAAATCTCCCGTAGGTCCTTAACAGAACGATTGGGTTCTTCATTCTAAATAACAATTGTATATAATAATATAGGAAGAAAGTCATGATCACAGTAAGCAAACAACAAAAACAAAAAAATGGGAATTTATGGTGTAACAAGGACTATCGACATAGGTATTAAAAGGATGTAAAAGGTTCCTTAAGTCAAAGTGTGAAAAAGTACATACATAATAAATAGTATTGCATTGTAATGGTAGCATTAGAAATTAGAACAAGGTCATTTCACAAGAACAAAGTCAGGGTTAGATTAGACATATTTATGTTAGTATACTATTAGAGTATTAGGAAGTTATTGAGTTAAATCATCGGTAACCATTTCGTCGATAGTAAAGAAGCCATTGCAAAAAAGACACTCTTTAACCTCTCTCTTGAAGCATAGAAATTCGAGTGATTTGAGGTAGAGGGGAAGGTTGTTAAAAAGTCTCAGACCCATGCAGATAAAGCTTTTTGATACTTTCGATACCTGCCAATCCGTGGCCAGGAGAACGAATGAATTATTTTGTTCTTGTTATAATTTGACTTATAGGCGTATATTTTAGATTTTTGGGCGCGGACTACAAACATTCAAAAACAAAAACGCAGGGCACGGACGAAATGACAACGTGGACACTCAAACATCGTTTTAAGACCCTTTAAATAAATGATCCAAAATCGCTTCAATTATTGCAGCCAGAATGATATTCAGTTAATTTAAATACGATTTTTAACCACGAGAGTACGTAAAATCTGTAAAAAATCTGAAAATTGAGAAGGAGATAAATATTTGAAAGGTGTCGGTGATACTGAAAGAGCGCCCGTTCAAGTGGAGCGCTTGGAAAATATGTAGGTTACTGTTTCAGGGCCACCCCAGAATAGCGGAAACGGAAATGAACGAGTGCATCCGGAATTAGGGCGAATGTACCGGAACCAAGTACCAACTTACCTACACACTACACAGGGGCTTATTTGTTTCGCAATGTAGAAACACAAACGGGCATATTATAATATTATGATTTCTTTCAAACCTTATTATTTTTTTTAAAAACGTTATTATCATTTTATCTTTTTTTACTATGAATATTAATTTTATACTATTTTCTTATAAGACAGATGAAGATTGGTCTTTTGAATTGGTCCTTAATTAATATTTTTTTCAAAGATTAATTTGATCTCGAGTACATAACTTTTAGAAACGAAGTGCTTCAGGAGAATTTGGGCTTAAAATGGTACCACCGCATCACGAACGACGCTATACGCCGGCTCACCCAGCGTGGGCCCATCACTTCTACGAGATGGGCTTGGCTGGAACATATTGTATTTAGGATGCCGAATGACGTTGACCGAGGTGAGCGCTGTCCCTTTTCCAATCAGGGTGCCGATTTGGACATGGCGAGAGTGGAGGTCATAAACATTGCGCAAGATCGAGCAGAATGGAGAGCTCTTTTTGCCTCCCTATGCCCCTAAGTGGTGTGTAGAGGGAAATTGAATTTTGAATTTAGACCTTTTTGCAAACCTCTGAAAAAATGAGTACAATAATATCGCTTTGTTAACCCATGGGTCAAGGTGGTAGAGTGTCCTCGCTTGCCCGCTTGTAAAGTACGATAATATAATGAAATATAAATAAAAACATATTTTAGAAACTTCAACACATTTATATTTTATGACGTGATACGATATTTTTATGAAAAAAATTGTCAAACGCACTTTATAAAATAAATATTACAATCCAGAAATATTTTGATTCATTATGCGAATTAGGCCACCGTCTAGCAGTGGATGATTGCAGTGAAGAAAAAAAATTAAATTGTTCGTACGCACAAAAAACTTTTTGAAAATGTCCACAATAAAGCAATTAGTCAAAACCTTACCTCGCTACGTAAGCGCGACAAAGTTGTAATTCTATAAATTTAATGTTAAAACAAAACAAGTCCAAATGTGTGTTATGTCAAGTGTTTTTGACAGTTGTGTGTTCCGGAGCACTTTGCCAGTTGGTCGTTTGGAAGGGTTCCTAATAGGTAGGTACTTACTTACTCCGGGTTTGACTTAACTCCACCGCAATACATCCACAGTTTATATACCAACTTAAGTTCAGACCGAATAGTTTATTCTGTAAGTACCACCTACTCGTCTACGCATAGACTAGGTAAAATTATTTGTACGGCCTTCTTAACTTTTACATTTGCAGGGAGTTTAATAACTCGTCCTACAAAAGGCAACCCTCGTTCAAAAAGTGTCTAACTGATATATTTTTTTAAATAAAAACAGACATTCTAATCAAAGATGCTACTTTAACCTTCACGACGCATACTAAAAATCGTAGGGACGATATTGCAAATGCACCACATCTAGGCTGACATAGTTCCTTTGTTTTTTTCCAAAGACATATACCTACCTAGTTTCTGGTTTTTCTTTCTGTTTCTTTTTTTTTGTTTATTTGTGCTACTAAATTTCATTTAATTATTTTAAACTCTTTAACAAGTTTTACAATACACTTTCTCAGGCAATCATCTTCACTTCATATTCTACTTTATATATTTTCAATAATGAACATTCATAAAGCATTAGCGAAATATCAAACTCGTGATATTTCAAAAAAGCAATATGACCTTATCGAAATTTGCACCCTGACGTTATTCAGTATACACACATTCTCACTTTAAGGCCCCCCGCACACCGGAGTCCAGCCCGGAGGAGACAAATCCGCAGCAAACCCAACCTCGTTCGATCAAAGCAATCAAACCAAAAAGGCGGCCCCACACAAATCAAGCCCGCCGCAGATCCCCTCCAAACCAACCCGCAATGCAGGGGGCCTAAAACCCACTGAGGGGCATATGGAGGCACCAAGAGCCCTCTATTGCGCTCGAAAGCGTACGAGGCTTATAGTGCCTTTTTCTAACCGGTCCCGATCAAATTTTTCGATTTCCTGCCTCTTACAGGATGTTCGAAAAACCAGCAAAAAGAGCAGAGGTGCTATTCTTAGTCGGCAATCCCACGGCCTTATTCAGTATAGCCTATTATTATTTATTTACTAAGTTGGGAGTTCCACAGGGATCTAAGTTCGGACCTTTGTTATTCACTTTATTTGTAATTGAGTAGTTTATTCAACAATCTAACTTTTTGCAATATGCACGCGACCTTAAACTTATTTTAGGAAATTGAGAGTCAAAATCCCGCGTTATATGATGATGTATTATCAATAATTATTTCTCATTGTAGGGGCTGGTACATCTTTTCATCGGCGTAGCGAATAAGTGGTTTTCAGGTTTATGGGAGTATTTACAATTTGTACCCAACTCCTGGATGAGGATATAAATTATATTTAAGGTCTGGGGAGAATTTGGATCTCATTAGCCAGTCTTATCTATGCATGGAACTACTTGTTGGATCCCTGCTTTGCCTGGAAATCATAATTATTGACTGTGAGATAAGCCAATATATCTCCCAAACATCGCTAGATTTTATGATGCGTGTGTTTTACCGATTCTTCTATATGATATGAGTTCTGGCTCCTTACCTAGTCCCAGACGTAAAAACTTTCCCCTTTCGAAACATATTGCCACAGAAGAATTCTTCTTGAGTCCATTCTTGTACATTTCTGGTCGAAAAAATGGACCATTTGCTTCATTGTCGAACTATCTTGTAGTTTCTGCATTCAGGTATCTCTAGCATTCCTCTCTCACTCTATGTATGAGGGACAGACCCAGCATGGGGCATTCCATAGCTCTTTATGCTACCTGTAGTTTATCTTCACATTGATTTGGTAGCTTGATTATTTCAAGGCCTTATATATTTACATACGTGCAGCACATATGTCTCATACGCTCTTTTCTAAAGGTTAATGGGTGTTTTTCGTTTTTTTAGGATTTGTCCCATACTACCGAAGGCAGCCCAATTTAGTCCAAATCTTTACTTCATCTAGTGGTCTAGTTCTCCTTTTTTTAACGGATTAATTCCCCTATTTCACCCGAATTTTATACCGTATTTTGGAGATGATTGTGTTAAGGATTCCAAATGAAAAATTTGCCGAAAAAACTGCGTTTGCGCAGTTATGAGTATCCTAAAGTACCTTCCTTATGAAAATAAATGCTCAGACATTTTGCGCCACTCTACGCATTTGAAAGTATGGTGTGTTTTATGCAAATTTCGGCTTAAAAACCAATTCTTACCCTACAAGACGTTCAAAATCCATTATAAGACCCGAGAGCTGCTGCACTATTGTTATAATAAAAAAAGGAAACCTCAATTGGATACGGAGTTTAATCCAAATGGATTTATTGAATCCGAGATTAATATCGCCGCAAATTGGAAATCAAACGCTCCGATAGGGTGTGGAAGTACCTAACAGCGACCAAACTGGCCGACGACTATGCACCGGAGACCGATTCTACTCGCATTTGCTGTCTGATGCTGCTGTGGTTCTATTGTATGAATATTGGATTCTATAGTGGATTGGCGTGTTGTTGAAATAGGAAGCAGATGTTATCTAGTTTGGGATTAAGAAACAACTAAGAGATGACTGTAAATATCATTCACTGTTATTTTGATTATTGATTATTAATTTTATTATTCTGATGTTATTGTAATTTTCTTATTCTTATCAAACTATTCTCTCCTGCATCAAAGCCTTTTTTATTTCCTGCCACGCCTTTCCAATTTGAACTCTCTGGATTTGGCGAGGTCGTTTCATACTTCACAAGGTGTCCTTTCATCATAGTGGTGGTCTCCTTACGTTCCTGGTAACCTTTCTGGGTTTTCAGGCTTCGAACATCTTCGACTTTTATTTTTGATCTCTAGCAGTATGACCTTCCCACTGTCATTTTAAGATATGAACGATAAAAAGGGCAATATTAATTATCGGTATTACGATTTTTAATATTGCATCATATTAATATTTTTATGTATCCAGGGCTTTGGTGAATATTTGGGTTAGCTATTTGCAGTATTCTCGATGTTATGGTTTATTTTGATGGCATAAACTTAATTATTAAAAAAATATGAGACATCTGTAGAATATTTTCGAAATGAAGTATAAAATTTAAATTCCGAATGATTTCCATCTTACCCAATATTTTTCAAATAAATCACAGTGATTGGAAAAATAACATTCCATCCCTACGGCAGGGATATTCAACTACAAATTGAACGTGGATTTATTGAATCAATGTACCTACCTACGTAGGTGTTTTTTATTATATTTTTTTGCACAATCCTCTTTATCGCTCCTATAGATTACAGATTTGTCTGTATTGCGTCATTGAGGATTATCAAGGTGATGTTTAATATTTGGTGAAAATGTTGTCAACCCCTGGAAACACGCTTGAGGACAATATTTTTTTCTTCATATTATATCATCAGATAATTTGCCCCATGAAAGACGCTTTGTTCGTCATTGTGTGTTAGTCCTGCAGTCTTTATTGGGATAGGTACGTAGTCGTATATGGGACACACGTTTATTAGATAGACTGTAGTTTGTTTCTCCTGACCTTACGTTTTGTGTAAGATCGAATCGAACATTGTCGAATGACGGATGATAAATACGCCCGTTTCAGATTAAACAGACATTTTAAGAAATATTTAGATAAACATTAGGTAAGTAAATAATTAGAATATCATTGAGTCAATATCCACCGAATTATAATTATAAACGAATATGTAACAACTAAAAACTCTTAGAATTCATTAATGATGTTCGATTTTTAAATGGAACAAACCACTACGGGCTTACGACCGTCTTCTACTATTATTTCGAAGGCTGGATTAGTGTGCTCACTTAACGTTAACAACGTTCGCTATTAGGTGGTAATGTCTCGAAACCCCAAATCATGAGAATTCTCAACATGTAGATATTTAATAATTTATTATTAATGAAATATAGAAATAAAAGTTGGAAATTATTGAGAACAAGAGAGCAACCAAATTTAAAGACTGCGACTGCTGTCATGTATTTGGCGCCATGATATGACTATATCCATTTTTGTAAATGTCTCATCTTTATTGCCTAGCTTACAGGTTGTTGGTGCACAACGGTCTAATTATGTCTAGATTCTTGTGAACATTTTTCAGGATCTAATGAACTTTTATATACTTAATTTAAAGTTTCATTTTAATGATTTTGAAAAAAAAACGTCACCAACAGAAAACACATTCATCGTTCAAATATAATCCTTTTAAAAAAGAAGCGAACGGATAAATTTTTAATTTAAAGCCTGATCGATTCGATTAACGGAAGAAAAAAAAACAAATCATGTAAATATTAGAGAAATTGATGAGAAATATATTCCCGATGAGGGATTTTTCCGCCGAGCGTTTTATTGCTTTTCCGGAAGATTAGCTAACGCCACCGCTTTTTCCATGATTCCAGAAATTTTCAAAAAAAAAAAAGTAGATTGTATAGGTATATACCTACTTAAATTTGATTTTCGGTATTTAGAAAATATCAATTCATACTGAATGTAAAGGGAGCGCACACACACAGTTGAATCGATTTGACAAACTAAAAAGTTAGTTGAATGTCACTGATTAATCTCCTTCCAACTAAAAGCAAAGCGCGCAGTGCCTAAGCGACAATTATTAGTTTGTGAGTGTCACAATAAAACATGAAAGTCAATGCATTTCATAAAATCTCATAATAATCATGTTTATTGCACTTTCACATTGTATAATTATCTATTGTAGATAAAAGTGCATTTGTATTATTATTCGATAGATATTGTGAAAGTTTAGCTATAAGAAAATATATCTGTTCTTTTACAAAGTTTTGTGAAAGTGCAACTGTGTTTTCTTTTAAATAATAAGAATGAACTTTCAGTACTCAATTAGACATAATTTACTTATTTATTGTGAAATGACAATAATAGTTATTAAGTTGTTGGAGATGTATTTTGTAGTGGATTACTTCCACTACAATACTCCCACTTATTTAAATAATCAAATTTTAATAAAACATTTTTCAACACTTCCAAAAACATATTTTTCCTGGCATGTTTTGAAGGGACACGCCCTTCATCATGGTCGCAGGGTACTTAGAAACTAAGTGAAATATACCAGGAAAAATAAATTTGTGGAAGTGTTGAAAAGTGTTTTATTTATTATCGATAATAATAACATAAAATATTATTGTTAAAGTAAATACAACAATACAACAATATGCAGTATCTTTTTAATTAATGACGTGAAAGTGCAATTACTGTTCTCACCAATATTTCTTCAAATTAACTCGTTTAAGAATACAAAAACTCATTTATTGTGCTTTTTTCCAGATAAAAGCCGGAGATCGGTGCCGAAAAATACGCATACATTTTAAAGGTAAGATTTATGAAAAATCTTTATTATTCACATTTCTTCAAGCGACCATTTCATAATACGGATGAAGCAGGAGATAGATTATCCATTTTGAATACAAACGTTAAAGAAAAAAAAATATGAGTACCTACCCAACTATTTGAAAATAACTGTCAAGATTGTTGACAGTTCTTACTTCCATATCATATTCGTTTCTTTTTATTTATCTATCTCTTACAGTACTTTGCCAAAGCATAAGTATTTAGCAAAGTTTGGCGCAAAGGTTTAACTATAATGCTATAAAATGCACTTTTTTAACAATGAATAGCGAAGCAACATTCTCACATTACTGAGTTAATACTGCTTTTCTATTTTTTGTTCATTTATATACATGAAAAGGTGCCTTAACGACGGATAGTGCGTGTTCTATGTCGTCTCTCTTGATGGTGACTGATAGTTGTGCGGCTTTGTATGATGTGGGAAGCTGCCATCAGGTGTCGACATCTTGGAGAAACGCTATTGGTAGATGGTGTCGTCATGCGAAATATGTCCGCCGCAGTCGATATGGACACTAATCTGTCAATGCCCATTCTTCTTTTTGTTTACATGGTATCTTATATCAATCATAAAAGAAATATTGCTCTGTTTCTATATTTGGCTCTATGTTTGTTTGGTGTAAGCGAACATTTTAATGATGGTGAAACCGATTCTGGAATGGAGCAAAAGAAAAATTCTGAAAAAATACGACTTTGCTAAATCATTGTAGATAGGTAGGTACTTTGGAGACTTTCATGCGAAATAGGGTGTAGGTTGCTTTCAGTGGAGTTTCCTCTCAAAGGACCCCGACATTAGCCGTCAATCTTAAGAACGGGGGTGAATTTTTCAAAATTAATGACGCATAAAATGAAAATCGTGCCATGAATTTTGAGGCGGCATCCCTAAATTTTATCACTGCAAGAGTTTATTAGCCGTGCGGAACCAAAGATCTCACTTACCTACCCGACTTCGAAACATTTACGATTTTTTTTAAATCTTTTTGATCTGTTTATAAAAGAACTTAGGTATCGATAAAATTCTTGAAGAATCTAGAAGGATTTAAGATCACATCAGTCTTATTTATAAAAAAAAATAGATGATTGCATGATAACGTATGACTCACTGATCAGTTTTCCTTTATTTGACCTTTTTTCAGGACTAGATCTTAAAGAAAAAATAACAAGGCTGTACAGCCTTCGAAATAACAGTAGAAGACGGTCGTAAGCCCGTAGTAGTTTGTTCCATTTAAAAATCGAACATTAGTAATGAATTGTTAGAGTCATTAGTTGTTATTTTTTCTTTAAGATCTAGTCCTGAAAAAAGGTCACAAGAATCTAGACACAATTAGAACGTTGTGCACCAACAAAGCCAATAGGCAATAAAGATGAGACAGTAACAAAAATGGATATGGTCATATCCTGGCGCCAAATACATGACAGAAGTCGCAGTCTTAAAGTTTGGTTGCTCTCTTGTTCTCAATAATTTCCAACTTTTATCTCTTTATTTCATTTACCTATTAAATTTCTACTTGTTGCATACATGAGATTTTTCGACATGTTGAACATGTTGAGAATTCTCATGATTGGAGTTTCGGAGACTTAAACGTTACCACCTAATGGCGAACGTTGTTACCGTAAAGTGATCACACTAGGCCAGCCTTCGAAATAACAATAGAAGACGGTCGTAAGCCCGTAACGGTTTGTGCCATTCAAAATTGAACATTAATAATGAATTTTTAGAGTCATTAGTTGTTAAATATTATTCAAAACGTTTCTTGATATTATTTCTTATGTTATTATTATATCTATTGGTTTTTTTCCGTTCGCAATTTCATCTCCTGGAACCTATATTTTCTGAATCACTAGCCTTACATTATTATTACGCTGAAACAATATTGTCTCATTTTAACAATCAATATTAAATTATTTCTGTAATTTAAACTGAAGCAAAGAAAATAAAATAAAAGAAAATGGCTGTATAATGATTGCATCTACGATAACTAACGCCCTCTCATTTTACGGCAATTCGCCGAACTAATATATTTTTACGTTCGAAATTTAAAAAGTTCCCGTTCGATTAAAAGGTCGTTATTTGCCCTGGAGCGCAAAAATAATAAAAGGGGGCAACAAAAGAAAGAAGAGAAGGGCCGTAAAAAAAGAGATAGCGCTGTTACGCGCTCGGCCTATTTTTATAGCCTTTAATAGTATCTTCTCTGCCTATTTCGCCTCTGACTTTTTTTCTTCCTTACGTAATAACAAGTAATATAAAAATATTACAAGAATGTTATATTTTTGTATGAAAAAAAAAATGCAAAATGATTACAAATCTTTTACAACATGTTTTAATAAAATAAATGCTCTATCGTATAGTTTTTACAGTAACATAATGAATTGGTTGGTAGCACAGCGGTTACAACGCCGGCTTTCGTACTGCGGACGTCGTGGTTCGATCCCAGGTGCCGACCATCTTCCTCTTTCACGACACAAGCTTTCGGTAGCTTACTGTGAAAGAGTCGAGGAGTGTATTTGTGTTCACTTTGAGTGAGCACAGATTCATTAAAAAAAAAATTGTTAGAGTCATTTTAGTTGTTACATATTCGTTAAGATCTAGTCCTGAAAAAAGGTCACAAGAATCTAGACATAATTAGAACGTTGTGCTCCAACAAAGCCAATAGGCAATAAAGATGAGACATTTACAATAATGGATGTATTCATATAATCCTGGCGCCAAATACATGACAGCAGTCGCAGTCTTTAAATTTGGTTGCTCTCTTGTTCTCAGTAATTTCCAATTTTTTTCTATATATCTCATTAATTAAAAAGCTTATACCTACACTACATATACATATTTTAAAAAATTGTATTGTAAAAAGTAAGTATGTTACCTACTTAATATTTCCGCACAACTTTTTAATATCTATTACATTTCAGAAGAAATTTCTCCTGAGAATAGCAGACACAGCAAAAAATAATTAGCGAATTTGGTCGAGCCTTTCACGCGTGCATGTTGCGATGACCACGAAAAATAGAGCTCCATTTTTATAAAAATACTTAGAGATAATAATTCTTTTTATGTGGAGACGGATTCAAAAATAAATTTACGACCATCCGATGTTTTCAACACATCCCCCGGGTCCTTTTTTATCTCCCCCAGAGTAACGCCAAGAATTTGCATTTAGGACATGATCTGTCATCCCGTTTGGGGTTCACTGCGCTTCTTAAAATTTATAACTTTATCAAGTTTACCCATATTAATTTTCTTATTATTTATTTCTATTAAACATAATAATTTCACCCCTTTTTAGACATTCTTTGCATTCCCTGCTTTTCTTACGATGTACGATAACCAGTGTGGGGTAAGTTTGTGTGCACTGATGAAAAGAAAAATAGCGTGAATGATTGAATGAAAAAACAATAATCATATATCTATATAATATGGAGACCCTTTTTCTATGGTCATCACATCTCTTGTTCCGTAAGGGGTACGCAGAGAGAACGGACCTCCACTACTTTCTATCCACACTTCTTTCGCTTCTTCCACCGAAATACCATTTCTCATACAACCAGTCATATTTCTCTTACTTATAAACTGGCCTTCCTTGAGGACGGAATCGATGTGTTCGATCCACGTCATTTTCGGTTGGCTACGCCTTCCTAAGCTTTCTTTGTCAATCTGTTTGTCTCCATTCTTTCCACATGTCCAAACCCTCTCAATTAATTGACTTTAATCTTTGTCACAACACTAACATCCATACCACATTCTTTCCTAATATTCTCATTTCTTTCCATAATAATTATTTTTTTAAATTGCTATTTTTTTCATACTGATGAATCTGTGCACACTCTAAGCGAACACAAATACACTCTTTGACTCTTTCACAGTGTTACTTAAAGCTTGTGTCGTGAAAGAGGAGGAAGGTCGGCACCTGGGATCGAACCCACGACTTTCAGAACAAAAAACCAGCGTCGTAACCACTAGACTATCTATAACTACATTAAATCATAAGTTGAGTGTACCTAGCTTATTGTATTCACTTATAAATTTCGATGTTGCTTAAAAGAATAATTAATTAATCTTTTTATTAGATGACTTCAAAGACGCTTGGCATCTCTTGGTTGAGCGAATTCACTGTCTGAAGAAACTAGAGTATGTCCTTATTAATGACTGCATTAAGCGCTTATCTTCATCAGCATCTTCGCAGCTGATTGGTCCAATGAGCGTTCTGCGGAGTCGTAAAGATTCTAATTACCGCCATCTCTATATTGTCGGACCCATTTTATTATCTTCAACAATTTGAAATGTTTCTCAAATTAATTGGGATATTAAATAGAAGAGAAGCTCATTCCGCCGCACTTTCTGACCCTTCTGTTTTTGTTGCTATATTATTATGTCCAAATAATATTATCATAACTAGCAGCAAAGCCTGTCAGACGACAAGCATCATAGGAAAAGACCATTAATTCCTTTTTTGTTTAAAGGGTCCAAAATTTATTGGGATTGCGGACAGTCCCGTAGTAAAACAACACATTTTTTCGATGCAATGTACCCCCGTACACCTGTTTTTGTTTATTGTCAAAGGGTAAGAACACGTAGAAAGCCGATTCTGACCCGCGCCGACTGGCTCAAAGATTGTTGTCTATGGTTTCAATGCATTTAAATGGGCATGCCGGAAAGCAGGTTCCTGCTTTTTCTGTGGGTATCCCCATTCAAATGCATAGTAACATTCTTTGCGTCGGTCGGCGCGGATCGGAATCGGCTTTGTACGTGTTCTTACCCAAAGGAACTATCGACTTTTTTTTTAATGTATCTGGGTTCACTAAAAGCGGATACAAATACGCTTTCAACATCTTTCACATAAAGCAAAGCTTGTGTTGGGTCGGCACCGGGATTCGAACCTTCGACCTGCAATACGCTGTACGTACGAAAGCCGCCGACTGATAACACTGGTCAACCAACTACCTCTTACACTTACAGGCAAATAAAATAAAATATTTAGTAGTGCGCCGACTTTCTGATCAATTGTTCCTGGTTTCGATTTCCGGTCAGGTGTTTTCTCACATCTGATAGGGGTTAGTAATCTGTCTCAGATTGGAAGGAAACGGTTGACTGGTAGACAAAGCGTTGAATTCCGCCGGATATAATTACTGACGCCTAAGTATCAAATCCAATCCAAACTCCCTTTACGCCCCACTTAGGGGCATAAGGAGGCAACAAGAGCTCTCTATTGCGCTCGATCTTGCGCAGTGTCTATGACCTCCTCCCAAACCATGACAAAATCCCTCAGCTCCGCCTTGAAGGAGCAGAACAAGTTGTGAGAGGATCTCCCTCGTCTCCGGGACCAGCGCTTTCCTCACCGAACTCTCATTCGGCATCCTTACACATGTCGCAGCCATGATATTTTCCGTCAACACTATGATTGTTATTATGGTCATAGCAATGACTATCCACTTATAGACAAACAACATAATTTGAAAGTAGGTAGGCATATTCCGTAATTGGATTGTTTTTTTTTTTCATATGTAGTAAGTATGTGAAATATTTCGCGTAGTCTAAGAGTGTTTCAACGAAAATAGTGAGTTACATACGAACTTATCAAATTATATTATAATAAAATAGGATATAATAGAACGGTTAGGTCGTAATATAGAGGTGGCTTCTAATAAAGTAATCATTTGAATACAAGCATATCAAATATCTTCATTACGTAATATTTTATACAAACAGCCTAACATCCTTTTTGGCTGAATAGTTTTTTGAGAGAGGTACATAATCATCTTAGGGTACTGTATTTTCAATATTAGTTAAACACATTTTAATATCACTAGGAATAGTTATTTTGACAAAGACTGGTATTCTCAAATTCACGTTCCAACTCAACGCAAGAAGCTCATGCTTAGAACTTAATCGGTTGCCAGTAGTTACGCATCTAATATTTTTTTTTATTTTATTATAGACCTCCACCCGGACTCGAGTGATTTTGAGCATCTAATATATTGAATAAAACATTTTCAGAATACAGAAATGTCAAAAGTCTCAATAAAAATTGGATACGACGTAACTCAATCGTCTGTTTTTCATTTCAGAATAGTAGTCAATATCAATTTTGCTTACTTCGAGTTAACACTTAAATACTTTTGAAAACTTCCACAGTAAGCAGTAGGCCTAGAGTGGCCTAGACAAATCGCATTTGGCGGTCGACTACAAACGAATTCTTCGACAATGTAGAGTCCACTTTTTGTACTTTTAGTGTTTGGTTGAAATAGCTGTTTATATGTTCCAGTGGACAGTTAATTTTTTCGCACTATACATTGGCGAAATCTTCATTTGTAGTCGAACGCCAATTTGAATTTGTCTATCTATGGGGCAGATTTCATGGCGTGAAAGCGTACGTCAAACTTTAAATCGGCTACTGAATCACTAAAATACAAAATTTAGCTAATAATTATTTATTCATTAGGTACTAGCTTTCCCGGCAGACGTTTTCCTGTATGTAATCCTTACTATGAATATTGATTTAGAATTTGTATGATGATGAATTAATTATCATTTGACCAATGTGATTCCGAACGACGCGTCTGTTTTAAACCATGTATATTCCATCCGCATTCTGTCAATCGCACCAATTGGCAATTTCTGTCAAAATTTCAAAATTGGTATAAAAATTATAACTACTTACAAGGTTGTCTAGACTCTCAGATTTTAGGCCTACGATTACGGCGTACAAAAATGTATAAAAGCTTAAAATGTTGTTAGTGAAGATAACATTTTTGATTGCCGAGTTTTCGTTCATGCTTACCTCATAGTCATAACATAACCGTAATTAAGGTAGAGTGCTTAGTTAAGTTCAACTTATAACGTTGCTCATTTACCGGCGGCTCATTGCCTTATGGCCTGAGGCAGAAAGCGGGCTCATCGGATGTTTTCATTGTGTAATTAACTTATCCCGCATCTTGTGTAAACTGGAATCTTATTATAATTATCGGCAAAAGATTTGATTCTTTGTATCAGATAAAGGTTGCGGTAAAAGTTCCGACGATGTAAATTTATCAATCTTATAAAATATTCTTATAATCAAGATCTCTGATTCTTTTAGAGAACTGAAATATACCTAGTTATATCGATTTTAAAATCCCCCATTCACGATCACTCCAAATGGATGTGATAGATTGTACGCCATCCAAAATAATTGTCCGTTCATCCGCCAAAGGAGCGATGTCACTCCATTTTGGCAGATGTGAAACTGTAGTTTGCATTTCACACATTTTAAGAATGAACATCAATAAGTAGAGATGATTTGGACATTTGTAAAGAGTGGATGAAAACAGAATGACAAATAAAGAACGAAAGGTGTACGAAAGCGTAGACGACCAAGAATTGAACACATTGATTCCGTCTATCTTTATTTTAAAACACGCAATTTGATTTTATTCAATTAAAACAGTAACACGCGTACCCTGGTGGAAGGGTTATGATAAAGTTAGACGTATTGGACCAAGTTTTTAACACTGACAATCAAGTGGCGTAACGACTTGAACCACTCCTACTCGAGTTTCACCATTGACAATCCGCTTGGAGTGATGGACTGGATGGATTGAATTTTGGACTGATGGATATCCGATTAGCCCTATCACTCCACATTATCCATTTGGTTTTCCTCACTGATGCTCATTTTTTTGAGTGACATCGATAGGGAATGGGAGGCTTAAGTTTTTAGATTTATCTTTGACATCTAAAATAACTACCCCCTTGACCAAAGAAAGTCAAGGGAACATTATTATGTCACTTGTGTTACTGTGACCAAATCAGGTCTATTGTAATATCCTTCAATTCTATTGATGATTTCGGCCAAGGGTGCTTGGTAGTGGTCCATTGTTTGCTTGCTTCAATTCTTTAACGAAGCTCTGACTCTTATTGGGCCTTATTTCCAAATGCCTCTTGCAGATCCGGATAACAGAATAACATGGAAAATAATATGAAATAATATAATTAAAGTTAGTATAGAACGAGCTTCCTAACAACAACAACGCCATCTGTGAAAAATCGCATAACAACACAAATTGTATTTACCTGACAAACATCGAGTTTCAAAACATTGCGCATTGGTACGCATATTATTGATAAAATTTCTTTCATGCTTTCAGAAATATTTGTTTATCTGATTTTTATCTTTTTCACACTGAGAAGTCATTTATGAGCTATGTTATGTTACCCAGCAATATTTTATTGACTTTAAGGCGGGACGAAGTTCGATGGGCCAGCTAGTTGTTATTAAGAATTATGAACCCAAGCGTTCTGTAAAGGACCTACGGGAGATTTCGAAAATAAATGCAAAAAAAAACAATATCATAGGGCCTAAAATAAATTATAATATTATGCTTACACTGTGATGCGATTCGTAAAATGATAAAGAATCCCATTAAAATTGTTTAAGGCTTTTAAACACGGGTTTCTGTGACTTCCAAATGATCCGTTTGGCTTTTAATTAATGGCACGTTTTATTTGATTGAAGTGTATCGTCTACCCACCATTTCTCCATCCAGAGTGACGGGGCCTGTTCTGGATTCATCATACAGGGTGTTTTGGCAAGTGAAAGCGTCTAAAAGCGTATATAGGGTTATTGGAAAAATTGTCTAAGAAACCTACTACTCATTTCTATAGGAGAATTCATATGCCAAATCTCAAGTTCGTACCATGTCTAGTTTCCGAGATATTCGTATACATTTAAAAACATTCAACCCTATTTTTAACCCCCTTAGGGATGAAATTTCCAAAAATCCTTTCTTAGTGGAAGGTTTTGTATTAAAACCCACCTGATTTCCAAATTTCACTTCTCTGCGATTAGCCGTTTGGGCTGTGCGTTGATGAGTGAGTCAATCAGTCAGTCAGGCACTTTCCTTTATTATTAAAGATTTCGGAACTTTATATTGGATGAATCGTTATAGCCGTTGTTTCCATTTTATACACAGAATAATATGATAATACCGTCGCTGCATGTAAAATGTGAATCTTCTGTAATCCATGCCAGGGTGGGCGGTGCAATAAGATATTTTATGAGAAACAACAACGTCTCACTACAAGTGAAGAAAACTGATGCATAACGCAAATTGTTACCATCAAAGATGTATGATAATGGATGTGAAACGTGGACATGGACGAAAAGAGAAGAATGTAGTATAAATGCGGTAAAGTTGAAGGCTCTACGAAGAATATGTGGAAAGACTCTGTGGGATTACGAAAGGAATGAGAATATTAGGAAGGAATGTGGTATGGAAGTTGAGATGGTTTGGGAATATTCAAACAGAATAACGAAGATAATTATTTATAAAAAATGAAAAACGCCTAGTTATATGTATTTTCAGCCTTGTGATTTTTGGATTTTCTTGTTTGACGCTGTCTTTGCCTAGAGAAGTTTCGAAGAACAACCGCCGCGTCACGCGAGTCCCTGTATGGGATGAAAGTGAGAAGAAACAATTTTTATTTTATTCCCGTCTCTTTTATCCTTGATGAATCTTTTTCATTAATACAAAAATCCAATGTCAGTCATTCGGTATATTATGCTCTATAGTCTACATGCAGTGGCAGCTTATAAATACCACGCCATTTTGTTTTATACCACCATTTTGAGTAAGTATGTTGTGTTTCAATCTACTCCATTTTGAATTTTTACAATATGTTTTCTCTAATTTTGAAATTGAATTGGCGTTCGGCAGAAACTGTCAGTTGTTTGACAATTGATGCGATTGACAGAACGCCGATGCAAAATATACATAATAATATGGTTTTTAACAGATGCATTGGTCGGAATTATAAGTTAAATAGGCGAGTACTTTTGTCATTCTACAAGTTCGGATTTAACATTAATAATTATAGTTAGGACAACAGGACAACGTCTGTCGGGAAAACTAGTAAGAAAATATAAAACGTAGATAATTTTGAGTGAACACGTGTACCTATCTACAAACTCACTAATTACCTTCATAATACAATTTTAAATATCCATCCATATATTTTATTTTATCTTCTGTTTTATACGCCTTATCCTTCCGGGACATTTGTAAACCCCTGTCCCGGGGGATGTTCCACAGGGTTCAATTGAAATCCATAGTATTTCTCTCTGTATTAAGTATGTAATTTTATCCTAATTGAATCCCCTGTACATAATTTTGGAAACTTTTATATGGATGATCAAACAAATAGAACGCTGGAAGAATTTATGTGGAATCGGTACACGTCCATTGGAATGAACGTGTACCGATTTTTTTCAAAGGTCATTTACCATACGATAATAACTACACTTTGTGTCACCGCGAACAAATAAGATCTATTGTTGTCACCGAGGCTTGCCTCAAAGTGGGCCTCGTCACCAGATGTCTCCTCTTCCTGAGTGTCAGTTTCTGTATTATGTCCTCCATCAGTAGTCCCCTCCAAAAGATAAGTCCTAACAGGATTTCTATGCATATGCATCTCCTAGTTTTTGGCTATGTGACCTAACCTCTTCTTTGACCATTTATCTAGACCTACTGATGGGTATATCGTCCACATCAGATCATATACATAGGCAACATAGTCAGAGATAGAGAAAAAAAGTCGTCCCCTACAGATCCCTGAATGTTGGGGTAAGGTAAAAGTAATGCTTCGGTTGCCTGATATCAGGAAGCCTGTGTTAGTTGTAAGCCTACCTGTTAGTCACGCATGATACGGCACGGGTCGAATGAAACCTTGTATTAGGGATTTTGTGCACTCTTTGCTTGGTTCACTCCTTTTGGAAAGAAAGGACTAGGTGAGTGTGTATGATAGGGTTTTTGGAAGGAAAAATAATTGGATAGAAGTGTAGGATGAACTTGCATAGACAAGGTATCCTTCACTCTCGTACACTAGTCGACTTTAGCATCCACTGAGGTCCTTCAGTCTGGATCGACGTAACAGACTCAATCTTGTGAAATGCAGATGCTCTATAAATTTCCGTAGACCCAGTGGTGATATTCAGCGGGTTCACACAGGTTCGGCCGAACCCGTTGTTAATTTGCACATATTCGGCTAAACCCGTTGTTAAACTTTTAAAAGATTCCCGAACCTTTTGTTTAATATGCATAACATTACGCAGTGGTTTTTTTTAAATACGTATGTTACGTTATATTCTGTAACACTACTAAACTATAGCCTTATAAGCGTCTGAAGTCTGTAAGGGTCCAATGGTAGACTCTATTCAAGCGCATTACTTTTCACCCTAATAAGGTTCAAAACTGTGTTATCAGGTATTTGAAAAAAAAGGTTTATGTCACGTACGCATATTTTGTCTCTTTACTAAACGCACAACAAGATGTCTGGATTTATGGAGTTAAAATAGTATTTAAACCCTTCTTAATAATTATTTCAAAATATCAGAATAAACGCTTCGTATTGCTGAATAAATACCTACAGCTGATGTTCCGAATTCCACCCTCCCAAATTGTACAACCTTTTTAATCTTCGTAACATAACCACTGCACACCCCTCATCCCTTCGTGAACGAGAAACACCTAAGCCCTTATTAAATCCTTTTTATTGATGACATCCTTTCAACTCTTCATAATACTCACCCCTTTCCGTCCCCAGGTTTTTTTTTTATCTAAATGAGCGATGTGTAGTTGAGGGGGTTTGAAACTTTTCAGACACTTTGCCACAGGCTTTTACGTCGGCTTTTTTAACCCAACCCTTTGTAATTAAATACCTTTACAAAATCACTTACATAATACTAGATTTCCCATTCAATTTGGAAATATAGGTATAATATCCATTTTAAATAATTTTGTACACATTACATTCTTGTTGGAATTATTCAAACTAGTGGTCGACCAGTGCTCGAAACTCGATCACAACTAATTTAGATTATAAGTTTGAACATTATGAAGGTTCCATTGTTATAGACTGAGCGAGCGCTATTTTTTAATTTTCTTTCGAAAACAACGAAATGTTGATATATCTATGTACAAAAATATTAGCATTCGCCACTCCTTTTCTATATAAACTATAAATCTGCGAAATTTCATACTCTCTGTCGGCGCAATTTTGTAAAAATAGTCACAAAGTTTTTCCTTCACGTATCAATATAGGTACCTATAGATAGAACAAACAATTTGTATTTTTTTTCCCGTTTCTATTTTATATTTTACTAGGTATATTAATTAACAAATCACTCTTTGAGGGCGGAATGCCATAGTAAATATTCACGTATTGTAATATTTAACTACCAATTACAATATTTGATTTTCTCCTAGATATTTTTGTTTATTATAGTGCCCATAATAAAGCATTCTGATATAAGATTTTTTTTTTTTAATTAAGTAGGTACTTATTTATATTATTATAACTAGCTGACTAGTCGAACGTTGTCCCGCCTCAGAATAAATAAAATAACAGAAGTTAAATATGATTGGCAACGGTGCTTGAATCTTATCGCCGACTGAAACTCTAAAACAAAACATTATCTCACATATTTACGTTACATCAAAGTTTTCCCTAAATTTCTTTCGTTAATATTAAGTCCTGTAAAAAATAGACACTCGAATCTAGACTAAATTTGAACGTTGTACCAATCAATCCAATAGGCAATAAAGATGTGACACCGACAAAAAAGGATATATTCATATCCTAGCGCCAACTACATGACAGCAGTCGCTGTCTATAAAGTTGGTTGATCTAGGTGTTCTAAAATAATTCCAATAGATGGCTCTATATCTATTTGATATAATTGAAATAACGGACAATGTTTTTTTTCCACTTCATTTTTGGTCGACCACACCTTTCACCCTCTCTTTTCAGATTTACAAACTATTTACGTTATTTTATTATCAAATATTCATTCAACATGACCTACTTACTTGATTATTTTATTCCAATTAAATTACCTACTTATTTTTAAATAATTTGAAATTGTCTGCTTACAAAATGTTCATCATTATCATCAGCCCACGTTTACCCTCTGCAGGACACAATTGGCCTCCTCTCTCCTTCTCGAAAACAAAATTAATGATATAAAATATGTAGATATATATGTACGTGTTTTCTTATTATCTTAATTATTAATTTATAAATGTATTTACATTATAACTTGTATGTGTTATTTTCTTAATAAATATTAAACATATATTATTATCTTTGAAATTAAATAACAACCCAAATTGAAAATTTATATCATTGCTAACGTATTATTATTAATAACTTGTACGAGTGTGTGATGTAGAACAAAGGACTCCATCTTATATTATGGTTTCGATTAATTAATTTCATAAAATGGTGTTTAATTTCAAAGAAAAAGCTCCATCTATTGGTGGTACCTCCCTACTAAATAATGACAGGATACAAAACACGTTTTTAAGATTATCCAAAAACCTTCATTAATGTCTGTCTATACTGAGGATTTATTTTAATTCGGTTTTAACATACGTAATATCTTCGTATGACATTAAATCTTTATCCGAGAGACAACATGTCTAGGTATATGTTCTGTTAATTTGATATTATTGTCCAAAGGCACATGTGCCATATTATGTATATACATAATACCCAAGAAATAAAATGTCTAAACTTAAAAAAAAAATCTTTCCTGTGACATTATGGCCCTTATAGTATATGCGGCGTATATTTCGAAAATGTATATATATCATTTTTATAGGGGTTAGCACTTATTGGCTCTTGCAGTAAATTAAAAAAAAACACTTATTGGCTCTCAGGTACAGAAATGTTACATGGGAATATTATGAGTTAAAATTAAGTGCATTTTTAAATATCATATGTAAACATGGTGGAGAGCAAAACACATGGGTCGGTTCCAAAAATTCGTGATTTGCTGATGGAATCCTTAAATAAAAACGCTGGTCTTTGCAAAGGGTTCGGTTATTATACATAACACATCAAATCAAGTTTTTTTATACTTCTTGTATAAAATCTTAAATGAAACTATTTTTCATGCTTGGCAACCAAACTGTCATAATGAAATTGTTATTGGGATTGCAAATGGATCAGGATCACGACGTTTATGTAAATAAGGCCCCGGATTAGAAGCAAATTGTAAAAAAGTTATACTTAAAAATAAATTGTCCCATCCACATGCACCCCTTTTAACATAGAAGTTTTATTATTGCTCCATGTTCTACAAAGAAAGTAGCTTTCGTCATTTTAAAAGCATATTGTTACCATCAAAGGCTGTTCTGCGTGTAATTGGCCCGGAGCAGTCAGGCTTTCAGGGGAGCCGAAGGGCGTCGCACAATGCCGCGGTGTCGCTACATAACCGCACCAGGGAAAAGCCGAACCACAGGAATAAAAGCCTCCGGTTTTGTTTCAAATGCACGCTTGATAAATTGAATCGTTTACTTACCTCGTGCTTCCTTTTTAATATTGAAGTGGAAATTTATGTTTCCAAGTGCGTTTTTGGCATTTTTATTCCGAATTCGGTATCACGCGTTCGGAAAATAACACTGTCACACGCAGTGTCTGCTGTGACCCTTCGACTTTTTTATTAAGTAGCCTTTTATATAAAAAAATTGTGTCAATGAATTTTTTTGAATATTATTATTAAACTTATATTATTGTATACTTTTATTTTTGTTTATATATATGAGTACTATACATCTATGTAATCTCTATCTATATAATATGTACCTTTGATTGTTTTTCTGTAAAAGACCTACTGTGGGGCTAGTACGAGTTTAATCGAACGCTATTTGCACGCTAATAAGCGCCTATTAACGTGCAAATAGTGTTCGAAAATCAAACAATCGAATCATTCGATAATTTTTGTATGGAAAATTTTCGAAACTCTTTCGATGATCGTTGCGATATTCGATCATCGAAAACTTATAATACGGATACTGGTCGTGAAATAAATAAATAAATAAACATTCATCTTTTGTCTCCATACTATTCACATCGATACATTATTTAAGTGACATAGTTTTTTAACCCTGACTAGTTTCGCAGGCACAGGTCCTCCATGGTCACATGTGACTTAGAAACTAAGTCAAGAATAACCAATACGACTCTTCGACTTTTTTATTATTTAATATTTGAGAAGACCTCATTTTAAAATTTTATATTACCAATTTGTAGCTCCAAATGTCAACTTCAAAATAATACCCAACAGATTAGTGTACAATGACATACATACCTATCCAAGTCACCTGTGACCATGCAGGACCTGTGCCTGCAAAACTAGTCAGGTTATTAAATTTGTGGAATAACAAATAAATTGTTTTATTTGAATTACCGTATATTTTTTTTAGTTTGTATGGAGGGATTTCTAATGTCCTCAGAATATCACATAAATGATCCAGATCATACATTATGCTGAATAAAAAACATGAAAAGATCTCTTATTCAGACGATTTATTTCTACATTATAGAGATCAAGAATATCAGTTAGCTATACTTACATACCATATTCTATAGTGATGATTAGAGACCGGATTATATGCAACTTAAAATGATTGAAATATGCATCATAAATGCTCAAATATGCACCAAAATCGTCAAAAAGTGCCAAAATATGCAAGATCAAATTTAAATAAATACCACAAAATAACGTAAAATAATTTATAATCTACTAGAGGTCCGCCCCAGCTTCGCACGGGTAGATAGATACTTAAAAATAATTTAGTTTTCATACAGATCCCTAACTTTTTCAAAATATTTTATAGCATATTATGTTAATCTGGAATAATTGCATTGCAATGTATCGTGTCACGTCACTTTACCACCGTGACAGCAGCGCCATCTATTGATTACTTACTCAACCCAGTCGAAAGGTATCGACATCTGTTAGAATCATTTGGAGTTAACAGATAATTGTGACTGTCAAATAATAACAGACAAATAATTAGCAATAAATTAAAATTGCGACTATAATTTGAGATTTAAACTATCCTATCTCTCAAGTTGGATCGAACTGCACATGGTGTGTGAATTTTATTATAATCGGTTAAGTGGTTTAGGAGTCCATTGAGGACAAACATCGTGACACGAGATTTATATATATTAAGATTTTGTTACACAAGGTCATCCGCTCGTTTACGAGTAGCATTAAAAAAAACAACCTACATTAAATGAAAACAATTTCTTTATTTTACATTTTCAACTAGATGTTATCGTTTTTGTTGTAGAAAACGTTAAAAATCAAGTACTGTTCCAAATGTTCAGAAGCAAGGTTGTATCTTCTATCACTTGGTATATTTTTATAATTCGAAAAGGATCTTTCTACATCCACTGAGGTCACTGGACAGTATTTGAATTTCGGTGTTTTATTAGTAGATATTAACTCTGGTAAAGTTGAACCGTTAGTAAAATTGTTGATTTGGCACAAAGATTCATAACTAGGGTTGTTGTTTAAAATGTTTTCAAACTTTTCTCTCAGTTTTATTGGAAATGTTCCTGGCAAGTCGGAGTTGATTTGGCGTACTTTTTTTTTCACTTCAATAGATTTATGTATCTAAGGGAAAACCCTGGGTTTCCAGCTTTTTGACCGACCACTACCAAAGCCTATGGTCAGAATGTCGGACGACAGTGCTCGTTCAGCAACACGTCGCACCTTTACTCTCGGTTTACGAAAAAAGCCGACTGTCTTCGGGAATCTTCGTTAACTTAGTATGTGTCCTCGACACCCATACCAAAGATTCATTAACATTTTAGAAGAAAGTACATATACCCAAATATGCAAAATCATTTAATTTTAATAGAAATATCCTGAAAAATAGCCAAAATATGCAAATGCATATGCAAATGCATAAAATCCGGTCTCTAGTGCTGATTATTTGTAAGGTATGAAGAATGTAGTGTTTGTTCAGCGGGTCGCTTGAATAAATTCCCAAAGACGAGGCATTTCGATGACAGGTTATAGAGGAGGGGCGTTGTTCGGGGGTGCGTGCGTTTTATGTTTGTTGGGAGTCACTTTCTGATGTGAATTATACACACAGAGCCTCCGCTCAATGTACACACACAGCCAGGAGATGACATTACACTCGAACTTCGCTAAACGACTTTAAATTTTGGATGAAACGATAGTGAAATGATATTTATTCAAAAAATAAATACAGGGTGACTGGTGATTCGATACATTCCTTGAAAGGGGTTATACTAGAGCAAATTTGAAACACTTCTGTTCCCATTAACCAGGGGTCAACTGCCATTGGTTTTCGAGTTATTTAACTTTTTAGAGTTTTTTTTTTCAATTTTCCACCTTTTGTAAAGGTACCTACATATAATAGAACCTTTATTATTTTAAATTAAACTCTGTTTATTTCACTTTTATTTTTTATTACACGACCATCTTCAGTGCCACAAATACTAGAACTAAAACAAAAGAAGCGAATGTCATAGAAAAAAGAAAGTTAAAAACATAGACACGTAATTAAGATTTAAGAGAATCATAGACAAATAAAGTTTAAAGAAAGTTATATAAATAAACAGAAAGAAGTTATTATTGATGTCATAGACAAAAAATGTTGGATACAAAAACAAATAAAATATTATTTTAAGAAAATCGTTGATGAAATAAAGTAGGATACACAGAGAGGACCGAAAGGCCTCTGCCAATAAAAAATAGAAGTGAAATAAACAGAGTTTTATATAAAACTAGCTTTCCCGAGAGACGTTGTCCTGTAGTCCTAACCAGAGGCGGCCCGTTCATATGTGCACTGCGCCTCCATAAACAAAAATACACAATTAATCCGATTAAGTTACTAATAAAATAATAATGTTAAAATATTTCTAAGACATCCATATTTCATTCGTATTCAAAGCTCAAGCGGTAACAACGTGAGAATATAATATGCGCGCGCGCGCGCGCGCACACATTCTACCTCACCTATGAAGTCGGTACCCATACGAATGTGCCCGATTTTGTTGACTTTGCGGTGGAGTAATTGGGATAGGAGCGGCAATCGCATATGCGAAAATGAGAGGGAACTAGAGGGAACGTCGCAGGTGATCATTTCCATACTAACTTAAATATTGTATTTTATATCATTTCTTACCCATTTTTTTCAATTTTTTATTAGTTATTCTGTTATCCGGAGCTGAAAAGAATCCAATCAATTAAACATTGAAAGAATCTGTTCAGCCGATCTCGAGTTATAAGTGTTCGCACTAACCCGACTTTAATTTATATTAGAGATAATAAAAGTTTTATTATAAGTACCTTTACCATATGGGATTTCAAAAATTACCGACGAAAACATCAATAATTTTTTTTCCACCTTTTGACCTAAAATTGAAAATCGTGAACAAAGTACTCCATTTAGGAAAGTAAAAATACATTTTTCTAATAGCTGAAGAATAAATGAATGGTTGAAGTTAAAAATTAAGAAGACAATTTCAAAATCCTCAGAAATACAACGTTTTAAAATCACAAGTAATTTTTTTTCATTTTTAATTTCGATTTTTCTAAGGGAGTTACTCCAAAAAAGTATAATATACTTGGCGTACAAATCACAGAAATAACTTCCCCAATTAATACCTAAGCTTTCCGAAAAGGTATAATAAATGTTTTCTCTTTTACTACAGTTTTGGAAAATAATCAATATTAAACGATCAGGTGTGCTTGTGTAGAAAAATTGATTATCAAAAAAATGTTTGTCGTGTTATTGACAAACATTTTTTTTGTTGGGCTTAGTTCGCTATTAGATGTGACCTTAAGAAAGGTTCTACTGTACTTAGTAAATAGAGGCTGTACTCCCTGCGTAGGACACCGGATGGAAATTTACAGAAAAAAAAAACTGATTTATGACTGAGAATGCCCCGACAACCCTTTTCATACTACATTTTATTGTAATGACAATTTAAAAGTTTTCAAACTTAAGTATGTCGCAAAATTCGAAGTTGGAGTTTTTGTGCCTTAGAAAAACAGACTCCGAATCTCTACTTATTTTTAATAGTCCTCGTGATGGGCTCTTTGGCACTTTCTCTCCTTTTTAACACATTATTACCCTAACTACATTGTTATCATTTTCTGTTTCTTGGTAGGTAGTTTTATGTGTTTCTATTACCTATATGTTTTTTAATTTAATTGATGTTTTAATTACATTTGTGTCTTTTTTTTATGGAAGGTAATCAAAAAGGTGTTTGAAAAGTCAAAGACATTGCCAGATGTAAAGACGGCTAGAAACAGAATTTTACTAGATTTGTTGAGTTTTCGGAACGACCGCCCATATTCAAACGAAGCTAGAAATAGACGTCACAAGAGACTTATGTAGCCGAAAGAGACCAAAAGGCCCAAGTGCTGAGGCTGAATGATATAAATTTCTAATTATCATGTCAAGCTGAATGATATAAACAAGTATCGTGTCGGACTAAAAGATATAAACGAGTATCCTGTCAGGCTGAAAGATATAAATTAGTAACGTGCCAGGCCGAAAGATATAAATAAGTATCGTGTCAGACTAAAAGATATAAACAAGAAGATATTATCGTGTTAGACTGAAATATATAAACAAGTATCGTCTTAGACTATATTATCATGTAAACAAGTAGATATACAAAGAACACTTTAAATTCCGTCCAATAACTGAGAATGATATCTTGAAGATTACGAAGGAATTGAAATTGACAACATCAAATGATTTATGGCATATTTCCACAAAGTTTTTAAAAAGCATTATTACTGACATAGCGCCTGTTTTATGTGACATATTCAACCACTGTCTAAAAAAAGGAGTCTTTCCAAACCTACTGAAATTTGCTAGAGTCATTCCAATACATAAAAAAGGGGAAAAAGGTGATCCAAATAATTACAGACCGATCTCTATACTACCGGTTCTGAGTAAAATCTTAGAAAAAGCTGTTGCTGGGCAACTGATTCATTTCCTAAAAATAAACGACGTGCTGCATTCTCAGCAATATGGTTTTCAACAAAATAAGTCTACTAGGGATGCAATGATATCGCTTACAGAGAAAGTGTTGAAAGCCTTCGATGAAGGGTGTGACACTTACGGCATTTTCTGTGACCTATCCAAGGCATTTGATTGCGTTGATCACAATATTCTGTGCACCAAACTCATGCACTACGGTATTTGTGGCTACGAAAAAAGATTTTTTGAATCTTATTTAAGTAACAGAAGTCAAATTACCGAAATAAATAATGTAAGATCTAGGAAGAGCGAAATTAGGTACGGGGTTCCACAAGGTTCAATTCTCGGACCATTGCTGTTTATCATCTATGTCAATGACCTCCCTGAAATAATTAAAGATAGGGGCGAAATTGTGATGTACGCGGATGACACATCCCTTCTTATCAAACGCGAAAATTGCGATGAACATGTTGCTGGGAATGTAGCTAAAATACTAGATGACGTGGCCCAGTGGTTTAATAGTAACAATTTAATTATTAATATGAACAAAACAAATGCGATGTGTTTCTCTTTGAGGCTGAAAAATGACGACATAACTGAGAAAGTATTCACTGACAAATCCATAACTATCGTAAATGATTGTAAATTCCTAGGTATAACAGTAGACAGAAAACTGCAATGGTCAGCTCACATCGAGCAACTCTGTAACAGGCTGAGCTCCGCAGTTTTTGCGATAAAAAAGATAAAAGATATATGTGGGATGAATACTGCAAAGATGGTCTACTTCTCATACTTCCACTCAGTGATGGTCTATGGTGTGGTGGTCTGGGGTGGCGGTGCTGACTTTGGCAGAGTATTTATTCTGCAGAAAAGAGCAGTAAGGGCAATACTGGGCTTGCAGCCTAGAGATTCCTGCCGAGATGCCTTTAAAGATCTCGGGATACTCACACTGGCTGGTGCATACATACAAGAATGCATTCTGTTTGCACGAAGAGGTTTGAGTAGCACACCTCTTAACTCTGACCACCACGGTTACGATACTAGACGAAAGGATGAAATCAGACCCATCCAGCACCGGCTAGCAAAGTTTTCACGAAGTTTTGTGTGTAGAGGTGTTCGTTTTTATAACAAGCTACCTCAAAATATCAAATCAACAGATGACGTAGCCTTTCAGAGAGAGATAAAATCGTTCCTTGTTGATAAATGTTTTTACTCTATTGACGAGATGTTAGATTGATTACACGTATTCACTTACCGTATCTGTGTATGTGTGAGTGTATGTATATATGTGTGTATGAGTAGACATTCCGTACTGTTGGTTGGTTGTTGTTCGTAATTGTGATGTTCCTCTTCTTGACTTGAATCCGCATTGATTTAATCTACGGCAAACGCTCCTCAGTAGAGTGGTCCAACGGGATGATTTTTGTTTATGTATTCTCTCCTCCCTATTGTTTTTGTCTTTTGCTCTCATCAGATGAACGCAATGTGGCAATTTACACCACGCAGGATCCCTTATAAAATCTTTACCTGACGAATGCTATATGGCCCTTTACACCATGCATGATCTGATCTCTCTCTTTTACACTTTTATTTAACTTCTATGGATTATGTTCTAAGACCCTATGTACATGCTTGTTTTGCTTTGTTACATTTCATTATTGTTAGTATTGTTTGCATTTTGCTGTATTTTATGTTTTTGACTATTCCGAGTGCCCGTAAGGGCCTATGGAAATATTTTAAGAATAAAGAATAAAGAATAAAGAATATCGTATCAGGCTGAAAGATATAAAAAAGTATCGTGTCAGATTAAAAGATATAAACAAGAAGATATTATCGTGTTAGACTGAAATATATAAACAAGTATCGTCTTAGACTATATTATCATGTAAACAAGTAGATATCGTATCAGGCTGAAAGATATAAAAAAGTATCGTGTCAGATTAAAAGATATAAACAAGAAGATATTATCGTGTTAGACTGAAATCGTAAACAAGTATCGTCTTAGACTATATTATCATGTAAACAAGTAGATATCGTATCAGGCTGAAAGATATAAAAAAGTATCGTGTCAGATTAAAAGATATAAACAAGAAGATATTATCTTTTTATTTTTATTTTTTTGTGTTAGACTGAAATATATAAACAAGTATCGTCTTAGACTATATTATCATGTAAACAAGTAGATATCGTATCAGGCTGAAAGATATAAAAAAGTATCGTGTCAGATTAAAAGATATAAACAAGAAGATATTATCGTGTTAGACTGAAATATATAAACAAGTATCGTCTTAGACTATATTATCATGTAAACAAGTAGATATCGTATCAGGCTGAAAGATATAAAAAAACAAGAATCGTGTCATCGGGAAGGTCACGTGCAATTAAAATGGAATGAAACATTTTTAGATAAAGCGCCTCCACGCTGATTTGAGTAAACATGGGGTGGCTCGAGGGGGAGGGGGTATTATTTTGCTGTACATTATGCAAAGAAGGATCATCCTTTAAAGGAAGGGAAGATATAATCTCTTCCCTCGCCGTATAATACGCGGAAATGAGAGAACACGGCCTACAGCCCTTAGCATTCTTATACATATTATTTACGTAATTCACTTATACGGTATATAACAAACATTGGACGAATGGGAATTCGCTGTTTTTGCAGATCTCCTTTCCTTGCCCATCACCCATGTATATTGAATAAGTATTATTAGGGGCTGTTAAGAAAACAGTGTTAGAAACACTTCTTTTGTTTCTTTTAAAGACAAACTTTTTCTAAACAGATTTTTCTGTTTCCTGTTCTTTCTGATTCACCCTAATTTAGGGCATAATTGATGTTATAACTCTCCTTCATCTTTTTTTTGCCCTATTACACCTAAGTAGCGTGTTCGATTGGCCCTAAAAGGCTCTGTCCTAATTGAAAAGTGATCGCGCGTCCGAGCTTCGAGCGATTATACAATGTTCTCAATTTGAACGGTCCGTCCGCGTTTGAGTATAGATTGACGCGTGGACGGGCTAACGCTCTCCAATGTGATGTTTTTTTCCATTTTGTGCCACCCAGAGGCGCCCTTGCTAATCCGGTCTATTGTCAAATTCAGTGTTACCAAAGGAGGCGATTTACTGCCATTTGGGCTATTCGGAACGAGAATAGGCGACGAAAACATCTAAAAGGCGACAGGTAGCCACTTGGGTTACTTCCCTTTTAGCGAATTTTCACCTTTCCGGATATTAAATGACCTTTTTTTAGTGAACCCCCACCTCTCTTCGGATACTAAAATTTTCGGAATGACCGCATATTAAATTTTCAGTTGGGCTACTTTGCGTTTGAAAAACGGCGTTGGCAACACTGGTCAAATTAACGTTTGACGTTTATAACCTCAATCATATGAATGTGTGTGTGTTATAGTCGATTTTGTCTTTCGTAAATAAATACTTTAAATTTTTTGTTTATATTTTGTGTTACAGTGAAAATGAAAAAAACAATTTATCATTATAGTTATTTCAAATTAAACAACTTATATATTATTATAATAAGATAACTTACAATAAGTATGTTTAGAATGATCATTGCACATTTCTTTTTACATACTATTACAAATAAAAGAATGGTGTATCTTATTTTATTTTTTATATACCTACCTTAATACAAATGAAAAAATTAAAACTTAGGCCATTCTCCCACGAGGATACTCACAAGCGACTTGAGTATCCTACGCGTATGATACGCGTCGCTCGTTAGTCGCTTGCATACATATTTGATCGGTTTCGCACACGACAAAACGCGTCTACGACGCGTTTGATACCAGTTGCATGCGACTGGTCATGCTGGTCGCAAGAGACTGCGACGCTACTTTAATCGTAATAAAATGGCGTCAGATCAAGCGGAAAACATTAAATTTGTTCAGGAGGTTGAAAATTATCCATGTTTATATAATTATGGACTGCCGGATTATGTAAGGAATATACGTACGAGATAAGGCGTGGGCTGAGATAGGAAAGAAACTCAACTCGCACACGCGCTCTCTCATTGTTGTATTTTTTTATGAATATGTGTAGCTAATAACTGCATCAAATTAGAAAAAGACTCTTTTGACATTCAATAAAAATGAAGAAACTTATTATCATCATTCTCATGTAGTTATGTATGGGTGCACCCAAAATCTACTTTTTTTTCGATTATTCCTTTTATAAATTAAGAGAAGAACATTATCTTCATCGCTAAAATCACTGGACATTTTATGAACGAGCGTGTATTCTCAAGAGTTACAACAAATAAATGATGAATGTAGTCATAGTTTGGGTAGCGTCGTGTGCGGAATCTAGCTTGATAGAGTAGCATACGCGTCGACGACCAACGGATTGCGTCTCAGTCGCGTAGCCCGTGAGTATCCTCGTGGGAGAATGGCCTAATTCTCAAAGAACAGTACCTACTGCAAATCCACCCTTGAAGACAAATACATACCTAGTGCTTTTGTTTGTGTGTAGTGCAGGGCCCCCACATGCCCGGTGCTACCGATGCTACGGCAACGGGGCCCGTGGGCCAAAGGGGCCCGCAAGGGCGGGGGAAAAAATTAAAAAGTAGAACATTTTTAATAAATCATAGAAATAAAACCAAAATAAAATCACAAGGACGAGATTTATGTGTATCAATGATTCAATGAAATATTACATCAGAGTAATATCAATTGGTTCATTGGATTTGCAGTGCGTTGCGTACAAAACGTGTCTGAATCTACAACCTGTGAGTAACAAAACCGTCGAAAAAATGAGCCGTCCACTTTTTATACTAATATTTAAAGAGGAAGGATTTGATTGTTTGCTCCGAAACTACTGAACCGATTTGAAAAATTCCTTTTCTGTTGGGAAGCTACACTATCCGCGCTGAACATAAGCTATATTATATTTTCAAAAAAATGAAGGATCCTTACTAAAACTCCAATAATGTAACTCAAGGTCCAAAAAAATACCTAAAATATTCTTAATAAAAGTTAAAAAATGTATATTGTAAAAAAGGGTCGAAAATTCTTTTTTTGGTAGTGAGAGGGGGGGGGGGGGGGGTGCATCATGACTTTTAGCAACGGGGCCCAGGAAATAATGTGGGGGGCCTGGTGTAGTGTAAAAGGACACACTATGGTTTACCTCCTAGAAAAAGCCACTATTGCAATTATCAATAATTAAAACGTTAACTTGTTTAATTGAGAAAACAAAAAAGAGAGGAATATATAAGCATAATATTTATCAGTCAATGCTAGATGATATGTTTGACAGCTGTCATAATTTGACATTTGACCTGATTAGAAGCGCTGCCACCTAGTGTGCTTATACTTAAGGGAATGAGAAATTTGAATAATTATTACATTTAAGAACAATATTTCTGAAAGCACGGTTCCTACACATATTTTATTAGGTATGTAAATTATATAAAAAAACAGATGTTGTTTTTTTTGGACGCTGTGAGCCTGCCAGATCTCAAAATGACATAACTACCTCCAACTATAGAACATTTTAGACGAAATGGGTGTAAAAGTTGCAAATAAAAAGACAAAAATGATGTTACCGAGTAACATTTTATTATTCGTCGCTAGCTAGACATTAAAAAAATGGATATAGTCATATCCTGGCGCCAAATACACGACAGCAGTCGCAGTCTCAAAATTTGGTTGCTCTCTTGTTCTCAATAATTTCCAACTTTTATCTAGAGATAAAATAAAATTTTATCTATATTTCATTAATTATTAAATATCTTTGCATACATGAGATGTTGAACATTTCGAAAATTCTCATGATTAGGAGTTTTGGAGAGTTAAACATTACCACCTAATGGCGAATGTTGTTAACGTAAAGTGATCACACTAAGCCAGCATTCGAAATAACAGTAGAAGACGGTCGTAAGCCCGTAGTGGTTTGTTCCATTTAAAAATCGAACATCAGTAATGAATCGTTAGAGTCATTAGTTGTTACATATTCATTTTATTATTCAACTAGCAGCAAAACCTGTCGGACGAAAGAGTCATTATTTGTTTGATTGTTCTATAAATGAGTCCTTTAAACGGTTCCAACTTTACTTTACTACGTTGAGAATTGCGGACATTTTTTCCCATAGCAAAAACTGTATCTAGGACCCACTTATCAACTATAACGTGTTTCTTCGATAAAATATTTCCCTTGAATACATTTATTATCAAGTGTCATAGCAACTATCGACTTACAGACGAATAATAGAAGTATTGAAATTGATATCTATTATTAGTAATGAAAAAACGATCCTCAATTTTGTAATACCACGTTGATTTCAACTACCTTCCGTATTAATTGGTTTTAAAAAACCACCACTTTCATTTTCAGTATATATGGCAGTATTTGGTTACTGACAACTCTACAATGACATGAATGTACTTTAAAAGACCTGTCTTGCACGCAGCCGACTTATTCTTCACCCAAGATGTCTATGGAACACAAGAATTAGTGTGATAAAATGCCGACCGGTGCCGACCAATTCCGCTTTCACGACCCTTTGGTTCGTGTGAAAGATGTCAAAAGTGGATTTGTGTTCACTTCGAGTGAGCACAGATTCATTTATATAAAGTCTGTTAATTCAACACTCAGGGTGTGTAACAGTAATACCAGCAAGTACCTTCTGTCCAAACAATCGTACAATATAATATGCAAAATATTTCCCGCAGTAGGATTGGTTTTGTCATAGGTATAAATAGTTCACGTGGAGTTAGAATTGCAACGAAAATATCGAGTTGCGGACGAACTCACCAATTATTATTATACATAATTGTGAAAATAATAAAAAATACACAGAAAAAAAAAACAATTATTTGAGTGTGACGAACTTTGGGCTAAAAACGAATCTGAACGAACGTAACTACGTATACAAGTGGTTGGTAGTCTAGCGGCTACGACGCCGGCTTTCGTACTGTTTCGTTCGGAGGTCGTGGGTTCGATCCCAGGTGCCGACCATCTTCCTCTTTCATGACATAAGCTGGTAATTAGCTTACTTACTGTAAAAGAGTCAAAGAGTGTATTTTTGTTTACTTTGAGTGAGCACAGATTCATTAAAAAAAAAAAAAAAACATTTATTTTCTTTTGGAAATTTTCTTCTAAGCTAACAGCTGTCATTTACAAAACACAAAATTCTTTGCCATTATCGTCAGTGTAATATAATGAATCAAAAGGATATTTTCATCTTTGTCAGCTCCAGGGTAACGCACTAATCCCTACTTATCCTAAATGTGTCAAATATTCATGAAGAGACCGAGAAATAAATGAACCATGTCCATTTCAAAGGATGTGTCGTGTCCTTTTCAATTATCTTTAAGAGGGAAGACACGACAGGCCTTTACAATCGTTCCAGTCACTACGTCCTATAATTTGTTGCCTTTTGCTTTATTTTTTTTTTCATAAATTCATATATTTATTTATCAAACCAGTCGCTCGCGACAAGTTGTTTATGGTCACAAATTAATAAAAAAAATGTTTGATTTTATACTTAAAAGTCAATGAGTGAACACATAAAATATTCATTTTTAAAAAATATATTATTTTGTTTTAAATGTGGTATGTAGTGTATCTTTTTTAAATTTAATTCACAAATTAATCAATTTTATTGCAATTTTTTGAAATACTTACAAAGGTGTCAGTAGGTATAGTCAGCGGCATTCTTTACCAGTCAACCGGTCCCGTCCAATCTGAGACAGGATTCCATCTCTGAGTAGAAATTTCAAGTGAAAAAACACATTGAATATCTCTGACCCGACCGGGAATCGAACCCGGGACCTCTTGATCTGAAGTCGGCACCGAGATCGGCATATTCACATTGAAATACTAACAACATAAAAGAAAAACATGCGCAATTTGAATTAAATATTAGGTACTTACTCATTTTCTTACAATACCATCCCAGATAGGTACAAACAATACCATTAATACTGATGTTTAAAAATAACAAAAAAAAAAAAGAAATTAAAAACAAAAAAGAAAAAGAAAACAGAGTACCTACTTTACAATGTCATGTTGTTTTGTCTGAAAAATAAAAGAAATTTTTCTACAATAAGATTTGCACATAAAGGATGTGGACGTTAATGGAAAAGAGCGTAAAAAGGAAAAGTCATTACGCTTTCCATTAGGAATCCTGTTTGGGGGCTTTCTGAAAGAGGCCTATTAGAATAGAAACAAAAAGGGACAAATAAATACAATTCGTTTTGTTAAACAAAAGCAAAACTTTTGACACTCTGCCACCTTTTGTCTACGAGGATAATTTCTGAGTTACTAAGGCCCTCCGCACACGATGTGTTGCGTAATCCTTTTGACTGAATCGTGCGCGAAGGGCTCTTAATAGTAATGAAGGTCATTCGTCACCGTTTGACTGACTTCACCACCCGTTTTTACGGTATCACCATGATAGCTAATCGAATTCATCTCTATATATAAAAATGGAGACCTATTTCCCTTGGTGGTCACACCGCGAATGAACGGCTGGACCGATTTCGGTAATTATTTTTTGTTGTGTTTGCTATCATCACAAGAAAGTTCTTACGAAAGAGAAAATAAGAAAGGTGCCTAGAACATCAAACAATTTAAGATTTATTGAATTTTCTGTATGTTGTTTACAAATACTTAACTTCTTTCTAAGAACATGGAGAAGACAGCAGTCGCTCCCGATAAATAGTATGTGGTCACATGTAGTAGCAGCGAGTGAAGACTTTTTTTATTTTAACATACTAGGAAACACCCTCGGCCGAAACTAACAACAGTTTTTTAGTAGCCTACCTACATACTTTTGACAAAATAATTTTTCTATTATTGAATTTTAATTAGCATTGACAAACTGTGAATTATTTGATAGTTAGTGTGATGGTTAAACTGTGCCCTGTAAACATCGTTCAAAACAGCTGCATAGGTCGTAATCATATCGTTAAATAATTAATTTATTGCGATATAAGTTTAAATTCGATATGCATTGTTAGGACAGAACAACGGTCTGTCGGGAAAGCTAGTGTTACGAATAAGAATTGACTTGAATTATAAAAGATAAGGAGATCTAGATATTGGAGATCTAGAGTTATAAGTGTTCGCACTAACCCGACTTTC